>CADEHL010001294.1:1385773-1985773 GCA_902827135.1 Harpagifer antarcticus | reverse complement strand
ATGAAGAGAGCGAGTTTACTTTTTGTTTAGAAAAGCAATATTTGAAATTCATGATCCTTTTTTGTATTGGTTTTCTAAAGTACATTAATAACTGAAGCCCTCTATTCAGATGTAGATTTATTTATTTTTGTCTGTTCTTTTTATGCATTGTTTTTTAGTTTGGTGAAGTTTTGCATCTCTAATTCTTTTTTGTTATTCATTAAATTACCATGTTTTAAGATGGTCCAATTGCATATAGATTGATTTACTTGCCACAAGAATGCCAGCTTGTTAACATCATGGTCATTTCAATGTCTTCAATTCAACAGGTCTCACTAAAATATCTATCAGAAAGCTGCAGCTGATTCAGAACGCTGCTGCTCGAGTATACTCACTGACACTAGAAAAGTGGATCACATCACTCCGGTTCTGAGATCATTATACTGGCTTCCAGTCTGCCAAAGAATTGATTTTAAAATACTACTGCTAGTTTTTAAATCACTAAATGGCTTAGGACTGAGGTATATAGACGACCTACTCCATCACTATGAAGCATCCAGGAGTCTCAGGTCTTCAGGGTCGGGTCTGCTCTCTGTTCCGAGAATAACCACTAAACATGGAAAAGCAGCTTTTAGTTATTATGCCCCAACAATCTGGAACAAACTGCCTAAATCATGCACGTCCGCTGAAACACTTCCTATTTTCAAATCCAGACTAAAAACACATCTATTTGCCGGGTGCTTTTAATTGAGCTGCTCATACTCACACTACAGTATGCCTTTTAGTCATGTATTCTGTACCTGCTGTGTTATTTTTTTTTTTCATTATCTTATCTCTTTTGATGCCAGTTTTTAAATGCCATTTAATAATGTATTTATGCTGTATTTGTTCTTAAATGTCTTGTTTTTATTTTGTAAAGCACTTTGAATCGTCACATGCTGAAAAGTGCTATATAAATAAAATTGACTTGCCTTCAATAAAAATAAATATAGCGAAATTATGATAGGAAAAATCTTCCTTTGTCATGCTCAGAAAAAGTATGTATGACACAGTAGTAATATATCACCATTGGCATTTAAAAATGTAGACATCATGATGTGTTTTTCAGTTACATTTTTCATGTCATGAGGACAAAATAACGCATAAGGAAATAATACCAACATGACAAAAATGATATATGGAAGAATGGAATCGGCCACATGTGGCTTGTATTCAGAGGTGATTATCAATTGATAATGCATATGATTTCATACCAATAATACTAATAGAAAATAGTTTGTACTCATTCTGATTGAGAACCAGTTCAAGTGACTCACCAATTCCTGTGGAACCTGCAGATGAAACAGAAAAACTACTTGACTTACAGTGAAATGAATGTAAAAGACTAGAATGTATTTTTCCTTCAAGAACAATACACTTGACATCTCAAGGCCATATTCATGTGTGGGACCACTACTCCAAACATTCATCATTCTTAAACTGGTTAAGAATATATTTCACAGGTTATATAAAGTAGATATATAATTCAAAGCAATATGAAATGAACTGGATTGTATGCCGGTTTTTTTATTCATAAAAAAGATACCTTAAGCACTGATTCATTAAAGATAAGAATGAATGTAAAGTACAGTGGGACAGAATATTTATAGAATATTCATAATTATTTGGACTGAAGAAGAAAGGTTAACCTTCAAATGGCTTATCTGGGAACATTGTACACCCAAAATGAATCATCAATGTTGTTTTAGCGACAGCTACTCATGATAAGGCTAGATTTGGAGGTGTGTTAAAAAAATTGCGTAAACAGGTGTTAATTTGTTATTCTGGTTATGATTTGCACTGGTTACCCTCTAGTCAGATGGTTAAACATGTTCAGTCTGGAGACACTGATGACCAAAATGATACAAACAGAACATCAAATTACATTTTAGTGCTTTTATTACGCTAATGCTAACCCTAAGCTAATTATGCTAAATGCTAATCCTTGATAAAGCCGCTATTAACCGGTGTGCAGCTAGGTGAAAACAGCTACGGGAGTGATGCTCAGGTTGGCAGAAAGCACATTTACTTTAGCAATTTAAAGTGTTTTCCAGGTTTTTGAACATTACAAATGAGTCAATACTAATATGCAAGTGTACATAAGTGTTGGCAAAAAAGCATTGGTTTAAATTTCACCTTTTTAAAATTTGGATTTGATATTGTTTTATTGTGTTAAAGTATAAGAAAGTTTTCTATAAGTTTTCTATAAGTATAAGAAAGTTTTTCTATCTATATACACAACATATTTCACTTCTCTATCTCTTTCCCACAGCTAGAGAGACAGACTCCCACAGAGACACACTGATTGCTGAGTGGGCAGGTTTTTTTTTTTTGCTTGGATCTTTGGGCATAGTTGTCCTGTGGGAACTTAACAGAGGATATGAACAATGGCTGACCTGCATTAGATTGAGAGCACGCTGAGGGACTAACAAGCTGAAGTAGAGAAGGCACGGAGGAAAGTTTTCGGGTGGTTCTTCTTCAAACCTACAAGAAAACACAAAGGTTTTGCAGCATATGTCCATCAGTGCACATTTTCATTACCACCTCGTCAAATAGGGGCGGAAAGGTCAGGGCCCGTTGTGACCCTTTGTAATGCACAGAGTAGCCTACTCACTACTAATTCAGATTTTTCGACATGCAGGCTATCTTCTTCTTGGTTAGTTTAAGGCAATGTGGGGTTAGGAAAATATTGACCTTTGTTACTCTACATGTGGCACAAGTTAGGTACATTATGTTTGTTTTAGGTTGAATTTAAGAAAAGATAAATGCTTAGGTTAAAACAGTGGTTCTCAAACTTTTTCTGTCAGTTGGATTAAAAAAAAACTCACGCCGTTGAATAAGGCTGTTGACACAGCCACAGCCAGAGTGTGCAACGGACCCCCGCGGGGCAGGCTCTCCCCGCCTGTTCCGTAGGCATGTGCAATGCACTCGCAGAGCCATCCTGCCAGGCGTTTCTTGGACAGAGCTTTCCCGGTCACCACCCCGCCCCCAAAGCACACAAACAGCTGTTCAGTGCGTCTAAAAGCAGCCGTGCGCTCCACATAACATGCTAGCGCACGCACCCGGGCAGGGGAGGTGCAGTTTAGCTTCCCTGGCCCCACTATGGGGTGGAAGACTAAAGCCCTCTAACTGAATAGCCCTCAACCTGAAACCCACTCCTTAGGCTCTGGGCACAAAGGAGGGGTTCGGCCTGAGTGTCGCCCCGCTCTGGTCACCCCGGATCAGCAAGCAACTCGGGTGCAACCGATAGAGCGGTTATCTCGGACACTCTCTTGGCTGACTTAAGGCAAGTAGCAATGCTGTCTTCCACGACAGTGCTTTCAGGGAGGAGAGCTCCAGAGGCTCAAATGGTTCTGTGACCAGAGCCTCGAGCACTAACGAAGACGTGCAATACTGGGCGCAGCCTCCTGACGCCCTGTAAAAACCGCGACATCAGTGGCTGACTAAAGGCTGACCTGCCTCCAAATCCCTCATGGCAGGACGAGATGGTTGCTGCATACACTTCCACTGTGGAATGAGCAAGCCCTCTGTCCACTAGTAACTGCAAGTAGGACAAAATAGAGCCCAACTCACAAGATAGGGGCTCTATTCTCCACTCCTCACACCATCGCAGGAATCCCAGCCACTTTGGCCTGTGACAGGCTGTGGTGGATCCAGCTCTAGCTGCCTGATAGACTGAATAACTGTCAGACACTCAGCCTGTCCCTCTCAGGAGCCAAGCCTGGAGAGGTTGGCCAAAGAGTGGGTAACGCCCCGATTTCACCTGCCTCTTGAGACATCGCCACCAGAACTGGGGAATTGCCGAGGGCTGGCCCACCTTCATCTGTGTGCATCTCTGAGTACCACGGCGCCCGACGCAATCCGGAGCGACTAGGATGACTGACAGACGTTCTCGCCTCACTCTCCCCAGGAGAGGGAGAATGACACGCAGCGGTGGAAAGATTTATTGGCCATGGCTCGTGTGCGAACGCGTCCACCCCCAAGGGCGGATCGTCGCCCAGAGCCATGGAGAACCACAGTGCACAGTGGCTGTTGTGCCGGCTGGCGAACAGGTCCACCTCTGCTCTCCCAAACTGGGCTCAGACCTGCTTCACCACACTCCGGGTGAAGCGCCCACTCGCCTGGCAGGGGGCCCGTCCCTCGACATGAGGTCGGCCCCCTAATCTGTCCGTTTGTGCCTCTGGGATCTAAACGCAGGCTGGAGAACCGTGATTGGTCAAATGTTGCTAACTCCCCCCTGTTATGTGAACGCGCACCTAACTAGATTGGACACGGCTGGCTTGAGCAATCCACTTGACCGTTTAGCGACAGCGCATATGTTTTGGATTAGGCCAACCGGCTAACTCAAACATATCCAGGTTATGTTGAACCGGCTTCCTAGTACAGGCCTCTGGATTCTAAAAGTACAATATGTGACCCGCTCTATCGAAATCAGTCGGATGCTGCAAGTGCTCATTTCAAAATAAACGTGGATTTTCGGGTGTTTTATTTTATTTTAAATAAACAAAGTCTGGCTTTCAGAATATGAAATTTATTTCCAAAATCACACGATAAATAAATTTTTGAAGCTTGTAAAGGAAAGAAGACAGCTCTCCCTCGCCACTCTGCTGTTCCGCAGCGCCGCTTCCCCTCCCTTCGCTGAAATTATGAATGTGAGGCGTATAGTAATCATAGATAACATGGCAGGGTCCGTTACAGTTTGTTCTCATCTGATTTCAAATAAACAAAGTTTTGGCTTTAAGAATATTAAACTTGTTTCGGCAAATTCAGATGATAAATACAACTTTGAAGCTTGTAACGGCATAATTACAAGCGGGAGAACGGATTAATTTGACGTCACAGCAGGCATAACAGCCGGTGTTTCTTGTGAGTGTTTTCCCCGGGAAACAAATACAATACCCAAAAATACACAAACACACACGTATACCCACACACACACAGACCAGACCAGTAATCCAAACCAAAATATCTTCCCTCCATACTATTTTGATCATTTGCTCCGCTAACAATCAATCAGATCGATGGATTCCAGAGAAGAGGAAACTTTGAAGGCCTTTTTCTCAAATTGATAACTCGGTACCAGTCATTATATAATGTGACATATTTTGCTTAAAGTGGACCTATCATGCTATATTTGAAACATATATTCTAGGGCCATACCTATATAAAACATGTCTGTGAATTTTCTTTTCAAAATACCAAACAGATCATGCATTTTAGCCATGCCTCTATTTTCTCTATTCCAGCCCTGTTTTTGCAAGGGCTGATTCTGTGACGTAGCTTTAATGCAAATGAGCTGCAGCTGACCACGCCCCCCTGCAGAAGAGGGGGGCGAGGCATGGCCCCGGCACGAACGTCATGTTACCATGCTTGCTGTGAATACGAGAGGAGAAGAAACATGTTCTCCCAGACAAATGCATGTGTTCAAGCGTATTATGAGTATGATCCCGAATCTGACACTGAAGAAGATGAGGTTTCGGTGGAAGTGCAAACATCTCGGTTGCAGCAGAACGTTTCTGAATGGTTAGTTGACAAGCTGTTGTCCCTATTTATTTTACGTTAACTCTGTTTGTTGTTACGATGTGGTACTTATTCCGTTTCCGTTGATATTTTGGCTAATTAGCAAGAATGCAATGTGTAGAGTTTTTAACGCAAAAACAGTGGTACATATATATATTTATATCGGGAGACATTCATCTTTTCAGCATATATACAATGGCCGCATTACGTTTATTATTAGTTTATAATCCTTTTCTTCCAACATTGTGCAACAAGTGTTACTGTTGGAAAGTTCAATAACTTTGGGTCATAAAAAGTATAACTCCAAATGATTAAACACCTCAGTTGTCAGCAATGTGTGTAGTTTCATATGTGTTTTTAGAAGCTCAGTTATTGACTTCTTTATACAGGTGTACATGTGTACTGCATTGAGATACCACAGGTAACATTTTTGATAGCTTCACTAAGTTATCCGTTTAGAGACATTTTTCACATGTCATTCAATATATGTTTATCACACTAGGTGTCAAGACGGCTGCAGGAACTTGAGGACTCTGTGCGTTGTATGGTGGACCATCCTGGATTGGAGCATGTGTTCTCTCTGCGGAATGCATTTAATATATACAGAGCTGAATATGGAATACAGCAGTGAGTTGTTTGTTGATTATTTTTTGTATGACTGAATTTGTAAAACGTATGCTAATATTGTTCATGAAAATAAATACTGGTGTATATGGTTTTATGCAATCTTTCATTTAATTCTGTCATTGTACATGGCATTACTATTATATATATACTACACAGCAATGGCATAACACACCCATTTGTTGATGACAAAAAAAGTCCACACACAACCTTTTGCTTTTGAAATCTGCATATACTTTACCCATCAAACTTGAATAATCATGACACATTTTATATAAACTGTCGGAACTTTATTGTCAAAATCAACGGTTCATTGAACCCATAAAAAATGGCTTTCAGAATATAACCGTGAAAAAAAATGTAGTCAATCAGTTCATATTGAATTATTTTGCCCATATAATGTGTGTGACTGCCAGCTCCACTTTCCACCCTACCAACATGCTGCTATGACTGGATCGAATTTGGCCATAAGCTCCACTTCTTTTAAAAAGTTGCCATTGTCTGGTTGGTTTAATGTGTCTGTGGACCCCCTCAGAGCCAGGTTTCTCTCTGCTAAGGACTGCATTATTGCCACGAATCGGGTGAGAACGTCGCGCCATCTATTTTCTCAGCCTGAGCAAGGTCCATCTCTTGCATATCTATTGTAAGCCTCCTGGCAAGGCGGACGTCTAACTCCATCCATGTTGCCATGTTTGTGTTGTGCTCCTTGCTTCTTCATGTACCTTGAGCAAGTGACTTGCATTTTTCCAGTCCTTTAGTCCTTCCCTATTGAGTTTGTAATTTCTCTGTGAAAACATTTTGCAGCAGAAGCAGTGCAAGCTATAATTCTTTTTTTAACACATCAACCAGCTTCTTTTGATTTTTCTCCGTTGATTAAGACTCTGTTAAAATAGTCCTGCTGACACCTTCTCCCGTCTTTTTGTTTGGGAAAGGCAAAACTAGGTTTCACTTGATATAGTCCACTCTGAACAAACTCTGTCCTGTCATTATCAGTAAGAACAGATGGCCAGTCGGCAGGGTCTATTGGTGAAGCCTTTTTCCCTGATGCTGTATAACTTGGCTCTGCTGAGGTGGAGGGGACAGGAGCGCTTGATGCTTTTTCACTGGGCTCTGCTGAGGTGGAGGGGACAGGAGCGCTTGATGCTGTATCACTGGGCTCTGCTGAGGTGGAGGGGACAGGAGCGCTTGATGCTGTATCACTGGGCTCTGCTGAGGTGGAAGGGACAGGAGCGCTTGATGCTGCAGGGCTGGGCTCTGCTGAGGTGGTATGAGGCCCAATAAATTTCAAAAGTGCATCTGGAGAGAGAAGAGAAGTATATGTGACCATCAAAGATGCATTATATTTGCTAGACCTAATTATATTATAGAAATCAGAAAACAGGAGCAGCTCACAAAATAATTTGAATATCATGGAATATATTGCCTCCATGTAGAATTGATGCATTTATCTCTGCAAAAGGAGCTCAAGTATTGAGTACATATTTGAATAACATTTTCAGAAGATCGAAATATCTGTATATATAAATCCTTATCTAATATTATACTAGATACAGGATTATTGATTTTCATGATCTGTAAACTGTAATAATCACAATTAAAACAAAAAAGGTTTGAAATATTTCACTTCATGCATAATGAATCTAGAATATATGATTCATTTGTTTTATTAAATTAAAGAAAAACAGTTCTATGATATAGTTATTCTTTTAGATGCACCTGCAGATTCTGCGACTTACCAGATGGCAAAGAAGCAGCTACATACATTGTAATATAGCATATTAAATATAAAGGCTAAGGTATGCAGTATTTACAGTAGTGACAAGCATTTTAACACTGATGTAAACGTTACACTATTGATTATTGAACATACTTTAGACAGCATAAACTGTAAGGCAATACAATTAAAGGCCTACAACTATAAATGATTGAGGTGATGTAAAAGGATTGCATTTTAATGACTATCATTATTAGCCTATTACTACAAGCAGTAATAGGCTCACCTCAACAGATATAGTAGATGATATTATATCTGTGATGTAACTCTTTCCAAATGTCCCTGAATTTAAGGTGGGAGTAACGGTAATAATTGACGTTAACTCTAAATGTAACTATTAGCAAACAAACGACCTTGCTATCGTCTTAAAGTAAGCTAGCAAGTTAAAACTGTTCCATCAACGGTAACTACAATCAATTTTTTGACTTTGTTTAATCATCATCACATTAACGTTACTGTACCTTTGTCTTTCTCCCGTTTGTCCTCCTCCTCTTTTCTTTTCTTTCTTCCCTGGGCACCAGATAACTTTGTTCTTTTTGACATGCTAATTACCGTCTTTGTTTTCTTCTCCGAGTCACAGCAGGTCAAAGGCGGCGGTCAAGTGTCACTGACTGACACTTGACCCGCCCCCCTCGCTCCTTGAGGACATAAACAGCCTGCGGGGCTGGGGCAAAAAAATCACAACTACATTTTTTTTTTTTTTAATAAAATAAATATTTCCCCCAATTTTCGGCGCCCCCCTGGCTTGATGCGCCCTTAGCATTCACCTATACTGCCTATGCCAAGGGCCGGCCCTGCTCCTGTGTCTTTGTCTGGTCAAACGTGGTCTTCAATGGCATTAAAACGATAAACACGCTGCTGAAGTTAATCCATAGGTTAATCCAATGTGTCTGTGTCCCTTTGAAATGATTTCTGATAATCCATGAGCAATAAACCTGCTTTTCGGGTTTCCAGATGTCAGAGCTAGAGACAGCTTCACTCATGCAAAACTGTGTGCTCGAAGCCCCCACCTTTTTGTTTTACCATGTGTTTGAGTGGGGAGATTCCCCTTCGATTCTATTGGCTCTAACGGTCAGAAAGAGATGTCAATCACCAAAATCGACCAATGGGTTCCAGAGAAACGTGTGAAACCCCCATTTGCACCCAAATCACCTCAGAGGTGGAGTTTTTTTGGCTAAACCTCTCTTAAAAAGGTCAAATGTCACTTGTTTTACTTATTATATGTTTTACTTTGGATTGCTAAAGCTTTTAGTCTACCTTACCATCATCCAAGGGTAGTTTTCACTATAAGTAAACAATAATTTTTGGGACGAACACTATAATTTACAGTTTTTTACCATGTTCAATCTGAATTTTCTTTCAAATAAAAAACATCTATATTGTTCTTCGACATCCAACTCACAGGTTTATCATTACTTTGAGAAGAAATATGATTAATTTAACCCTTTTAGAAGGGAAGATATGGTCATTTGTTCTGGGAATGTCATTTTCGAGCCTGAGACCTGAAAAACCAACCCAGTCTCACAAAAAAACGTGTAATAACTACGTTGGTCCACAAATTAGGACGTAGTATTTCTACAAAACGCCTTTGAAATTGTAAGATGCCTACGTTTTTTTTCACCATTCATTCCAATGGTAGGCGTCTATGTCACGTGATCTTCACATTTCTCCCTGCAGAAAAAAAAAACATGGCCGAACTTCGTTTTATTCTCGGTGTAAAATGCCTATTTTAAAGTTAGTTTGGCCATTAAAATGCGTTTTGATGTCATTTGATGCGAGAAATATGAGTTGTTATTTCAGATTATGTGTGTAGTAGATGCACATGATCTTTGCTAGTTATTACGAAGATTACTTCAGAAATTGTGTCTATACAACGTTTTCATTGTTACCAAGGTGGTTGCTAGGGATGCTGCTATCGATTTTATTTCTGTTATGTTGTGTAACTGTTTAATGGTGTTATCTTTATTGCTACCCCCTTCCCCGTCAATGTATAGTGTTGGTCCACAGCGCAAACGTATTAGTTTAACAAAATCCGCATCTAAAATGGTGGCATAGACCGTTATTTTCCCCTGTGCAATTCTCCATTTACTCAACAATAACACATAATTATCCTTGTGTTATTTATTTGTTTTTTGATTAATAAACACAAGTTGGAGTCCAACTTACCGGACTGTTACTTACTATGTTTTATTTGTAAATCATTTAGTATAATCACACAAATTCTGTGTTTTATATTTAATAATTCTGTGTTCTTTATTTATTGATTGTTCAATACCTGACAAGGCCGGAGATGAAAAACTTTGGTCGCATGTTCCTCAACATGTCACTTGACGCTTTTATCCAAAGAGACTTACATACTCAATACTGTGGGCAATCCCCAAAGGAGCAATTTGGGGTGAAGTGTCTTGCCCAGGGACACAGACATGCTGACTGCAGCGGGGTTTGAACCTGTGACCCCCTGATCCCAACACCAAGACTCTATCCACTGCGCCACACGCCTCCGCATTACAAGACATCTATCAATATGTGTGTATACCTCCACCATTAAACTGTCGTATTCTGCACATTTCTTATACTATCTACATACATCTTATATAAGAGTATAATACATATGTATAATATCAGTTAAAATAAGTGCTTCAACATAGTTAACATTGCTGGAGGTATACACAAAGTTTTTCATTCATTGCATAACTACACCGTTTGTGTATATGATATGTCAATAAACCTTAGAAAATCTTGAAATCTTGAAAGGGATGTGCAAAATAGTCATTATATACAGTCTTTAATTAACTATTAGTAGAGAATAACGAGTAATGAATATACTTTATAGGGATCCTATTAATATCTAAATAAAATAATGAAATTCAATAACATGCTTTAACCACTAGGTGTCCCTTATATCAGATGTGCACCTTTATGGTGTAAATACAGCCTATCTACCAATTGGATCAAAATAAAAGTCAGCCGAATTAGTGTTGATACTGCAAGGAGACGTATTGTGTGAAAAGAAATGTAAGATGTTGTTTAATGGCCGATATATTTATGATCCACGTCACGTTTTCAGTGTTGGCGGCAGTTCCTCATGTTTGTTTAGAAGTCTTCTCATCAGGGCTCTATAAATAGAGAACGACGGCAGATATGTAATATTTAATGCAGCCAAACCGTGTATTACAATGCCGTTATGTGATGACTTTCAAAGAGAAAGCAGCACACTCGGAATAAAGTGTTTTCGGTCTGTTTCCGGTATTGTTTATGACGATGTGAGACTGGAATTGCACAGGGGAAAATAACGTATCTGCCACAATTTTAGTGCGGATTTATTAAACTAATATGTTTGCGCTGTGGACCAACACTATACATTGACGGGGAAGAATAGATTTCAAAATACTGCTGCTGGTTTATAAAGCTTTGAATGGTTTAGGCCCAAAATACATTTCTGATCTACTGCTAAATTATGAACCATCCAGATCTCTCAGGTCTTCAGGGACTGGTCAGCTTTCTGTCCCCAGAGTCAGAACTAAACATGGAGACGCAGCGTTCAGTTATTATGCTCCAAATATCTGGAACAAACTCCCAGAAACCTGCAGGTCCGCTGCAACTCTGACTACTTTTAAATCCAGACTAAAGACTTTTCTTTTTGTCGCTGCTTTTAATTGAACTATTCATATCTTAGACTGCACTGTAACTTTTATCCATGTATTTTTTCTTTTAGTGTTTATCTATGTATTTCTTCTTTTAATGTTTATTTTATTAGCTTTTCTTTTTAATGACTGATTTTAAATGCCATTTTCTTAATGTCTTTCATTTGTTGTAAAGCACTTTGAATTGCCTTGTGTTGAAAAGTGCTCTATAAATAAACTTGCCTTGCCTTGCCTTGTATCCAGTTCTTATTATACATCCATGGTTGGAGACCCCTAGTGCTATTTTTAGAACATGCTGGTGATCTAGTGCTGAGGCGTAGTGGATGAGGTCTTGGAGATATGTGTAGCGACCATCAAAGTCCAGTCTGAATCGCTCTTTCATCTGGGAAATGACCAGTAGATCGCTCTCATCTGACTGGAACTGCCTCCGCAGTTTGGTCTGGATTGGGGTGATCATTGAGATGGTGTTTTATTTTTCCTCACTGAGGAGTGTGGTTGCTACTTTCAGTGGGGACATCAATTTGATGACCTCTGGGATGAGTGTCATGTCTTCCTCTGTTAGGCTGGCCATGGCTTCTCCCCTCCGTATCTTCTTTGACAGCAGGGTGTTCAACACAGCAGGCTGCTGTTCCTAAAAACACTCCAACATGTCTAGGGAACTGTTCCACAACATCATGCACTAGCTTGTGGTGAGGCAGGTGTAACTGGATCTGCATTTCACGGAGAGCTTCAGTTGCTTTTGGGCTATTGTGGAAATAAGTCACCACCTTCCTCATTTTCACCAGAAGCTCTGACACCCTGTCCACCTTCAGGGCTTTTTGGGAGGCCAGATTTAGTGTGTGTGCATCGCACATGTGGCACCATCTGTGCACCAACTCCAGCCCATATCATGTTTCTTGCATTATCTGTGACCAACGCTGGATTCTTGTCTTCAATTTTCCACTCGCTGCAAACTTCTTGCAGTAACACTGCTCGATCATTTCCTGTGTGGACCTCATTGAACATGTTCATGGTACCTGGGCTCCAAAATATGGAGGAGGTGTTGGTAGCCCTCATTCTCTGTGACACTGTACAGCTGGATATCTTTACAGATAAAGAAGGCGATGGCGTTAGTTATTGCCTTGGAACGGGTAGCCAGCGGAGCGTGAAAAAAGTTGCTTAGCTTCAGCTGAATCCGAGGAGGATGGGGGGAGGCAGCCGCAGACGTACTACCATCGCCTCTTTAGGTGCGTCGCTAACTTCGTTGTGCTACTCGTGTACTTTATAGCGGCATGGCATCGTTTGCAAATTGCTTGTGATTTGTCAAGTTCTCCGTCTTGTTTGAAAAATCCAAAGTGTTGCTAAACGTTTGATTTGTATTTATTTCTCCTCGACTTCCATGTTTGTTGATAACTATGACGCGGCTCTCGGGCTCCGTAGTAGCGAAGCAAAGATCAAAGATCATCTCTGCGGAGTGATGAGAAATGGATGAGTGAATATGAATTCATCGGTTTTTACCGATGCAAAGAGACGCTACAATCAATGCATCGCGAGTTCAACCCAAACTGTAGCCGATGTGCACTCTTTCAACCGGTGCACTCGCATCTTGAACGTTTATGCCGGTGCACCGATGTGAATCGTTGAATCTTAACATCACTAGTAAATAGGACCACCTGTTCTATTGGTTTGTTTTGCAGGCCTACCTGCAGTAACTCTGAGGACAACCAAGCATTGAATACCCGTGCTCTTACATAATGGGAACAAAACTAAGTGTGTGCGTATTTGTGTTTTGACACGGCCAAGTTGTGACTCAGAAGTAAAGGTTCAACTTTTGTGGCAAATGATGTGAATACAAAGGAACGGTTGGCGTGGGTGGATGGTGTTTTATTCGTATTTGTCAAACTACCAGGAAATAAAAATGCTAAGGAATTGCAAAATGTTTTATAAGCTGGTGGTTTTCAACATCTAATTTAAAAAAAAGAAAAAGATGTAGCATATTTCCAATGTTGTTGAAGCATAGAAACTCAACGTGAGGTATGATTCTACCTTATGGTAAAGTATAGCTCAGGTTAAAATTCTCTTTGATGTCTGCCCATACAAGCGTTACAAGTTACTTTGCACATGTATCACACAGAAACTGGGATGAGAGGCACATTTGAGTGGGAGGAGGTAATGGTTGGCTGAGCAACAGAACATATGTGAAAAATGAATCCCATCCGTTTGGGGCTTAAATGAAAGATGGAGGAATGTCAAGTAGTAGGAATTTATTTGACAGCGATCCAGGGACTTACTGAGGCAAGCGCCTCCATCTTCATCACGCCCTGGCGTAAAGCTTCCTGGTCTGCTTGTGCCAATTTGATTTATGAATGTTTTAGGAAATTAGAAATAAATACACTTTTTGTGATAATGGGAAAATATGTCATTTTAATTAATGAATCGCTAACATTTAGTCACTTTTGTGCCAGGAGTCCTCGCATAACCTTTCCAAGTTTCTTAAGAAATATTCAGCAAGTGCGCAAGTTAGTCAAACATTAAAATATCAAAGCAGCTGCTCTCCATGCACTCTGTAACGAGGCCTCTGAAAAAGATTGTGATCTGTACAAGAAGTGCCAGGGAAGTTACTTTTCCCAACCAATTCCTGTGCTTTATCAGCAAGAATGGAACAGAAAGCATGTGGTGTTTCATCATGTCCTCTCAGTTCCCGACCTAGGCTTCTAATCCGGAGCAGGAGTGCTACACACACAGTGACACCTTCACTTTCAGACACTCAGAGATAGAACACCGCTCGTTTGTTGAGAAATCTTCAATGGCAAATTACTAACGTTAAGCCGCAATGACATGACTCGCACTGGAGAAAGAGGTGCCATACTTGGGAGAAACGAAAAACTTCTGATGCTACTTCAAGTTGCCAATTAAAATCTGCTGTGAATGTACCCAAAAAGATGATGACAATGAGGTTAATGACGGTGATGAAGAGGATGATGTTGCATGAGTGCTTTCCACTTTTTGAGAAGGGGATGAAAAAGGAGAAAAAGGTGAGGAGATTGAGCATGCAAAAAAAACAAAAAAGGTTTGACTTCAGAGCAATAGGGAAAGAGGAGCGAGACGTATTAGATGTTTTTCATCCGGCACAAACCTCAACAGATTCGTGCCTTTTAAGTGATTTCCATCTGAAACCGACTCCTGTCATGGGCAATAACACTCCACTCCATTCAGTCGGGCAGGATAAAGTGTGTGAAGTTAGCGAGCACAGCTACAGTATGTTTGATAGACTCCACCTCGTTCTGCTTTCTCGCCTTTGCTATCATCATCTCTTTGCTCATTAAAGGGAAAAGGGAGTGTGGGGAAACGCAAAGCAAATTAAAACATTTTTAAAGTAGAAGTTTGAACTATTTCAGATGTTTTCTGGCAGAGGAATATGTTTGGCCCTTTTGAATGGTAAAAGTTAGGAATGCTGCTTTCTTGGACTTTTCACTCATGTCTATTATTCGTTTCCTATAATCTCTTATGCAAAATACAGTTTGTTAAATCCTCTTATTTCAACCTCATAGATCTTCATTATGCACAAAATATTTAAAGTGACATCACATTATAACGGCCTCATTTAACTTGGAATTATTTTTCACATTGGAAAATTCCGCGAGGATGAAGAAAAAAGGCACATTACTTTACATTTCCTTCTCTTCCCATGACTACACCCTTTTATCCAACCAACGCAGTGGTCCTCCCTCACACATATGACTCAGCTATTAACTGAACAGTCTGAGCTAGTGAGAGAGTTAAGATAAAATGTTTTTTTACATGTTAATAGTAAAATGTATAAATAAGCAGCCTAATTAATCTGTATTGTCGTGTTGGTCTCTCTGGTGGCTCAACATCAAATAGAGAAATGTGTTTTGATAATGATGTGCATTGATTTTCACGATGGCTTAAGAAACAGAACAATTATTTCTTCAGTAGATCATAACATCAATGGAGTATTGTAGTGTAAATAAGTGTTGTGTAAATCAATTCTTTAGCTTGATATAAATAATAGTATTTGGGAGCATATCTACATTTTTGAAGATTTTAAAGCCAACTGTGGGAGGTCAACACTGTTTTCTCTTCGATAAGTAAGACTTCAAACCACTGTATTGAATCTGCCGAAAAATTGAAATACGTCAGCTTTGTAAGCAGCACTTGGTGGTCAACAGTGTCAAAAAAGCCTACTGAGATCAAGGAAGAAGACAGCACCTACATATGGCCCCGTGTCCAACATACATTTAACCTTTTCCACAAAGACACAGTTAGCTGTCTCAGTGGAGTGGTGAGCACGAAAACCAAACTGCATTGGGTGGAGTGGCGCAAAAACCTTTGTCTAAATGTTTGGTGATTAGTTTTGACACTCATTTCTCGGCTACTTAGAGACACGGGAGGATGCTGATTGGTCTGTAATTGGACAGTGTTACGGCACGCCCCCTAACTCCGTATTAGTGGCTCATGGGAGATCCACAACATAAAAAGAAAACACACAAACACGCAGCACTTAACTTAGGCGATCATTTATTTTGAAGCACAGCCGTTACTCACATGGGCCAACCGGCAAATGAACAGGTCTGGAGGACTGGCAAAAACAAACAAAAGGAAGAAGGGGGCCTGGCCAGCCACACCACGGGCCATAGGACCCAGAACTTCCCTCCCCTACCCAGAGATCCAACAAAAAATACGGTGTAAAATAAAGCCGCGAAAACCTATACTACCAGGGTCCTCCAGAGTACATATAACACATTAACAAAAGGGGTCTACAGATCCGAAACAGCAAGAGCAGAGAGATTGTCCACGGACAGAGTCTTCTGGCATAGGGATAGAGAATGATCCCTCTCCTCCAGTCTCTCCTTATAGCTCGGCTGAGTGGCAACTAGAGACACCTGCGCAGAGGAGGAGGCCAGGGGCAGACCAGGTGCACCTGCGCAGCAGGGAGACAGAAAGACAAAACACCCAGATTTAAAGATCGGTGTCACCGTGGCCACCTTCCAGGATGATAGATTGATTTTACTAACATAGTAATTGGTTTGCATTAGACCGTCAATGTGTTTTTATAAAGTTGGTGTCTAAATCATCTGCATCCCTAGCCTTAGAACCTCTTACCCTAAGATTATATGTATTTCCTCCAGGTCAAAAACAGGGTGTTGCATCCACAATCGGGCTAGGTGAGACCCTCAGATCGCGAAGAACAGCTTTGTGTGTCCAGAGCAGTATTTATGAAATACTCATTTAGAGAGTTGGCCAACACTGCAGGGTCTTTTATCAGGGCATCATTGATTTTTTTATTCTAGTACATTATGTTCCTGTTTGGTATTTTTACTATTGTTTATTTAGGATTTGCCAAAAAATGTTACCGTTACCTTTTGCACCTTCAATTATATGGATGAAAACGTTTGCTTGTGTTTTACTGTTTTATTACAGTACGGTAGGGGAGAAACGTGGAGGAGAAGATTGGTCTTTGGAATGCCCTGGGCATCAGAAGAACAAGGAGAAGACCTATCCTGAGGCTGGTTAAGATCAAGGCGCCACCTTTAATTCCTCGTCACAAATTACGTTCGCCAAGAGACCCACGTGTGATAACGGACATGGGGAGGGTGTACATGACTGCACTCGCAGAAAGTGGCTTTGTCCATTTCTCTGTAAGCCACAGCCAGTCATTTGTGGACCCAGACACAGGAAGCCCACACCCAAAACATTGAGCGGGCTTGGTCAACATACAAGTCCCAGGTCTGGAGACTGCAGGGAGACTGCAGGGAAACCGCACAGTGAAGACTCATCTTTCTTTCATAGAGTGGACACATTGGCTGGCAAATGAACACAAAGATGGTCCCCCTAGGCAGATTGTTGCATGACATATGCCACTTGTCACAAGTTCTAGATATAAAAGCAATCTCGTTTGGGTTATTACTGTTCATTAATACATACAGGTTGTTTGTTTATATGTTCCTCATTTTATATCAAATTTGTTCATAACATTTGGATTGTTGTTTAAATTAAAATGTAAACTTGAGTGGCTGTAGATCCGTCATTGTCATCAACAGTGTTTGTTTGTTAGTTAAAACTGCTTAACTAATGGTGAAGAAATTATTAGTTAATGGGTAACTACTGTTTTTGATGCCATTACTTTACTTGAGGGGACACAAACTGCTTAACCAGTTTAGCAGGTCTCAGGCTCGAAAATGACATTCCCAGAAACAAATGACCATATATTCCCTTCTAAAGGGTTACATTAATAATCTTTTTTTCTCAAAGTAATGATAAACCTGTGAGTAGAAAAGTCAGAATCAATATAGATGTTTTTTATGTTAAAGAAAACCAGATTGAACATAGTAAAAAACTGTAAATGATAGTGTCCGTCCAAAAAATATTGTTACTTAGTGAAAACTAGCCTTGGATGATGGTAAGGTAGACTAAAAGCTTTAGGAATCCAAAGTACAACACATAATAATTACCCTGTATCAAGATTGATGCAAAACAAGTGACATTTTACCTTTTAGAGAGGTTTAGCAAAAAAAACTCCACCTCTGAGGTGATTTGGGTGGAAATGGGGGTTCTACCGTTTCTCTGGAACCCATTGGTCGATGTTGGTGATTGACATCTCTTTCTGACCGTTAGAGCCAATAGAATCGAAGGGAAATCTTCCCACTCCACACACACATGGTTAAAACAAAAAGGTGGGACTTTGCATGAGAGTGAAGCTGTCTCTAGCTCTGACATCTGAAAACCGAAAAGCAGTTTTAGTTTATGCTCATGGATTATCATAAATCATTTCAAAGGGACACAGACACATTGGATTAACTTCAGCAGCGTTTTTATTGATTTAATGCCATTTGAAGGACCACTTTTGACCAGACTACGACACAGGTGAGCCATGTTAGCGTTTTTAGCTACCTCGCGCCATATGTTTGATGTCTGTTCTTGTTATTATCTTCGCAAGTTCGTATAATTGAGTGATAATGAAGGGTACCCTTCAATTCTGTGTCACCTCACAATGTTTTGTGAGTGAATTTCAGTGCAGTCATCTGTTAGCATTTTCGCTCATTGCTCAGTGTTAGCATTGTGGGTTTTTAAAAAAAAAAAAATTAAAATGATCAGTTGAGTTTCTTCCCGTTACATGGATATAAAACATTCATAGTTTATTAAATGAACATGCCCTCAGACACTGTTTCCTGCAAGATGTTGCAGGAGGGCCCCGGTACTGGGGTCTGTCGGGCTTAATCGGTTAAGGAATGGTAAGGTAATCATTAGGTAATAGGTAACTACTGTTGTTGATGCATTACTTTACTTGAGGGACACAAACTGCTTAAGGAATGGTAAAGCAATCATTAGGTAATGGGTAACTACTGTTTTTGTTTGCGTTACTTGAGTTTACCGTACCCAAACTGCCTAAGTTAAGGTAAGTAATGATGATTTAAGAAGTAAAACGTGAGTCGGATCCACCTCCACTAGTTGATCCAGTGTGGGACCCAAGCCAGCCGAAGATGGCAGGTTTAAAAGTACCCTGCTGCAGCGGACCATTGCTTCAATCAAAGTCTCCCAGGAACTCCTCATTAACTAACCATTAACAAATTATTCATGAATACAGTACCCCCCAGTCTGCATACCAGTAACTAACCTTCAGTTCTTCAATCGCATTCACTGAGGAACTCCTCATTAACTAACCATAGTCGTTCCTTATTCATTACTCAGTAACTAAGTACATGTTGTGTACCTTATTGTAAAGTGTTACCCAATATTCAGATATTCCTAAACAGTCAATATTGGACTCAAGGAGGAGATGTTCTAACTGTTCATGTTTGTTCCAGATGCTGCGGACATTTAAATGTCCACTGAATTTTTGCTTGATTCACTGTTTGAAAAATTTTTGTGTAACTGTTTTTTAAATACCTGATTTCTAGGCTTTACCTCTGTTGCCGTTGTTGATAGTGGAGCAGACAGAGCTAGCTGTTGTTTTGTGGTTCTCTGTTGCTAGGCCGCTAGACATCGGCGTGGGCCCACAGTCCCTCGGCAGAGCTAGCTGTTCAGCTAGCCCGCCTCGTCTGAAACCAGCCGACGAAGCGTGGATCTCCGCCGCTATGCCTCCACCCTTCGGTGCGGGCCCCCAGTCCTCTGATGGTGTGGAGATGGACCCTGCTGCTAGGCAGTAGCCGTTAGCTCGAGACCACAGAGACCCGTTGGCAGAGCTAGCTGTTCCGCTAGCCCGCATCGTCCGAAGCCAGCCGGCGACGCGCAAATCTCCGCCGCTAGGCCATCAGCCCTCGGCGCGGACCTGCAGCTCTCCAGTGGTGTGGGAGCTATCCGGCTTCTTCTGGAGTTAGATGGTTGTGTGTGGATCTCTGCTACTCGGCTACCAGGCCTCGGTGTGGACCCGCAGTCCTCCGACGAAATGACCGCCGCCATCTTGCCACGTCACCAAAGAATGCTAAATTAAACCAAGTTGCAGAGCCTGACTCCTGACTCCTCCATTTAGTTTGTGATGTTATGACCTGAGTTTCAACAGTCACATTAAAACAGTTACTAAATCAGCCTACTATCACCTAAAGAATATATCTAGGATTAAAAGACTAATGTCACAGCAGGATTTGGAAACACTTGTCCAAGCTTTTATCTTCAGTAGACTGGACTACTGCAATGGTGTCTTCACAGGTCTCACTAAAAAATCTATTAGAAAGCTGCAGCTGATTCAGAACGCTGCTGCTCGAGTCCTCACTAACAGAAAGTGGATCACATCACTCCTGTTCTGAAGTCTTTACACTGGCTTCCTGTGTGTCAAATAATAGATTTCAAAATACTGCTGGTTTATAAAGCTTTTAATGGTTTAGGCCCAAAATACATTTCTGACCTCCTGCTAAATTATGAACCATCCAGATCTCTCAGGTCTTCAGGGACTGGTCAGCTTTCTGTCCCCAGAGTCAGAACTAAATATGGAGAAGCAGCGTTCAGTTATTATGCTCATCTGGAACAAACTCCCTGAAAACTGCAGGTCCGCTACAAATCTGACTACTTTTAAATCCAGACTAAAGACTTTTCTTTTGCCGCTGCTTTTAATTGAACTATTCACATCTTAAACTGCACCGTAACTTTTATCCATGTATTTTTTCTTTTAATGTTTATTTTATTATCTTTTCTTTTAATGACTGATTTTAAATGCCATTGTCTTAATGTCTTTCGTTTTTTGTAAAGCACTTTGAATGGCCTTGTGTTGAAAGGTGCTATATAAATAAACTTGCCTTGCCTTATACGGAAAAAGAGGATAGCAATGCAAGCTAGATCCATTTTTTTGTTCTAATACTGCATGTGCTGAAGGACATATTTTCACCCTCTGTCTGAAATCAGAGCCCAGTCTGCTCTGATTGGTAGGCTGGCCGGCAATGTTGTGATTGGTCAACCACTAAATACTATACCGACATGTATTACTTCAAGATTACAGTAGGTACTACAACAGCCACAACTGTGTTAGAGAAGTGCAACAACTCATTCAACTACTTCGCAATTTCAAGTTGTACTACTACCGTCTTAACTGTTCCTGATAGAGTTCAATCAGGAGAGACTTCATTTTCTGTTTAAAGAAAATGTATTGACACATGCGCCATATGATACATTTAAAAAAAATTCTGTAGATCTGGATTTGATGAGGATATGGGATGAAGAGGAGGTGTGGTGAGGTCTTTGGATCAGCTCTCCTGGGCACTGGATACGATGAAAGGAGGTGGATAGGGTGGAGGCGGGCCCCAACATGAACACCTGAAATCACAGCTGACTGCAGGAGAGAGGAGAACCATTTTTAAAGTTTGGCTGCAGCATGGTGATTGGCTGCTGGAGATTGAGGTGAAATGTAAGAGGTAAAGAGAACGCCCGTGATGAGCTGATTATATGCAGCTTCGTAGTGAATCAATATATACCAGTCTTCCTGAAAGAACTTGCGCTGAGCTTCATTTGTTGGCGAACACTTTTCCAAGTCTACCTTTTCTTCATATTTTGTCTAAAGCTGCCATAAAGCCTATTCAATTCTTTTTCAAAAGGACCTTTAATTTCATATATTTCTTATATCATAGAGAGGTCCCTTGAGATCTTTTGATTAAAACAAATATCAGTAAGGAATAGTTTTTAAATCGTAGGAAGGATTTTTCGGTTGATAATGTTCCATCTGTTTTTTTCTCCCAGGAGGCCAAAACAGATTACTTTTTATGCCAAAAAGTGATATGTACCTCGCAACTAGACAGCATGTGCTGTGCGTGGGCATGATTGAAAACCATGACCCAAACTTTACCGAAGTTCCATAAAAAAAAATAACCCAAACTTTAAACTAAGCAAAATCAATAACAAATCTGAAAAGGTTGTGAAAGCATGGCTCTGGTAATTTAGTAGCTGGGTAAGGAAGATAACTTTTAATACAGATTAAAAAATGTTTTCCATAGAACATGCATTAATTTAAATTGTTGCTGTGCCAGCATGCGAGTGCTAACTTGAGACCTTTATACATTCATCAGTGTATAAAATACAAGTTGTGTTTCTCACTGTATCGAACCTCAACACAAGCCTGTATTTATAGCCAATAACTCTATGTTTCTATTATTCAGGCATTTGAGGCAATGCTGTACTTGATTGGCACAAAACAGTACAGTAGCCTGGCAGTGAAGCTGATCAGTTATGCAGGGACTACGAGATGCCCTGAACTCTGCAATCACTGAGATAAAGTCTCTGAAGGAGCAGATTGGCCTGCTGGGAAACAGGCAGATGGAGGTAAGCCAACTCCAAAAGTAGCTCAAACAGAAAAGACGGCTTCCTCGGAAGTGTCAGCGAAAAATGGCGAGCTTGAACTACAGCCTGTGGCGAGAAGGAGTGAAGAGGAGCAGTGGAAGATTGCACGTGATGCTCTAGAGGCGAGCCTGGACTCATCGAGGGAGATGCAGAGAGAGAATGGAAACTTCTCTCGGAGATATGGAGTCAAAGCCATATAGAAAATGATGAGGAAATTGAAGTTCTACTTGTCACGATCTGTCCGTGTTGTGTTTTGTCTGTCTGTTTCTGTCTTTAGTTTCCTGTTTTATTTTGTAAAGTGTTCACCCCCCGTTTCCTGCCTGTTGTAATCTGTCTGTGATTCCCTGTCAGTTTCCCTGGTGTGTCTAATTTACCCGATTGTGTTCACCTGGTGTCCCTGTGTTTTCTCCTCCCTCCTCACCTGTGTCTTGTTTGTGTGATTAGTCTTGTGTGTATTTAAGTTCTGGTTTTTCTGTCTGTCTTTGTCGGTTCGTCTTGTGTCATGACCTGGTCTGCGGTGAGTGTTCTGTTATGTCTTTGTGATTATGTAGCCTTGAAATAAAGGAGTCATTTTTGTCACTATAATCTGCATTTGGGTCCTACTTCCCACACACACCGCAACACTACTCGCTGCGACCATCCAGCTTTGGATACAGTGTTTTCTGCTCCAACAGCGTGTGCAGCAAAAGCTATATAGTTTTCACTAACAAATAAAGCTTCCATCCCCAAACAACTTCTCTTACCCATCATGTCGTGTAAATTTTTTTTCAACAGTTCAAGCCAGAAGAAAAACACCTTTTTCCATTTCTTTTTTCTCTTACTCTGATGACCGGAGGAAGCGCCATGTGGTCAGGAAAAGCAGGAGAGAGATTGTTTCTAAGAACCTTAAATTGACACTTAAGTATAAGAAACTATCAGAGATAAAGTCAGATAAATATTTTGCAGTATATCGAACATCCACAGTCTAAATCTTGCTCTCTTCGCAAGATTTCTCCATTCCCCAGATAAACCCTACACACTAACACTTACTCTAACAGCCAATCCCCCATGCCAGCAGTCCTTCACCCTTATGAAACTGAAAGTGTTTGTAATTGGGTCTCCAGCATCTGTCAGCGTTGCTACTTGTGTGAAGAAAAAGGCAGCTGTTGTTATGTGGAGAGTTAGATAAAATTACGAGGGTACCAATGGGCAAATTAACTTGAAGTTAACAGGCTAACTGGGACAAAAGTAAAACAAACCAAAAGTATTCAGGTCATTGAACATGAATTTCATTGCACATTCAAGATTTACGGGTCCTATGCTGATAACTGAAGGAAAATAATTGGTGTACACATTTATTTCCTCAAAATATATTTTGTAATGATCCCATGCAACACTAATAACACTATCATCTGTTTTAGCTTTGTAATTTAAGCTAATAAGTGCTAGCACGCTCACAAGCTAAACCTTGATGGAAAATCAATTGAAGTATAAAGTATAGCTGCTAAACTGAGTGTGTCTCCGCACATTGTGAGCATGTTCATGTAAGCATTTAGTTCAAAGCACAACAGTCCACAAGCCATACGTGTCATTTACGGTGGGTAAGGCTAAAATGTGAAATGTTATGTTATGTCAGCCAGCTAACCAATCAGAGCAGACGGTGAAAAGAGGTGCTGCAACACAGGCAGTATGAGACAAATTACTAACTTTTTGAACATTAAAGCATGAAAACAGGTCACAGTAGAGGTCACAATAGGTCCCCTTTAAAATGTACAATATTTGCTCAGAAAATCTTCTTTGGGGAAATAAATGTTGCCGGTTTCGAGGGCTTATGAGTCAGAAATCTTGCTGACACACCTCTTAGCTACTAACGTCCAGGAGTTTCTTAATTAATGATCTACCATTGAGGTGAATAGGTGCCACATTCACATTTTGTTTCAAGCTCAGAAACTCAGAGTATTGGACCCAATTGCACGACCCAGGAGACAGAGGTAAAGTATTTGTAAGATACTTTATTTTCCAATAGATTAACAAAATAAACACTATCTAATCTAATCTCTAGATGAGATGACAAAAGTGAACAAAAGAACAACACTCATGTCAAAAAGCATCATGGTATCAAAGAGAGCATAGATCCGACCTATCAATCAATCAATGTTTATTTATATAGCCCAATATCACAAATGTTACATTTGTCTCAGTGGACTTCACAGTTTGTACAGAATATCAGTATGACAATACGACACCCTCTGTCCTTAGACCCTCACATCGTACAAGGAAAAACTTCCGGAGAAAACCCACAGTTTAAAGGGAAAAATGGGAGAAACCTCAGGGAGAGCAACAGAGGAGGGATCCCTCTCCCAGGACGGACAGTCGTGCAATAGATGTCGTGTGTAAATTGAAAAGATAATACATTTGCAACATAGGTAGTCCAAATGTTTGGAAATGCATGTGTGTATAATAGGAAGATGAATCCACGAGGATATCCATCCAGGACCTATGATCCAGGACCACAGCCACGACCCAAGATCCAGGGCTCGCGATGCAGAACACAGGACCGCAGGATCATCCATGACTCCGGATCCCAGCGTATATATAGACACCAAAAAGAAAGAAATTTGGGGAAGCTCGGTTAATCGGAACATGAGTACACAGGTATAGACAGAGAAAAGGAAGAAGTAAGATGTCCCCCGACAAACTAAGCCTATATCAGCAAAACTAGGGGCTGAATCTAATCAGCCCTAACTATAAGCTTTATCAAAAAGGAAGTTCTTAAGCGCACTCTTAAAAACAGATAGGGTGTCTGCCGCCTGAACACAAACTGGAAGCTGATTCCACAAATGTGGAGCTTGATAAGAAAAGGCTCTGGCTCCCATTGTACTTTTAGAGACTCTAGGAACAACCAACAACCCTGCATTCTTGGAACGCAATGCCCTAGTAGGACAGTAGGGTATAATGAGTTCTTTAAGGTAAGATGGTGCCTGCCCATTAAGGGCTTTGTAGGCGAGAAGAAGAATTTTAAATTCTATCCTGTGTTCTATAGGGAGCCAGTGTAAGACATAGAGCCCTAGGCATGAGACAAGACAAACTGATAAAGGAGACTGGGGAATTAAACACACGACAACAAGACACAGGTGGAAATAATCAGGGGCGGGGCTGGTGCTGATGAGCACAGGAGACACACAAGAGGAGGATAATCAGGAAACCTGGAATGACAGGTAAATGGTGAGTGACAAAACAACATAGAAATGAAACGCTCTTAACATTTCTGCTGCTGCACAACACATTTATAAAGAGGCTACTTCCCAAGATGAAAAAAGGAAGCTTGAAAAGTTAATAATGTGTGCTGTATCAGCAGAGGTAAAATAAAATGGGAAAACTTGATCTGCAGGAAACTTTTTTAAAGCAATGCACATCCAAATATATTCGATTACATTTTTCTGATGTCAACTGCCACCTAAATGTAGTGTTATCCGTTACTTAGACATATATCTGTGCATATAGAAATCACGAGAAAGCAGGAAAGGATGTCTTTGACGTCCACATTTCCCAGCTATTTTCAAGAAAGTCAAGAACTCAGTTACAATTACTCTGATATTACATGAAACATATGCATGGGCTGCTTAAACAAATCAAACACTGTTCTCTGCTTTTGAATATACTACATTTCTATACAAGAATATGACAGTGTCAGGCACTCTATAGTAAAACAAGTGTTGGTACATGTACAAGAATGTAGGTAAATTAAGCATTTTGCACAGCAGATCCTCAGCAGTTTAGATACATTTTATGTTGATCATCTATTTAGGGACGACACAAGTGGAGAATGACTGAAAATGGCAAGCATTAATGGGGGAGAAAAGAAGAAGAGATAAATGTGTGCAATTACTACACAATGTGAAATCTGCCAGCAAAGAAGTTATTTCACACCCAGAGAGGCTGGTGTTTGAAGTGTGTGACTGAGAAAGAGGGTGCAGGAAAACATGTGTGTGTGTCTCCGTATGTGTGGTTGTGTTGTGTTCGCTGTAGTGTGTAGAAGAAAGCACCAGCTGACTTGGCAGCACAACCAAGAGTGACATCCCAACTTCCTACATCGCCAGTCTCAGACCTCCCTCCTCGCGTTTCACACCGACTCCGCTGACTCCACATCTCGCCAAAATGGCTCTCCGAAGCGTTTTTGACTATTATTAAAAGTGGCATGAAGATGACTACTTTAAAATGTAGCCCACATTCCCACTGACACACAAATACACCTTTTTCCAGTTGACAATTTTGTGAATTGTTGAAAATAGAAGCCCGCTTTGCAGAACGAGGGACGATTTGCATTGATGGTTAGTCTCTATGGGCACAGTGAAGGACAGCAACTTTGCGAAACCTGCACACAGGGAATACATTGTGTGGTTCAGAGTGTGCATTTCTCTCCTTCGAGATGTAGCTGAATCTATTTTTGATGCACGGTGTGGTAGAAAACAGGTCATGTATAGGCTCACCGATTGGGATCTAAAAAACACTGAACATAAGAAGTGAACAAAAAGTCACTGTGACATCACCAATTGGTTAGTGGAATACAGTTTTAAAGCCTTGAGTTTGGCATTTTGGAAGCTGCCATCTTTCTTGTTGGTCACTATCATCCCCATTTATTGTGTCTTGGAACCTGAACTGACAAGACATGTATAGGCAAACAAAATGTGACAATTAGTTTCCATAACTGAAATCTATAGTCTTTATGAAGGTCAACGAGCAAGTTGAGGAAAATAGACATCATGGCCGATTTCAGTGATGTTTAGTCTTTATAGGCTCACTGAAAGACAGCACTACTAAACCTTGACCCAGGGAATTGATTGTATGGTTGACTCTCAAGAACAAAATGAATTTATGAAGAACAGTTATGAATCTTTTCTCCTCAGAGATGTAACAAACTATTTTTGATACAAGATGCAATATGCTGAGAAATATAGTCTCATGGTCATGTTTAGTCTGATTGAATAGGATCTAAAATAGACTGGATACAGGGAGTTGAGAAAGTCACTATGACAGTACCCATTGGTCAGTGGACTACAGTTTTGAAGCCTTGAGTTTTGCACTTTCCATTTTTTTTTTAGGCCATTTAAGTCCTCTTGAAACCAGAACTGAGAGAGGAAGATGTAGTTGAGTACAACGGAACAAGACATTTTTAGGCTACAACATGTGACAGATTTTAAGAACGGAAATCAAAAGTCTTTATGTAAGTAAATAAGCAATTTGTTGAAAATAGATGCCTGATTAGCATACCAAGGCCGATTTGCATTAATGGTTAGTCACTATAGGCTCACTGAAGGACAGGGAATAGATTGTGTGGTTAACGCTCATAAACACATTATGAATCTTTTCTCATTGTAGATGTATTGTTTTTGATACGAGACGGGCATATTGAATAAAATAGTCTCATGGTCATGTACAGTATAGACTCCATGAATGGAATCTAAAATTGAATGGATACAGGAAGTGCAGAAAGTAACTTTATCGTCACCCATTGGTTGTCGGACTACAGTTTGAAGCGCCGTCGTTGATGATCAAATTCAAAGCTTTTCTCCTACGAAATGAAAATATCTGCATTTGAGTGACTGCATGTGATCCAAACAGAGTCTATATAAGAAGTGGATGTTGTCACTGTGACATCTCACATTGCTTTGTTGACTACAGTTTTAAAAGTCTTGATTTTGGCAATCGTCATACGTTTGTGCTGTAACCATTTTTAAACAAGCTAAATTGTACGATTCATTTTCATGAACTGAAAAGGCAATGTGAAAGGGTTAATCCACCTTCGCATTTGAGTGGGAAAATGTTAATTATAGGAGGAATAAAAAGGTTAAATGCTATTATATTACCTGAATATGACATGGTACAGTGTGGAGTCAATCTGCATTATTGCTTCATAATGAAGAAGCCCTCTTCATGACACTGCATTAATTATGATGCATCATTTAAAGCATGACCTGCTGCTGATATGGGCCTGCGAGTGTAAATCTGAAAATATTACTGGCCCAGAGCTTGTCTATCTGACTTCTTCAATGTAGCTGATTAAAAATGTAAAAGTCAGAATGGGGATATTTAATATTGCAGGGTAAGAAAGTAATATCAGATATTTCCTCCTTAGATAGATGAGATTGTGCTACACTGGACTGGCATTTGTGCTCTGCTCTCTATAAAGACACAGAGGTGAGCTCATAGCATTAACAAAGGCTCAGATGTATGTTAATTCTTGTCCAAAGATTAGCATTTCATTAAATGATAGGGAAATGTAATTATGTTGTGCAATAGTGAGTTGGATAAGTGGCTTCTAGAAGATTGCTGGTCTACTGTAAATCACAATGTGATTAGAAGTGAATACAAAGACATATCCGAACATGTTTGAGCAAGGGTGTAGGGACGTTTTGGGGTATCCTGGACTGAATCTTTTCAAATCAATACAGACTTAAAAATATATCTGAAATATATTATTTGTGTACCAATTGTGCTGCCTTGAGTGGTGCAGATATATCTTTCAGACTGCATACAACCCAAACAATGTTGACAAATCCAAATAAAGTCAATTCCAAAAAAATGAAAAAATTCACAATTATTAGTTTGCAATTTGATACAAACAAAACAATTAATCTCTTGAACGTGAATATACACTCCTTACTGTTTGCACACTGTTTTTCCTAGGAATAATGACCTTTCTGATATGTATTTTATATAGATGTTTTACGCAAATAACGCTCTGATCTACCTTTTTTTATTATTTCATTAAACAATCTCAAAATAAGGGAAGCATGTTTTTTTATTTTAAGATTTCTAATTATGTCCAATCATGATAGAGACAATTTTGAGGTAAAATAGTTCTTAAATATCATTTGAAGTGACATATTTTGATCTTATAATTTTTACAACAATCTATATTAAAGAAGATCATGATTCATAAATGTAGTGGCCCAGATTTTGATTGGCTGAGCACATGGCTACAAACACAACACTTCATCAAGTCAACACAAATAAAACAAGGTTTAGGCTCTTATGCTTATCTCTTTTTTTTGTGTTGTGAAAGGAAAACATTCAAATACATGTTTAGGTCTCTGGAGATTTCTTCTAAATCCACCTAAAATTAGCACTAGATAATAATAGCTTGGCTGCGTATTTAAACATTTGATAAAGGTGATACAAAATATTTGTACTATTTCAACTGGGTGGTGTTTTATTGAAATGTAGAGCAGAGGAGGTTAGGCATTCTTTGGCCTGAATCATCACACACACCCTTTGTCCCATATTCATGCCCATCAATAGCTGCTGTCAAATGTCCTTAGAGGACAGGTTAGTCATGAATTGTCACTGACCAATGAAAGAAGACGCAGGTGTGAGTCATGCTTGTCACTGGTGAGAGACTGCGGCAAGGTTAACATAAGAACACTGTGCATGTGTTATCACTGGTTGTTTGTGTCTTCCTAATGCTGCTTATTTCTCCTGCCTAGACACAGCAGAAAACAATAATACATGTGTTAAGAATACAATTATTCTGCTATCAGTAGAAAATTGGTATAATTGCCAGCGAGGACCACTGCTGGTATTTGGCGAGGTATTTGCAGAATGTATAGTCATTAGTGAAATCCACATAAACAGTACAAGTTCAGTGGATTATGGTTGGCAACAAGCATACATCCTTTCTTTGTGCCTGGGGATTAAAAATGAATAACTAGAAAAGGATAAATAATGCTATATGAAATGCAATGTTGAAATGACCCCAGTGAGTGTTCCTTCTATAAGCCGGTTATGAAATGATGTTGCTTTAATCATTGCTTATTTATATACAGGACTAAATTGAAAGTCGAACGCACTGACAAATGAGCGGACACTGTATGAGAGCTAATTGTTGTGAAGGACATATCAAGTTAATGGCCATATTGGCTTGCTTCCCTCTTGTGAGATGAATACACTGTCTGTTCTCTTCCAACCGAGAGCCAATTTAGCTGAACTGTCCATGAAGACTGGTCTCACAACCCTGTCCATGTTGGTGCAGTTCTGAGAAGTATGTGCTCCTTTCACATCTTCTGTTTTTCTTGTTCTTTCTCCGAGTACCCATCATATTCTCCTTCCTCCTTCCTTTCTCCATCCTGTGTATTGGAGAGTTATGAATTAGAGATTAGTTAATATTAAGATGAATTATAGTGATGGTTTATGTATTAAGGGTGCTGCTCTGCTGTCCGTTTGTTTGATCTGGACTGTGTGCTCCGACATGTCGTGAAGATCGTTTGAGTTGGACAGTTCAAACTCATATACGTGCATGCATGCCAACCTACATGTGCACACACCCTTTAAAGTTACATTCCCATACACCATAACTGCATTGTCAATTACTGTACGAGAGAAATCAATTATTTCTGAGATTAAAGTTAGAATTGAAGTATCAAAAATACACTTCTAATATATAGGTCCACGTAGGGAGGTTAGGTTTCATGGATTGGTCAAACAAACTCACGACTTTCACCAACAAGGCTGGGGAAATACTCAATGTTGAGCCATTTAAAGTAAGGTAAAGTAACTAGATCATTTCAACCCAAGTCAAAATCTTTTAGTTAACCTAACCAAGTAGTTATGTTGCTTTAGCATAAATCAGACGTTTTGTTTAGATTATCAACGTTAACCAAGCACTCAAACGTCTTGGTTAGGAATATGGTTACCCAATGGTTACCCAATGCGTTACCAAGGGGTTCTGACGCAGGATATTTGTGACGATTTGGAATGGCAATGGGTTTGAAAAGCAAATATGATCCAGAAGACTGCTTCTCGTGTCCTTTGTGAAAAGAAAAGTAAACGTTGACTAAATGATAAAATGAAAATGACGTCAAGTAAAATACAAAAATTACATTGGGCGGCAATAGCTCAGTCCGTAGGGACCTGTCTTGGTTACTGTATGGTCACTGACCAGTCACCAGTTCGAGTCCCAGTCCGGACCAAATAAAAAAAGAAACCTTTTGCTGACTGGTGGCTGGAGGGTTGCTAGTTCACATCCTGGGTACTGCCAAGTTTTCCTTGAGCAAACCACTGAATTATTGGGCGCGATAACATGGTATCCCCTTCGCACCGATTCATTTATGCATGTGTGTATTTCGGCCAAATGTATATTAATCCTTGTGGGATTAATTTAACCAAGAGGAAAACACACTTTCCTTTAAACGTAAATTAGAATGCGATGACATTGAAGGAGGAAGTGTTGAATCCAAAGTGGTGCTATGAATAGATAATGATTAGTGTACTAACTCAGTGTCTCCTTTTAAAGAATGCAGGTCAGACAACAGCAAAAGTAGCACAACCACAAACCCCTTGCCTGTCTGCCGTGTATACGATCTAGAGTTTGCCTTCTTCGGACTGTGCTTTGGCCTGTCTTATGACTAATTCAGACCAAAGGGAAGCCACCAGGCATCAAAGCACAGGGGTACACCCAATAAGAGTGCATATACAAAATGACAAGGCCAGAAAAAGTGGCGTATACAACTGTTAACTATTTAAACATGAACTGCTATTTCAAAGAATAGCCTTGAATACTGAAGCCGCTGGGGATGAGCGGGTGTTTTTTTCTATTTTTTTATTACAGATTCAGTGCCAGAATAATTACTCAAATGTCAGAGTAAGAAATGTCTTATTGGCTTGAATACCCTCTTTGTCTCTCTTTGGCTCGCTCATCATAAATGAAATGAACTTCTTCAGAAGCTGTATTCTCTATACACATTCAAACAAGACAACGATGCATGAAATGTCTAATTTGTAATGTTATTTTACATATTTAGTAAATGTGAATTATCCTCTGTTGTTTTCACTAAAAGGAGTACAGCAACAATGTAGCCTTTTCCTCAAAAGGATCCAAATTAATCATCTGTGAAATGAAGAGAGCGAGTTTACTTTTTGTTTAGAAAAGCAATATTTGAAATTCATGATCCTTTTTTGTATTGGTTTTCTAAAGTACATTTAATAACTGAAGCCCTCTATTCAGATGTAGATTTATTTATTTTTGTCTGTTCTTTTTATGCATTGTTTTTTAGTTTGGTGAAGTTTTGCATCTCTAATTCTTTTTTTGTTATTCATTAAATTACCATGTTTTAAGATGGTCCAATTGCATATAGATTTGATTTACTTGCCACAAGAATGCCAGCTTGTTAACATCATGGTCATTTCAATGTCTTCAATTCAACAGGTCTCACTAAAATATCTATCAGAAAGCTGCAGCTGATTCAGAACGCTGCTGCTCGAGTATACTCACTGACACTAGAAAAGTGGATCACATCACTCCGGTTCTGAGATCATTATACTGGCTTCCAGTCTGCCAAAGAATTGATTTTAAAATACTACTGCTAGTTTTTAAATCACTAAATGGCTTAGGACTGAGGTATATAGACGACCTACTCCATCACTATGAAGCATCCAGGAGTCTCAGGTCTTCAGGGTCGGGTCTGCTCTCTGTTCCGAGAATAACCACTAAACATGGAAAAGCAGCTTTTAGTTATTATGCCCCAACAATCTGGAACAAACTGCCTAAATCATGCACGTCCGCTGAAACACTTCCTATTTTCAAATCCAGACTAAAAACACATCTATTTGCCGGTGCTTTTAATTGAGCTGCTCATACTCACACTACAGTATGCCTTTTAGTCATGTATTCTGTACCTGCTGTGTTTATTTTTTTTTTTCATTATCTTATCTCTTTTGATGCCAGTTTTTAAATGCCATTTAAGAATGTATTTATGCTGTATTTGTTCTTAAATGTCTTGTTTTTATTTTGTAAAGCACTTTGAATCGTCACATGCTGAAAAGTGCTATATAAATAAAATTGACTTGCCTTCAATAAAAATAAATATAGCGAAATTATGATAGGAAAAATCTTCCTTTGTCATGCTCAGAAAAAGTATGTATGACACAGTAGTAATATATCACCATTGGCATTTAAAAATGTAGACATCATGATGTGTTTTTCAGTTACATTTTTCATGTCATGAGGACAAAATAACGCATAAGGAAATAATACCAACATGACAAAAATGATATATGGAAGAATGGAATCGGCCACATGTGGCTTGTATTCAGAGGTGATTATCAATTGATAATGCATATGATTTCATACCAATAAATACTAATAGAAAATAGTTTGTACTCATTCTGATTGAGAACCAGTTCAAGTGACTCACCAATTCCTGTGGAACCTGCAGATGAAACAGAAAAACTACTTGACTTACAGTGAAATGAATGTAAAAGACTAGAATGTATTTTTCCTTCAAGAACAATACACTTGACATCTCAAGGCCATATTCATGTGTGGGACCACTACTCCAAACATTCATCATTCTTAAACTGGTTAAGAATATATTTCACAGGTTATATAAAGTAGATATATAATTCAAAGCAATATGAAATGAACTGGATTGTATGCCGGTTTTTTTATTCATAAAAAAGATACCTTAAGCACTGATTCATTAAAGATAAGAATGAATGTAAAGTACAGTGGGACAGAATATTTATAGAATATTCATAATTATTTGGACTGAAGAAGAAAGGTTAACCTTCAAATGGCTTATCTGGGAACATTGTACACCCAAAATGAATCATCAATGTTGTTTTAGCGACAGCTACTCATGATAAGGCTAGATTTGGAGGTGTGTTAAAAAAATTGCGTAAACAGGTGTTAATTTGTTATTCTGGTTATGATTTGCACTGGTTTACCCTCTAGTCAGATGGTTAAACATGTTCAGTCTGGAGACACTGATGACCAAAATGATACAAACAGAACATCAAATTACATTTTAGTGCTTTTATTACGCTAATGCTAACCCTAAGCTAATTATGCTAAATGCTAATCCTTGATAAAGCCGCTATTAACCGGTGTGCAGCTAGGTGAAAACAGCTACGGGAGTGATGCTCAGGTTGGCAGAAAGCACATTTACTTTAGCAATTTAAAGTGTTTTCCAGGTTTTTGAACATTAAAAATGAGTCAATACTAATATGCAGTGTACATAAGTGTTGGCAAAAAAGCATTGGTTTAAATTTCACCTTTTTAAAATTTGGATTTGATATTGTTTTATTGTGTAAAGTATAAGAAAGTTTTCTATAAGTTTTCTATAAGTATAAGAAAGTTTTTCTATCTATATACACAACATATTTCACTTCTCTATCTCTTTCCCACAGCTAGAGAGACAGACTCCCACAGAGACACACTGATTGCTGAGTGGGCAGGTTTTTTTTTTTTTGCTTGGATCTTTGGGCATAGTTGTCCTGTGGGAACTTAACAGAGGATATGAACAATGGCTGACCTGCATTAGATTGAGAGCACGCTGAGGGACTAACAAGCTGAAGTAGAGAAGGCACGGAGAAAGTTTCGGGTGGTTTCTTCAAACCTACAAGAAAACACAAAGGTTTTGCAGCATATGTCCATCAGTGCACATTTTCATTACCACCTCGTCAAATAGGGCGGAAAGGTCAGGGCCCGTTGTGACCCTTTGTAATGCACAGAGTAGCCTACTCACTACTAATTCAGATTTTTCGACATGCAGGCTATCTTCTTCTTGGTTAGTTTAAGGCAATGTGGGGTTAGGAAAATATTGACCTTTGTTACTCTACATGTGGCACAAGTTAGGTACATTATGTTTGTTTTAGGTTGAATTTAAGAAAAGATAAATGCTTAGGTTAAAACAGTGGTTCTCAAACTTTTTCTGTCAGTTGGATTAAAAAAAACTCACGCCGTTGAATAAGGCTGTTGACACAGCCACAGCCAGAGTGTGCACGGACCCCCGCGGGGCAGGCTCTCCCCGCCTGTCCGTAGGCATGTGCAATGCACTCGCAGAGCCATCCTGCCAGGCGTTTCTTGGACAGAGCTTTCCCGGTCACCCCGCCCCCAAAGCACACAAACAGCTGTTCAGTGCGTCTAAAAGCAGCCGTGCGCTCCACATAACATGCTAGCGCACGCACCCGGGCAGGGGAGGTGCAGTTTAGCTTCCCTGGCCCCACTATGGGGTGGAAGACTAAAGCCCTCTAACTGAATAGCCCTCAACCTGAACCCACTCCTTAGGCTCTTGGGCACAAAGGAGGGGTTCGGCCTGAGTGTCGCCCCGCTCTGGTCACCCCGGATCAGCAAGCAACTCGGGTGCACCGATAGAGCGGTTATCTCGGACACTCTCTTGGCTGACTTTAAGGCAAGTAGCAATGCTGTCTTCCACGACAGTGCTTTCAGGGAGGAGAGCTCCAGAGGCTCAAATGGTTCTGTGACCAGAGCCTCGAGCACTAACGAAGACGTGCAATACTGGGCGCAGCCTCCTGACGCCCTGTAAAAACCGCGACATCAGTGGCTGACTAAGGCTGACCTGCCTCCAAATCCCTCATGGCAGGACGAGATGGTTGCTGCATACACTTCCACTGTGGAATGAGCAAGCCCTCTGTCCACTAGTAACTGCAAGTAGGACAAAATAGAGCCCAACTCACAAGATAGGGGCTCTATTCTCCACTCCTCACACCATCGCAGGAATCCCAGCCACTTTGGCCTGTGACAGGCTGTGGTGGATCCAGCTCTAGCTGCCTGATAGACTGAATAACTGTCAGACACTCAGCCTGTCCCTCTCAGGAGCCAAGCCTGGAGAGGTTGGCCAAAGAGTGGGTAACGCCCCGATTTCACCTGCCTCTTGAGACATCGCCCACCAGAACTGGGGAATTGCCGAGGGCTGGCCCACCTTCATCTGTGTCATCTCTGAGTACCACGGCGCCCCGACGCAATCCGGAGCGACTAGGATGACTGACAGACGTTCTCGCCTCACTCTCCCCAGGAGAGGGAGAATGACACGCAGCGGTGGAAAGATTTATTGGCCATGGCTCGTGTGCGAACGCGTCCACCCCCAAGGGCGGATCGTCGCCCAGAGCCATGGAGAACCACAGTGCACAGTGGCTGTTGTGCCGGCTGGCGAACAGGTCCACCTCTGCTCTCCCAAACTGGGCTCAGACCTGCTTCACCACCTCCGGGTGAAGCGCCCACTCGCCTGGCAGGGGGCCGTCCCTCGACATGAGGTCGGCCCCCCTAATCTGTCGTTTGTGCCTCTTGGGATCTAAACGCAGGCTGGAGAACCGTGATTGGTCAAATGTTGCTAACTCCCCCCTGTTATGTGAACGCGCACCTAACTAGATTGGACACGGCTGGCTTGAGCAATCCACTTGACCGTTTAGCGACAGCGCATATGTTTTGGATTAGGCCAACCGGCTAACTCAAACATATCCAGGTTATGTTGAACCGGCTTCCTAGTACAGGCCTCTGGATTCTAAAAGTACAATATGTGACCCGCTCTATCGAAATCAGTCGGATGCTGCAAGTGCTCATTTCAAAATAAACGTGGATTTTCGGGTGTTTTATTTTATTTTAAATAAACAAAGTCTTGGCTTTCAGAATATGAAATTTATTTCCAAAATCACACGATAAATAAATTTTTGAAGCTTGTAAAGGAAAGAAGACAGCTCTCCCTCGCCACTCTGCTGTTCCGCAGCGCCGCTTCCCCTCCCTTCGCTGAAATTATGAATGTGAGGCGTATAGTAATCATAGATAACATGGCAGGGTCCGTTACAGTTTGTTCTCATCTGATTTCAAATAAACAAAGTTTTGGCTTTAAGAATATTAAACTTGTTTCGGCAAATTCAGATGATAAATACAACTTTGAAGCTTGTAACGGCATAATTACAAGCGGAGAACGGATTAATTTGACGTCACAGCAGGCATAACAGCCGGTGTTTCTTGTGAGTGTTTTCCCCGGGAAACAAATACAATACCCAAAAATACACAAACACACACGTATACCCACACACACACAGACCAGACCAGTAATCCAAACCAAAATATCTTCCCTCCATACTATTTTGATCATTTGCTCCGCTAACAATCAATCAGATCGATGGATTCCAGAGAAGAGGAAACTTTGAAGGCCTTTTTCTCAAATTGATAACTCGGTACCAGTCATTATATAATGTGACATATTTTGCTTAAAGTGGACCTATCATGCTATATTTGAAACATATATTCTAGGGCCATACCTATATAAAACATGTCTGTGAATTTTCTTTTCAAAATACCAAACAGATCATGCATTTTAGCCATGCCTCTATTTTCTCTATTCCAGCCCTGTTTTTGCAAGGGCTGATTCTGTGACGTAGCTTTAATGCAAATGAGCTGCAGCTGACCACGCCCCCCTGCAGAAGAGGGGGGCGAGGCATGGCCCCGGCACGAACGTCATGTTACCATGCTTGCTGTGAATACGAGAGGAGAAGAAACATGTTCTCCCAGACAAATGCATGTGTTCAAGCGTATTATGAGTATGATCCCGAATCTGACACTGAAGAAGATGAGGTTTCGGTGGAAGTGCAAACATCTCGGTTGCAGCAGAACGTTTCTGAATGGTTAGTTGACAAGCTGTTGTCCCTATTTATTTTACGTTAACTCTGTTTGTTGTTACGATGCTTGGTACTTATTCCGTTTCCGTTGATATTTTGGCTAATTAGCAAGAATGCAATGTGTAGAGTTTTTAACGCAAAAACAGTGGTACATATATATATTTATATCGGGAGACATTCATCTTTTCAGCATATATACAATGGCCGCATTACGTTTATTATTAGTTTATAATCCTTTTCTTCCAACATTGTGCAACAAGTGTTACTGTTGGAAAGTTCAATAACTTTGGGTCATAAAAAGTATAACTCCAAATGATTAAACACCTCAGTTGTCAGCAATGTGTGTAGTTTCATATGTGTTTTTAGAAGCTCAGTTATTGACTTCTTTATACAGGTGTACATGTGTACTGCATTGAGATACCACAGGTAACATTTTTGATAGCTTCACTAAGTTATCCGTTTAGAGACATTTTTCACATGTCATTCAATATATGTTTATCACACTAGGTGTCAAGACGGCTGCAGGAACTTGAGGACTCTGTGCGTTGTATGGTGGACCATCCTGGATTGGAGCATGTGTTCTCTCTGCGGAATGCATTTAATATATACAGAGCTGAATATGGAATACAGCAGTGAGTTGTTTGTTGATTATTTTTTTGTATGACTGAATTTGTAAAACGTATGCTAATATTGTTCATGAAAATAAATACTGGTGTATATGGTTTTATGCAATCTTTCATTTAATTCTGTCATTGTACATGGCATTACTATTATATTATATACTACACAGCAATGGCATAACACACCCATTTGTTGATGACAAAAAAAGTCCACACACAACCTTTTGCTTTTGAAATCTGCATATACTTTACCCATCAAACTTGAATAATCATGACACATTTTATATAAACTGTCGGAACTTTATTGTCAAAATCAACGGTTCATTGAACCCATAAAAAATGGCTTTCAGAATATAACCGTGAAAAAAAATGTAGTCAATCAGTTCATATTGAATTATTTTGCCCATATAATGTGTGTGACTGCCAGCTCCACTTTCCACCCTACCAACATGCTGCTATGACTGGATCGAATTTGGCCATAAGCTCCACTTCTTTTAAAAAGTTGCCATTGTCTGGTTGGTTTAATGTGTCTGTGGACCCCCTCAGAGCCAGGTTTCTCTCTGCTAAGGACTGCATTATTGCCACGAATCGGGTGAGAACGTCGCGCCATCTATTTCTCTCAGCCTGAGCAAGGTCCATCTCTTGCATATCTATTGTAAGCCTCCTGGCAAGACGGACGTCTAACTCCATCCATGTTGCCATGTTTGTGTTGTGCTCCTTGCTTTCTTCATGTACCTTGAGCAAGTGACTTGCATTTTTCCAGTCCTTTAGTCCTTCCCTATTGAGTTTGTAATTTCTCTGTGAAAACATTTTGCAGCAGAAGCAGTGCAAGCTATAATTCTTTTTTTAACACATCAACCAGCTTCTTTTGATTTTTTCTCCGTTGATTAAGACTCTGTTAAAATAGTCCTGCTGACACCTTCTCCCGTCTTTTTGTTTGGGAAAGGCAAAACTAGGTTTCACTTGATATAGTCCACTCTGAACAAACTCTGTCCTGTCATTATCAGTAAGAACAGATGGCCAGTCGGCAGGGTCTATTGGTGAAGCCTTTTTCCCTGATGCTGTATAACTTGGCTCTGCTGAGGTGGAGGGGACAGGAGCGCTTGATGCTTTTTCACTGGGCTCTGCTGAGGTGGAGGGGACAGGAGCGCTTGATGCTGTATCACTGGGCTCTGCTGAGGTGGAGGGGACAGGAGCGCTTGATGCTGTATCACTGGGCTCTGCTGAGGTGGAAGGGACAGGAGCGCTTGATGCTGCAGGGCTGGGCTCTGCTGAGGTGGTATGAGGCCCAATAAATTTCAAAAGTGCATCTGGAGAGAGAAGAGAAGTATATGTGACCATCAAAAGATGCATTATATTTGCTAGACCTAATTATATTATAGAAATCAGAAAACAGGAGCAGCTCACAAAATAATTTGAATATCATGGAATATATTGCCTCCATGTAGAATTGATGCATTTATCTCTGCAAAAGGAGCTCAAGTATTGAGTACATATTTGAATAAAATTTTCAGAAGATCGAAATATCTGTATATATAAATCCTTATCTAATATTATACTAGATACAGGATTATTGATTTTCATGATCTGTAAACTGTAATAATCACAATTAAAACAAAAAAGGTTTGAAATATTTCACTTCATGCATAATGAATCTAGAATATATGATTCATTTGTTTTATTAAATTAAAGAAAAACAGTTCTATGATATAGTTATTCTTTTAGATGCACCTGCAGATTCTGCGACTTACCAGATGGCAAAGAAGCAGCTACATACATTGTAATATAGCATATTAAATATAAAGGCTAAGGTATGCAGTATTTACAGTAGTGACAAGCATTTTAACACTGATGTAAACGTTACACTATTGATTATTGAACATACTTTAGACAGCATAAACTGTAAGGCAATACAATTAAAGGCCTACAACTATAAATGATTGAGGTGATGTAAAAGGATTGCATTTTAATGACTATCATTATTAGCCTATTACTACAAGCAGTAATAGGCTCACCTCAACAGATATAGTAGATGATATTATATCTGTGATGTAACTCTTTCCAAATGTCCCTGAATTTAAGGTGGGAGTAACGGTAATAATTGACGTTAACTCTAAATGTAACTATTAGCAAACAAACGACCTTGCTATCGTCTTAAAGTAAGCTAGCAAGTTAAAACTGTTCCATCAACGGTAACTACAATCAATTTTTTGACTTTGTTTAATCATCATCACATTAACGTTACTGTACCTTTGTCTTTCTCCCGTTTGTCCTCCTCCTCTTTTCTTTTCTTTCTTCCCTGGGCACCAGATAACTTTGTTCTTTTTGACATGCTAATTACCGTCTTTGTTTTCTTCTCCCGAGTCACAGCAGGTCAAAGGCGGCGGGTCAAGTGTCACTGACTGACACTTGACCCGCCCCCCTCGCTCCTTGAGGACATAAACAGCCTGCGGGGCTGGGGCAAAAAAATCACAACTACATTTTTTTTTTTTTTTAATAAAATAAATATTTCCCCCAATTTTCGGCGCCCCCCTGGCTTGATGCGCCCTTAGCATTCACCTATACTGCCTATGCCAAGGGCCGGCCCTGCTCCTGTGTCTTTGTCTGGTCAAACGTGGTCTTCAATGGCATTAAAACGATAAACACGCTGCTGAAGTTAATCCATAGGTTAATCCAATGTGTCTGTGTCCCTTTGAAATGATTTCTGATAATCCATGAGCAATAAACCTGCTTTTCGGGTTTCCAGATGTCAGAGCTAGAGACAGCTTCACTCATGCAAAACTGTGTGCTCGAAGCCCCCACCTTTTTGTTTTACCATGTGTTTGAGTGGGGAGATTCCCCTTCGATTCTATTGGCTCTAACGGTCAGAAAGAGATGTCAATCACCAAAATCGACCAATGGGTTCCAGAGAAACGGTGAAACCCCCATTTGCACCCAAATCACCTCAGAGGTGGAGTTTTTTTGGCTAAACCTCTCTTAAAAAGGTCAAATGTCACTTGTTTTACTTATTATATGTTTTACTTTGGATTGCTAAAGCTTTTAGTCTACCTTACCATCATCCAAGGGTAGTTTTCACTATAAGTAAACAATAATTTTTGGACGAACACTATAATTTACAGTTTTTTACCATGTTCAATCTGAATTTTCTTTCAAATAAAAAACATCTATATTGTTCTTCGACATCCAACTCACAGGTTTATCATTACTTTGAGAAGAAATATGATTAATTTAACCCTTTTAGAAGGGAAGATATGGTCATTTGTTCTGGGAATGTCATTTTCGAGCCTGAGACCTGAAAAACCAACCCAGTCTCACAAAAAAACGTGTAATAACTACGTTGGTCCACAAATTAGGACGTAGTATTTCTACAAAAACGCCTTTGAAATTGTAAGATGCCTACGTTTTTTTTCACCATTCATTCCAATGGTAGGCGTCTATGTCACGTGATCTTCACATTTCTCCCTGCAGAAAAAAAAAACATGGCCGAACTTCGTTTTATTCTCGGTGTAAAATGCCTATTTTAAAGTTAGTTTGGCCATTAAAATGCGTTTTGATGTCATTTGATGCGAGAAATATGAGTTGTTATTTCAGATTATGTGTGTAGTAGATGCACATGATCTTTGCTAGTTATTACGAAGATTACTTCAGAAATTGTGTCTATACAACGTTTTCATTGTTACCAAGGTGGTTGCTAGGGATGCTGCTATCGATTTTATTTCTGTTATGTTGTGTAACTGTTTAATGGTGTTATCTTTATTGCTACCCCCCTTCCCCGTCAATGTATAGTGTTGGTCCACAGCGCAAACGTATTAGTTTAACAAAATCCGCATCTAAAATGGTGGCATAGACCGTTATTTTCCCCTGTGCAATTCTCCATTTACTCAACAATAACACATAATTATCCTTGTGTTTATTTATTTGTTTTTTGATTAATAAACACAAGTTGGAGTCCAACTTACCGGACTGTTACTTACTATGTGTTTATTTGTAAATCATTTAGTATAATCACACAAATTCTGTGTTTTATATTTAATAATTCTGTGTTCTTTATTTATTGATTGTTCAATACCTGACAAGGCCGGAGATGAAAAACTTTGGTCGCATGTTCCTCAACATGTCACTTGACGCTTTTATCCAAAGAGACTTACATACTCAATACTGTGGGCAATCCCCAAAGGAGCAATTTGGGGTGAAGTGTCTTGCCCAGGGACACAACGACATGCTGACTGCAGCGGGGTTTGAACCTGTGACCCCCTGATCCCAACACCAAGACTCTATCCACTGCGCCACACGCCTCCGCATTACAAGACATCTATCAATATGTGTGTATACCTCCACCATTAAACTGTCGTATTCTGCACATTTCTTATACTATCTACATACATCTTATATAAGAGTATAATACATATGTATAATATCAGTTAAAATAAGTGCTTCAACATAGTTAACATTGCTGGAGGTATACACAAAGTTTTTCATTCATTGCATAACTACACCGTTTGTGTATATGATATGTCAATAAACCTTAGAAAATCTTGAAATCTTGAAAGGGATGTGCAAAATAGTCATTATATACAGTCTTTAATTAACTATTAGTAGAGAATAACGAGTAATGAATATACTTTATAGGGATCCTATTAATATCTAATAATAAAATAATGAAATTCAATAACATGCTTTAACCACTAGGTGTCCCTTTATATCAGATGTGCACCTTTATGGTGTAAATACAGCCTATCTACCAATTGGATCAAATATAAAAGTCAGCCGAATTAGTGTTGATACTGCAAGGAGACGTATTGTGTGAAAAGAAATGTAAGATGTTGTTTAATGGCCGATATATTTATGATCCACGTCACGTTTTCAGTGTTGGCGGCAGTTCCTCATGTTTGTTTAGAAGTCTTCTCATCAGGGCTCTATAAATAGAGAACGACGGCAGATATGTAATATTTAATGCAGCCATACCGTGTATTACAATGCCGTTATGTGATGACTTTCAAAGAGAAAAGCAAGCACACTCGGAATAAAGTGTTTTCGGTCTGTTTCCGGTATTTGTTTATGACGATGTGAGACTGGAATTGCACAGGGGAAAATAACGTATCTGCCACAATTTTAGATGCGGATTTTATTAAACTAATATGTTTGCGCTGTGGACCAACACTATACATTGACGGGGAAGGGGGTAGCAATAAAGATTACACCATTAAACAGTTACACAACATAACAGAAATAATATCGATAGCAGCGTCCCTAGCAACCACCTTGGTAACAATGAAAAAGTTGTATCGACACAATTTCCTGAAGTAATCTTCGTAATAACTAGCAGACTAAAGATCATGTACATCCACTGCACACATAATCTGAAATAACAACTTATATTTCTCGCATCAAATGACATCAAAACGCATTTTAATGGCCAAACTAACTTTAAAATAGGCATTTTACACCGAGAATAAAACGAAGTTCGGAGATTGTTTTTGTTTTTTCTGCAGGGAGAAATGTGAAGATCACGTGACATAGACGCCAGCCATTGGAATGAATGGTGAAAAAAAACGGTGATTTGTAGAAATACTACGTCCTACGTACCTTTTTAGAGAGATTTAGCACAAAAAACCCCACTTCTGGGGTCATTTGGGTGGATTTGACCTATATCTCTGGCCCCCCTTGGTCGATTTTGCGGATTGACATCTATTTCTAACCGTCAGAGCCAATGGAATCGAAGGGAACTCCCACATACTCCTTATTTGGTAATGTGTGTGTGTGAGACTGGCGCATAGCCAAGACCGGAAGCTGCAATAACTCTGGTGGCTACCATTAGCAGCTAACTTTTAATCCCCGATTTTTACATAAAAATGGAATTATGGATTATAAATAAAAACAAATATTATCCACAAACATCAACCTATTGATTAACCGATTCAGCCGCGTTTTTTCTCGTTTTAATGCCATTGAACAAGTGTTTTGATCAGATTGACAGCTACGGTGAGACGATCTCCGTATAGGTACGTGTTGTGATGTCTGTGTTTGCTTCCCCTGTCAAGAGTTCGGATGACTCAGTGATGATATATATACCTAAATAATCTGTGGAACCTCACCTTTAATCGGATATATTGTATGTGCAGCTACAATAAGTAATAGGGGTACTTTTATCTTGAGTTCTGTGCCCAAGTGCGTTAGCATTTTTCGCTCAGGGGTCATTTAGATGCTTCTTATGAGACTTGTGTTTTGTTTTGGTAAAAATGGTTTGTATTGTCAATTAGCTGAGATTATTCCCGTTAATCTGGTATAACACATTAATAGGTTCTTAAATATTAAGATCCCTTGAGACAGAGTCGTGAAGAAAAAAAACATAAGTACCCGCCGGCAGGGACCTTGGGGCTTAACCCTCTGGAGTCAGTGGACGCGCCGGTCCAGGTGCACATCATTTTACGTAATTAATCATATATTTTCGATTATAAAGGAGTAGAAATATGATTCAGATATCCGCGGAATCGCTGGAAGTGTAGCTTTCCAGCGGTATCTCCTGTGAGACTGTAACCAGGGCCCAGCAGCCAATATGGCCGCTCAAAGCAGCTTGACTTTACACTGTGTGGGATTGATGGATTCGTGTGTCCGTCAAGGAAATCTCGGCCAGCAGCCATCATGGTCTGAAATGACCAATGGACATCGAGAAATCACTAAGGACCTACCCACCAAGTAAACAAAACATAAACCACGTGTCTCCCATCAGTTTTAGTCTGTGAGGAGAGAGAGAGACAGAGAAAATGGCTAAAAAAAACTTTACAGTTGTCGACTTCGCTAGAGATTTTTTCCGCTAGCAGCAGTGAAGATAGAGCCTCAGAACCTGAAGAATACAAAGACAACAACAAGGATCCATTTGGACATGGGTAAGTGTAAATATTACAGTAATAGTGTACTGGCAATGTGTGGGGAATACCACGAAAATGAACAATAGGTTTATTGATATGTATTTTTTATCGATAGTCATGAACTTTTTATTGGACAAAATAGACTCCATTAGCAAACGTTTACTCTGTGTTATTTTGGTGTGTAAAAGTGAGATTACATGTGTAGATGATTAAATTAATCGTTTATTCGTCCCACAACGGAGACATTTACAGTGACATGTTTTTGCCATCGATTATTTTATCATACTGTTCTGTACAGATGAGACTTTGTCATAGATTTATTTATATGTGTGCCTGTTATTATTTTACCGTCCTGTACAGATGAGACTTTGTAATCAGATGTAGCCTATGTATATGTGTGTCTGTGATTTTATACTGAATGTAAAGTAACTGGAAATACCTGTGTGTGTGTGTGTGTGTGTGTGTGTGTGTGTGTGTGTGTGTGTGTGTGTGTGTGTGTGTGTGTGTGTGTGTGTGTGTGTGGTGTGTGTGTGTGTGTGTGAGAGAGAGAGAGATCGAGAGAGATTCCTTCTCCAACCTCCCAAACTCTCTTTTTATGTGTGCATTGTTATTTGTGCTTGAGCAACATTTTACTTGAAATTTATTTCAATGAAATTAGTTGTAATTATTGTCCTACATTTTAATTTGTTTTACAGAGATGTTTCACAGCTGCCTGGGCCTAGTGGCCCACGGGCGGCATTCATCCAGCAGCCAGAACATCCATCTGTGCTGGCCCCCAGGTCAAGATCTACCGTGGCTCAAGGGCCTTCACCAGAGCCATCACCACCAAGGACCAGCAGACCAGTATCACTACAGCTGCCTCCACCTCCATCTGCGGCTGCCATCAGGTCAAGATACACCTCAGCACAAAGGCTCCACCACAGCCATCACCTTCGACCCAGCCAGCAAGGAGGTCTCGTGGAGGTCTCGTATAGCACGTGTACACCCCACCTACACAGCAGCACATGCACCATCACGCCCACCTACACAGCAGCCAGTCCCACTGTCTTGGAAGACATACAAAGACCTTGACACTGTCTTGACATTTATAATGAAGAGTTGGTTGAAAGTTCTGATGTTCAATATTGTAAATAGTGAGATTTTCCAGTTTCTTATATTTATATAAATAGTTGGTTGAAAAAAACATATTTATAATAAATTGTTGGTTGAAAAAAAAGGTTAATGCTCAATTTGTATTTTTACACATCACATGAACCTTGGTATGTAATATGAAGTCATTATTCAGTCCTAATGTATCTCAGTCCCTGCTGTGGTGAAAGTAGAGTGATAAACACCTACTTTATTCAAATTTAATTTTTTTCATTTTAGACATGAATAACACATTTATATCCTAAGACTTTGGTAACCAAATCTAAAACACCAAAACAATTCGATCACATGAGTAAATTTGTGTTTTCACAAAAGTTTTCAAGATTTTCCGAAAATCAGATGTCAAATTTTAAGCTTTTGAGCTACTTATCTCATCAAACAGTGCTCTAAGGTGAGTAATTTGCATATATAGCAATTCCAGAGATTGTCCTGAACATTTTGATATGTAACACATGGGGTGCCATGTTAGAAGAAATACATTTAAAAAGGTGATTTAAGAAAACATCTAAAAATCGAGAAAATACCCTTAGACTCCAGAGGGTTAACAGACAACCCAGTCTCATGGCATTTCGTGAGATTTTTAATCTATTGATTCGTGTTCACCAACACGATTTTCCCCTTTTTTTCGTGTTGCACAGCACGATTTTAAAAGCAATGTATTTCTATTGGTAGTGTGTTGTGTGCCTGCAGCACGGCTTTTTCTCCGGTTGGGTCGTGGAAGACCGGAAGCTGTGTGGTTCATAAAAACATCTTCTTACTCAATATTAAGCCTCACTTATTGCTTTTATTTTAAAATCGTATAATTTCGGACATTTGTTTCTGTATGTGAGGAAAATAAATGGGTCTCAGAGCCTCAGAATACTGAAATCTGTATTTTTTAAATCTTTTTTTCCTTCTAATTTGTTATTCTTTTCAAAATAACACTGTTATTTACTCACCAATAACACACAATTATCTTTGCTTTTATTTATTGGTTTAATTCCATAATCTCTGGCTTTTTTGGCGTCCGTCAGGAACTGAATTTCAAAATAAAAATAACCGGAAACAGACGTAGACCTCTAGGAGTTTAGGATGGCCGAAGACACTACACTACCCATAATCCACAGCTATCGTTTAGGACTACAGTCCCCGTGATTAATCTTCAAGCTCTGGGATTGGATGTTGGAGTGGCAGTGCGCCAAGGTTACGCCGAGCGTCAAACAGCTGATTTTTAATGGAACGAAACCACGGCTGAAGTCGAATAGTCCATTTAGCTTAGGAACCTTCCTAACCGAGTGAAATGACCCGGAAGTCCCTCAGTGGCAGCCATGATAAGTGCCGTTCGAATTATCTACATGATAGGAAAGGAGGTTTCAAACTTCCTTTATAACCTCCTTTAGCTTAGGAACCACTGGACCTCCCTTGACGAAAGGAGAGGAGAAAGTGCTGCCCCACAATGCCCACATAACTAGTCTGTTAGCTTTAACAGCTGAGTGAACACCTGAATTTGCAGTTGGGGATAAAATAAAAGGTTCCTCTTCTTCTTCACGATCATTGTTTGGGTTAAATGTATGTGTTATGAAACTGAAGTTACGTACATAAACTAAGCTACGTTACATACATGAAGTATATTGGGTACGTAAGTTAACTCACACACGTAAGTTAAAATAAATCAACATTGGTTTCCATGCACGATACGACTAGTAGTCTCCTATATGAATGTCTTGCTAGACCTCATACTTTGTCACTCTATACCACAACATCTGACTTCCTTCTTTATTGACGTCATTGTAGCAATTATAGGCCCATATCAAACCTCCCATTTCCAGGTAAAATCATTGAAAAAGTTGTTTTTCAACAGTTGAGCAATTTCTTGCATTTAAATAACTGTTTTGATGTGTTCCAGTCAGGCTTTCGTCCAAACCACAGCACTGAGACTGCTCTTGTAAAGGTATTTAATGACATCCACTTAAACAAAGACAGTGGCAGAACTTCAGTGTTAGTATTATTAGATCTCAGTGCTGCGTTTGACACTGTTGACCACAGCATATTACTAGACCGACTGGAAAACTGGGTGGGACTTTCGGAAACAGTTCTAAATTGGTTTGAATCCTACTTAAAGGACAGAAACAACTTTGTTTCTATAGGTAAATACACATCTGAGTTGACAAATATGACATGTGGGGTTCCTCAAGGCTCCATCTTGGGGCCTCTTCTCTTTAACATCTACATGCTACCACTGGCTCAGATATTGAAAAACAACAACATAGGTTACCATAGCTATGCAGATGACACACAAATGTACGTAACAATTTCACCAGGAGACTATGCTCCAATTCAAACACTGAGTAAGTGCATTGAACAAATAAATGACTGGATGTGTCAGAACTTTCTCCAATTAAACAAAGATAAAACTGAGGTAATGGTTTTTGGAGCCAAGGCAGAACGTATAAAAGTTAGCGCTGAGCTTCAGTCTGCAATGTTCAAAGCAGATAAAGCCAGAAATCTAGAATTAGTCATGGACTCTGACCTGAGTTTCAACAGTCACATTAAAACAGTTACTAAATCAGCCAACTATCACCTAAAGAACATATCTAGGATTAAAAGACTAGCAGGATTTGGAAAAACTTGTCCATGCTTTTATCTTCAGTATACTCGACTACTGCAATGGTGTCTTCACAGGTCTCACTAAAAAAATCTATTAGGAAGCTGCAGCTGATTCAGAACGCCGCTGCTCGTGTCCTCACTAACACTAAGAAAGTGGATCACATCACTCCTGTTCTGAAGTCTTTACACTGGCTTCCTGTGTGTCAAAGAATAGATTTCAAAATACTGCTGCTGGTTTATAAAGCTTTGAATGGTTTAGGCCCAAAATACATTTGATATACTGCTAAATTATGAACCATCCAGATCTCTCAGGTCTTCAGGGACTGGTCAGCTTTCTGTCCCCAGAGTCAGAACTAAACATGGAAAAGCAGCATTCAGTTATTATGCTCCAAATATCTGGAACAAACTCCCAGAAACCTGCAGGTCCGCTGCAACTCTGACTACTTTTAAATCCAGGCTGAAGACTTTTCTTTTTGTCGCTGCTTTTAATTGAACTATTCATATTTTAAACTGCACTGTAACTTTTATCCATGTATTTTTTCTTTTAATGTTTATCCATGTATTTTTTCTTTTAATGTTTATTTTATTAGCTTTCTGACTGATTTTAAATGCCATTTTCTTATTGTCTTTCATTTTTTGTAAAGCACTTTGAATTGCCTTGTGTTGAAAAGTGCTATATAAATAAACTTGCCTTGCCTTGCCTTATGAAGCAAAAAGATACAGCTTGTGCAATGCTATATGGTTACCTAGATCAGTGGTTCTCAACTGGTGGGTCGCGACCCACCGGACCTGTTTCGAGTGGGTCGCGGATGTGTGAGTGTGCATCTAGACCGGGTGACGACACTACCTATTGACGCAGCAACCACTGTAAGTTATATTCTTGTTTAATTAGACTTCTCTGTTTAATTTATTCTACTCTGTATAATTGTTCTGTAGTTATTGTAGCTAAAACGGCGCTTTTGAGAGATTTTAAATCTCAGATCTGCTCAAGTGAACCTGTTACACAGGTCTCAGTGGGGCACTCAACCCTGCATTACAATATAGACAGGGACACTCTGCTGTCGCCCATCAGCTGTAGAGCGTTAACTAATTAGAGGGGCGTGGCCCCACAGCTGTGAGAACTCAGCAATCAGGCTCCATTTTAGGTAGCTCTTTCCTGGAGCGTCAGCTTGAGCGTCAGACAGCCGAAGACATTGGAGTCCTGCGGGAGTCACGAGGGTGGCAAATCCTCCTCTGATTGAGCTAATTACCGCTGGTGATTTATTTTCTTTAGTTTTCTAGCCCCTCATGCTATAATCATGTGTATTTTCTCCATTCCTGTTCATGTGTCTTCTCGCAATTATCACTGGCCCTGTGTATCTCCTAATCGCAATAACCGGCCTGCTCTCGTCTATCTCACATGCTCCACTGAGATCCAACATCTAGTTTGAGGTGGCCTGTGGAACTACCAGTCAGCTGTTCCTAAGGCTGACTTCATCTCTGGCTACGCCTCCCTGCAGACCCTGGATTTCCTTGCTCTCACTGAGACCTGGATTACTCCATTCAACACATCCACCCCAGCAGCTCTCTCCACAGCATATTCCTTCTCCCATACACCCAGACCCACTGGCAGAGGAGGTGGCACTGGTCTCCTGCTCTCTCCCAAATGTAGCTTTTCCCTCTTCAAGCAACCTAACTTCACTCCTTCCACCTTTGAATTCCATGCCGTCACTGTAACCCATCCTATACAATTAACCATTGTTGTTCTCTACCGTCCACCAGGCGCCTTGGGGGACTTCTTGGAGGAATTAGATCATCTCCTCTCACACATCCCTGAAACTGGCCCTCCCGCTGTACTTCTCGGAGACTTCAACCTCCAGACAGGGAAGATAGACGAACTAACATCTCTGTTAACCGCCTTTGCTTTCTCACTGTCTCCATCCCCACCAACTCATAAAGCTGGCAATGTCCTTGATCTCATATTCTCAAGGAACTGCACTACTTCTAACCTCTCTGTAAACCCGCTCCACACATCTGATCACTTCTTCATTTCATTCTCTCTTCCCCTTTCCAAACATAAAAAACGAATCTCTTCTCATCCTGCACCTGTCCGCCGTAACCTTCGTTCCCTCTACCTTTGCCTCATCCGTGCTCTCAGCCCTCCCTTCCTCTGACTCGTTCCAACTCCTGCCTCCAAACTCTGCTGCAGAAACTCTCCTCTCTACTCTCTCATCCTCTCTGGACTCTCTCTGTCCTCTCACATCTCAGCAGGCTCGTCAGTCCCCTCCTGCTCCCTGGCTAAATGATGCACTACGTGCTAATAGAACCATCCTTAGGGCAGCAGAGAGGAAACGGTGGAAATCCAAACACCATGACGACCTCCTAACCCATCAGGCTCTCCTCTCCTCTTTCTCTGCTTCGATCTCTCAGGCAAAAAGCACTTTCTTTCAAGACAAGATCCAATCTTCCTATTCCAATCCCAAAAAACTATTTTCCATCTTCTCCACCCTCTTGGACCCTCCCAAAGCCCCTCCTCACTTCTGTCAAGCGACTTTGTTAACCACTTTGAAAAAAGGTTTGATGATATTTGCTCTTCTTTTTCTGACTCACCTTTACTCACCGCTGGGTCACCAGACTCTCCTTTTCCCCTCTCTCTCCAAGTGAGGTTCTTACCCTCATTACCTCTGCCCGCCCTACCACCTGTCCTCTGGACCCTATCCCTTCAAACCTCCTTCAGACTATTGCTCCTGATATTCTACCGTTTCTCACCCATTTCATCAACACTTCTCTAACTTCTGGTCACTTTCCAAATAGTCTTAAGGAGGCAAGAGTAAACCCTCTCCTAAAGAAACCCACTCTCAACCCGTCTGATGTTATAAACTACAGGCCTGTCTCTCTCCTCCCGTTCCTGTCTAAAACACTTGAACGCGCTGTCTTTAAACAACTCCTGTTTTCTCCATCAGAACAACCTTCTCGATCCGCACCAGTCTGGTTTCAAGGCAGGTCACTCCACAGAAACTGCTCTCATTGCTGTCACTGAGGAACTACACACTGCCAAAGCAGCATCCCTCTCCTCTGTCATCATCCTGTTGGACCCGTCTGCTGCATTCGACACGGTGAACCATTAGATCCTCCTTCACACTCTCCAAGAACTTGGACTTTCAGGCTCTGCACTTTCCCTCCTCACCTCATACCTCAAAGACCGTACCTACAGGGTAACTTGGAGAGGTCCGACCCTTGTCAATTAACTACCCCCAGGGCTCTGTTCTTGGTCCCCCCCTCTTCTCCCTGTACACAAACTCGCTCGGATCAGTCATTAGCCCGCATGGTTTTTAATACCACTGCTACGCTGACGACACCCAATTAATTCGCTCAAAGACCCAGGTTGTTGCACGCATTTCTGCTTGTCTAGCTGACGTCTCTCAGTGGATGTCTGCTCACCACCTCAAGCTCAACCTTGACAAGACTGAACTGCTTTTCCTTCCAGGAAAAGATTGTACCACTCTTGACCTGACAATCAATATTGGCACCTCTGTTGTTTCCCCGACTCAGACTGCAAGGAATCTGGGTATGATCCTAGATAACAACCTGTCCTTCACTGCAAACATCGCTGCTACAACCCGCTGCTGCAGATACACGCTTTGCAACATCAGGAGGATACGTCCCTAGCTGACCCAGAAAGCCACGCAGGTTCTGGTCCAGGCTCTCGTCACCTCACGCCTAGACTACTGCAACTCCCTCCTGGCTGGTCTACCTGCATGTGCCATCCAACCTCTGCAGCTCATCCAGAATAAAGCGGCTCGTCTGGTCTTCAACCTTCCTAAATTTTCCCACACCACTCCGCTCCTCCGCTCACTTCACTGGCTTCCGGTAACTGCTAGAATCCACTTCAAGACACTGGTACTTGCATACCATGCTGCGAATGGATCTGGCCCTTCCTACATCCAGGACATGGTTAAACTGTACACCCCAGCGCGTGCACTACGCTCTGCATCAGCCAAACGACTCGCTGCACCCTCGCTGCGAGGGGGACCCAAGTTCCCATCAGCTAAAACACGTGGGTTTGCTATCCTGGCTCCAAAATGGTGGAATTAGCTCCCCATTGACATCAGGACAGCAGAAAGCCTGCACATCTTCCGGCGCAGACTGAAAACTCATCTCTTTCGACTCCACTTCGAGCGATAGAATTACTAACAATGAACTGCTAACAGAGCACTTATATACTAATAAAGGACTGGCTTATCTATAGCCAGTTGAGTAGCACTTGGAATGTTTGGCTCTATGAAACCTGATGTACTTATATGATTCTGTTTTCTTCAAGGTTGTGTCCTTCCTGGTCGAATGTACTTATTGTAAGTCGCTTTGGATAAAAGCGTCAGCTAAATGCAATGAGTGAAAAAAACTTATTTTTTTTTTTTGGGGAAAAAGTCAAACTTTTATTTTGAAGGCCCGATTTTCTAACGCTGTGCATGCAGTCGTCGTTGGACTGGAAGTACCGGAGACCATAAACGGTTTTGAAAACTTCTGTCACATAGTATCATCTTAATAAAATATCTTTGCTGATGTTTTTTCGAGTCTTCTGGCCAATCAGAATCAAGATTGTTTCCGGAAGTCCCCACGGAGAATAACTTTGCGGTAGAACTCTTTTTTATACATCCATGGTTACAACTTCAGATAACAATGAACACATAATGAAATATGACTGACAGGTCACAGAACAATGGGAGCTATCTACCCTTACCCACAATGTAAAGTAAGTCACACAGACTATCTACTCTTTACTCTAACAATCTAGGTCCTAGATTGTTATAGTTTTACTCCGAGCCACTATGCACATAACTGAATGTCGATATAATGGGCAATGGCATCTGTGGTATACCATTCATATAAAAATATTAAGTCTCACAACATCTCAGTGCATAACTCTGTATGTAAATAATGACACTGCTCAATAAGATGACTGCAATGAGAGATCAAGCTAATGTTAGCATCTTCACTGGGACCATTTAGCAAACAGCTAATAGAGCTCTGTGTCGGCTTCTCTCAGAATGGCTGTGCTGGAAATGGCACATGAGCTCAAAATATCTCATCCGGGAGAAATTAATTGATGAGAATGTAAACTGAACCCACACACAGAGATACACACAAAAATGCTGAGTTTATTTCTTCTAAGGGACGTAAATATATTGCAGTTGAGATCCATTTGCTGTAAACATGTAGAATCTGTCTGCTGAACAGAGGGCATCTCAGTGGGAGCCAGCTGGCGTTGTTGAGGTGTAATAGTTTAACGAAGGATATATGTGCACATGGTTGTTTGTTGGTGTGTCTGGAAATGCTTTTTTCAGCCAGTTTGACACTTTTGCAGGTTTTATTATGGCCTGCAGAAGCAGAGCTACCTCTGCGGGGGCGAAAACTGTAAAGGTCCCATTAAGTGTGCTGGGCACCAGAGCAGGCATCCAAACATCTGTGACCTTTGTATAAAACAAACAAGGAAAGCTTCTGGCGAAAGAGTTTCAAAAATTGCACTCCTAACCACCCTTCCAGCTCCATGAAGAAGACAAAAGGTGAATGTAGCTGTCAAAATCTTGAATGAAAAAGTTGAGTCAGGTCATTTTGACCACAGAGAAGCCCACAAATTGTGAAAATATAACTTATTCTTAACTAATAGGCCTACTTGCTGGAAAATGTTTTGTGGAACCTAATTATTTTCTGAAGTTAATTCAATCTGGCTTCCCTTCACAAATGTGATTCATCCTTCCTAACAGGAACCATCAGTATACAGTTATCGGTGTGCAAACTAGACGTGGGGAAACATTATTTTTGATTCCTTTGAACTTCAGAAGCGCTTCATTTGACTCGCCATTGTGAGAACGAGAGTTTTGTGGGCAACAGCACTTTAGGCTATATACCCTCAAAGGCTTACTTGAAAGGAGGTGTTCGGAGCAGAATTTCACACGAGTCAGCAGGCCGCCTCTCACCAGAAGCGTATTTCTATGCACGTCTCAGCAGCCCCCCCGGCTTCCATATCGCCCACCTGGATCACAAATTCCAGGAGCGTGTCAACATAAGCAGTAAACATCGCAGCACACAAACACAGTTCAGCAGTCCAAGGAGTCCGGAAGTAAAATGATCACTACAGTACTGACACAAATACAGTCACTAGTTCCTAAAAGTGAGGGGGGAAAAGTTGACAGGTAATGGCTAGTGGTTTAAAAATGATTTAAATTAAAATTAATTTTATTAACAATGAAGTATAAAAGTAAAATACACAAGTTTTTACACAATACACCAAGCTATACATTAATCTTGTTCCACTTCAATTATGGAACAAGTTTGAGGTAGCCTACTCTTAAAAAGTGACGGATCAAATGTGTGAATAAATTAAGCAAAATACTCCCTCCCACCCTCAAATGTTTCTCTCCATCAAGTATTTGTCTAAACATATGTGACCTGCTCGAAATCATTCGCATTGACCCGAAGACACATTTTGAGTTGTATACACTGTTGGAAGTAGGAGATGCCTAGCTTTCTAATGATATCAGGATTGTTGTTGTAGTCCAAATATTAAGCAAAATATGTCACATTATATAATGACTGTCACCGAGTCATCATTTTGAGAAAAAGGCCTTCAAAGTTTCCTCTTCTCTGGAATCCATCGATCCGATTGATTATTAGCGGAACAAATGATCAAAATAGTACGGAGGGAAAGCTCGGGGAAGCTCGCAAGTGTGTATGTGTGTGTTAGTGTCTTTTTGTGTATTGTGTTTGTTTCCCGGGGAAAACACTCACGAGAAACGCCGGCTGTTTTTATGCCTGCTGTGACGTTAAGCTACTCCGTTCTCCGCTTGTAATTATGCCGTTACAAGCTTCAAAGTTGTATTTATCATCTGAATTTGCCGAAACAAGTTTAATATTCTGAAAGCCAAGACTTTTTTTATTTGAAATTAGATGAAAACAAACTAACGGACCCTGCCGTGTTATCTATGATTACTATATGCCCAGTGGCGATAGGCCAAAATTATGTATTGAAGTCAATGGGGAGAGAAAGATTATCTTTCGATCCCGTTTAAATTGTGCCACAAATTACACATATGATGTTTGTCAATCTTAAAAAATCATTTCCATGTCAAAAAAGTCAGTTTGTCTTAAAACTGTTGAAATATAAGACTATGAAAAATATGCAACTAGAAAGACTACAAATCCCAGAGTCGTGTAAGTTAATTTAGCTAGCTGACATTAACGTTACTTTCATGTTACTCACCGAAACCTTGTAAAGCCGGTCCCGCATGCTGGAACCGACTAACTCCCCTTTTGTGTATGTGTACAGTTCTCAACATGCCCAGACTTGTAGTGATTTTCACCTCTTTTAATACTTTACTTCATTCTGAGAGAAAGAGGTGAAATGTGCTAACTTGACGGACATCTTGGTGTTGGTGACGTATGCAAGACCACAGTTGTAGTTCATTGAGCGCTTCACACAAAAAAATGTGTTACTTCACAGTTTTACGGCACTTTTTTTTTTTTGGACTTGCAAAATGATCTTTTAAAATTGACAAACATCATATGTGTAATTCGTTGCACAATTCAAACGGGATCAAAAGATAATCTTTCTCTCTCCGAAATAAGGTCCCATGGACCGAAAGTAGATGGGCGTGACTTCGCCACTCTATTGAGCTGTTTAGAGCCATGTGTAAAAACTACACTGCGCATGCTCAGAGTATTTTCCTATTTAATGTGTGTGGCAAAAAATAATGACCATAGGGGCATTGAGCTGCCATCCCCACCATACGTCATCTCACATCATTCAGAGCTGATTGGCTGTAAGTACGTGTGCCGCGAAAAGTGTGGTGTGTGTGAAGAGGAGAGAGGTGCAGTGATGCGTCCTAAAACCCGGAAGTAAGCTGGTATGGTAAGTAAGTATGGCTTCCCTCGACAAAAAAGCAAAGAGATTTCTCCATAGGATTTTAGAAAATAGCTCAAAATAAGATCTGTGGGAAACGTACCCGTTTGATAAATGCAAGTTTTGTTCAGCCGGATAATATCCACATGTCTACCCTACTTTTATAATCATAAATCTATCGATTAGATTTATGATAGACTTTTGAAACTACAAGAAGATAAGGAGGACTTTTACAAAAAAGAGATTTTTGTCCAGAGGGATAGGCAAATGGACTTAATCTTCAAGTCAAGGTAAGACCGCAATCTCTTACTAAGAGAGAACAATTCAATATTTAAATGATAACATTACATTTTGTGGGTATCCTTTTGTTGAACTGTGTTTAAAATTAATCGAAGCATCAGACAAAAAAAGCTTTTGAAAATAATATTATATTTTGATTTAGGTCAAAATATAATATTTGTAAACCTGAAGAGTCAGTGCCAGTGCCTCACCAGCCATGAACCTCACTGCAGAAGCTTATATAAAGACGTATACGTTTGTTGTGCCCCACCACTTTTGTACAAATAAAAAACGCCACTGTATATGCCTTACATTCATAATTTCAGCCGGAGGGAGGGGGGGCGGCGCTACGGAAGAGCAGATTGCGAGTGAGTGGTGCCTGTCATCTTCCCTTTACAAGCTTCAAAAATGTATTTATCGTGTGATTTTGGAAATAAAAGTTTAATATTCTGAAAGCCAAGATGTTGTTTATTTAAAATCAAACAAAACACCCGAACCCCGAAAAACAATTGTTTTACGCAAATCCACGTTTATTTTGAAATGAGCCGTTGCGACTTCCGACTGATTTCGATAGAGCGGGTCATATATGGTTAAGTGTCCATATGGCTCTGACATAAAGCAGCTATGGGAAATTAAAACATGGATTATGCCATTGCAAGGCACAACGAGGGAAGAACCCACGATTCTGCCTCCTCCCTTAAATCCATATTTATTGAGGGGCTTAACAGTAGGGGTGGCAATATAAAACATCAGTAATGGAAAAGGGAAGCATATTAGATGTACATACTACACTCCTCAGAGCCAATGCAGCAGACCGGAGTACATTTTTGTGCTTATATGTCCATCACACATTATTGCTTCACCTAGGTGACCAAGAAAGCCAGGTCTCTAATGAAAGAGTGACGTTGAATTGTAGTCGACTCAAAAGTATTTTGTATTTGATCTTTTAAATATATTATGGGTTTTTTTATTTACATTTTTCACCTCTTTTTCTATATCCATCTCACCTTTAAAATATGTATACCTTGCTTTTTTCTATTTTTTGTCTCCAATCTTATCTTTCTATACCATTTTCATATTCACCTTATCATGCGTCTTACATTTATGGTACATTCTGGAAAGGTCTTTAGGTCTTTAGATATTTGTGATCCAGCTGCTACCCAAAATTGTCTAATGGAGCAGGGCTTAAGTGTGAAGTGTGTGATCTTTTGCCAATCAGCACCAGGTGATGGCAATCAAGTCTTAAGTGTCTCTGATAAGTCAACATTCAAAAGATATCTTCCTCATTTTCGAATGATTTTTTTTCAATAGAATAGCATGCCATGGTATCATGATGTATGCAACGGTTTCAATTATTTTTTAATGACAATCTAAACAAAATGAAAGGAGACGTTGTAGTGACTAACCTACAGAGAATTTCAAAAGCTGCAGCTCATTTCAGCTTTATTGTGCTGATAAAGTGAGTTTTAGCTCTCATTTTAAGCTATGGTTTAGTTTCTCTGCTTTCATACTGTCACAGTTGAAAATGCAGAACAACAGGGATAGGACCCTAATGCATAATATTACAAGTATCTGGATGATTTTATGATGATATTTGTTTTTTTTAGGTAATATAGGTTGTAGAAACTCAAGTAAACAGAGACTATGAACAGGCGAAGGCAGGCTTAAATAAGGCAGTTGGATGGTGACAGGGAGCCAGGTAATATTGTGACTGATGTTCTGACAAAGGAAGTCGACCAGTATATGTGGAGAGTGGCTGATGAGGGAATGAGATGCAGGTGAGGAAATTAGATGCAGGTGAGGGGGTGGGGTGGGCGGGGAAAGGCCAGACAGAAAGGCTGATTATGAAAGTGGGAACAGGTGGAACTTCGCGCATGCGCAACCGATATATATTTTCTAGCCTATAAAGCTAACGGCCAAGAGCTTGCTCTTTGAGGGTCCGCGGTGGCAACACTGGACTGTGACTGGACGAGAGATGGCAGAGGGAAGTGACGAGGCAGGAAGCGAGTTAGGAGACATGGACGTAACAGGCGGGAGTTGTGATAATGGAAAATGGGATATAGTGAGGAGAAAGAAACGTAAAAATGGAGGACATACTCATTCGGATGAGAGCAATAGTGAGGATGAATTGAGAGAAAGAGTAGTCGGAAATAGGCAACAGGAGTTCATGGTGGTTGTGAAACTTGCGCAAGAGGGAGCTTCGTTCGGCATGTGGAACCCTATACGGTTAACTAAATCCATCAGTAAATAAATCGGGGAGGTAATGAGTGCTAAAGTATTGAGGAATGGATCAATGTTGATCAAATGTAGGGATAGAGAGCAACAGGGGAGAGCAATAAAGATGAGTTCCGTGGAGGGTAAGAAAGTGGAATGTTCACTGTTCAGTGGTAGAAAGATAGTCAGGGGAGTTGTGACGGGAATCCCCATCAGAATATCAGCTGATGATGTGAAAGGGAATATAACAAATGCAAAAATAAGTGATGTCAAACGCATGAAAGCAAACCGCAATGGGATTAAAGAAGATAGTCTTTCGGTTCTGATCACCTTTGATGAAAAAAGGCTTCCGGAAAAGATACTTATTGGATATATGTGTTATGATGTGAGACCGTATGTTCCACCACCACTAAGATGTTTTAAATGTCAGAGATTTGGACATGTGGCGGCAGTGTGCAAGGGAAAACAAAGGTGGGGCAGATGTGGTGGAGATCATGAATACGGAAAATGTGAAGAAGGGGCAAAGCTGAAATGTTGCAATTGCGGAGGGGAACATAGTTCAGCGTACCGGGGATGTGAGGTTAGCAAGAAAGCAGAAGAGGTGCAGCGAGTCAGGGTGACGCAGGGAGTTAGCTATGCAGAGGCAGCAAAGACAGTTTCAGGAGGAACGCAGGTTAAAATGGGAAACAACAATAAGAGCAAAGAAACAGGAAAAGTCCACAACTGTGTTAAGTTGAAGGAGGACACTCTGATAGTAAGTAAAAGAGAGTTTGTACTGTTCATGGCAGAGATTATCAACTGTTCAGCGCAGACTACAAGCCGGAATGAAATAATCTAAATAATTGTCAAATCAGCTGAAAAGTACCTTGATGTGAAAGGGATGCACTGGGAAAATGTGAAAGATATCCTAAATGATGACGTCCAACAACCTCAGACATGGACTGGATCATCCTGATGGTGTTAATTGTACTGCAGTGGAATGTTAGAAGTTTAATTGCAAATGGACAAGAGTTCAAAAAATATATTGACAACCTGGGAGAGAAACCTAATATTCTTTGTATTCAGGAAACATGGCTGAAACCACAACTGGATTTTATTGTGAAGGGATATACTGCAGTTAGAAGAGATAGGGACTCTGGCAGAGGGGGAGGAGTTGCAACATTCATACAGAGTGGTATAAGTTACAAAGTTATGCATGTAAGTGTTATGGAAATAATTGTCCTAGACTCCTAGATATGACGTACATGACCAACCCTGACGTCTGTTTATCTCCTTTAAGGACATAGGCTGCTTCAGCCATAAAGTTATTGTTCCCATTCTGTGACCGGTCAACACTAGGTCACAGATGGTCTGTTGTTGTGGGTGCACTGGGACACTTCCTTCTTTGTTGTTTGTGGACTCCAACGTATGAAATCTTCGAGGCCATAAGTGACGGATGCAAAGTGGACTCCGTGTGCCCAACTGTCTAAACTATCTTATCAAAACATGTTAATCACTCTCTGTGAAACCAGTTAAATGGGCTAACGAGAGAGAGGTGCTCCAGAATTGACGTGGCAACTCTCCCGTGCAGTCTCACCGTGACTGCTGTGACTTGTGATGTGAATCCTCCGGCCGAAACTCCAAATAAATCATCAGTGTTTGACATCAAAAGCTCCTGCTCTACCGTGTCTCCTTCCTGAGTCGGTGACTCCTAATTGCACTGCTACACCAGAAGTTTCCTCCACAAATTGGCGTTGTCGGCAGGATACCAACAAATCTTCAGAACTGGTAAGTGTGATTTCAAATTTACATTTGGACATTGCCTTACCAGAATCTGTGATTGACGGTATCCTAAAATTACCTGTGAAACTGAGCGGCTGTGGTTCGTTTTTGGTTAATAAACATTTGGGGATAATAGACCCAGGGGATCAGTGTTTGGCTGATTTTCCTCTGTGTGTGCTGCTCTGGACTGAAGTGCCATACAAGCATACACAGCTCATGTTTAGAGAGACCTTAAAAGAAAGGCATCAGTAAAGTGGAGCTTCTGTGTGAAAGCAATGTAAAGATTTGTATTGAACAAATCGCCGAATTCTGGGGGTTTCAGCGGCCAAGCACAGCAGTTGAAAATAAGCAGCCAGAGATATTACTGCTATCGCCTCTATAAAACACGGCTCCAGCTACAGCCGTGGGTGTGTGTGTGTAAACCACCCCGTGCTTGTGGAGCTGGAGAAGTGCAGCTGAGAGGGAGAAAGTCACATGTTTTTGCCTATAAAAGTTTTAACTCACACCACCGCCATCTCTTTTGAAAAAATGGAAAAAGAAATGGTCTAAAAGCACCCGTTGCTTGGGACCCCTTTCTCATGGTTAGACGGACCAGCGCGAGGTGCGTGCATCGCCCGATGCGCCACAGTTCCCTAGACATTGAGGAGCTGGTGGTGGTCCGGGGTGCATACATAAAATTATAGGCTAATTGATCACAGGTGGGTAGTGGCACGCAAACATAGAGCAAACTGTGTTTCATCATTGGATGAGCTCGATGGCAAGTGTATAGGCTGGTCGTGTCGGACTACAGTCAACTGGGCTGTCGTTTGGAGAGAAAGGGAGAGGAAAAAGTCTGTGGGCTCCGGTCGGGGGGGCACAGCGCCACTAGAAACGGATAGTGGTGTCGCAAGAGGATAAGTTAGTTATCGCTCTTGGACGGCGAGCAGGCACCGATCTAGGACTTGTATACAAGGGTGGGTGCGTGAGATAAGGCGCCCCATCTGCAATTCCCCTCCCCCTCTGAAACTCCTAATTCGGACTAAATTGAGCTGGATGAGCTTTGCTGTCACGCTGGTGTTTATTACGAGTTCATGTTTTGTTTGTCTGATTGTTTGTGTGGGGGGTCTATATTGGTTTGTCCCGCCGTCTTGTGTATGTTTTGTAACAACTAATAATGAATCAGTCCATAGACAGGGTAAAATGAACTAAACTTTAGTTATCCCACCAAAAGTAAATGACTTGAGAAAAATAAATAATATAAAGATGTAAAGCAAAAATTCTGGGAGTATAAATGTGTTGCAAAATGAAAATAAATAGCAAAAGAGTGTTTTTATGTCCTGCATCTGAGTGTTCTGAGTAAAAAGTAAACAAGAAGCACACTGTTCAGGGTGTGCGATGTGTAAAAAGAAAATAAGATTATATTGCTTTAAGAATCCATTCTTAAATGGTATTGCTGGTATGTTAAGATATGTTTGTGACCTTGTATAAACCCTATGCCCCGTCCTGCGCCCCGAGACCCTCAGAGACCTGCCTGAGGAGACCAGGGTTGCAAAATCCGTTTTTTCTAGGTCAATGTTGTATTATTTGTTTATTTTATTCTTAAATCCATGTATTGTATGGTAATAATGAATAAAAACGTAGTGTATTGAACACATTCCGAAACAAAGCAGATAAGACAGAGCTAGACTCAGACATAATACTAATTGTTGTTGAAACCTTTTGCGCTGTTGCTGCAAAATGGAAACTTTGCTGATTATCTGTTCCAACTGGCCACTGGAATCGGATAATTAATATAAGTTGAAGTTCAATTACAGTTTTAAAAAATAGTTCAAATTATTTCTTGTATCAACCAATTGTTCTCCATAGACATTACTAAAATTAAAATAGTTAAACTACTGACAAGTTTTCTGAAACCGAGCTTATGAATCACAGAGTAAAGGTCGCTGGTTAAGCCAGGATCAATATATTTGTTGAAGTTTTTATTGTGTGATTATTGTGTGCATAATAAATGTGTTTAAATTAATTGAGCAATTCTTTAAAAAGTATAATGTTGCAATCTCTTTAAAATAAGTAATTACAGTTAAAAAAATAGATGCTGTTTTCCAAGGGCCTCTCCTTCACAGGCCCACACTTTGAATCATGACACTTCCAAGTCCTACAGAGATCAGTATCACTTTGTGTTGCAAGCCAAATCCAGGGGTTCTACTCGAGCCCAATTTTAAATACCATGAAGAAAAGTATTGAACCCAGCTCGAGCTAAATGTCAAATGTATTTAATTAATGTATAAGTGTTTTGATTTAGTTAAAATGCTCCAGTCTAGCTTCCTTCGAGTTTAGTCTCATAACATTCTCACTGCTGTGCTGTCCCAAATGTTTTTAAACCTTGGGCCGTCAAGCACACACACACATACACACACACCCACACCCCCCCCCCCCCCCCCCACACACACACACACACACACACACACACTTTGGATAAGTATTCACCTTATCCAAATTGTAAATTGTTGATTAGTAATTCAAGATTAATTATTAAATTAAATGTGGTACATAACATAGAATAAATAAAATAACGTTGACTTGATCATTTTGTTCACAACATTAGACCTTGTCCTCTAATCTCTACAAGAATAAGATAAGTGTGCATGTGTGGGTGTTTTAACACTCCTGTAATGTACCTAGTCTTGTTATCCTTTTCGTTACAGAGCTGGGAAAATGGTGTATTGATTAGATTCTGATCCGTGCAAGTCCAATTTTGACTGACTTTAGTTATAATGTTAATGTTAATTTGATTTCAACCCATAAGTAATTATTTAGATTAACTCAACATTTCACATGATGATGGATTAGTGTTCCACATTTTTTTCCACTCATTTGTTGTGCAATTAGGCCAATGGTAAAGAGAGACATTGATGACCTTGTGTCCCTTTTGTTGGTACGTGGTTCCATTTTGTCTGGCCTTGGACGACTTCACTAAGAGTCACCCAGTTCTACCCTGCTACAATCCGGCTGAGTGCAGTCACAGAGATGCTATGGCTGCTCTACATGAAATGACATTAATGGTCTGGTCTGAGAATGGACACCATTTCCTGCTCCCAGAGAGAATGACGCTCCTCAAACTGAACATTACAGCCGTTGATACTGTCTCACGTGGGTCTCCTCCCCCCACGAGCCATGAACTGAAAGCTTGAAATCTGCTTTGAACACCTGGAAGCCTCCCTGTCACACCAGCACCAACCCTTGGGTCAGTCAGATGGGATTAACGGCTTCACTTAGGGCATTTGGTTCAGAAATATGACTCTCGTTACCACAGGGTGGGTTGTTTTTTTAAGGCTATTCATACTGCTAGGCAGAGGATGCCTGTAAGTTGGCAAGCTGTTAAAAGCCCCTACTATTTTTAAAATAGGCCTAATGTCAGGGGCCTCTTAGTTCTACATGTATTCACATTATATAGAACAATGTGTCCACCTGGTAAAAACTAGAGGCTGCACGAAACTCAGGCTACAATACGACCATTCTGTTCTGCTCTAACGATTCAATTGATAGATTCTACGTCAAAACAATTAGCTTTCATTGTTTCCAATGATAACGTCACCTTAAGTGGAGGAATGCAAACCTGTTTTCAAATGTAAGGTTTTGAATTTGTTTGACATTTCTCAGTAATGACACCCTCAGACACCGACTATCATTCATGCTATGCCATCAGTAATAACTCAGATGTTAAGGGGGTTGAAGCTTTTCCTCCCAAATCAGATATGCTTTGTTTTTCAACAAAGATATACATTTCCTGCATAATATATGTTTCTCACAATTGTTTTTTTGCAAGCTGCACACAGGTGATACTGAGTCTTCTCGAGTAATAGATTATAAACTACACCATGCTTAAATAGACTCCTAAGTTATTATTTCATATGTGACATATGTAAGAAAAGGGAGGGAAGAGTCAATTATATTGAGTAATTGATTTTATATTGGAACATTTATTACTCAAACCTGTTTTATGGAAGAGGAAAAATATATATTTCTGATAAACTAATATTTTATCAAATGGTGAATTAATATAACATTTAGAATAATTGAGAAGGGGTTATATCCAGGGACTAGCTCACCTTTAAATTACAATAACATTTCTCTGCTTTGGACTGATGAGTATATGATTATTGTATGTTAAATGACTAACACAAACCTTACATTTATGCATGTGCATGTGTCAGGAAGGCTCCCAAGTAATTCTGAGGGGCCTATCCTATTTTTGTAATTAAATGATAATGTGCTAATCCATTACTTTGAGTTGTCTGCACTCAGGAAAACATCCCTATCAGGTGTTAACCCAATAGCTAGGACAGCTCTGAAGGCCAAGGGTCCGAGAGAGAGGGTCACACTCTCCGGCTGCAGAGGGCACCCCCATCCACGGGCAAGGAGGCACGAGGTCGTTCGAGATGAGAGGATTCTAATCTTCAACTATCTGAGGAGATGGGATGCTTCTTCACCTTTCTGCTCTGTGGGCTCAGGCAGACAACCCTGCGGGACGAGCGAGGGCTTCAGAGGCTTCATACAAGGTTCCTTGTTTCTTGGAGAAGCAGATGTCTTCATAACCTCTCCCATCCACGGGGGGAGACCTGGATGCACCATTTGGAATATGCAGTTGCACTGCTCTCAAGCAGATAGCAGAAGGAATGCAGGCAGATGAGCCTCCGTTTCACTGGGGGATCATACAGTGCTCACTGAATTGAGCCACACAAAAGCAGAGCAATTGGGGGGGTTGAAATATGGCGCTCTGAAGATGAAGAGTTTGAGCCAATCAGCACCTCAGTGCTAATCTACAGTATCAGGATGCCTTTACACACACCAGACACTCTTTGTCATAAAGAGAGGAGGAGAACGAGTCAGAAAGACTGAAGGACATGTTCTTCCAGCTCTCGTACAAAGATGAACTTTGAATTGATTTTATATCTTGGATGTTTACAGATGTACAATTAATGACTGTTTTTATATTTCCAATGAACAGACATGTGTTGAATAGTGGTGATTCATATATTTTTGCTGGATCAGATTACACCTTCGCACTAAACAAAATTAATTAATTAATATTTTCAGATATTTCTACTATTATCACAGATAATGTTAATATCCTTAATCGTCCAGCAATCAGGCTTAACAACACTACTCTTTAATGTATTATCCATGCACAGAAATACCTACAATGATGTTTCAAGTACTGGATTCATTTCAGTTTTGGCCCAAAACAAATATTTAGCTATTTATGCATCTGTGTTTTATGTGTGTTCATTATTGTGCTTTTGACGAAAGATGATCAAACACTGATGAGAGATGATTTTTCCTATTATGATTCAATGTTTCAATCTTATTCTACTTTGTGATGTAATTGATGTAAGTCCACACTCAAATCTGAAGATTCCTATTGAGTTGAGTATTGACCAAATTATTATTAGACTAATGTTTTTAGGTTATCATAAATGATAAAAAGAGAGGACTGTTATGGAAATAATTGTCCTAGACTCCTAGATATGACGTACATGACCAACCCTGACGTCTGTTTATCTCCTTTAAGGACATAGGCTGCTTCAGCCATAAAGTTATTGTTCCCATTCTGTGACCGGTCAACACTAGGTCACAGATGGTCTGTTGTTGTGGGTGCACTGGGACACTTCCTTCTTTGTTGTTTGTGGACTCCAACGTATGAAATCTTCGAGGCCATAAGTGACGGATGCAAGTGGACTCCGTGTGCCCAACTGTCTAAACTATCTTATCAAAACATGTTAATCACTCTCTGTGAAACCAGTTAAATGGGCTAACGAGAGAGAGGTGCTCCAGAATTGACGTGGCAACTCTCCCGTGCAGTCTCACCGTGACTGCTGTGACTTGTGATGTGAATCCTCCGGCCGAAACTCCAAATAAATCATCAGTGTTTGACATCAAAAGCTCCTGCTCTACCGTGTCTCCTTCCTGAGTCGGTGACTCCTAATTGCACTGCTACACCAGAAGTTTCCTCCACAGTAAGTACAGATCATGAAGCAATAGTTATAAGGGTATGGAATGATGGAGGACCTATAGATATAGTAAATTATTATAATCCATGTGGGAAATTAGATCAGTATATTCGAGGATGCTGGGGGTTCACTGCAAGACAAAGTAATATGGTGTGGGGATTTTAATTCACATAGCTCGCTATGGGGAAGCAGTAGCACAGATGCAAATGGTGCAGTAGTTGAGGAATTTATATATATATATGACCACGGGCTAGTGTGCATTAACACTGGAGAAGGAACACGATATAATTGCACGAAGAATATAGAAACAGTACTCGATCTGACATTTGTATCTAGTGCTATAGCAGGTATAAGTACATGGAATGTGGTAAAGCATATTACAGTGGGCAGTGATCAGGCCCGGACTGGCCATCGGGAGGACCGAGAGGTTTCCCGATGGCCTGCCCTCCCCCAATGAACACGATTTTTATTATTTATAAAAATAAATATTTTTTAAATTATAAATAAAGGTGAACTTTTATGCTGTGATGTATGTGATGTCAGATAGTAACTAAAACAAAAAAATCGCAGGCTACGTCAAATAAATTCATGTATCTGTTGTGATTTGTGATTCGTCCACATTTAGACCAGTCACAGCGTCACACTCTGCCGCCTATTCTGGATCTGCCAGAATAGGCGGCAGAGTGCCCACGTAAATTGTCAACGGAGGGAGCCTCGCTGCGGGGAAACGGTGGACCTAGTGTCCCGATCGGAGTGGGAATAATAATAATAATCCGTGCATTTTATCCATTAATTTCCCAACATTGTGGTAAAAAAACCACACGTTTAATCCACGTTGGTGTACTACAACTACAAAAAGCATCGGTTTGTTTTCTCATCAGGAAATGCAGACCGGCTCAAACAAACGATTTTTAATCATCATCCTCACGATCATTTAATGTATCATATGTTCGCCGAATTGACATGAAAGCACTAATAAATGTAGTTTCATCCACTTGAGTTTACAACTACAAAAATAATCGATTTGTTTTTATATCACATCCTACGGGAGGAAATTCAGCAGCTCTCACTACCGATATTTAATCCTAATTTAATCATCTTCACCACGATCATTTATGTTTATGTTCGCCGAATTGACATGAAAGCACTGACAAATATGAATATACTGTTGTCAACTTCATTAAAACGTTATTAACGTGCCTAAACTCAGTAATTCACCATTTCTACGCATGACAACACACTTTGTCCGTGTTTGGCTCTCTCGCCGCACAGTGAAGCGTTCCCGCATTGACGTCACTTCCGGCTTCCCCCAAAACTTCAAAATGAGTCGAAGGAATTTCCCCGCGATGTTGGAAATGATTGATATTTATCGGAACGGTATCGCATCTTCTTTTTTAAACTGACGGTTCGAGATGACTAGTAGCCCAATATTTCATTGCAAAACAGTTGTTGGGATGCTGTCACAGGCTCTTTAAGTATAATAGGAAAGCATCCAACCGGAAAGTGTATACACTGTAGCCAGCCGGAAACTGTTGAGCATGTTTTACTGCTTTGCAGGAAATATAGTACTCAGAGAAATGTGCTTTTCCAGACACTCAAGAAAGCAAAATTCCATGACTTGTCGCTATCAGGGCTGTTTGGGAAAAAATCAGGCAATATATATTGTGAGATTATTACGTTTCTAATGAGAAATTGATACATTTAAAATAATCTAGAGTTTTGGTTCTTTGTTTTTTTTTTTTTTGTTCATGGTTTTCTGCATAGTCTCTTGTACACACTCCAGTCCAGTTGGTGGCGGTAATGCACCTAAAAGTTGGTTTGCCAACTGCCAATAAACACCAAAGAAGAAGAAGAAGGGAACAGGTGAGTAGATGGGTGATGGAGTCACTAATAGAGAAAAGAGGTCAAATCTATGGGAAACTGGTTGAGGGAAGGAAAAAAAGCAATTCAGCAGCTAAGGAATAGAGGATGTGTGTCAAATAGGAGGACAGAAAAACAAATGTTGCACCAAACAGAAGAAAAACACAGTAAGTGACCATAGGGTGTAAAATATATGGACATGGTCACAGTGACGTCAACCATGGGTCTCATATGAGATGTTATATGTGACTATGGATGTTGACATCATGGCAGTGCTGACTCCGCTTAACTGGGATATTCCAAAACTGGGTGGGGTTGCAGCTGTTTTTAGCTACAGGGTAAGTTTGTTACATTAACAAACTTACCCTATTTTTGCTCCATCTTAAGCATTATAACGGCATTAACAAGTGATAGCAGCTATATGGTTGTGCCCTCACCTTTTACTATGTAATGGACAATTATTACATATGGCATACAGCCCTTTATAGCCTATGATAATCTGACCACTGTTTGTTGCCTTTCCTGAATCTGGCAACATTCTCAGATCACAGCAAATGAAAATAGATGGTTTTGCAGATGATATAAAAAAATTGGAATGATGACCAAAAATATGAAAATAAGAACAGGGTTTTCGAAAAATATCAGTTTTCTTTGAAGGTGGCAGGAAAGCAGCGGCTGTGTTTAGGGCTGCTTCAATCATGCCATCAAGTTGATATTGTAAATGCAGACGGGAGGACCGACGGAATAAAAAGACAGCATTGAAATTGAAAAGGGTCTGTTTGGGTGTTAGAATATGACTCAAAGGAGAGTCATACATATATGCAGGTGCCTGTGTGTGTATGCAGGCATGTAAGTGCTCCATTGAATGTGCAAAGGGATGTATTTGAGTGTATTTGTGTGTTCAAGGGTGCGTGTGTCGCATTAGAGTATGAGGTAAGTAAGTTGTTTCAGGCACATTAGCCAGTCAGTAATTTGGGTTGATTTCAAGTACGAACAATTTAGTGCCAATGAATTCAACTGAGAGCTTTTCATCTATTTTTGCTTTAGTGGTTTGTGAGTATGTGAAGGTGCATATTTCCTTCCACCGGTTTTTAGGATAAACCTAGGTGGACAATTCGAAAGAGTCTTGACATATCGCAAAAAAGGGTTAGGGTCTGAACCTTGTCTGAGTGAAAGAATGTAAACATAGAGATAAAAGCAGTGGAAAAAGCTTGTGTGAATAAATTATGATGCAAATGAAGCATGTGAATTAAACGTCCACTGAACCAGGTGAATTATCTTTATGCTCCACACAGAAATAGGTGTGTACTGTACCTAATGCAGATGCTTGATTTTAATACATGAAACAAGCCCAAATGTCATATTTTCAGTTATACATATTTTACATCTTAATAACTGTTTAGGTTAGACTGAAGCTGATTGAATCAACTTGTTTAGCTTTCTTCATCTCATTCTGGGTTTTCTGACTTGAGTATTGGTGACACCTGTTGCTTGCATCAATATAGTGGTGCAGGAATGAGTCCTAAAACCCGGCAAAGACTAAGCATTTTACCCCTTAACTTTTCTCTAAGTCAATGGCTCTTTTAACATTTGTGTGGTTAGAGCATAGACTGTATATATAAATGGACGTAGTGTCCGTGACGTCACCCATAGGATTCTGCAGAGTTGCCGAGAAGCCCTTAGTAGGCGGAGTCGGCCACTAACGACTTGACTGTGACGTCAGAGTCTAATCCCGCCTGCTCCAAATAAGGGCAAAGAGGCGGAGCCGAGGCGGGACCTGCTGCCTCCGAACTGGAAGTAAACAGAGCTAGCTCAGGCTAAGAAGCTAAGCTAACATGAAATACATGCATACCAAGTTACTGCTAACAGTGTAGTTCCCCTTTATAATCGTTACATTCATAATCAAATGAGACAATCTGCAAGAGAATTAGCTATATTTTGTTATTCTTAATGCTTGTCATTCACAAGTTGAGAAAAGACGGACTCCACCGCCCGGACCTAACTGAGCCTGCGGCTCTGTTAGCTCCGGCGGCCACCACTGGGATAATTGGGTCCCCTATTAACATTTGCTCCCGTTTTAACCAAGGCTGAATCATAAACTAAAATGTATATGTATGTATAAAGGGTTACGTCCTTAGCTGGCTAATAAGTAGCAAGCTGCGAACGGGGTTAACATGTATAATATTATCATTTTAGACTTCTTGGAAGTTCTGTTAGTACATTCAAGCGCACAGCACAACATTTTAATTGTCTGGTATTTGTAACAATATTCCCTAAAAGGCACAATCACCACGAACACGGCTAAAGGGTCAAGTACAGTACTATGACTAACTAACGTTTTAGCCTCTATGGTTGTAGCCTAGCAGAGTGGACAAGTTGCTGTTAGCTGACAGTGAGGCATGTACATGTCCATCAAAGTGACCACATCCTAATTTATGCAAAAGCTTTAAGGCTTAATATTAATTAAACAGATGAGTTGAGAAAAAATTCACCCCCCACAGAGTAGTCATGAAGGGGGAATCTAACTATACAGAGAATATGGTTTTTTGAACCACGATGTAAACATGTTTATTTCTGCTGTAAAGTTGGGCATTTTAACATGGGGGTCTATGGAAATTGCTCCCTTCTGCAGCCTGCTCCTGCTGGCCACTAGATGAACTGCAGTGTGTGGCACTTCCGTATTGGCGTCCCAGCTCTTCCCCATGAGGCACGATTCCCCACTCTCCGCCCCAGTTGTAACTCCAGTAAAGGAGACAGCCAGTGGGCGCGCGCATGTGAGTGTGATAAACCGCAGGAAGTACTGTCAAAACGCTATGCCGGTGCAGGGACATTGTGGCCGGCATGTTGTTGTTAGGATTGGAAACACACCTCGCCTAGTGTGATAGCTCCAGTCAGTGCATTTCACCGTCTGTGTATCATATGCGTTCAGGGACCTCAGTAGAAAATCGGCCCTTTCTGTGTCAGCCCCCCATGGGCCAAACTTCCTTTTTTGGAGGGTTTGGCGGCGGAGTGGGCTGCCAGAGAGTACCACAGCTTCATAGCTGCTGCTTGCACGTCCCCTAACAGAGTTTTATGGGGAATGGAAGCGCAGCTGTGTGCTGACAGAGTGGATGGACAGGACACTCAAGACTGGGTTACGTACTCCAGTTCTGCAGCGCCCCTCCTCCATTCAGGGGCATAAGAGAGGCAAATGTTTCATCCCAGGAGGAGATAGGTTTCCTTTCAACAGAGATTCAGACCCTGGTGCAAAAACAGGCTGTGTCTGTGCACACCCAGGCCAGGGAAAAGGGGCTTTATTCCATGTACTTCCTGGTTTCCAAGAAGACAGAGGAATTCAGACCCATTCTGGATCTTCGCAGCCTGAATCAGCACATTGCCTGCAGAAAATTCCAAATGTTAACCATAAAACAATTACTGGAACTAGTGCAGCCGGGCGATTGGTTCACAACCATCGACCTGAAGGATGCTTACTTTCATGTTGAAATTGCTCCAAAAGCACAAAGTATTTGCGTTTTGCCTTCCAGGGGATAGCCTACAACAGGGGTCGGCAACCCCTGGCACGCGTGCCACCATAACCAGTGGCACACTAGGAATAAGTGGAATAAGTGTGGAAAATATTTAAATTGTCTTTTCGGATCCTGAACGAGACCGCCGCCAGAGCGCGTCTCCCCGTTACCTGCAGAAGGAAGCCATGCACACAACGCAGCCCCGCTCTCTTTAACTCCAGGCAACTTTCTGCCGCTTTCCTCCGTGGTGCAGTGCGGATCGTTTCACCACAGAGGAAAGCACTTCACTAATTGCAGTACCCATAAGGAGCTGTACAAATGCCGCAGTTTTTGCGTGGCTTTGTCTTTAGTTGAAAGCCCAGTGGCGATCTGCTCATCTCTCATCAAAATAATATGCTACAAAGGGGCGGACTGGCCATGTGTGCTCTGGAGAATCACAGAACGGACGATCGTCCTTACTATTATTATGCTGTTATAACCAATTATTTAAATGTGTTTGTTAATTTAGCATCATGTAAGTTAGTGATGCTCCGATCGATCGGCCGGTGCTCTCTAAACTTTTCTCTGTGCACAGCAGAACAAGCTCTCCAAAATGGCTTCACCGGTCTGGCAGTATTTTAAAGTGTCCGAATATGACAATAAAATAGCGGTATGCAACGTGTGTGAAGCAGAAATCCTGCAGCTCCACCCGCTGTGACGGACCGGTGAGCGGAGCAAAACACACAAGAGTTAGACCTAACACACTTAGCTATGTTATCTACCTCTGGAACAAGCTAAACTAGTTATAAATATATTTATTCTTCACTGTCGGGTCATTCATTACTGGACCAGTGAGCTGCATGGAGAGAGAGAGGGGGAGAGAGGGGGAGAGAGGAAAAGAGAGCGCTTCCGCTAATTTCTCCCGTGTTATTATCCAAAGTTAATGTAAACTTGAATAATGTACTTCATTTTAATGTAATAATTATGTTGGTTGTTGTTTGTGGAAGCTCCAGTGAATGAGCCCCATTAACTGAGTTGTAAACATAACGTTAAATGGAAGATCCCCATAGGCACCGCCCACTCGATCCGATCGGAGCATCCCTATAATGTAAGTTGCGTTGACAGGTCCACACACTGCTTCCCCGGAGCGAGGCTCCCCCCGCACTCCTGTTGACAGTTCACGAGCGTCGAGCTCTTCGCCCTTCCCCCCACCCCCCCCCCCATAAAATAATTTTTTTTTAATGCCACTTCATATCATAGCTTTTAGCTACAAAAACCAAGTAAGTGTGTTGCTGACCTTAGCGGATAAATGCAGAAAAGTGAAATGATTTGAATCAAATTGTTACAGCTCAAATGCATTGCAATGACTTCCATATTAAAAAAAGACTTAGGCTACTCCCTATCCCCGCGCACATTCAGCAAATGTGTGGCCACAGCGCTTCAGCCACTTTGAGACCATGGCATGAGGGTTTTCTTTTATCTGGATGACCTCATAGTCATGACCAGGTCCAGGGAATGGGCAATGTTCCACACAGCCCAATTGATCCTTCACCTAACCAAGTTGGGATTTGCGGTCAATTTGAGGAAGAGCAGTCCCATACCTCACCAGCAGGTGGAGTATCTGGGGATTTAGCTCGATGCAGGCAGACTACGTGCCACCCTGTCAGAGAGCAGACAGGCATCCCTGCTGCGGGCAGTTGGCAGACTGCGACAGGGGGCAACGGTGATGGCTTTGACCATCATGCAGACTCTGGGTCTCATGGCGGCTGCTCACCTCGTGGTACTGCTGGGATTACTGCATATGCGTCGCCTGCAGAGGTGGTTTTCCGGCCTTCGTTTAGATCCCAAGAAGCACAAACGACGTCTGGTGACCATCCCCCCGTCAGTGGAGGGCAACCTCCGATACTGGGGTCCCCAAGGCATCTGCGGAGGGGAACTCCACTGGGGCGGGTGACCTCCCACATCACGGTCTTCACAGATGCATCTCTGACAGGATGGGGGGGGACCTGCCTAGTGAGAGCTATAGGCGGTGGCAGAGACTCGGCACAGCAACCTTCTAGAGCTACGGGCAGTGGTGTTGGTCCTACAGCACATACTACAGGGCAAACATGTGCTGGTGAGGAGCGACAACCGCACCACAGTGGCGTACATCAACAGGCAGGGCGGAGTCTGCTCCACCGCCTTGTTGAGCACAGCGGAGAACCTGTGGTTGTGGGCCTCAGAGAATGTGTTATCTCTGAACGCCCTCCACATCCCGGGGCGGCAGAACAGGGGGGGCCGACCTCATGTCGAGGGGCGGGCCCCTGCCAGACGAATGGATGCTTCACCCGGAGGTGGTAAAGCAGATCTGGGCCCAGTTTGGGAAAGCGGAGGTGGACCTGTTCGCCAACCGGCGCAACAGCCACTGTACCCTATGGTTTTCCCTGTCTCGGCAGGACAATCTACCCTTGGGGGTGGACGTGTTTGCACACAAGCCATGGCCAAGAAAGCTGCTCTACGCCGTTCCACCGCTGCGTCTCATTCTCCCCCTCCTGGAGAGGGTTAGACAAGAGCGCTTGTAAGTCATCCTGGTAGCCCCGGATCGCCGTGGTACGCGGAGGTTACACAGATGATGGTGGGCCAGCCCTGGACGGTTCCTCAGGTCTGGGGGGCGTTGTCTCAGGAAGCAGGTGCAAAAGGGGCGTTACCCACTCTGGGCCAACCTCTCAAGGCTCCTGAGAGGGACATGCTGAGACGGCATGGACTTTCTGACAAGGTTATTCATTCTGTCCTATTTACAGATACTGGTGAACAGGGGGCTTGCTCATTCCACAATTAAGGTGTATGCAGCAGCCATCTCATCATACGTGTCGTGGCTGTGGTCCTGGATGGATATCCTCATGGATTCATCTTCCTATTATACACACATGCATTTCCAAACATTTGGACTACCTATGTTGCAAATGTATTATCTTTTCAATGTACACACAGCATCTATTGCACGTCTGTCCGTCCTGGGAGAGGGATCCGTCCTCTGTTGCTCTCCCTGAGGTTTCTCCCATTTTTCCCTTTAAACTGTGGGTTTTCTTCGGAAGTTTTTCCTTGTACGATGTGAGGGTCTAAGGACAGAGGGTGTCGTATTGTCATACTGATATTTTGTACAAACTGTGAAGTCCACTGAGACAAATGTAACATTTGTGATATTGGGCTATATAAATAAACATTGATTGATTGATTGATCATACCATGAGGGATTTGACGGCAGGTCAGCCTTTAGTCAGCCGCTTATGACGCGTTTCTTGCAGGGGGTCAGGAGACAGCGCCCAGTGGTGCATGTCTCCACCCCGCAATGGGATTTGCCGGTGGTGCTCCAGGCTTTGGTCACAGGACCATTTGAGCCTCTGGAGCTTTCCTCCCTGAAGGTGCTATCATGGAAAACAACTATGCTGCTTGCCTTGACTTCGGCCAAGAGAGTATGCGGGTTGACCGCCCTGTCGGTGCACCCGAGTTGCCTTTTGATTCTGGGTGACCGTAGCGGGGGACACTCAGACCGAACCCCTCCTTTGTTCCCAAGAACCTAAGGAGTTAGTTCAGGTCGAGGGCTATACAGCTAGACGGCTTTAGTCTTTTAGTCTTCCACCCCTTACCGTAAGCTGTATCTGACCACCTGGACATAATGCACTTATGTTTTCCCATGCTCCTTAGGGACCCGGGGAACATCAAATCAAATCAAGCTTTATTTATATAGCACATTTTATAAACGATTTTTGGTCGAGCCAAAGTGCTGTACATATAGTAAAAATAGCCTACAGTAGAGACACTTTACAGCAAATACAACAGCACAGATTGTTCAGAATATCAGTATGAGAAAAACGACACCCTCTATCCTTAGACCCTCACATCGTACAAGAAAAAACTTCCAGAGAAAACCCACAGTTTAAGGGGAAAAAATGGGAGAAACCTCAGGGAGAGCAACAGAGGAGGGATCCCTCTCCCAGGACGGACAGACGTGCAATAGATGCCGTGTGTAAATCGAAGAGATAATACATTTTACAGCATATAGACTGAATGTTAGGAAATGCATGTGTCTGTAATAAGAAGTACATGGTGCGCAGCAAGCCCCAAACGGGGCTGGAGGACTCTTCCCCCGCCTGTGAGGAAGGGCCTCCACGCCTGCCTATGAGTAGGCAGGGAGAGCCTTCCTCACTACGGTCCATGCACACTACACAAGGTAAGCGTGTGTGAGTGTGGAGGACATGGTGCACTTATGCACTCCCCATGCTTCTTAGGGACCTGGGAAGCATAGTGCGCAGTGTTAGTCACTTGCGCTGGCACCTGCAGGGTGGAGCTATGGGCTTATTCAGACCAATTAGGCTCTATCCAGCCAAGTAGGCTGCGGCCCGACTTCTCCACGGTCTAAAGATTATATCATCTGATATTTGGGAAGAGTGTTACAGTAGAAATGGCAGAAAGTCTTGTTGCAATTTCCAGATATTGAAAGAGGCCCTGGAGTTTCTCTGGTAATTATCAATAGTAGCAGTTAAGTGAATACTGTTCTAACAATACCTGTGTTTGTGTTTTGTATTGATTTCTCTGTTTTATCCTTTCATAAATGTGAGGACTAAAACTTGCTTCAAACATTCCTGGGTGCCTGGGTGCCTGGGTGCTAAATAGGTTTTATTGCTCTGTGGGGGGAAGGGGAAGTTAAGCAGGCTGTGTGGATGACAGTTCTTCTGCTTAAGATCTCCAGTATGTCATGTTTCAGAGAAGTCTACTTATCTTGAATGGTATATGTGTGTTTAATTACTTTATATATGTGTGTTTAATTACTTTGTATTAGTAATAGCAGTGTGTAAACAAAAGCTGGAAATAGGAGAAATGTAAAGATTATCTTTGAATAAGCGAAGAGGGTAGAAGTTAAACATAATTAAAAAGCCTCTGGAATGTGTAGAAAGGTGGGGGAAGAAGGCCTGTGCAGGAAGGATGAGATAACGGACACCAGATGTTTTATTATCAGCTCAGATACAAATTTATCACCTCTGCTGGCACGAGCTGATTCGCTAAGGGAAGATATATTGTTTTAAATCTCCCAATGGGATGACCTGGGGTGAAGGAAAATTCAAGTCACCCCTCTTCTCTTGTTCTGGACTATATAAGTTAGTGTTGCATTAAGTTCGCTCTCTCTTCTCTGGCTGTGAACGACCGAAGGATCTCAACGGCACGAGAACAAGAGCAGGAAGTACTTCCTTTAAATATATTGTATTGCATTCTATTATTACCTTGTTTAATTAAAACAGATTATTGTTTAACCTGGCATCTTGGTGTGTTTTATGATTTCCCTCCTTGTTATGATTTTTCTCCTTTCGCCAAAAGACACACAGAGACAAGGTGGGTTCTAAAAACCCCCCTCCTTCTGCAACAAGTGGTGACCCCGACGTGATGGCGGAAAGGAGCACGGGAGGAGATCGCATCAGCAGCCAGCCAGCGGACGAAGTGTCCAGGGAAGGCACCTCGAAATAATTTCTGACAACTAAATACAGAGCTCTATACAAAAAATAAGGTAAGCACGGATACCCGTTACACTCAAAATCTGTGATTTGGCTATATTCAAATTCTTAGAGTTGTCAGAAATATTTTCTCAGTGCCGTAGTCATAGTAGATGGTAGGATGCAATGCATATTTTTAGCATAAATAAATAAACATAAAATTGATAAAGCAAGAGTGAGTAGTCTCGTGGATTTTTCAGAATCACACGGCTGACTCGTTTGCTGCACGTGAAGCGGTGAAAAGAAAAGGTGAAAGGCCCCGTGAATTCTAGATATTCAGACGGTTAAACTCGCCGGGGAAGTTCAGTGGTTCTTAAAAGAAAAAGATTCCATCCAGAACGAACCAGAATAAGACTCTCCAGTTTTATAGGAAACTGTGAGCAGTGTTATATGATTAAATCCAAGGGGAGATACGCAAATTTCAAAAAAACCATTTTGAAACGACCGGAATCTCGTTCTCTTGTTATGTGGGGTTAATCTAGAAGGCTAAACGTGACGATAAAGTGGTTCTGTTGACCTGGGTTCCGACTCCATGTGGACGCCACATAGCTGAAAAGCCGTGTTGAAGCGCGTCCAAAGGTCACGTTATCTGTTGAAATAAACATCGCACTATAAAAGCTGGATAGACTGTACGGGGAATAATTTTCTGTGAATAATTATTAATATATAGGTCAGATAAAAGACGCGAAGTTGAAGATTGTGGTTCTAAGCAAGTATATTTCTCCTCTCACAAGAGGGGGAATTTCATTCCTGGGGAGGTGCCGCCATCTGCTGGACTTATTTGGTAGTAATTTCTTGCATTATTACAGCTCACTGGCGCTTTTATCCAGAACGACTCACAATAAGTCTCCTCCACCAGGCATATACAATCAAAAACAAAACAAGATTATTAAAATATATCTGGGTTAATAGAGCCAAAATATTTCAAGTACTACTCAACTGCCTTTTGATAAGCAACTCCATTGTTAGTACACATTTGGATTAAGGGCAGGGCAGTTAAATAAATACCTTAACTACGTTAGGATTAACGACAAGTATTGTCCATTATATTAATAAATACCACTGAACACAAAGCGACCTAGTCAGATATATAACATAAATCACCATGGAGGGACAGTTTAGAAAAAATGATTCACACGTCCCAATTCCTGGCAGTTTCCGAGAGCAATGGGGACAAGCTGAAAGATTGATTCTCAGTGGAATAAAACAGAAAGACAGGAAGAAGGCTTGTGCCGACCTAGGGTTCCTGCATAAAAAAATGATAGAAGAGGACAGAGTGGGAGGAGATGACACTATAGGAATTTTAAGCTCAGCTCTGAATATTTATGAACGACAGCTTGTAAAAAAACTTGGGGAACTAAACAAACAGGAGCACGGATTATTAGGCCGGACAAAACTGAACAAAGAGAAGGAGGAGGTAGATAAAATGCGAAGGCTTTGTCATAATGCAGCACTCGCCATGAACGGTGTAGCTGGGACTCCCTTCGCAGCCAAAACTCCCCCAGTCCTGGTCGCGGTCCACACTCTCAGCAGAGAGGAGTTTCAACACCTTAGCGCTTTCCTGTCTCCTCAGGACAGTATTGGGACGCACGTGTCAGCACAACCACATACAGATGATCCAGGAATCCCCTTCAATTCCCCCCTCATTTACCCGGATTTATCTATTCCATTTAAACAACCTCCCCCTTACTCTCCCCCTGTCTCAGGCACACACCCCAGGTCTAATCTACAGATGCCAATAATCAATGGGGGCTATAAATCAGACCAAGAACAAGCAAGTGATAAAGGGGGGAACTTTACAATCGTGGGAAAGGTTTCATTGACTCCTTTAAGAAGTACCGCCAGTAAAAGACGCAGGGGCGGGTTCAGAGGCAGAGCCAGAGGTAGAGGAGGGTTTGGAACAGCTCCAGGAGAGAACGAATATCAGCAGCAGGTGTGCTACACCTGTGGACGGGCCGACCACTGGTACAGGCAATGCCCACAGGGGCCCCCACCACAATGAGGTCGCCCAGGGAACCCAGAATGTACGGGCCTGGCGGATCCATACATAGACATGACTGTAAAAAACTCGAAGCTACCATTCCTTGTTGATTCAGGAGCGAGATATTCAACTATCAACTCCCCCGTGTTCAACACGTCCATTTCAAGTAACAAAGTCTCAGTCATAGGGTTTTCGGGAGAAATAGAGCGAGTACCGCTCTCTACGCCATTAAACACCGAAATAGCAGGCCAGATATTTTTCCATCAATACATTCTGGCACCTCAAAGTCCGGCTAACCTCATGGGAAGAGATGTTCTTATCAAAGCTAAAAGTTAGAGTTGTCGAGGATATTTCCAGGTGTCATTGACGGTATAATGCAATACATATTTTTAGAAAGCCTTAGTCAGATAAAGAAATACGAAGTCATTCTTGTTTCAAGAAAGCCCCCACCTTCTTCTGGAATGCCATCTCACACGGTTGGATAAACACAGAGGTGATTTATGAGAGAAGCTTGTGTGCAGGCAACTCCAGGGCACAGTGAGGAGAGAGAGAGAGACAAGAGAATTAAGATGTTTGAAAAGATTAGAAAGAGTAAAAGTTATATAAAATTAACTACTATTCTGGACAATGTCATATTGTTTTATGAGTAAAAACATGAAATAAAATATATTACTAGATATAAGACCTACATGCTTATTGGATTAATAGGGCGTGTCTGTCATAAACATTAGCGCTTAGATGGAATAAAGTGTTGAAATGTTCTCAAGAGTGGGAGTTTTCACAATGCTTTTTGGTTTTATTGAGACAATTAAGTGGTAAGGACAGAAAACTGTTCCGTGATGATTTCTTTAGGTTTTAGCTTTAGTAATGAAGATTACATTATGTGAGGAAACTTTTCCACCAATACTTCCTTTAAGGGTTAAAAAATATATTCATTAACTGAGAATTGTACTTAATTAGATTTCAGAGGAACTTAATTGCATACAGTAACGTTGAGGGAAAGTAAAAAGAGGTTTACTGAGTATATGAAGTACATTCAAATTAAATATAATAGTGGATTATTCTACCTAGATTAGACATACAAAGAGGACAATGTGTGTGTTATGAACTGGCCTTGTCTTGTTACATTTTTATTGAAGCCAGACTACAAGTAGGATGGTTTAATTTTTATTGAACTCAGTCTCCAAGCAGTGTGATTTCTCTCTGCACATGGTTGAGTCTTCTCTTCCCTTCCCCCGGTCATCCAAGTTATTTGACCCCATGAGGTCAAGAGTCATTCTGTTAGACTACAATCTTGTGTAAGACAAATCATTGTTCTTTTGTCACATTTTGAATCACATAAGAGTTCATTTTGCTAAATCAATTTATCTTTAATTTGTAGTTGGTGTTTGCTAACATTTTTAGGAACGACATAGACCCACACTTGGGTCAAATTACATTACTGTGATCGGATTAGTGTGCTCTGCAGGGTTATTATTGTTAAGTATGGAGGGGTTCTTTCATAGTGTGTGGAATATGTGGTGCTTGAAACATCTAGGTATTTAAATGTATAGAGGAAAATGGTTTCCTGAAAGAATTAATTGGAGTAAACATGTTACAGTGGGTGTTGAAAAACTTAGTTTGGGTAAATATGTCACAATGGATGAAACGATTATTAGAGGGAGTTTTTGTAATATCATTAGTAGACATTAATTGTGTTGTTCAGATGACATTTAACATTTAAGACAGATAGTAAGATTAGGAAAATAGAGTGGAAAGGATTGGATTTATTTTACCTCAGTGTATTAGAATTAACTATAGGTAATGCGTCCCGGGACCTGGACTCTCTCTCTCTGTCTGTCATACGGCTGGGGCCCCAACCCTCCAAGCAGACAGAGGACCTATCCCAACCAGGAGACTCCTCCTCCATCGAACAGACAGAGAACCCAGAGCTCAACAACAACAACAACAAGACTGCAATAAGAACTGCATCCAGAACTATCTCCACCTGTGGCATCCAGAACCAAACAGCTTGCTGACAGGCAGAGATCTACTCTCATCAGTCCCTCAGAAAGGGAATGAAGTTCCAAGCTGAGCCACGAGATTTGGCACAAGAGCAAAGTATGGGACACAGAGCAGAATCTGCCCTCCATAAAGCAGCAGAGAGACTGTGAAGGAGGAGATGAAATGCAAAGCAGTGCAACAACAGTGGCCTGATGGGGGCGGCAGATGTAGCTGGGCGGATGGCTGCCTCAAAGAGTTACAGCGAGCTGATGGACAAAGGGGAAGGAGTCAGAGTCAGAGGAGTTGGTCGAGCAGAATGTGAGGAGGCCGGGGTCACGGCTTGAGATAAACCAGAGGGGAGGAGAAGGGAATCAACGGGAATGAGTGAGTTTACACATGAACACACTTATTATAAGCGCACATTTAAAAAACTTGAATTGACTTGATAAATAAGTGAAGGTAAAAAGTTGTATTACCCATGAATTAATCAATTGGTAAATTAAAAATAGAGTAAAAGTAGAAACAGCACATTTGATTTTGTAGAAGCCATATAATTGGAAGGAATGTGGGGTCACTGAACCCATCCTACTGTGATTCTTAGGTCTTACTTGCAGCTTCACAGGGAGCGCAAGGCATCATCTTATGAGTTTTAAAGACATGCTTCTCCACCTTCAAAGGGACATCCATTTTCTACCATAGGTGACAATTCCTAAATTCAACTACAAACCATTGATGAAATTACTTCTGTTTTTGGATACATGATAAAGTAGGGAGTAGTTGTTTCATGTTCGGACACCCAGGGTTCCACACACCGCTAAAGAATTTAACATTGTTTTTAAGTAGACCAGAATTGAAGATAAATGGGTTTAATGAGCTATGAAATGCAGAGCTACACAGATCCTAGTAATGTTTTGACACAAGATAATAATTAAGTACACAAGTTTCTGAAGTAGATCTATTAGACATTTTAATATAGATTAGGTGTTAATAAACTGTAGTAATACTATAAGGAAGCGACATTTTTTGGCTAACACTTTTCAGGGAATGTGGGGAACAGCTGTTCCGATGAAAAGTTAGATGTAGCTTGAACATTATAGTTGTAATCGTGAATTAATTAATGATGGCGCTCCATATATGACAGATTTTTGTAGACAAAGGATACTGGCCTATGCTGAAATATCAAAGTCTCTGCAGAGCACACACATGGCCAAAAAGACTGAGACCAACTGACCTTTGACCCTGACTGACAGTGTAACTTGAGAAGACACTGTCAAGGACTGACTCTGGGGTGACTCTGACCAAACTTGACTTTTCAACCTGACAGTGTGAGTGTGAGTGTGAGTGTATGTCTGCATGTGATCAGTGCAACTGCATGATTTAAAACAATGACTAATCAAGCATGCTTTTGGACTAACACATTATTCTGGGGCTCCGTGGGAAATGAGAGGTTTTCCTACAAGTCCACAAAAATTGGAAAACCGTACAGGTGACCCGTTTCTAATCTACTTGATATTTCACTCCCACAGGAGGTGGCAGTTTGCAGAATGTGAAACTCAAACTAAAACATGAAGATTCTGTTTCTTTTAGGACTGAAGGATGGAGAGAAACACTTAATTTCACTGAAGTGTTTACTGTGTTTACTTGTTTCAAGAACGTGATTCAAGATGGCGCCTGTGTCGGCCCGCCGCTCGCTCAGCTGTCTACCAATAGCTTTTTTTTTGTTTTATGTTTGTCAGAATGTCTCTGCTCTGCTCGTCTATGATCGCCAAGCCCTCCTCCACCTCAGACCCTCACTGGAGTTGATACTGCTGCCCAAAACCACATCTGGCAACCATAAATCGCCCCCCCCCCCCTCTTCTGTTGGATTTACCCACCTACCTGCGCCGGTTGCCCCGCATCTTGCCTCGCCGAAAGCGCTTCAGACGACGGGGAAAGCGTGGTGGTGCACTGGTCCACCTAAAAGCTTACCTGACGGCTTCTTCCGGGACCTATCCACGCCTCGGATGTCATGGCCCTCCCGCTGCACGCCATGTGAGGGATCGGTGGATTCGCCCTGTCTTTCCGGAGCTACGGACTCTGCTGGATCCGCTGGCAGCTCCTCCTGTCCGACTGACTGCTCCTCCTGTCCGACTGACTGCTCCTCCTGTCCGACTGGCAGCTACTCCTGCCCGCCTGACTGCTCCCGGCCCGCGCGGCGTTCACCACGAACATCTTCGTCAGCTGAGACGATCTACACCGTCGGCAAGCCCGGAGCAAAAACTACGTCTGGCTTTGCTAAATGCTAGGTCGATAGCTAACAAAACATTCCTGCTGAACGACTTCTTCACCTCCCGTGAACTGGATTTCATGTTCCTGACGGAGACCTGGGCACACGCTGGCGAGTACACATCATTCTTTGATCTTCTTCCTCCTGACTGTACATTCTTCAGCTCCCCCCGTGCCACCGGCCAGGGCGGGGGCATAGCTTCGGTGTTTAGAGCTAGCCTCCAGTGCCGATTGCTACACCATGTCACTAGCTATGCTAGCTTTGAGTTGCAGCTTTTTGAACTGAACCCTGCCTCGCCTATACTCTGCGCAGTTGTGTATCGTCCGCCAAAGCACAATAAGGATTTCATAAATGACTTTTCTGACTTTCTGTCCGGGATCATGGTGAATTATGATCGTGTTTTGATCTCCGGAGACTTCAATGTCCATGTGTGTTGTGAGTCCAAACCACTGGTTAGGGACTTTTTAAATCTCCTTGATTCTTTTGGTCTCGTTCAGTCCGTGGCTGGCCCAACACACGAAAAAGGACACACTTTGGACTTGGTATTATCGTTTGGACTGTCTGTATCTGTGGATGAAATATGTGCAGCAACGCGTATCTCAGACCATTTACCGGTTCTGTTTACAACCTCCATCCCTTCCGCAGGAGTCGAATCACGTGCCCCTGCGCGTCGTCTGCGTTCGATTAACCCCTTGACTGCCTCACAGTTCTCTGATGTTTTTAATGCTTCTCCTTTCTGTAAATTAGATGTGGACTGTGTTTTTAATGCTGATGAGCTTCTCTCTATGTTTGACTTGACATGCACACCAATACTGGATTCTGTTGCTCCTTTTACGCTTAGACGCAACAAAGTTCTATCAGAACCGTGGCTCAATGACTGTACTCGTGCTCTCAGACGCGCTTGCAGGCGTGCTGAGAGAAGGTGGAAAAAGGATAAACTCCATGTCTCCCTGGAAATCCTTCGTGCTTCCCTGTCTGACTACCAGACGGCAGTCAAAGCAGCCAAAACAGAGCACATTTCTCTGTTCATCTCTAAAAACAGCCACAAACCTCAGGTTCTTTTTAATGTCCTCAACTCCATCATTAATCCCCGTGATGTTTCTTCTGTTGTGCCATCGCCTGCTCTCTGCGATAAGTTTCTTAAATTTTTTATTGGAAAAATATCTGCTCTTAGGCTAGCTCACACTAGTGCTACCCCCGATCCTGCTCCCTCTCTGTGCCCTGCTGTCCTCGACCACTTTGAGCCTATTTCCCTCTCTTCTCTCTCGGACATAGTGGAGCACCTGCGACCGACAAGCTGCTCCTCGGACAGCATTCCCTCACGCCTTCTCAAAGAGGTTTTCCATTCAGTTGGAGCAAGTATTTTATTACTTTTAAACACCTCTCTTACCTCAGGATGTGTCCCAGCTGCCTTTAAACATGCCGTGGTTACCCCACTACTTAAAAAGAAAAGTCTCGACCCCTCCACTCTCGCAAATTTTAGGCCCATCTCCCAGCTACCGTTTTTATCAAAAGCCCTGGAGCGCGTAGTCTACGCCCAGCTGCAGTCTTTTTTAATCCTTCATGGCATCCATGAAAAGTTTCAGTCTGGCTTCAAACCCATGCACAGCACTGAAACAGCCCTTTTAAGAGTTTTTAACGATCTGCTCCTAGCCGCCGACTCAGGTAACCCAGCTGTCTTGGTGCTGTTGGACCTGACAGCTGCCTTCGACACCGTGGACCATGGCATCCTGCTGTCACGGCTTGAACAGTCCGCTGGCATCACAGGCTCTGCCCTCGCATGGTTCAGGTCCTACCTTAAGGACCGTAGCTTTTCAGTGCAGCTAGGTGCCTTCTCCTCTGCCAAAGCCCCTCTTACCTGTGGGGTCCCCCAAGGCTCGATTCTGGGCCCCATCCTGTTCCTACTATACATACTGCCCCTAGGTTCTATTCTAACTAAACACAACATTCCCTTCCACTGCTACGCTGACGACGTCCAGATTTATCTCCCGCTCAAAGCAAACATAACACAGTCACTACAGCAGTTGATGGACTGCTTAACGGAGATCAAATCCTGGCTGAGCAACAACTTCCTGACTCTTAACGAGGGCAAGACGGAGGTCATCTTTTTTGGACCACAACCTCCAGCCTCTCAGGTTGATATTCTGGGCTCCCTCCAACTAAACATCCTCCCCTCGGTCATGAACCTTGGCGTGACCTTGACGAACACTTTTAAATTCGATAAGCAGGTCAGCAGCGTAGTCAAATCCTGCTTTTTTAAAATAAGACTATTGGCCAAAACCAAGTCCTATTTATCTTTTAAAGACATGGAAAGGGTCATCAACGCCTTTGTGACCTCGAGACTGGACTATTGCAACGCTCTGTATGTGGGTATGGACCACGCGTCAATTAAACGCCTGCAGCTGGTCCAAAATGCAGCTGCACGTTTGCTGACTGGACACAAAAAGCACGACCACATCACCCCAATTCTGGCATCACTACACTGGCTTCCAGTTCAGTTCAGAATTGATTTTAAAATCCTTTTATTTGTTTTTAAAGCTCTAAATGGGCTGGCTCCGGCCTATATTGTTGAACTCCTCCAGCGCTACACCCCAGCCAGAGCTTTAAGGTCTGCTGACCAGCTGCTGCTGGTAGTGCCGAAGACTAGGCTCAAAACACGAGGGCACCGAGCCTTCGCAGCAGCTGGCCCGAGGCTCTGGAACACTCTGCCCCTCCATGTGAGGTCGGCCCAGACCCTAGGGGTTTTTAAATCATATTTAAAAACTCACTTCTTCGCTCAGGCTTTCTAGCTAGAGCGGAGCACGACTACTGACACTTCCCTGTGAATTGTTTTTTATATTTGCTGTTGCTAAATGTCTGTCTTATTTACAATTACACTGCAGTGAAATGTTTTTATTACATGTACAGCACTTTGGCTCGACCAAACATCGTTTTTAAATGTGCTTTATAAATAAAATTTGATTTGATTTGATTTGATTTTGTGGAAATGATGGATGTATATTTGGGAAAAATGTTGGGTATTTTTTATAATCCCTTATTACCTGAAGGTTTTCTTCCCATACAGGATTTTGGTTACACATGAGTTATGTGTAAAAAGGGGGAGTGTAAACTTTACAATGTACATTTTTCATTTAGGGACTGAAAGGAACCTTCTGCCCCAACTCGGATGTTCAATCTGACCATTGATTGACAGTTTTAGAATGGACCTGCTCCATATCTGGGGATAAGATACTGTTTGATGAATGTTGACATGTTTCTAATATTGATTGAGTTATAACAGATAACATAGATGCAGAATCAGTGGCCAAGGGGCTACTGTGAGAGAGGTAATTTCAGAATGGAATACTGAGGAAGTTGACCGGTGAGTAATGTTTCAACAGGTATTAAAGTAACTGAGGTTTGAAATGTACAAAGAACATATTACAGTTAAAGCTAAAACATTGTAATGTAATGAGACCAAATGTAATTTAGACAACATCATGTAATTAGCCTGGTAAAGAAGTAAAAGCCATAGACTTTATTGTTTAGGTCATTATGGGGATATACATTTCATCTAAATTCATAATGGAAAGACATTTGATGACAGTTTGTTGGAATTCTGTATTCATTTTTTCAGCTTGATATTATCTAAGCACTGACAGGTAGAAGCAATATCACCAGGAAATCATTCACTTTGTCAGTATCAGGATTTTGGTTATTTTTTGAATCCATAACATTGGTGTGTTTCTTTACCAGAAACATTAGCAGTTCATATTATATTTAGATTTTAAATGGGATCTCAGGGATTTCATTAAGAATAACACAGATGCTTGTCAGAAACTCAGAGCTATTGAAATATGTTATTTGGTTCACCTAGAGATGTTGGAGTTTTGTTTTGTGGCCACACACCAAGTATTAAGATTCTGAAGCTTCACTGGCAGATAGGAGGTCTACATTTAATTTAGAAAACCTGTTCACAGACGTCTGTTATTTTTAAGAGACCCCACCAACAGGCTCCAAGCTGCTTACGCAATGGTGGGTCAAACAGCGGAGGGCCCCGGAGCCCTGAGCTTGAGGGATTTGTATCAGATTTCTCCACACAGGTTGGTGATGCCAAAGGGGGACACGAGACGCAGGAGGCGGACACAGCAGAGTTCGTCTGGCTGAAGGTCATCAGGACAAAGTGGCTCAACCCCAGGCTCTCCGGCCCCGACCGAGTGACCCAGCGGATCTCTCATGCCGTCCGCGTGGGAGGAAAGGGGGACAGCTCGTACCACGGGAGCCAGTGTGCGGCGAGGAAACCACCTGCTAGGACCGGGGATGACATCAGGATGGACGTGATCCTCGCAGAGGAGGTCGACTCGGAAGCTGTCATCAGTGGACGGGAGGAGCAGGATCCGGAGGACATCTTTACAGCAGACTACTCGGAAGCGGCTGTCAGTGGACAAAGGGGGACTTGTCGAGGCAGCAGAGGAGTCTACTTCTCTCTGATCAGTTCCACCAGTGAAGGGAAAGCCGCATCTCCCCCTCCCTATCAGCTGCCCTTGTTGGCGTATTCCTCTGAGGGGGGGGGGGGGGGGGGCTGATGATTTCACCACACAAGGAGACTGCTTCCTAGTACTCAGATCGCCCCCTAATGGTTCCTTTACTGCCATGGAAGATGGTGTTCTGTTCCCAAACGTTCAAGTACTTTGGGTCTCAGTTTCTGATAGATTTATACAATATTGGGGGACAGACACAGTAGAACAGAATGATAGTAGATATGTTTCAAAATGTCTTGTGTAAATTTATCTCTTGAGAGATAAAAAGGGGGATTAAAGATTATATCATCTGATATTTGGGAAGAGTGTTACAGTAGAAATGGCAGAAAGTCTTGTTGCAATTTCCAGATATTGAAAGAGGCCCTGGAGTTTCTCTGGTAATTATCAATAGTAGCAGTTAAGTGAATACTGTTCTAACAATACCTGTGTTTGTGTTTTGTATTGATTTCTCTGTTTTATCCTTTCATAAATGTGAGGACTAAAACTTGCTTCAAACATTCCTGGGTGCCTGGGTGCCTGGGTGCTAAATAGGTTTTATTGCTCTGTGGGGGGAAGGGGAAGTTAAGCAGGCTGTGTGGATGACAGTTCTTCTGCTTAAGATCTCCAGTATGTCATGTTTCAGAGAAGTCTACTTATCTTGAATGGTATATGTGTGTTTAATTACTTTATATATGTGTGTTTAATTACTTTGTATTAGTAATAGCAGTGTGTAAACAAAAGCTGGAAATAGGAGAAATGTAAAGATTATCTTTGAATAAGCGAAGAGGGTAGAAGTTAAACATAATTAAAAAGCCTCTGGAATGTGTAGAAAGGTGGGGGAAGAAGGCCTGTGCAGGAAGGATGAGATAACGGACACCAGATGTTTTATTATCAGCTCAGATACAAATTTATCACCTCTGCTGGCACGAGCTGATTCGCTAAGGGAAGATATCTTGTTTTAAATCTCCCAATGGGATGACCTGGGGTGAAGGAAAATTCAAGTCACCCCTCTTCTCTTGTTCTGGACTATATAAGTTAGTGTTGCATTAAGTTCGCTCTCTCTTCTCTGGCTGTGAACGACCGAAGGATCTCAACGGCACGAGAACAAGAGCAGGAAGTACTTCCTTTAAATATATTGTATTGCATTCTATTATTACCTTGTTTAATTAAAACAGATTATTGTTTAACCTGGCATCTTGGTGTGTTTTTATGATTTCCCTCCTTGTTATGATTTTGCTCCTTTCGCCAAAAGACACACAGAGACAAGGTGGGTTCTAAAAACCCCCCTCCTTCTGCAACAGGTCACAACCAGATGAGAGGAAGTTGGGGTGAGGTGGCTGGGTCAGGGGCAGTGTGGTGGGTCGACGTGTAGGACGACAGGGCGGTTATCCATCGGGGCTCCACCCACTGTACCCATAGAGTCCAGTAGAGGGCGGAGCCTGTGTGAGAGAACAGGGGGTTATGTATTGTAAATCTATTTCTATAAGCACAGGTGGTGCCCTCTACCTAGGGGCCCTGTCTTCCTATGCCGCTCGCTGAAGAGGGTGTAGGGTGACAGTCAGGAGGCGTAGCTGCCTTATATACTGTGGGCGCATTCAGGTAGGCTCGCCCCGATTGGCCAGCTACGTTTATACAACTTCAGTGTGTGAACGGTGCGTATCATTGATGAGGGGAGTACCCATAGAGTCCAGTAGAGGGCTCCGCCTGTGCTTATAGAACTAGGGTTACAATACGTAACCCCCCCGTTTCATCCACATCCAACAGTACTTATGTGCAGTAGAAATATATCTTTATAATCAATTTTTGAGACGATGTTTGTGAATGACGCAAAGGACTGTACTACGTGTAAAAGCTTTACCTCACCCTCAATGCTTTTATTCTGAGCTGTTGAAGTCATTACACTCAATCTGAGCACGGATATGATTGATTTTTGCTGTATGAACAACAGCAGCACTGGGCTTGTTTGGCTCCAAGCATTTCATAAAAACAACCAAAACATCCACTTTATTCCATACTCTGTGCTCCTGACTAATGTGTTATTGCATTTTCTCATGAAGAGTTTCACTACGCCGGGGCAAAGCATAATGTGAACTTTTTCAACCCATTCGCTATGTTGCAGTAGAGACGCTTCTTAATCGGTACCTGGAGATACTCTGATTCTACTCCGGCTGCTGTTATATAAACAAAAAATAAAATGTTCATGAACATTGTAGGAAGGGTGATGTATTGGGCCATGGAAGAACACATTGCATTTGATGGCACATTTCCACTGCAGCGGGGTAGCGCCGTTTAAGCGTCCCTAAGCAAATCAAATCACACCAGCAGGATTCACATACATTGACAAACCTCGCCCACAAGGGCGGGATGGTGGTATAGCTGCTATTATCAGAAAGGAAATAAAAGCTACCATAATCCCCATCCCTGATGTTTCTTCATTTAACCACCTGATCTTTAAACTCTCTGGTCCCACTCCCCTGGTCACAGCCATCATCTACCGTCCCCCAAAGCCAAACCCCTCCTTTCTCTCCGACATTCTCACTCAGCTTTCTGCCATATCCCCATCTGTTCTCCTCTTAGGTGATTTTAACATTCATGTTGACGACCCGACCTGCAAATATGCCTCTGAATTTAAGGAAACCCTTCACTGCTGCAACTTCTCTCAACACATCAACTTCCCAACACACAGCCGTGGTCACATCCTGGACTTGGTCTGCTCCACTGGTCTCACCATCCATCATCTGTCCAGCCTCAATCTCCACATCTCTGATCACCTGGCCATCATCATTTTTTTTTCACGACACTGTGTCTCAGGGGATCTTAATATTTAAGAACCTATTCATGTGTTATACCAGATTAACGGGAATAATCTCAGCTAACTGAAGATACAAACCATTTTTACCAAAACAAAGCACAAGTCTCATAAGAAGCATCTAAATGACCCCTGAGCGAAAAATGCTAACCTATTACTGCACCGATAATCACTCCTAGCTCCCTTATTACTTATCCTAGGTGCACATCCAACACATGGACGTGCAATATTTATTTCATGCTAAATGAAGCTCTGTTGCTTGGATATCACTAGATCCTATTACAGCATAATATAAGTACATAACGATTGATGTATACATTAGCATAATTACTAGCTAGTCGCTAGCTGCCGCCTCGTTAATATCAAATCCATCATAATAACAAATCATTACCATGCTGTCATGAATTACATGTTCTGTAACTTACATGTACGCAAATTGACGTGCTTGATGTGAATGAGCATTTTGGTTAAAGTTGCGCATGCGCTATGAGCTCACATACGGCTACTTCTCAGGCATGCCGGGTAATCTGTGACGTTTCACTCTCTCAAAAGTTGGGCCATTTTACCATCATGCGCCAATGAGCAACTCTCATAGAAATGAATGAGGCCCCGCCTCCCACGCTGTATCCAGTTCTTATTATACATCCATGGCTAGGATGTGCAGAGAGGCCACAATTTTTTTTTAACATGAGTGTGTGCGGGACAATTTCCATTGGATTCTATTGGCTCTAACGGTCAGAAAGAGATGTCACATGTCAAAATCGAAAAAGGGGGACCAGAGATATGGAAAATCCACCCAAATCGCCCCAGAAGAGGTTTTTTTTGCTAAATCTGTCTAAAAAGGTAAAATATCACTTGTTTTGCATCAATCTTGATACAGGGTACTTATTATATGTTGTACTTTGGATTCCTAAAGCTTTTAGTCTACTAACCCATCATCCAAGGTTAGTTTTCACTATAAGTACAAAATATTTTTTGGACGGACACTATAATTTACAGTTTTTTACCATGTTCAATCTGAATTTTCTTTCAAATAAAAAACATCTATATTGATTCTGACTTTTCTACATCCAACTCACAGGTTTATCATTACTTTGAGAAAAAAGATTATTAATGTAACCCTTTTAGAAGGGAAGATATGGTCATTTGTTCTGGGAATGTCATTGAAACCTGAAAAACAGGCTTGGGGCCTAACAAAAAACAGTAGATGTTCAGATAGGATTTGTTTCCCTTACTCATGAATTGCAGCAATCAACATGTTGCAGATAACTGCTTGTTTTCTTCCTAGGGTTCAAGTAAGAAGTCCCATCTCGACTGGTTTCTTCTCACACAAAAATATGCATTTCCTAAGAGCCATATCAGAATGTTTACACAGCTCATTACTTGGACGTGTTGAGGGGCAAGGGAGTAAAACAGAAAGAAGGCCCAAAGAGAACCTCCGATCATCCAAAATAAATCTAAAATGGATTTTGTGGTGAGTTCAGGTGAACTCTTATTCTCTCGCTAGCTTCCAGCAGCTGTCAATTTGGCTCATCTGTATTACAAGAATGCAAAGCTAATTTGGCTACAGCAGCTGTTTAGCTCAAACTTGCTGAGAACACCTTGTAGTTAGATCAAACAAACTGCTCCTGAATTCATTTGTGAATCGCACCAAGGAGGAAAACCAACCTGACGGTTTGAAATGTCTTTAAAACATATTCGTAAGGAGACTGAAAGTTAAACAGAAGTTAGTGAAACAATCCATTGAATAGCTTCCCATCAAAATCCTGTACTACCTCAGCAGATGGAGCTGTCCCAGTTGTCCTACTTTAAAAGTGCGATTTGAAAAATAAAATCTGAATAATGTCACGGTTGAGTGAAGGAAGCAGGACCCAAATGCAGATAACTCTGATAATCCTTTATTTCAAGGAAAATGAAACTAATACAGACAAAACAGAACACTCACCGGGGTGAATTCAGTCACCAACAAAAGAAGCACCAACACTGAACACAGGACGAGACAAGACTAAATACAGGGAGGGATAATTACAAGACGAGAAACAGCCGGGCAGGGGAGGAGAAACACAAGGGCCACAGGTGAACACAATCAGCTAACGAGGCACACCAGGGAAACTAACGACAGGAGGAAAACATGACATAGAGAACAGCGGAAACACCCAAACCTAGACATAGAACTGTGACATGACATGATAACCGTGACAGAACCCCCCCCTCAAGGGACGGATTCTAGACGTCCCTAAACACCAAAACAAAAATCCAACAACGTCCAGCAGGGTGGGTGGAGGGGGTCCGGAGGACGGGACTGAGCTGACCGCCCAGGAGCACAGTAGAGGACCAGGAAGGGATCTCGGGCGGACGGCCCGGGGGCAAGGCAGAAGCCGAGAAGGAGGACTCGTGCGGACGGCCTGGGGTCAAGGCAGAGTCCAAGGTGGGGGACTCGGGCGGACGGCCCGGGGGCAAGGCAGAGTCCATGGTGGGGGTCTCGGGCGGACGGCCCGGGGGCAAGGCAGAGTCCATGGTGGGGCGAAGGCCACAGCGGGCGAACTCAGGGGGCCGAGCATGAGGGCGAAGGCAGCGGCAGGAAGAGTCAGGGGGCCGGGCTCGAGGACGAGGGCAGCGGCAGGAAGAGTCAGGGGGCCGGGCCCGAGTACGAGGGCAGCGGCAGGAAGAGTCAGGAGGCCGGGCCCGCGGGCGAAGACCGCGGCTCACAGAGGGTCGGGATCGAGGGCGAAGGCAGCGGCAGGAAGAGTCAGGGGGCCGGGCTCGAGGACGAGGGCAGCGGCAGGAAGAGTCAGGGGGCCGGGCTCGAGGACGAGGGCAGCGGCAGGAAGAGTCAGGAGGCCGGGCCCGCGGGCGAAGACCGCGGCTCACAGAGGGTCGGGATCGAGGGCGAAGACCAGACAGCTCCGGAGGCCGGGCAGGACCCGGTGTCGGCCGGACAGGAACCGGAGCCGGCGGGACAGGCTTCGGCAGGATCCCCCACGGAAGAGGACCAGGAATTGGCAGGACCCCCAGCAGGAGAGTAGTCGGCGGTGCCTCCAACGGGACAGGACACAGGGTTGGCAGGACCCCCGGCAGGAGAGTTGTCGGCGGGGCCTCCCACAGCACAGGACATAGGATTGGCAGGACCCCCGGCAGGAGAGTAGACGGCGGGACCTCCAACGGCACAGGACACAGGGTTGGCAGGACCCCCGGCAGGTGAGTAGACGGCGGGACCTCCAACGGGACAGGACATAGGGTTGGCAGGACCCCCGGCAGGAGAGTAGTCGGCGGGACCTCCAACGGGACAGGACATGGGGTTGGCAGGACCCCCGGCAGGAGAGTAGTCGGCGGGGCCTCCAACGGGACAGGACATAGGGTTGGCAGGACCCCCGGCAGGAGAGTAGTCGGCGGGGCCTCCAACGGGACAGGACACAGGGTTGGCAGGACCCCCGGCAGGAGAGTAGTCGGCGGGGCCTCCAACGAGACAGGACAAAGGGTTGGCAGGACCCCCGGCAGGAGAGTAGTCGGCGGGACCTCCAACGGCACAGGACCTGGGGTTGGCAGGACCCCCGGCAGGAGAGTAGTCGGCGGGGCCTCCAACGGGACAGGACACAGGATTGGCAGGACCCCCGGCAGGAGAGTAGTCGGCGGGGCCTCCAACGGGACAGGACACAGGGTTGGCAGGACCCCCGGCAGGAGAGTAGTCGGCGGGGCCTCCAACGGGACAGGACACAGGGTTGGCAGGACCCCCGGCAGGAGAGTAGTCGGCGGGGCCTCCAACGAGACAGGACATGGGGTTGGCAGGACCCCCCGCGGAACCTCCAACGGTACAGGACATGGGGTTGGCAGGGCCCCCGGCAGGAGAGTAGACGGCGGGACCTCCAACGAGACAGGACATGGGGTTGGCAGGACCCCCAGCGGAACCTCCAACGGTACAGGACATGGGGTTGGCAGGACCCCCGGCAGAAGACTAGTCTGCGGGACCTCCAACGGGACAGGACATGGGGTTGGCAGGACCCCCGGCAGAAGACTAGTCTGCGGGACCTCCAACGGGACAGGACACAGGGTTGGCAGGACCCCCAGCGGAACCTCCAACGGTACAGGACATGGGGTTGTCAGGACCACCGGCAGAAGACTAGTCTGCGGGACCTCCAACGGGACAGGACATGGGGTTGGCAGGACCCCCGGCAGAAGACTAGTCTGCGGGACCTCCAACGGGACAGGACATGGGGTTGGCAGGACCCCCGGCAGGAGAGTAGTCGGCGGGGCCTCCAACGAGACAGGACAAAGGGTTGGCAGGACCCCCGGCAGGAGAGTAGTCGGCGGGACCTCCAACGGCACATGAGTAGGGGCTTGAGAGGGAACTCGAGAGGAAACTGGAGAGTCGACTGGAGAGGTGACTCGAGAGGGGACTCGAGAAGGAACTTGAGAGGTGACTGGAGAGGGGACTCGAGAGGGAACTCGAGAGGAGACTCGAGAGATGACTTGAGAGGAGACTTGAGAGGGATCTTGAGAGGGGACTTGAGAAGGGACTCGAGAGGTGGCTTGAGAGGGACCTCGAGAGGTGACTTGAGAGGGATCTAGAAAGGGGACTCGAGAGGTAGCTCGAGAGGAGACTTGAGAGGGAACTAGAGAGGGGACTCGAGAGGGAACTTGAGATGGGATGAGAGAAGGGACTAGAGAAGTGACTCGAGGTGGGACTAGAGAAGGGGCTCGGGAAGGGGCCAGAGAGGTGACTAAAGGAGGGACTGGAGAAGGGACTAGGGAAGTGACTAGAGGAGGGACTTGAGAAAGGACTTGAGAAAGGAATTGAGTAGGGACTTGAGAAGGGACTAGAGGTGGGACTGGAGAAGGGACTAGAGAAGGGACTAGGAAAGTGACCTGAGGAGGGACTAGGGAAGGGACAAGAGGAGGGACTAGAGACGGGACCAGAGAAGAGACTAGAGAAGGGACTCGAGAAGAGACTAGAGAAGGGACCAGAGATGGGACTATGGCAGCTGGGGCCAGAGCTAAGGCTGGAACCATGGCTGCTGGGGCCGGGACCATGGCTGCTGGGGCCAGAACTAGGTCTGGAACCATGGCTGCTGGGGCCAGAACTGGGGCCGGAACCATGGCTGCTGGGGCCAGAACTGGGGCCGGAATGATGGCTGCTGGGGCCAGAACTGGAGCCGGAATGATGGCTGCTGGGGCCAGAACTGGGGCTGGAACCATGGCTGCTGGGGCCAGAACTGGGGCTGGAACCATGGCTGCTGGGGCCAGAACTGGGGCTGGAACCATGGCTGCTGGGGCCTGTACTGGGGCCGGAACCATGGCTGTGTGGGCCGGTTCTGTAGCCGGAACCATGGCTCTTGGGGCTCGGATTGCTAGCCTGGACTTGCGACTCCTTCTCTTAGAAGCCGCCTGAAGGCTCCATGGACCTCCAAAAGCCAGCCGAGTTCCAGAAAACGACTCTTGGACAGGAGCAGGAACTGGGGCGGAAGCACTGGTTGACTCCAGACGGAACACACCGAGAAGTTTATAGTCAGCAGGCTGGAAATCACACACCCAGATGAAGTTCAAAATCCAGCCAGGTAAGAATTTCACCAAGTCTGGTTTCTCCATAGCCAACCGGTGCGCCTCTACCAGAGCGGCCTCCTTCTGCAGAACACTGGACGCTCCCCTCCACCAATCATAGCAGCAAGCCAAATCAAAGGAAAAATGTTGTAGTTCCACCTCAAATGGATCATCTGCTGGGTCCATTTCTGGTTGGTGCTTTCTGTCACGGTTGAGTGAAGGAAGCAGGACCCAAATGCAGATAACTCTGATAATCCTTTATTTCAAGGAAAATGAAACTAATACAGACAAAACAGAACACTCACCGGGGTGAATTCAGTCACCAACAAAAGAAGCACCAACACTGAACACAGGACGAGACAAGACTAAATACAGGGAGGGATAATTACAAGACGAGAAACAGCCGGGCAGGGGAGGAGAAACACAAGGGCCACAGGTGAACACAATCAGCTAACGAGACACACCAGGGAAACTAACGACAGGAGGAAAACATGACATAGAGAACAGCGGAAACACCCAAACCTAGACATAGAACTGTGACATGACATGATAACCGTGACAAATAAGCTGTATCATATACCCAAATCCCATTGGTGTATTTGACCACCTCTTCAAATCTGCAGTAAAACCTGTTCCTCCTAGTTTTCCTTTCTCATTCTTTTCTCTACCACAGAGGTATTTGTCTTTGATTGATGTGTGCTTTTTCCCGTAATTTCTCCTGGGGTTGTGGAGCTATTACGAGTAACATCAGTAGTCTCAGAATGCCAACATAATTTATGTCTAATGAGATAAAGAAGCTTTTGTTTAGTTGTCAGCAGCAGGTTTTCCCTCTAGGCACTGTTGTAGTAAATACACACTGTCTGTATGATGGTATCTGCAAACCATGACTGCCACAATATGTAAACTAACCGTTGCAATTTATTTTTAATAAAGTACTGCAGAGATCCAGATCAGCAGTATAACAATGCGGGAACAAATGCTTCAATTTCTTGAAAATGAAACAACACCTTACAGAATTTGTTAGAATAACTGAGAATGCTTTTGTTAACTTTTTGGATCAATAGACGTTCCCCCTCAGATATTTCAATGGAGTCAGTAAAGCACTTCAACATTCACAAAAGGTGGTTGCTCTAAATGGTGGGTGATGGCTGAAGACTGGAGACAGGGTGGCTCATTAGTAGGAAATTCAGTTCAGAGCAAACCTCATGAAAAAGGACTATTAGGGAGTGCTGAGGAAAGGATATGAGCCTTTGATACAGCCTCAACTCCCTTTACCTGAGTTAAAGGTTTTCTGCACTCACTGAATAACTTTTCACAGCCCATAGAGAAGAGAGAAGTGGACTTAATCACCACAGAGTGATGTGCAAAGAGGTTGAAATACACTCTGAAGTGGACTATGGACTGGCCTTTTCAGAAAGTTCTGTGGTGAAATTGCACAGTTCATTTATATGGAATAAAAGGCTTGAACACAATCTAAAACTGCATAGTGAGACACCTCCTCTTTTTAAAGAGGGTGTGACTGATGAATGCAAAGTGTTGAAATGTGGAAAGTTGCAACACTTCAATACAACGTTTTTTAAGTTTTGCGGAGCTTTTTAATGAAAAGGGGAAAAAAATGAACATCATTTTCTTTTTGATTGAGTTTACTATTAGCAAAATGCTAATAGAGAATAAGATTGCCCCCTCCTAAACTTGTACCCAGTGTCTTGGGCTTTTATTGGGAAAGGTCTTATGGCCTAGTATTCGCTGCTTTCGTCAATGTTGTGGTCATAAATATAGAAATGCAGAAGTACATTTTGATGTGTCATCCAAACTCAAAACATGATCAGTTGATGTCAAGCACCTTGTTCCAGCAAAATGAATCACGTTTAAAAAAAAGCCATGTTATATCCACTTCTTGTGTGAAAGTACTCACTTGTAAAAAATGCACAACAATCTACTTCGGGGACATAACACCTACAAAAAAACAGTCGTCTTGCATTCTTATCTGTATACTAGAGGACTTCTGAGATAATTGTTCTATTAGCCTTGTCCTCTCTAATTAAACTTTAAAAGCTATGAACTGATAAAATGATTTAAATGTGCCTCAGGTGATGTGAGACATGGAGGATGTGAATCACTGTGTTCCAATAGAGCAAAGTTCAGGGAGCGGTCACTGCATCACGGCTAAGGGAAGTCCTCAGCTGTGTATTTATGAGTGTCTCCAACTATACCTCTGTGTGCCTGGCTGGTAAGAAGAACACATTTTCCGGTCCGCTTGTTCACCGGCTTCCTTCAATTAAGGCAAGTGTCAGTGAGAGGGCTCCACTCTGACATCAATTCTGACCAAGCGGGCAGGAGGCCACTGTCTAACCTGGGAGCAACTTATCTTGTTTGCGTGTGCCTGAGTATGTGACTGTGGTGTCTACGTGTGTGTTGGACGACAAGTTTGCTGATGATGATTTATCGGATACAGCTTAGAGCTTGTGATACAAGTTTGAGATGTGGCTTCTACGCCATCAGAGGACCCGAGAGGAAAACACTTTTATTTGTATATACACTGCACATATTGCACAAGCTGTAAACTACTTGAATCTAAAGATTATCATTAAATCAAAATATACCATAAACACCTTAGAAGCTAGGGTTGTTAAAAATCGATAGAGGGGATATATTTCTGCCTCGCTGATTAAGAGGTGTGTAAATCTAAAAATCATTATCTAAAATGAGGTGGACTGTAACAACTTGTAAATAAGCCACCCAAAGGTCAGCAGTACAAATGTATTTGCTATTGTAATGGAAAAGCTATATGCTGCATGTGGACAAACAATAACTTTTGTGGTTCTCTCAGCCCTCCCTTCCTCTGACTCGTTCCAACTCCTGCCTCCAAACTCTGCTGCAGAAACTCTCCTCTGTACTCTCTCCTCCTCTCTGGACTCTCTCTGTCCTCTCACATCTCGGCAGGCTCGTCAGTCCCCTCCTGCTCCCTGGCTAAATGACGCACTGCGTACTAATAGAACCGTCCTTAGGGCAGCAGAGCGGAAACAGTGGAAATCCAAACACCGTGACGACCTCCTAACCTATCAGGCTCTCCTCTCCTCTTTCTCTGCTTCGATCTCTCAGGCAAAAAGCACTTTCTTTCAAGATAAGATCCAATCTTCCTATTCCAATCCCGAAAAACAATTTTCCATCTTCTCCACCCTCTTGGACCCCCCCAAAGCCCCTCCTCCCTCCTCACTTCTGTCAAGCGACTTTGTTAATATTGATGATATTCGCTCTTCTTTTTCTGACTCACCTTTACTCACCGCTGGGTCACCAGACCCTCCTTCCACCCACACACTAACCTCCCTTTCCCCTCTCTCTCCAAGTGAGGTTCTTGTCTCTCTCTCTGAACGCGGTGTCTTTAAACAACTCTCATGTTATCTCCATCAGAACAACCTTCTGGATCCGCACCAGTCTGGTTTCAAGGCAGGTCACTCCACAGAAACTGCTCTCATTGCTGTCACTGAGGAACTGCACACTGTCCTGTTGGACCTGTCTGCTGCATTCGACACGGTGAACCATCAGATCCTCCTTCGCACTCTCCAAGAACTTGGAGTTTCAGGCTCTGCACTTTCCCTCCTCACCTCATACCTCAAAGAATCATCAGACCGCACCTACAGGGTAACTTGGAGAGGGTCCGAGTCCGACCCTTGTCAATTAACTACAGGGGTCCCTCAGGGCTCTGTTCTTGGTCCCCTCCTCTTCTCCCTGTACACAAACTCGCTCGGATCAGTCATTAGCCCGCATGGTTTTTCATACCACTGCTACGCTGACGACACCCAATTAATTCTGTCCTTTCCCCGCTCAGAGACCCAGGTCGTCGCACGCATCTCTGCTTGTCTAGCTGACATCTCTCAGTGGATGTCTGCTCACCACCTCAAGCTCAACCTTGGCAAGACTGAACTGCTTTTCCTTCCGGGAAAAGATTGTACCACTCTTGACCTGACAATCAACATCGGCACCTCTGTTGTTTCCCCGACTCAGACTGCAAGGAATCTGGGTGTGACCCTAGATAACAACCTGTCCTTCACTGCAAACATCGCTGCTACAACCCGTTGCTGCAGATACACGCTTTATAACATCAGGAAGATACGTCCCCAGCTGACCCAGAAAGCCACGCAGGTTCTGGTCCAGGCTCTGGTCCAGGCTCTCGTCACCTCACGCCTAGACTACTGCAACTCCCTCCTGGCTGGTCTACCCGCATGTGCCATCCGACCTCTGCAGCTCATCCAGAATGCAGCGGCTCGTCTGGTCTTCAACCTTCCTAAATTTTCCCACACCACTCCGCTCCTCCGCTACCTTCACTGGCTTCCGGTAACTGCTAGAATCCACCTCAAGACAATGGTACTTGCGTATCATGCTGCGAATGGATCTGGCCCTTCCTACATCCAGGACATGGTTAAACTGTACACCCCAGCGCGTGCACTACGCTCTTCATCAGCCAAACGACTCGCTGCCTCCTCGCTGCAAGGGGGACCCAAGTTCCCATCAGCAAAAACACGTGGGTTTGCTATCCTGGCATAGCTTACACACCTTCCGGCGCAGACTGAAAACTCATCTCTTTCGACTTCACTTCGAGCGATAGAATTACTAACAATGAACTGCTAACAGAGCATTTATATACTAATAAAGGACTGGCTTATCTATAGCCAGTTGAGTAGCACTTGAAATGTTTGGCTCTATGAAACCTGATGTACTTATATGATTCTGTTTTCTTCAAGGTTGTGTCTTCCTGGTCGATTGTACGTCGCTTTGGATAAAAGCGTCAGCCAAATGCAATGTAATGTAATGTACCAGAGTTTGATTTGGCGATTTGTCTCACAAATCCGATGAAAGGACCAAATAAAAAAAAAAACTAACTTATCCCACTAACAAGAATTTCCAGTGGAAACCCAAGCCTGATTTTTCTGAGCTTTTTACTTCCATTGTCCAAAAACAAATCAATGAGTCACTGTTGCACTGGGCCACATGCTCCTTCACTGCCATGAACAAGGCCACTGTAGTTTTTAGTCAATCCCCCACACACACACACACCCACACACACACACACACACACACACACACACACACCCCCACACACACACACACACACACACACACACACACACACACAATCTTGCTGCCCTCAATACCCAGTTGATAATAGTCCCCAAAAAATATATTATTTACTACTTTTTGAGTAAAGGTTTTCTAAAACCACAGTAGAGTGCCACATTTTTACCTAAAAATTGTACTAAACTTTTCACTATCAAGGGCCATGCCATAAAACAATTTCATTAAAGATTTAATAAAGGAGGTACAATGAATGGACATAGAGGTTGTTGTGAAGGTGGATGACAAATGGCGTCCGTTAGGCTGGTCAGGAGGAAGTACTGACGCCCAGGCAGAGGGACACTTATGGCGCATTTCCACTGCAGCGGGTAGCCCCGTTTAAGCGTCCTCAAGCGGCCAGCCCAGTTTTTGGTGGTCTCTTTCTGGCCCCATAAAATCGTGGTTCTATCAGGCCAGGGCTGAACTAGTGACGTCAACACTCTGGACTGCTGATTGGTCAGAGAGAATCTTTACAAGATCGCGCGCAAGATCATCCCTAGCGTCGCATATATATATATATATACTTAAATATATATATACTTAAATATATAAATATATATATAAATATATATATAAATATATACTTAAATATATATATATATATAAATATATACTTCAATATATATATATATATATATAAATATATATATATATATATATATATATATATTTAAGAAGCAAGCTTGCAGCATTTTTGTAAACGGAGGAGCTACAAAAATGGCAACGTCAAAGAAAAGCACACCGTGGTCGACAGAGGAGGTGACGACGTTCCTACATCTCATTGGGGATGATAAAATCCAGCGGGAGCTCGACGGAACAACTCGAAATGTGAAGCCGATCGCCCCTCCTACATTGCGTTGCTACCCCAGGTCCTAAACTGTAATGGAAATGCGCCACGGCCTCGGACGCTTAAACGGGGCTACCCGGCTGCAGTGGAAATGTGCCATTAGGGTGGGTGTTCTGCCCTTACAGCTTGTATCCCATTGCGTAGCTAGACAGTTAGCTAACATTTAAAAGTCCTCCAATAAAGATGCAAGGTTTACTTTCTTGACTTTACTGTTCTTCTTTTACTTTGTAAAACTGTAACAATACAGAAATAAAACACATTTAAGTATGCAGGCTTTCCACATATCATAAGTAGCACTGTACAAAAGACACACTACTATTAAAAGGAGTTAGCTTCCATTAGCATCACTATTAGCTAGAAATAGCACAGATCACCATTAGCTAAATTAGCACACATTAAACTAGCTTCAGAAAAAAGATTTCAAACATTCTGCACATAACACATCCAAATTGCACATTAATAACTCACAGACAAATAGTCTCAAAGGCTCAAGCATCACAGACACGAATATAGTTTACATGATGTCTCTGCTCCTCCATGTGTTAATCTCCATGCTCCGTTCACAAAGATCCTCACAAAGCAGAGAGCGCTCACTCTGACACGCCCCCAGCAAACCAACAAAACCAAGTAGCGCTCACTCTGAGCCAAAAAACATGTCCCAACTCTGTAAACATAGAAATAGGCAGCACAGTGGGGTTCCGTCTAAATGCATTTCTGCTAGAGCTGATTACAGGGCCCAAAAAGGTACCTCGAATGAGACGTTTAGAAAAGTATGCACAGGTTGAATGGGAAGGGATCAGAGGAAATGGTGAAGAAGTAGGGATGAAGGTATGTAGGAAGTAAATGGTTTATGGGTAGAGGGTTGAATGCATGTGAGGGAGGATAAAGGGATGAAGGAAGTGAGGGTTGTTGGGATAAATGGGTCCATTGGTGGATGAGTAAGGATATGTGGCGTTTGACTGGTGGAGGGGTGTGGGTCAGGAAGAAGGGTTGAGTGGGGGAAGGGATGTAGGGATACAGGGTTCGATTAGTTAAGGGGCGAAGGGATGTGGGTCGGGAAGGAGGGATGGGAGGATGAATGGATGAAAAGGTTGATTGGTGGAGGACTGAAGGGATGTGGATAAGGAAGAAGGGATGAAGTGTTTTATTAGTGGAAGGCTGAGGACTGTGGGTCAGGGAGAAGGGATGAAGGGATTTACTGTCCGGGTGAAGGGGTTGATTGGTGGTGATGTAGAATGGATGAAGGGGTCGATTGATGGTAGGGTGAACAGATGTGGTTGAGGATGATGGGAAGGGGAATAAAGGGTGGGTAGAGATAATTTAAGCAAATGGTGGTCGGATTGGGTTGAGGGAGGACCATTCTCCCAAACCTTAGTTAAAACATTTTTTACTTAATTTAAAGAATCTTACACTATCAGTGAGCAAATGGTATTTTTTATACGAGACATTACCACATAACCTTTATTAAAATAAACTAATAAATGAATTGAATGAATTGCTATGATTGTTGCATTAATATGCATTTTATATTTATATTACATGAATAAAATTAGTAGGAAACCTGCCCAGCAGCTCGCATGAGAAAACCATAGACTCTACCCATCAAGAAAATATTGCATCTACCACCTGAATACGCATATATTTTCCTCGCAAGTTTATCTTAAACAGAAAAGGCCTAAAAATACCTTACATTTATCAGATGTTCAAAAAAACAAATCAAAATGAATGCTAATGTTGCTCCGTATCTGCTGCATGTGCAAATGAGCAGCTATTTGCTTACAGTGTGGGCTTTTACACATTAGCATTAACACGTCAATACTGTGTTTACTAATTATTCTGCTTAAGTGAAAGCAGCAATTACCAAATATGTAAAACTGTTGACTGAAAAATGAAGTTATATAAGAAAGTTAAGGCACTGTTAAGTATGAGTTTTGTAATTTTGATATCTGAGATCATATTTATTATAGCTAGATTAGTACTGATGAAAATAACCTTTTTTTATTATAACTAAATTACAGTGACTCGTTTAGGGATACTATGAAATCCGTGGTAATACTATTCATGTGTTTATCCTATTAACATATAGCCTACTATGAAAAGGTTGCCATGTCAAGTATAATATATTTACTGCACATCTTTCAGCTAAGTGTGCTGGTGGGTTTCTCTCTGTTCGTAATCAGCAACTTAAGGATAAACATTTGAATGACCTTATATTTTAAATTTGACATGGTCATTGTCGAATTAATGTAATGTGGTCCAATATCTGCTTAAGTGCTTCATACATAATACATTTGTGTTTGATGCCTCTAACATGATGAGAAGTAAATCAAATCAAAGTTTATTTATAAAGCACATTTAAAAGCGATTTTTGGTCGGGCCAAAGTGCTGTACATGTAATAAATACTACAATCACATAAAACACATTACTACAATCACAATAAAAGACAATAAATTACAACAGATATATAAAAAACACAGGGAAAAGACAGGAGTCGTGCTCCGCTCCCGTGCTCCGCGAGGGAGAAGAAGTGTGTTTTAAGAGTAGATTTAAAAACCCCCAGGGTCTGGGACGACCTCACATGTACCTCATTCACACCAACGCAACTCCGGTTCAAGCTCCGTGCTAGAGCTGTTCAGGTTCAGAACCGGTTCTTCGGTTTAGCTCCGGCTCTTTTCATACTGCCCAGAGTCCGACTGGTGCTGCGTCATTGCGTCATCGTTTGCGTCATGACGTAACCGTTTGCGTGCCTGCTTCATAAATCCAAAGCGCGCGGAAACCCCTCACAGCTGACACCGACAACAACAACAATGGCCGATTGTGCTCCACTATCAGCAGCAGCTGGTCAGCAGACCTTAAAGCTGGGGTGTAGCGCTGGAGTAGTTCAGCTATATACTGTAGGCCGGAGCCAGCCCATTTAGTGCTTTAAAAACAAATAAAAGGAGTTTAAAATCAATTCGGAACCGAATTGGAAGCCAGTGCAGTGAGGCCAGAATTGGGGTGATGTGGTCACACTTTTTGTAGACGTGCAGCTGCGTTCTGCACTAGCTGCAGGCGTTTAATTGATGCCTGGTCCATACCCACGTACAGAGCATTGCAGTAGTCCAACCTCGAGGTAACAAAGGCGTTAATAACCCTTTCCAGGTCTTTAAAAGATAAAAACGACTTGGTCTTGGCCAATAGTCATATTTAAAAAAAGCAGGTTTTGACTACGCTGCTGACCTGCTTATCGAATTTAAAAGCGCAATTGAAGGTCACTCCAAGGTTAGTAACAGAGGGGAGGATATTATTTTTGAGGGAGCCCAGAATATCAACCTGGGAGGCTGGAGGTTGGGGTCCAAAAAAGATAACCTCAGTCTTGCTCTCATTGAGGTTTAGGAAATGTTGGCTCAGCCAGGATTTGACCTCTGCTAAGCAGTCCATCAATAGCTGTAATGAGTTGACATTTGAATTGAGTGGCAGATAGATCTGTACATCGTCGGCGTAGCAGTGGAAGGGGATGTTGTGTTTTGTGAGAATTGAACCTAGGGGCTCTTTTTCTACAGTATGTACAGTAGAAAAAGGATGGGGCCCAGAATCTAGCCTTGGGGAACCCCACAGGTAAGAAGGGCTTTGGCAGAGGAGAAGGCACCTAACGGAAAGGCAAGCACGAAGGATTTAAACTTTGGTGCGTCTAAGCGTAAAAGAAGCAACAGAATCCAGTATTAGGGTACATGTCGAGTCAAACATGGAGATAAGCTCATCAGCACTAAAAACACAGCTCACCTCTAATTTACAGATCGGAGAAGCATTAAAAACATCAGAGAACTGTGAGGCAGTCAATCAATGTTTATTTATATAGCGCAATATCACAAATGTTACATTTGTCTCAGTGGACTTCACAATTTGTACAAAATATCAGTATGACAATACGACACCCTCTGTCCTTAGACCCTCACATCATACAAGGACAAACTTCCGGAGAAAACCCACAGTTTTAAAGGGAAAAATGGGAGAAACCTCAGGGAGAGCAACAGAGGAGGGATCCCTCTCCCAGGACGGACAGACGTGCAATAGATGCCGTGTGTAAATTGAAAAGATAATACATTTGCAACATAGGTAGTCCAAATGTTTGGAAATGCATGTGTGTATAATAGGAAGATGAATCCACGAGGATATCCATCCAGGACCTATGATCCAGGACCACAGCCACGACTCAAGATCCAGGGCTCGCGATGCAGGACACAGGACCGCAGGATCATCCATGACTCCGGATCCCAGCGTATATATAGACACCAAAAAGAAAGAAATTTGGGGAAGCTGGGTTAATCGGAACATGAGAGTACACAGGTACAGACAGAGAGAAGGAAGAAGTAAGATGTCCCCCGACAAACTAAGCCTATATCAGCAAAACTAGGGGCTGAATCTAATCAGCCCTAACTATAAGCTTTCTCAAAAAGGAATTTCAAGGAGTTAATTGAACGCAGACAACGCGCAGGGGCACGTGATTCGACTCCTACGGAAGGGATTGAAGTTGTAAACAGAACCGGTAAATGGTCTGAGATACGCGTTGCTGCACAGATTTCATCCACAGATACAGACAGTCCAAACGATAATACTAAGTCCAAAGTGTGTCCTTTTTCGTGTGTTGGGCCAGCCACGGACTGAACGAGACCAAAATAATCAAGGAGATTTAAAAAGTCCCTAACCAGAGGTTTGGACTCGCAACACACATGGACATTGAAGTCTCCGGAAATCAAAACACGATCATATTTCACCATGATCCCGGACAGAAAGTCAGAAAAGTCATTTATGAAATCCTTATTGCAGTTTGGTGGACGATACACGACTGCGCAGAGTATAGGCGAGGCCGGGTTCAGTTCAAAAAGCTGCAACTCAAAGCTAGCATTGCTAGTTACAAGGTGAAGCAATCGGCATTGCAGGCTAGCTCTAAACACTAATCCAGATAATTCGAGGTGAAGAAGTAATTTAGCAGGAACGTTGTGTTTGCTATCGACCTAGCATTTAGCAAAGCCATGCAAAGTTTTCGCTCTGGGCTTGCCGAAGGTGTAGTGCGTCTCAGCTGACGAAGCTGTGCTTGTTGAACGCCGCGCTGGCCGGGAGCAGTCAGTCGGGCAGGAGGAGCTGCCAGCGGGCCCAGAAGAGGCTGCAGCTCCGGAAAAACAGGGCGAATCCACCGATCCCTCACATGGCGTGCAGCGGGAGGGCCATGGCATCCGAGGCGTGGATAAGTCCCAGAAGAAGCCGTATGCCTTAAGATGGACCAGTGCACCACCAGGCTTTCCCCGTCGTCTAAAGCGCTTTCGGTGAGGCAGGATGCAGGGCGACCGGCGCAGGTAGGTGGGAATATCCGACAGTAGAGGGGGGACGATTTATGGTTGCCAGATGTAGGTTTGGGCAGCAATATCAACTCCAGTGAGGGTCTGAGGTGGAGGAGAGCTTGGCGATCGTAGACGAGCAGAGCAGAGACATTCTGACAAACATAAAACAAAAACAGGATAACTAAAGGTAGAGAGCTGAGGGAGCGGCGAACCGACACAGGCGCCATCTTCCCCTAATAACACAACAGATCTTTAACACCTTATAATTACACATCACAGTATACCTCTATCTATCTTTCATAAGTATAAATATACAGGCCCACACTGAAAGTCCCCGCATATTTTGATTTTGACTTTCTGACAATGTGCGATGCCAGGCAGAATGCACTGAAACCCTGGAGCCAGCTCAGCCCACTGTGCTGGCTAAAACACAACTGTTCGAAATAAATACAGTATCTGAGCTCGCCCTTGCAGTCAGATTGAACAGCGAGCCTGTGGTAGCTGAAATTATCACCCCAGTTTCCAAGGCCATCGGCTGTGGCTGCATGATTCTAAAAATAGCTGGGTTAAACCTGTCACTCAAAATATCAGTGTGTCCCATAAACCTCAATAATGTTATTGTCAGAAGAGATGCTTTTGGCAACCACTTTTAAAATGTATTTATGTATGATAGGAGCCCTCAGTGGGTAGCACAGTGACCTGACAATGTGTTAATTCATGTTTAAAACAATTCAAATGTAATTCTTATCTGAAATAGCTTTGTTAACAAAGACAGTATCCAGCAACGATCATGATGAGTAATATGTAGGCATGCTATTGTCCAACCCCAACCTTATTATAATGTTCTTCTACGGTATTTCAAATCATGCATTGCGGAGACTGACTGTTATTATTTATTAAAGAGAAACTCACCAATGTGATGCAGATTCTCCATGGGATTCCAACAGGGTAATTGTTTAGGTCTACGATAATCTATTTTAATCTAATTTTCAGAGACAGAAAGCTCACATGACAGTCAGTCATGATCTACTAATTAAAAGAGAACAACAAGCCATGCTTTCAATCAGCTTTCATTACTTTGCCTACCGGGGGGTATTGTGGGAAAAATGTATAATGGATTAATTACCGTGTGAATAAATCAGAGTTGGTAGACACTATAGGGATTATATTATAAGCTTTCCATTGTTGGGAATGAGATCCAAATATTTTCCTGGGCTAGTAATACACTTGATCATGGAAATAATGAAAAAGGTTTAAAATCACATGTTCTGTTCATTCTGAATGTCAGAGATCCGTTTCTATCGGAATTATAATGTAACTGATGAGGGACAAAATCCACAGTCCTCTTATGTGTGTACAATTATATTAGCTATAGCTCATATGACGCTTTTGCAGTCGGATTTAGACAATAAGACAGATACTCTCCTTTTCCTCCCTTAATAGTCTTCTGATCTGCACTGGAGGGAGAGGAAAACTATGTGTCAAGTTTGCAGTAAAAAGACTGCAAGTTGATTTGTTATAACAGTGATGAAGTCATATTAACTTCAGTTGAACTTTGACATTTACTTTTGCGCATAGCTAGGGCTGTAGATTATGTGTCATCCACTGGAAGCAAACCAAGAAGGGATCTCTTAAAGCTGCAGTATGCAACTTTGAAAGAACAGCAAGAGTAGGCTATTAAATGAAAATAAATCTAATCCCTTTCATTTGGGTTTCTCTCTATAGCCAAGAAAAAAAAACACATTGCCCTCCTGTTCTGTAGGAGATGACCATGTCGTTTTTGTCCTTTTTGCTCGTTTGATATACCCTTCTACAGTGTTTCTTCAGTTCATGAAAGTACTGTATATTTTGGTTGCCTAAAATAGTGTAATTCACTGTTTAGTTGTACTTAGCTCCACCCTCTCGTGTCACTTCTGGGGGGTTTAGTCTGTAGAATCGGAGGGATGAAACCCCCCTTTAATGGTCACACGTGCAGAGCACACAGCACACACAGTGAAATGTGGCCTCTGCCTTTAACCCATCCTAGTACCAGGAGTCTAGTACTAGGAGCAGTGGGCAGCTATTGCCCAGCGCCCGGGGAGCAATGGGAGTGGGGGGGAAGGGGGTTGTCCGGTGCCTTGCTCAAGGGCACCACGGCAGAGCTCAGGAGGTAAACTGGGACCTCTCCAAGTAGCAGTCCACACCCCTACTGACTGAGCCACTGCCTGTACGGACTTGGTTTAAATCCAGATCGGACCAAAAATACAGAGTGTGTGGACTGTTAGCTGGAGCTAGGCACCAACCCCCAACTGCTCCCTGCCGCTTAAAGAACTGGCAGCCTATTTGCTCTGACATCTTTCCATAACAAGAATACATGTGCGGTTTCCTTTTCTTTTCTAACCACCTTAATGCACAAATAAATGTCACTTGAGTCAAAAGCCAATATAAAAAGTGTTTTTAAGAATGATCCTGGATTATTAATCTTTTTTTAATATTTGTTAAATACATTTTTTATTGATTGTTGCTGTTGGGATGATGACCACATTTCCACCCATATAGCTACACAAATAGAAAAACTGTTGAACTTATAATGACCTTAGAAACATATTATAATTATTATGGTTAAGGCATCCAGCTAAATATATTTATTAAGTTAATAAGTTATTCAAGACTCGTATGAAACAAATAAACAACGTGATGTTCTACACAAAGCCTGCTTTTAACAGAAGCATCAATAAAGTGTCCATGCAAAAAGTGTTAACCGACTCTTTCAGAGATATTGATATATTGATCAAACCCCCCCCTGGGGTCTAGCCACTGGTGGTGGTGAATGGATAGTTGGGTCGGTCTGAAGGGGAGTGGTTTAGCTTGACCCTGGATTCAGAGGGACGGGAGGTGAAAAGGGGTGGAGGAGTGTTGCGTCGAGTCACCTGAAATGACAGCTGTCAGAGGGGGGAGAGCAGATTTAAAAGGTTTGGCAGAGCGATATGATAGGCTCTTGGGAATAGAGCAAAGTGATTGGTTAAGCTGGAGAGTGACGCCCCCGATCACGTATTGAGAGGAGAGAGAGTAGTTACTTAGGAATAGTGAATAGACGGTCTTCCTGGTTGAACTTACGCTGAGCTTCATTAGTGATTAGCCCCAGTTTGGGATCAATAAAGTTCTTATTTTAACTTAACCTGTTCTACACGAAAAACGCGTCATCTGCAGGAGCACGAGCGAAAAAATACTAACGGCGTTTTGCACAGAAACTCACACATAACACCCTTATTACTTATCGTAGCTGCACGTCCAACCTATCGATCTGATCGTGAGATGACACAGAATCGATCGGTACCTACGTTATCACTCCATGATAAGAACTCAAAGATATTAACAAGAACAGACATCAAAACATGTGGCGCTAGGTAACTAGAAATGGCAAAATGGCTCACCTTTGTCGTTGTCTGGTCAAAAGTGGTCTTCAATGGCATTAAAACGATAACAACGCTGGTGAAGTTAATCCATAGGTTAATCCAATGTGTGTGTGTCCCTTTGAAATGATTTCTGATAATCCATAAGCAATAAACCTGCTTCCGTTTCCAGATGGCAGAGCGAGAGATAGGTTCACTCTGATGCAAACCTGCATGCGCAAAGCCCCTACCTTTTTTTGTTAACATGTGTGTGTATGGGGAAATTTCCTTCGATTCTATTGGCTCTAACGGTCAAAAAGAGATGTCAATCTCCAAAATCGACCAATGGGTTCCAGAAAAACGGTAAAAACGCCCATTTCCACCCAAATCACCTCAGAGGTGGAGTTTTTTTTGCAAGACCTCTTGAAAAAGGTAAAATGTCCCTTGTTTTGCATCAATCTTGATACAGGGTACTTATTTTATGTTGTACTTTGGATTCCTAAAGCTTTTAGTCTACCTTACCATCATCCAAGGGTAGTTTTCACTGTAAGTAACAAAGAATGTTTGGACGGACGCTATAATTTACAGTTTTTTACTATGTTCAATCTGAATTTTCTTTAAAGTAAAAAACATCTATATTGATTCTGACTTTTCTACATCCAACTCACAGGTTTATCATTACTTTGAGAACAAAGATTATTAATTTAAATATTTTAGAAGGGAATATGTCATTTGTTCTGGGAATGTCATTTTAGAGCCTGAGACCTGAAAAACAGGCTCAGTGCTTAACAGGTTAAGAAATATTTCCAAAGAGTTATATTTTCAGAAATAAAAGCTTTTTCAACGTGCCCTATTTTTCACGATGAATTTCTTCTTGCTTCATTACTATTCAAATACAGTATAGCCCTTATTGATTGCATTTCACACCCTTTCTCTGGGGTTGTCAGTCATTAGCCTTAGTGGACGTACAGATAGACAGGAGATAAGAAGGTAGGCCAAAATGTAAATTAGAACAAGCACAGCCCGACAAAACTGCTTCTGGATAGCACCAAATGTTGCAAAAGTATCCAAGGACCTAATTTTGATACACTGAACTAAGATCTTGCAAAATGTACATTAGAAACACACTTTTTCGTCATGATGTGTTAAACACAAAAGGGCCGCGGGGGACCAATAAAGAGAAACTACGCTGTTTGATAATAGACTCGAGCATAAAATACACCTAAATGTGTCAGCATCTCCGCTACTTATCATCACATGCATAATGAGCACTGTGGCTCATATTACGACCACATCGATAACATTTTTACGGCGTCATTGCCGGAGCCTCTGGGACAGACGCTGGCTCATTTAATAAGGTTTATAATGATATATGCCTTTCTACGCCCTTTCATCAGTCTCTAAATTGGCACTAAAAGGGTTTCGAGTTGACCTATTTACTCATTGTACTCTTCATCTGGTTTAAAACAGTGACCCCACGTGTCATGGATTTCATGGCGTCTATTATGTGCGTGGTACAGAGGCAAAGAATGAGGAGGTTAGAGATAGAGGAAAATGTTTTTTCAGCATTCAAATAAGCTCATTTAGAACACATAAGCCATTGCTTAGGGAGAGAAAATAATGAGGGCATAAAGAATGTGTGTGTGTGTGGGTCTATGTGTGTGGCCTTGGAGTGCATCTGTATCCCAGGGTCATGTGGTCAGATGTATGGTCATGGTCTCCAGGTCTGGGTCCCGAGGTCTCAGTGTAAGACTGATGAGGAGGATATTTCATCTCCAACTCCCCCAGGCGCCTGTGTTTGTGTACATCTGTGGAAGTGTGTGTGTGTGTGTATGTGCGTGTGTTTTGAACTCCACTGAGCAGGTGGTGAGATACCATCCTAATACGGTGTCAAGGCAGATGGGAGACCACGCCACCTGCATCCCCTTTAGACCTCCAGGACAGTCCCTCATATCAACACACTGACACACACACACACACACACACACACACACACACACACAAATCTGCCTAGTTCCAGCACATATGGGAGATTAAATGCTTTCCCTATGATGTGGAAAGACTTGGAATAAGCAAAACAGGGTGTGCCATTAATGATGAAATACAAAATAAAGTGTGTTTATAAGTTAAAGGGTGATTCCAGTATATTTCTATTTGGGAATTAGTCATTTTGCACTCACTATCTTCACTGGAGAGATTGTGAAGTTTTTTTAGTCCGACTGGTTGCTCTGTAAATAGATCCCTATTGAGTAGCTTAGGAAGATACTTAGTTTTTTCTTTAGTTTGAACTCAGAGATAATTTATAAAAATACATGTTTTTTGTAAAATGTTAGCTTGGTCACATTTATTTCTACTCTATTAATCACAAACAGAAATCCAGTAAGTGAAATGCACTTTCTGTGACAGCTTCATCTTAGTACCATAATGGAAAATAATTTGGTAATCTTCTCAGTTACAGAACTACTCCCTCTGCACCTACAGTATGTATCCTAAGTGCATTAAATCTCCTTTTTTACATTCAAGGGCCTCTAATCCACTCTTTATGATCTGAAAACTGGGATATCTTAGAATATTGTTCAAGTCTTGGATGTTTCCAGCCATGTGAATTCATTTAGGGTCTTTATAATGTTTATTCAATTACAGCCGTTATTTGGATAAGTGCATGGGACAGTATTTCCTTTGTTTCTTTCAAAGGTTAAAGGAAATGTATTGCCTATTTGTATAGTGTAGTCCCCATTTTGACTGCCATTTTATTATGATTGACTAATCAGGTTTTGAAAAGACAAAGGCAGTACACAGTGTTCATTGTAGTTCACCTCATTTCCCTTGTTTTTAATTTCCGAACGCTCACTGAGAAATCTACAGTCATTGTCCGTTACCACATTCACTATATGAGCAGTGTATATTTATTTTCACCACAGAACTCCACAATTTTCACACATTCTTGGCCCTTTTCACTACATTGTGACACAATAATTATTCATCAACTAAATCAAAGTAGATTTCCATAATGAATTGCCAATACTGTTTGTTTACATCTGGTATCATCCAGCTAAAAGCCTCCCTTCAGATCAATCTGACATTTGAAAGCACTTGGCACAGCTCTGAGCAAGAGTTTTTTCTGATGCAATATGTTCTGTAATCATGCTCATATGCCTCAATGTTAATGTACTGGCTCCTGTGATCAATTTCCTTTCACAGTTCCATGTGTTTTTCTGTATAATACGTTTGTGCTTCTGATGTAGCATCTGACGGAGTTTGTCTTTGGTTGGCAATGATAGTTTGTCAGTTTATCTTGTTCGTCCAGACTGAACTATCTCAACAACTATAGACCAAACTTCCTTAAAATGTCACAATCATGGTCCATAGAGGATAAAGCAAGATCTGTGTAATACATTCACATAGATAAATGCCCAATTTGTATGGGTTTGGTGACTTTAAATGTGCTTCCATCAGCAGCATCAGGTCAACATTTTATACAAGCATATATAAGCACAAACCTACAGAACATCTGAGTTTCTAAAGTTATCAAGCTAAATACAAATACATCTTTAAATCTACCTGCATGGATGTCTGCATTGTCATTATGAGCATTTTCAATAACATTAGCATTAAGTCATCCACAAATATCTATTTTGATCAAGAAAAAAAACATGGTTTGGGTTTAAAATAAGTACTTTAATCCATGAAGTTATCCTGGGAGCTTGTCATGTTTTAGAGTGGACGTACTGTTTAGCATATGATACTGCAGATAAACCTTCTTAACATATGTGCAAGTCATCGTAGCTAACTTTACCCTAGGTTGTTTAGCAGAAAGGATTTAGCATTTCCTGACTACACCTAAAAGGTAAGGTGGCGTACAAATGGAGGTAATGTGTCATTATAATTATTTGTATTTTATTTTGGAGGAGGACTCCCAGAACCAATCACCTATTGTGTGTCCTTCCAAGTATTTTGCCCTTGCATGATGCGCACCCTCACATCGATGTGAACTGCTCTGGGCGTATTATTGTCCAATAGCATTGTTTCCATTGGCTTTGTAATAATCCCTCTACATATGCTTTGCTTGACACCACAGTAAGAATCATTAGCCAATCTACTGTGTGGACTTTGTTAGGTTGTAGGACTACTTTGGTTCAGCTTTTTGTAGTCAGGAAATGCTAAATCCTTTCTGCTAAACAACCTAGCGTAAAGTTAGCTACGATGACTTGAACATCTGTTAACCTCTTAAGCCCGAGGGTCCCCCCAGTGGACCCCTCCCACCGTTTTTTTTATGAGACTATGTCTCAGGGCTTCTTAACATTTATGAAACTATTAATGTTCCATACTCTTTTAACGGTAAGAAACTCAGCTAACTGACAATGTGAACCATGTTTAGCTAAAAGAAACACAAGAGTAATACCAAGCCTTTGAATTAGCATGGAGCGAAAAAATGCTAACGGACTTTTGCACAGCACTCACGGTAGAAATGCCCTTATTACTTATCCTAACTGCACAAACAAGATATCCGCTTAAAGCTGAGACTTCACAGATTCCACACATGTAATGTCATCACTGTAAGACCCCGAATTCCTGGAGCTATCAGCCAGAAAAGAGAAAGTAAACAACATCCGGTTTCAAAAATATTACAATAATTACGTCTTTTTTGATTTGTGATCAAAAGTTGTGTTCACCGGAATAAAAACGCTGCTCAAGGTTAATCCAATGTCTTTGTGTCACGTAGACATTTTGACTGATAATCCATCATCATATGTATGGCAATATACTGGCTATAAAGTTTTGCAGTCCAGGCGTGCACTTTCAGATATGCTTTGTTCGCTTCTCTATTACGTCCGCTATGGTAATGTTTACGTGGGATTTGGGAACTGCCCATCAATTCTATTGGTTCTGATGGTTAAGAAAAAGGTTGTAAATCAACACAAATCGACCAATGGGTTCCAGAGATATAGTCCTGCGTAAAGTATAAAGAATGCCAGCCAGTTTAAGTACATTACGCAGCCGACTTCATTTATTGTTTACTACGGAAGGAAGCAGGAAGCAGGCATTGCAGGACAGAGCACACGGAGCACACAGAGCGGACAGCAGATAACGGAATTGCAGTTTTATTTCTTATGGATATCAGAACATTTCAAAGGGGACACAGCCCCATTCGATATAACCTATGGATTAACTACATCATCGTTTTTATCGTTTTAATGCCATTGAAGACCAGTTTAGACCAGACAAAGAGGAAGGTAAGCCATTAGCCTAGCGCATGTTAGTACCTAGCACCACTTGTTTTGATGTACGTTTTTGTTGATAACCTCACGAGTTTGTATCTTTCAGTGTTGAGGTGGGCACCGTTAGATTATGTGTCTTTCGCTCATAAACGATGTGTTGGATGTGCAGCTAGGATAAGTAATAAGGGAGCTAGGAGTGATTTTCGGTGGAGTAATAGGTTAGCATTTTTCGCTCTGGGCTAATTCAGAGGCTCACTGTTAGCATTGTGTGTTTTTTTTGAAAAAATAAATGAAAAAGATCAGTTAAATGAGTTTTTTCCCATTATATGGATATAAAATATTCATAGTTTATTAAATATTAAGGTTCCTTAGACGTTGTTTCCAGAGTATGTTTCCTGCAAATGACGTTAGGATAACAGAGTATGTTTTTATATTTTATTTTTTTATTTTTTCCACAACAGTTGTATTTGGATGGAATGAATACCTATAGTGATAAGTCAAAGTAATAAAATGATTTTTACAGTGAAAAAGTTCAAATGGAACTGATGGTTCCCAAATTACCCAGAGGTGAGTCCGCCTGGACTTTATTTTTCTAAATCTGTCTAAAATTGTCTAGATATTTTTGGATGACCCTAACCACACTGCACAAGTGTTTGAAGGCAGATGTCAAGGAGTTTCCTGTTTACCATGGTAAAGCAGATAGGCATACTTGAAAGGTATAGTAATATTGTGGACAGTAATTGTGATCCTACTTTTGCTAATTTAAAGTTTGGCTAGAGTCAGTGTGCCAGGTAATTTCATTCAACATAAGCAACCTAGATTAGAGCTAGCGTTGTGGAGTTGGTACAGTGGCTTTGCTTTCTGTCTGAAAAAAACTAAGCTATTCTTTGTCTACTCAAACCAATGCAGCTGTCCACATCATCTTCACAGTGCATGCATCTTTCACGATTGATACTTTGTTTGTCACCGATGCACACAAGTACATGTTTCGGCCTGTGAGCTTGTGTCAAATGCTTCTTATGGCTGAAAGGATCCAGTCATTGAGGAACTGAAGCCTTTTGCCGTTGGCTGCTGAAGTGTTTCTTTCACTGTCCTGCCAGTGTAGACATGGAAATAGATTCCAAGGGACTGAGCATGAAAAGAGAGACACAAACGTTGGAAGTGTCACATATTATTTGCTATAGTCACATATTCCCTTCGAAAACATACATGCACATCTTATGAACAGCGTATAACTCTTCCTCCTCCGCATGTTCAAACAGTATTTCCTTATCGCCAGCCAAGTGAAACACAAAGTCATTCATTTATCTTTCTCCAGTTCAGGCACAACTGCCCAAGCCTAACTAAAAGAGCTATCTTTTCCCACTTCCTTTAGCTCTTTTCTTTTCTTTGGTTCTCTTTAGCTTAGCTCATTTCACACTGACTGTACTGTAAGCAGAACCATGCAACTCATCTAAAAGAACAGAGAGCAGGAAAACCAGGTTCTATTTCAAGCCTGGCTGGTGTGGAGCTGATGATACGATTGTATGTGGGGGATGTAGGCCTACACAGTCTTCACAAGTGATACAAGGAAGTAACGGTAGCATATTCTTTAGAATGGATTCTACATAAATGATGGTGTGCATTGGATGATCGTGAATACCAATCCATAACATTGCCATTGAGAAACTACATATCTCTGGCATCAAACTTAAATGCAGAGACATTCAAATAGAATATAAGATATGCAGATTATTACTTTATTGATATACGATCTTGTAAGACCATTATATAGGCATGTTGTTAAAAGTGTTGGCCATTGCATCTGACACACAAAAGGCAGTATTCACTTAATACATTACTAGGAGCAGTACGATTCTAATATAAAAAGCCATATACTGCTTATTTTGTGACACATCCTTTTATACATATTATCTCATTATTTATTTCCGCTCTAGTTACGACCAAAGGGCAACCCAATAAGAAAATGTCATGTTGTCAATGGCAACCATTATAACAACATAAGACGTACAGCGAGAGTAAGGCTCAGCACAGGAGAAACGATTAGTTATATTGTACTTATTACATGATGTACTGTAGTCGGAGGCGTACGTTGATGACTACTAATGAACTGCCCTTTCCCCTTTTTATCATCTGCCTTTATACATATGACTAATATCTGCATGGAAAAATGCCTTCAGATGGAACCAGCTAACTAACCCTTTAACCTTATTAGTAACATGAACATGTACGTCTCGTTTAAAGCTATGGTAGAGTGCACTCATACACACACTGTCAAACGCATGGCTGATTCTAACTCTTTTAAATGTACCCACTTTGTCCCTTATGCATTGGCCGTATTGTTTAAAACTCTGTTCCTGACTTTGAACCTATCCACCCAACAATGCTTTTCCCTCCCCAGGTATTCCTCGACATCTCAAATGAACACACTAATGTAGTTCCTTTAAAAAACATTATTGCCGATTAACTGTAATGAATGAGAGTCCTCCTTCACATCGGAGCATGTCATTAAAATCACACCTCTTTGGTTTGTCGCTACAGGACCTCAAGGACCCACAGGTGCGACAGGATTGGCTCCAGCTGTGCTTCAATTGCATAACTAATACACCCCTGATGTTGTCCTTGGATGGCTTTCTGAAAAACTCAGATGCCAATCAAGTGGTTTTATCAGTTGGGTCCATGTGTGTCATCATATGATTTCTCCCTTAAATTATAACTCATGTATGAGGTACTGTATGTCTGTGATTATATGTTTGTATACTAGTCTATAGGTGTGGATGTGTATGTCAGAAGGACTAACAAGTCAAGCCACTTGAATATTCTCTCTGTTGTGTTTGGTCCCCATGTAACTACATTTATGCAAATACAGCCTGTTTATATAAATTCTGACGATAATGTATGGAGATTCGGCACAGCAACCATTTTGAAAGCACTTTGAATGTGGGTCTCCCCAAGGGTTCTAGAATCTCTCCGTGTGTAATGTGTGTTTGTTCATGCTTGCATATCCCACGTGTGTGGTGTGTGTGTGTGTGTCCTGTGTTTGTAGCGCGCTGAGCCCAGGGACATCAGCAATGCCACCACTGTCCCAGTTTCTTGCATCCCTCTTAAAAAACATGTTGATTCAGACAAACCTCCTTTTCCTTCTATGCTTCCTCTCATCCCCTCACTCTCTCTTGGGATGGACTGGAGGAGACGTACAACCACAGCAGACGTTCATCAACCACAGCCAGGGTGTTTGATTTTTACACTTTCTTCCATTTCTTTCACTTTATTTTATTATTCCAAATCATCTTTTCCCCCAGCTGACTTCCATGTGAAACGACAAGGAAGCTAGTCAATAGGATACAGCAGGAGCATGCCTGTTGGTCGTTATTTTAACTAGTCAATTGTACAGTGAATTGCACTCCCGAGAGATGTCGCAAATGCAACAACAAAAGGTGGTTGAAGCAAGCTGGGGGACTTTTGATGGCCATCAATAACTTTTGCTGCTATAGCTGCTGCAGCAGATTTTTCCAAAAATGTTGGAAAAGTGAAATTGGTTGGACGGTATAATAATTATGTCTCAAATGACTTTGGATTGCTTCAAAAAGGTACTTTTTATACAGTCAGAAAGTAATCCACTGAGGGAAACCGTGGACCAACAGCAGTGTACTGTTTCTATGAAATGTTCAAATTGGAGATCAATACAAACTTAACAAAGGCCTTTCTGCTCTGATCGGTTAGCTGGCCAGCTCTATTATGATTGGTCAACTGCTAGGATGTCGTTTCCCTTAGCATATCACATACAATGTGTTGGAGCGCTAGGGCCATAGAAGCAGAATTGTTACATCGTGATTTCATTATGTTATCAAAGTCAAATGTATTGTCAATCTTCTGTGTGCAAGATAGACAGGGAGATCGAAATGTTGTTACTCACAATCCCAAGGAATAAAAGTTAAAATATCAAAATAATATATATATATATATATATAGGGATATTTGATAAGTGAAGGATGAGTAGTTGGTGACTCCACTGTCATGACATTATGAAGAAAAAAATGGTATATGAAAAGAGATGTATTTGAAAAAAATCCCTTGATGAATGATGATGAAAAATATCATTTTGAATTAAAATGTTAAAATCCAGTTTAATTTTTTTTAGATGAGCACTTGTATCAATGGATTTCTACTGCCATGTATTTCATCATAGATTTCTCCCACTGTAAAACAGATACAATAGCCGCTTTCACACCGCAGGACTTGCCCGTACTTTAGTGCCGGCACTAAAGTACCACGGCACTGAATCCGCCAGGGGGCTAGTGCCAATCGCATTCACACCGCAGTACTTTCCCTGAGGCAAGATTACGCTGACGTCACTTCGTCTTCTTCTCTCTGGGTTTACTGGCAGGCCGCAAAAACCACTTCACGGCGAGTACAAAAAAAAACGAGAGAAGAAGAACTACACGGGGGAGGGGCTATACAGCCCACCCGCTGTATGAGCTACTGGTCTTTCGATCGTTACCACTCTTATTATTGTGGTCTTTAATTTTTTATAGTCCTGCCTGAGTTTCTTTATTTTCACCCGGCATCCGTGCGCACTGTGCGCGACTCCCAGCTCAAGCAGCTTTTACGAACATCGCTCAAAACATTTGGAGTTGGGAACTGCTTTCTGTCGAAGCCGCTGCGTCCCGTCCTCAGAGTAAATTGCCAGAAGCGCCGACACTTCCTCATCATTCCACCGCTCCGGTGTTGTAGTACGTGTGGTCATAACTGCTTTAAAGTACAAAAAAATTACTCGCTCAGGTGTGGATGTGGTTTTGTAGCGAGGAAAAAAATGGCTGCCTAACAAAAAAAATTCAGAGTCTAACGGGGCGTGGTTTGCAATTCGCCCAGCCAATAGAAATAGAATAGAAATTGGCACTCTTTTATCACCAGGTTCGTACCACCTCTCTAGCAGGACTGAAAATGGCCAAAAGAGTTCCCGGCACTGAGTAGTCCCGTCGGTGTGAACTAACGGAACTCAAGAACCAAAGTACCAGGGAAAGTCCTGCGGTGTGAATGCGGCTAAGATGCAGTTTCTCCTCCATCTTTTATCTTTGTGGAAGAATGTTTCAATGTTTTGTTCAGAGCATCAAAAGCTAGTGAGGTGTTTGATGGGCTTTTTACTTCCTTTGTCAGACATCAGCCAGAGAAACATTTTCATCTAGGTGATAGTTTGTAACAAGATTTCAGAGATAAGACCCTCTGAACTCACTGCCAGCCAGCCCCACTACATATCGATCTATTTCCTGTGTGTGTGTGTGTGTGTGTGTGTGTGTGGTGTGTGTGTGTGTGTGTGTGTGTGTGTGTGTGTGTGTGGTGTGTGTGTGTGTGTGTGTGTGTGTGTGTGTGTGTGTGTGTGTGTGTGTGTGTGTGGGGTGGGGCTTGAATTGTGCTCATGCATGAATGTGTGTAATCACATGAATCACAACTCAAGAGATGGCCAACAAAAGTCGGTTACCTCGAGCATTAGTTATGGTGGGTTCCTCTTAGACATGCAGATTGACAGATTTAGCATGCGTGTGTGCGTGTCATGCGAGTGTGTGTCCACGTGCATGCATGGAATTGAGTGTGTATGTTCTCCTTCGGGCACAGCAGCAGATTGCTGAGCAGACAAATGTGTCCATCAGCCAGAGACTCCAGGCCTTCAACTCTGACTAATCGACAAAACTGAGAGACGTGTACATGTGTGCGTAATGGTTGGGGGGATGAGGGGGTCAAAAATCGAGTGGTAGAAAACAAATTAGGGGTGTGGGTAGCGGAAAGGGGGTAGTGAAGGAGTCAGCAACACGGTAAGGGAGACAGACATGGATGGAGAATATCCTGAAAGTCCACGATAGCATGGTGATGAACTGAGAACTCTGCATAATTATGAAGACGACATGAGGGTCTTACGAGGGCAGCGAGTAAGTAAAGAAGGAAATGACAAAGCAGAGAGAGAATTAATAAAGAAAACAGGAAGTGACAGGTGGTGGAAAGCAAGACAGCAGGAAATAAAAAATGGAAGAACAGGGCAGACCAACACACCCCCAAGGTCCCAGACTCTGACAAATAAACAAGAGGAAGGGGGAGAATATGGCCAGGGGGAGGACAACATGAAGGAGAACATCTCTCTGTCCCTTCTACTGTAAATGGAGAGGTAGAGGGTTTGACTTCTCAAAAGGTCAACTGAACAAAGATTCTGTTTATCGCTTAAAGCTGCACTAAGCATTTGTTATAGATATAAATGGATCAGAATTCTTTGTTATAATGTAAGATGTAATGTTGGGGTTGAGGTATGTCACCAAACTGCATGCTGTATGAAGCTATTTAGCCTCTTTTAGATCATTCTTTGGTTTTCTGACTTGCAACAAAACCTGGTTTAAATGTTTTTGAATAACATAAAAATACAATGCCGGTGTAACATGCTACATACAAATCTATACTCAATATAGCATATACCTCAATGAATATTGTTGACAGACACTTAAGACTAGTGGACGCTATCTTATATTTACTTTTCTCTGATATTCAAATGAGGTATCGTGAGTATCTGAGCAGCGCATCCCTAACAGTAAACCTCTTATTCTTGTGTGATTTCACAGGAACCAGGGAATTCTGCTAAACTAAATATTGAAGTCTTTACTTGCAAAAAGTGGAGCAAGGATACAAAAATCCAAGTCAGGCAAACACGGCATTGGACAAGTAAAGGCCAAATCAAAGTACGGGGGAGACTAGGCCAAGGACAAAACACGGGTTGAACACAAGTAGTGGCATGATTAAGGATAAAACCACTGGTATGCTATGTCACATGGCTTGAAGACAATCTGGTAGTGGTGTTACGTATTGCGCCGAGGCTTCGGAGCGTTTGTCGAGTAACCCCCGAAGCTTTTTGTGAAGCTTGTATCGAGGCTTGTGTCGTTTTGGGCCAGTGACGTCACCGATGACAAACGAAGCCTCGCTGCCTGTCGATACCACGTGACTGCTTCAGAAAGTGCTTTCGATCGGTTGAACCACAACGCTCATAATATCCATGGATGTATAATAAGAACCATATTACCCCTCCTTTATCCGGGCCCGGCAGTGACACGATGGAATTAAGAGAGCTCAGACCCTCACTCATATAGAGGTCGGAACATGTCATAAGTAGGCCTATAAATAAAAGCATAAATGAAAGCAAAAATAAAAAAACATAAAGGAAAAAACATCAATAAATGAATAAATACAGGAATAAGTGGTTTACAGTGTTTTCAGTCAGAATCAGTGTGTGCTGTGGCTCAGCTGGAAAGCAGTTGACTCACAACCGCAGGGTCCCTGGTTCAATGACTGGTCAATACGTCTTTTTTGTTTGTTTATAAAGCTACAGCTAAATGAGATAATGTAGTTAATAAATGTATTCTTTGATATGGTTTAGCTTTTCTCAGGCTACAACATGGTTAAGTTTACAAATATTATTAAGGAATACAAATCCCTCTTTGCAATGTTTACCAGCCTCCTTAGGCTTTTCAATCACAATCATTAACTGGAATAAATACAATATTGTTAACTTGAAAATATGATTCTATGTTCGTTGTTTAGAGGTATTCTAAGGCTTTACTCATTGGGAACTCGGTATGAGATAGAGCACACTGTTGAGATGTCTGCCTGTTTTACACACTTTGACCAACAGGGGGGTTTGTGTTCAGATGAAGCCCATGGCCCTTTCTCACTTCTCGTATTTTTCATTTCCTCGCTTCTCGGTCTCACCGGAAGTTGATTTGTCTGCACCATCTTGAGTAGCGTCTCAATCTTAGGTTGCGTTCGGATAGTTTAAAAATCAGCTCCTAAGTTCTAACCCTATCTCCTATTCCTTGACCTCTGAGTGAAACGTCACGGGGTTAAGGGATATTGGATAGGAGAATTCAAAAGGATTTAGGAGAAGAGACTGCGGTGCTTTAGAGAATCCGAATGCACTATCACTATCCGACGTGTTTATGATGCGCCAGCGGACGTCATTTTCTGCGTCTGCTGCTGTGGGGAAACTATGGAAACTACAGTTTTCTATACAGCGGACTACAACATGGATGTTTTATAAGAACGAGGGACTACTGTAAACTCATCTAGAGACTCTGCACCGTGCTCTGATGCTGTTGCTTTATGCTTTATGAACGTGGACAACAGAGAAACATATTCTTCATGACCAAAGTTGGAATTGAAATAAAAAAGGAAAAGTGAAACTCAACCTCTCCCTCCGGTCTACATTAATACAAATGATCCCAATATGTATGATTGTATGAACTATGAAAATATCTTAAAATCAATACAAATGTATTTATTATAAACGTTAGTCCTAACATCTATCACTGTGTACATCACCATTCAAACATCTTTTAAAAGTTGAACAAACCCCACACAGCTCAGTGAAATGTTGAATTTATTTGATCATTTCAGTAAAAACTAACGTTCATATTTCTCTTTTTGATTATAATACTGATGAACGTTCAAAACAAAGCACTTTGGCAACTTACCACATACATTTTAAAAAGCTTAATAAGCACCGTAACTTCATGATATAATTTCTCCGTCATAATGATTGTTTCCGTGATCGGCCGACTGTTGTGTGACGTCAAATTCTGCGACTGCAAGGCATTGTGGGGCAGCATTTTCTCCTCTCCTTTCGGTTAGGGAGGTCCAGTGGTTCCTAAGCTAAAGGAGGTTATAAAGGAAGTTTGAAACCTCCTTTCCTTTCATTTAGAGAATTGGAACGGCACTTATCATGGCTGCCACTGAGGGACTTCCGGGTCATTTCACTCCGTTAGGAAGGTTCCTAAGCTAAATGGACTATTCGACTGCAGCCCTCGACATATAAAGAGTAGACGCCGCATCGACCGCTACTGCCTATTGGCGCTGACGAGGCCGCTGGACGGCCGCTCCTAGTGTAATCTGTCTGGCAGGCGCAATGAAGTGTCAGCGCATTTAATCAATCATAACTCGCTGAATACAAAAATGATTTTCATGTTTTTTTTTCTGCAAACGTCATATATGTAGGCATGATACCGGACACATGATTCGCCGTATTTTAATATTCATAGTAGGCTTAACAGCAATAGAAATTCTGGTATTTGATAGCCTATATGTTATGTATGATAGGTATTTGCAAAAGACACACAATATAAATATAGGCTAATATACACACACACATATAAAAAACACTAATGGTCTACATGATAGAGAAGCAGAAGCAGATTGTGTAGGCCGACTACTCATTAAAATAGCTAAGTTGATAAATGAAGAAACAATAATACATTATACATAGACAGAAGTTATATCAGTAAAAATGAATATCTATATCTATGTCAGAAAAAATGAAAATCTACATCTATATAAAAAATGTAAATGTTCAAGTTAAACACAAGAACATGACACCACCCCGCCCCAAACCATATTTACAAAGTTGCTCATGAAGTTTAAATGATCTAAAAGCCCTGAAAGAGGACTGCAGAGCTTCTTTCTCGTGCTCCCTTTCTGCAGGTCAAGAGAGGTGAGTTTGGCAATGTGGTGTAGTCTTATTTTCAGAAACACAGACACAACCAATGACAACAAGTTGGAATAATGGTTGTCGATGCCAAACTGCGTCTCCTCAATGTGTTCCCCAAGCTGAAAAACATCCTCCGTTCCAATCTCCTCCCGGACGATGTAGGTGACTGTCGACACCTTTGGAGCTTGCCTTGTTGAAGCTTGGCGAATCACCCTCCCTGCAGCTCTCAGCACCTTCACTGTGCCTTGTGATGGAATCACTAGGCCACCGTTGTTTTTCAGGGCTAGAAGGTGGTAGCTCTCATCAAATGATGAAGGACAGCATCTCTGACCAAGCTTGCACGGCACACATCACAGGAGCTTTCGCAGAATCTGCCGGACTACAATCCTGCGATGTAGACCAGCGCATTTTCCACCAGACCACCAAACCGAGTGGGAAGATAGCTGTGGTCACTCACAACAGCCGAAATGTTGGCGAATGGAGATGGGTGCTCTTCAGCAGTTTCAGAGAGGACATCTCTACCGCAGACAGGGACACAGTGTGATCTTGGGCTGCCACATTGCTGTCTCACTAGGTGAAACACCAAACCATCAGACTTTTGACTTTACGTTCTTCTTTACTTTGTAAAACTGTAACAATACAGAAATAAAACACATTTAAGTATGCAGGCTTTCCACATATCATAAGTAGCACTGTACAAAAGACACACTACTATTAAAAGGAGTTAGCTTCCATTAGCATCACTATTAGCTAGAAATAGCACAGATCACCATTAGCTAAATTAGCACACATTAAACTAGCTTCAGAAAAAAGATTTCAAACATTCTGCACATAACACATCCAAATTGCACATTAATAACTCACAGACAAATAGTTCAAAGGCTCAAGCATCACAGACACGATATAGTTTACATGATGTCTGCTCCTCATGTGTTAATCTCCATGCTCCGTTCACAAAGATCCTCACAAAGCAGAGAGCGCTCACTCTGACACGCCCCCAGCAAACCAACAAAACCAAGTAGCGCTCACTCTGAGCCAAAAAACATGTCCCAACTCTGTAAACATAGAAATAGGCAGCACAGTGGGGTTCCGTCTAAATGCATTTCTGCTAGAGCTGATTACAGGGCCCAAAAAGGTACCTCGAATGAGACGTTTAGAAAAGTATGCACAGGTTGAATGGGAAGGGATCAGAGGAATGGTGAAGAAGTAGGATGATAGGATGAATGTATGTAGGAAGTAAATGGTTTATGGGTAGAGGGTTGAATGCATGTGGGAGGATAAAGGGATGAAGGAAGTGAGGGTTGTTGGGATAAATGGGTCCATTGGTGGATGAGTAAGGATATGTGGCGTTTGATGGTGGGGGGTGTGGGTCAGGAAGGGTTGAGAGGGGGAAGGGATGTAGGGATACAGGGTTCGATTAGTTAAGGGGCGAAGGGATGTGGGTCGGGAGGGGATGGGAGGATGAATGGATGAAAAGGTTGATTGGTGGGGACTGAAGGGATGTGGATAAGGAAGAAGGGATGAAGTGTTTTATTAGTGGAAGGCTGAGGACTGTGGGTCAGGGAGAAGGGATGAAGGGATTTACTGCCGGGTGAGGGGTTGATTGGTGGTGATGTAGAATGGATGAAGGGGTCGATTGATGGTAGGGTGAACAGATGTGGTTGAGGATGATGGGAAGGGGAATAAAGGGTGGGTAGAGATAGATTTAAGCAAATGGTGGTCGGATTGGGTTGAGGGAGGACCATTCTCCCAAACCTTAGTTAAAACATTTTTACTTAATTTAAAGAATCTTACACTATCAGTGAGCAATGGATTTTTTATACGAGACATTACCACATAACCTTTATTAAAATAAACTAATAATGAATTGAATGAATTGCTATGATTGTTGCATTAATATGCATTTTATTTAATTACATGAATAAAATTAGTAGGAAACCTGCCCAGCAGCTCGCATGAGAAAACCATAGACTCTACCATCAAGAAATATTGCATCTACCACCTGAATACGCATATATTTTCCTCGCAAGTTTATCTAAACAGAAAAGGCCTAAAAATACCTTACATTTATCAGATGTTCAAAAAAACAAATCAAAATGAATGCTAATGTTGCTCGTATCTGCTGCATGTGCAAATGAGCAGCTATTTGCTTACAGTGTGGGCTTTTACACATTAGCATTAAACGTCAATACTGTGTTTACTAATTATTCTGCTTAAGTGAAAGCAGCAATTACCAAATATGTAAAACTGTTGACTGAAAAATGAAAGTTATATAAGAAAGTTTAGGCACTGTTAAGTATGAGTTTTGTAATTTTGATATCTGAGATCATATTTATTATAGCTAGATTAGTACTGATGAAAATAACCTTTTTTATTATAACTAATTACAGGACTCGTTTAGGGATACTATGAAATCCGTGGTAATACTATTCATGTGTTTATCCTATTAACTATAGCCTACTATGAAAAGGTTGCCATGTCAAGTATAATATATTTACTGCACATCTTTCAGCTAAGTGTGCTGGTGGGTTTCTCTCTGTTCGTAATCAGCAACTTAAGGATAAACATTTGAATGACCTTATATTTTAAATTTGACATGGTCATTGTCGAATTAATGTAATGTGGTCCAATATCTGCTTAAGTGCTTCATACATAATACATTTGTGTTTGATGCCTCTAACATGATGAGAGTAAATCAAATCAAAGTTTATTTATAAAGCACATTTAAAAGCGATTTTTGGTCGGGCCAAAGTGCTGTACATGTAATAAATACTACAATCACATAAAACACATTACTACAATCACAATAAAAGACAATAAATTACAACAGATATATAAAAAACACAGGGAAAAGACAGGAGTCGTGCCGCTCCCGTGCTCCGCGAGGGAGAAGAAGTGTGTTTTAAGAGTAGATTTAAAAACCCCCAGGGTCTGGGACGACCTCACATGTACCTCATTCACACCAACGCAACTCCGGTTCAAGCTCCGTGCTAGAGTTGTTCAGGTTCAGAACCGGTTCTTCGGTTTAGCTCCGGCTCTTTTCATACTGCCCAGAGTCCGACTGGTGCTGCGTCATTGCGTCATCGTTTGCGTCATGACGTAACCGTTTGCGTGCCTGCTTCATAAATCCAAAGCGCGCGGAAACCCCTCACAGCTGACACCGACAACAACAACAATGGCCGATTGTGCTCCACTATCAGCAGCAGCTGGTCAGCAGACCTTAAAGCTGGGGTGTAGCGCTGGAGTAGTTCAGCTATATACTGTAGGCCGGAGCCAGCCCATTTAGTGCTTTAAAAACAAATAAAAGGAGTTTAAAATCAATTCGGAACCGAATTGGAAGCCAGTGCAGTGAGGCCAGAATTGGGGTGATGTGGTCACACTTTTTGTAGACGTGCAGCTGCGTTCTGCACTAGCTGCAGGCGTTTAATTGATGGGTCCATACCCACGTACAGAGCATTGCAGTAGTCCAACCTCGAGGTAACAAAGGCGTTAATAACCCTTTCCAGGTCTTTAAAAGATAAAACGACTTGGTCTTGGCCAATAGTCATATTTAAAAAAAAGCAGGTTTTGACTACGCTGCTGACCTGCTTATCGAATTTAAAAGCGCAATTGAAGGTCACTCCAAGGTTAGTAACAGAGGGGAGGATATTATTTTTGAGGGAGCCCAGAATATCAACCTGGGAGGCTGGATGGGGTCCAAAAAAGATAACCTCAGTCTTGCTCTCATTGAGGTTTAGGAAATGTTGGCTCAGCCAGGATTTGACCTCTGCTAAGCAGTCCATCAATAGCTGTAATGAGTTGACATTTGAATTGAGTGGCAGATAGATCTGTACATCGTCGGCGTAGCAGTGGAAGGGGATGTTGTGTTTTGTGAGATTGAACCTAGGGGCTCTTTTTCTACAGTATGTACAGTAGAAAAAGGATGGGGCCCAGAATCTAGCCTTGGGGAAACCCCACAGGTAAGAAGGGCTTGGCAGAGGAGAAGGCACCTAACGGAAAGGCAAGCACGAAGGATTTAAACTTTGGTGCGTCTAAGCGTAAAAGAAGCAACAGAATCCAGTATTAGGGTACATGTCGAGTCAAACATGGAGATAAGCTCATCAGCACTAAAAAAACAGCTCACCTCTAATTTACAGATCGGAGAAGCATTAAAAACATCAGAGAACTGTGAGGCAGTCAATCAATGTTTATTTATATAGCGCAATATCACAAATGTTACATTGTCTCAGTGGACTTCACAATTTGTACAAAATATCAGTATGACAATACGACACCCTTGTCCTTAGACCCTCACATCATACAAGGACAAACTTCCGGAGAAAACCCACAGTTTTAAAGGGAAAATGGGAGAAACCTCAGGGAGAGCAACAGAGGAGGGATCCCTCTCCCAGGACGGACAGACGTGCAATAGATGCCGTGTGTAAATTGAAAAGATAATACATTTGCAACATAGGTAGTCCAAATGTTTGGAAATGCATGTGTATAATAGGAAGATGAATCCACGAGGATATCCATCCAGGACCTATGATCCAGGACCACAGCCACGACTCAAGATCCAGGGCTCGCGATGCAGGACACAGGACCGCAGGATCATCCATGACTCCGGATCCCAGCGTATATATAGACACCAAAAAGAAAGAAATTTGGGGAAGCTGGGTTAATCGGAACATGAGAGTACACAGGTACAGACAGAGAGAAGGAAGAAGTAAGATGTCCCCCGACAAACTAAGCCTATATCAGCAAAACTAGGGGCTGAATCTAATCAGCCCTAACTATAAGCTTTCTCAAAAAGGAATTTCAAGGAGTTAATTGAACGCAGACAACGCGCAGGGGCACGTGATTCGACTCCTACGGAAGGGATTGAAGTTGTAAACAGAACCGGTAAATGGTCTGAGATACGCGTTGCTGCACAGATTTCATCCACAGATACAGACAGTCCAAACGATAATACTAAGTCCAAAGTGTGTCCTTTTTCGTGGGCCAGCCACGGACTGAACGAGACCAAAATAATCAAGGAGATTTAAAAAGTCCCTAACCAGAGGTTTGGACTCGCAACACACATGGACATTGAAGTCTCCGGAAATCAAAACACGATATTTCACCATGATCCGGACAGAAAGTCAGAAAAGTCATTTATGAAATCCTTATTGCAGTTTGGTGGACGATACACGACTGCGCAGAGTATAGGCGAGGCCGGGTTCAGTTCAAAAAGCTGCAACTCAAAGCTAGCATTGCTAGTTACAAGGTGAAGCAATCGGCATTGCAGGCTAGCTCTAAACACTAATCCAGATAATTCGAGGTGAAGAAGTAATTTAGCAGGAACGTTGTGTTTGCTATCGACCTAGCATTTAGCAAAGCCATGCAAAGTTTTCGCTCTGGGCTTGCCGAAGGTGTAGTGCGTCTCAGCTGACGAAGCTGGCTTGTTGAACGCCGCGCTGGCCGGGAGCAGTCAGTCGGGCAGGAGGAGCTGCCAGCGGGCCCAGAAGAGGCTGCAGCTCCGGAAAAACAGGGCGAATCCACCGATCCCTCACATGGCGTGCAGCGGGAGGGCCATGGCATCCGAGGCGTGGATAAGTCCCAGAAGAAGCCGTATGCCTTAAGATGGACCAGTGCACCACCAGGCTTCCCCGTCGGTCTAAGCGCTTTCGGTGAGGCAGGATGCAGGGCGACCGGCGCAGGTAGGTGGGAATATCCGGACAGTAGAGGGGGGACGATTATGGTTGCCAGATGTAGGTTTGGGCAGCAATATCAACTCCAGTGAGGGTCTGAGGTGGAGGAGAGCTTGGCGATCGTAGACGAGCAGAGCAGAGACATTCTGACAAACATAAAACAAAAACAGGATAACTAAAGGTAGAGAGCTGAGGGAGCGGCGAACCGACACAGGCGCCATCTTCCCCTAATAACACAACAGATCTTTAACACCTTATAATTACACATCACAGTATACCTCTATCTATCTTTCATAAGTATAAAATATACAGGCCCACACTGAAAGTCCCCGCATATTTTGATTTTGACTTTCTGACAATGTGCGCTGCCAGGCAGAATGCACTGAAACCCTGGAGCCAGCTCAGCCCACTGTGCTGGCTAAAACACAACTGTTCGAAATAAATACAGTATCTGAGCTCGCCCTTGCAGTCAGATTGAACAGCGAGCCTGTGGTAGCTGAAATTATCACCCCAGTTTCCAAGGCCACGGCTGTGGCTGCATGATTCTAAAAATAGCTGGGTTAAACCTGTCACTCAAAATATCAGTGTGTCCCATAAACCTCAATAATGTTATTGTCAGAAGAGATGGCTTTTGGCAAACCACCTTTAAAATGTATTATTGTATGATAGGGAGCCCTCAGTGGGTAGCACAGTGACCTGACAATGTGTTAATTCATGTTTAAAACAATTCAAATGTAATTCTTATCTGAAATAGCTTTGTTAACAAAGACAGTATCCAGCAACGATCATGATGAGTAATATGTAGGCATGCTATTGTCCAACCCCAACCTTATTATAATGTTCTTCTACGGTATTTCAAATCATGCAGTGCGGAGACTGACTGTTATTATTTATTAAAGAGAAACTCACCAATGTGATGCAGATTCTCCATGGGATTCCAACAGGGTAATTGTTTAGGTCTACGATAATCTATTTTAATCTAATTTTCAGAGACAGAAAGCTCACATGACAGTCAGTCATGATCTACTAATTAAAGAGAACAACAAGCCATGCTTTCAATCAGCTTTCATTACTTTGCCCTACCGGGGGGGTATTGTGGGAAAAATGTATAATGGATTAATTACCGTGTGAATAAATCAGAGTTGGTAGACACTATAGGATTATATTATAAGCTTTCCATTGTTGGGAATGAGATCCAAATATTTTCCTGGGCTAGTAATACACTTGATCATGGAAATAATGAAAAAGGTTTAAAATCACATGTTCTGTTCATTCTGAATGTCAGAGATCCGTTTCTATCGGAATTATAATGTAACTGATGAGGGACAAAATCCACAGTCCTCTTATGTGTGTACAATTATATTAGCTATAGCTCATATGACGCTTTTGCAGTCGGATTTAGACAATAAGACAGATACTCTCCTTTTCCTCCCTTAATAGTCTTCTGATCTGCACTGGAGGGAGAGGGAAAACTATGTGTCAAGTTTGCAGTAAAAAGACTGCAAGTTGATTGTTTATACAGTGATGAAGTCATATTAACTTCAGTTGAACTTTGACATTTACTTTTGCGCATAGCTAGGGCTGTAGATTATGTGTCATCCACTGGAAGCAAACCAAGAAGGGATCTCTTAAAGCTGCAGTATGCAACTTTGAAAGAACAGCAAGAGTAAGGCTATTAAATGAAAATAAATCTAATCCCTTTCATTTGGGTTTCTCTCTATAGCCAAGAAAAAAAAACACATTGCCCTCCTGTTTGTAGGAGATGACCATGTCGTTTTTGTCCTTTTTGCTCGTTGATATACCCCTTCTACAGTGTTTCTTCAGTTCATGAAAGTACTGTATATTTGGTTGCCTAAAATAGTGTATTCACTGTTTAGTTGTACTTAGCTCCACCCTCTCGTGTCACTTCTGGGGGGTTTAGTCTGTAGAATCGGAGGGATGAAAACCCCCTTTAATGGTCACACGTGCAGAGCACACAGCACACACAGTGAAATGTGGCCCTCTGCCTTTAACCCATCCTAGTACCAGGAGTCTAGTACTAGGAGCAGTGGGCAGCTATTGCCTGGGGAGTGGGGGGGGAAGGGGGTTGTCCGGTGCCTTGCTCAAGGGCACCACGGCAGAGCTCAGGAGGTAAACTGGGACCTTTCCAAGTAGCAGTCCACACCCCTACTGACTGAGCCACTGCCTGTACGGACTTGGTTTAAATCCAGATCGGACCAAAAATACAGAGTGTGTGGACTGTTAGCTGGAGCTAGGCACCAACCCCCAACTGCTCCCTGCCGCTTAAAGAACTGGCAGCCTATTTGCTCTGACATCTTTCCATAACAAGAATACATGTGCGGTTTCCTTTTCTTTTCTAACCACCTTAATGCACAAATAATGTCACTTGAGTCAAAAGCCAATATAAAAAGTGTTTTTTAAGAATGATCCTGGATTATTAATCTTTTTTTAATATTTGTTAAATACATTTTTTATTGATTGTTGCTGTTGGGATGATGACCAACATTTCCACCCATATAGCTACACAAATAGAAAAACTGTTGAACTTATAATGACCTTAGAAACATATTATAATTATTATGGTTAAGGCATCCAGCTAAATATATTTATTAAGTTAATAAGTTATTCAAGACTCGTATGAAACAAATAAACAACGTGATGTTCTACACAAAGCCTGCTTTTAACAGAAGCATCAATAAAGTGTCCATGCAAAAAGTGTTAACCGACTCTTTCAGAGATATTGATATATTGATCAAACCCCCCCTGGGGTCTAGCCACTGGTGGTGGTGAATGGATAGTTGGGTCGGTCTGAAGGGGAGTGGTTTAGCTTGACCCTGGATTCAGAGGGACGGGAGGTGAAAAGGGGTGGAGGAGTGTTGCGTCGAGTCACCTGAAATGACAGCTGTCAGAGGGGGGAGAGCAGATTTAAAAGGTTTGGCAGAGCGATATGATAGGCTCTTGGGAATAGAGCAAAGTGATTGGTTAAGCTGGAGAGTGACGCCCCCGATCACGTATTGAGAGGAGAGAGAGTAGTTACTTAGGAATAGTGAATAGACGGTCTTCCTGGTTGAACTTACGCTGAGCTTCATTAGTGATTAGCCCCAGTTTGGGATCAATAAAGTTCTTATTTTAACTTAACCTGTTCTACACGAAAAACGCGTCATCTGCAGGAGCACGAGCGAAAAATACTAACGGCGTTTTGCACAGAAACTCACACATAACACCCTTATTACTTATCGTAGCTGCACGTCCAACCTATCGATCTGATCGTGAGATGACACAGAATCGATCGGTACCTACGTTATCACTCCATGATAAGAACTCAAAGATATTAACAAGAACAGACATCAAAACATGTGGCGCTAGGTAACTAGAAATGGCAAAATGGCTCACCTTTGTCGTTGTCTGGTCAAAAGTGGTCTTCAATGGCATTAAAACGATAACAACGCTGGTGAAGTTAATCCATAGGTTAATCCAATGTGTGTGTGTCCCTTTGAAATGATTTCTGATAATCCATAAGCAATAAACCTGCTTTCCGTTTCCAGATGGCAGAGCGAGAGATAGGTTCACTCTGATGCAAACCTGCATGCGCAAAGCCCCTACCTTTTTTTGTTAACATGTGTGTGTATGGGGAAATTTCCTTCGATTCTATTGGCTCTAACGGTCAAAAAGAGATGTCAATCTCCAAAATCGACCAATGGGTTCCAGAAAAACGGTAAAAACGCCCATTTCCACCCAAATCACCTCAGAGGTGGAGTTTTTTTTGCAAGACCTCTTGAAAAAGGTAAAATGTCCCTTGTTTTGCATCAATCTTGATACAGGGTACTTATTTTATGTTGTACTTTGGATTCCTAAAGCTTTTAGTCTACCTTACCATCATCCAAGGGTAGTTTTCACTGTAAGTAACAAAGAATGTTTGGACGGACGCTATAATTTACAGTTTTTTACTATGTTCAATCTGAATTTTTCTTTAAAGTAAAAAACATCTATATTGATTCTGACTTTTCTACATCCAACTCACAGGTTTATCATTACTTTGAGAACAAAGATTATTAATTTAAATATTTTAGAAGGGAATATGTCATTTGTTCTGGGAATGTCATTTTAGAGCCTGAGACCTGAAAAACAGGCTCAGTGCTTAACAGGTTAAGAAATATTTCCAAAGAGTTATATTTTCAGAAATAAAAGCTTTTTCAACGTGCCCTATTTTTCACGATGAATTTCTTCTTGCTTCATTACTATTCAAATACAGTATAGCCCTTATTGATTGCATTTCACACCCTTTCTCTGGGGTTGTCAGTCATTAGCCTTAGTGGACGTACAGATAGACAGGAGATAAGAAGGTAGGCCAAAATGTAAATTAGAACAAGCACAGCCCGACAAAACTGCTTCTGGATAGCACCAAATGTTGCAAAAGTATCCAAGGACCTAATTTTGATACACTGAACTAAGATCTTGCAAAATGTACATTAGAAACACACTTTTTCGTCATGATGTGTTAAACACAAAAGGGCCCGCGGGGGACCAATAAAGAGAAACTACGCTGTTTGATAATAGACTCGAGCATAAAATACACCTAAATGTGTCAGCATCTCCGCTACTTATCATCACATGCATAATGAGCACTGTGGCTCATATTACGACCACATCGATAACATTTTTACGGCGTCATTGCCGGAGCCTCTGGGACAGACGCTGGCTCATTTAATAAGGTTTATAATGATATATGCCTTTCTACGCCCTTTCATCAGTCTCTAAATTGGCACTAAAAGGGTTTCGAGTTGACCTATTTACTCATTGTACTCTTCATCTGGTTAAAACAGTGACCCCACGTGTCATGGATTTCATGGCGTCTATTATGTGCGTGGTACAGAGGCAAAGAATGAGGAGGTTAGAGATAGAGGAAAATGTTTTTTCAGCATTCAAATAAGCTCATTTAGAACACATAAGCCATTGCTTAGGGAGAGAAAATAATGAGGGCATAAAGAATGTGTGTGTGTGTGGGTCTATGTGTGTGGCCTTGGAGTGCATCTGTATCCCAGGGTCATGTGGTCAGATGTATGGTCATGGTCTCCAGGTCTGGGTCCCGAGGTCTCAGTGTAAGACTGATGAGGAGGATATTTCATCTCCAACTCCCCCAGGCGCCTGTGTTTGTGTACATCTGTGGAAGTGTGTGTGTGTGTGTATGTGCGTGTGTTTTGAACTCCACTGAGCAGGTGGTGAGATACCATCCTAATACGGTGTCAAGGCAGATGGGAGACCACGCCACCTGCATCCCCTTTAGACCTCCAGGACAGTCCCTCATATCAACACACTGACACACACACACACACACACACACACACACACACAAATCTGCCTAGTTCCAGCACATATGGGAGATTAAATGCTTTCCCTATGATGTGGAAAGACTTGGAATAAGCAAAACAGGGTGTGCCATTAATGATGAAATACAAAATAAAGTGTGTTTATAAGTTAAGGGTGATTCCAGTATATTTCTATTTGGGAATTAGTCATTTTGCACTCACTATCTTCACTGGAGAGATTGTGAAGTTTTTTAGTCCGACTGGTTGCTCTGTAAATAGATCCCTATTGAGTAGCTTAGGAAGATACTTAGTTTTTCTTTAGTTTGAACTCAGAGATAATTTATAAAAATACATGTTTTTTGTAAAATGTTAGCTTGGTCACATTTATTTCTACTCTATTAATCACAAACAGAAATCCAGTAAGTGAAATGCACTTTCTGTGACAGCTTCATCTTAGTACCATAATGGAAAATAATTTGGTAATCTTCTCAGTTACAGAACTACTCCCTCTGCACCTACAGTATGTATCCTAAGTGCATTAAATCTCCTTTTTTACATTCAAGGGCCTCTAATCCACTCTTTATGATCTGAAAACTGGGATATCTTAGAATATTGTTCAAGTCTTGGATGTTTCCAGCCATGTGAATTCATTTAGGGTCTTTATAATGTTTATTCAATTACAGCCGTTATTTGGATAAGTGCATGGGACAGTATTTCCTTTGTTTTCTTTCAAAGGTTAAAGGAAATGTATTGCCTATTTGTATAGTGTAGTCCCCATTTTGACTGCCATTTTATTATGATTGACTAATCAGGTTTTGAAAAGACAAAGGCAGTACACAGTGTTCATTGTAGTTCACCTCATTTCCCTTGTTTTTAATTTCCGAACGCTCACTGAGAAATCTACAGTCATTGTCCGTTACCACATTCACTATATGAGCAGTGTATATTTATTTTCACCACAGAACTCCACAATTTTCACACATTCTTGGCCCTTTTCACTACATTGTGACACAATAATTATTCATCAACTAAATCAAAGTAGATTTCCATAATGAATTGCCAATACTGTTTGTTTACATCTGGTATCATCCAGCTAAAAGCCTCCCTTCAGATCAATCTGACATTTGAAAGCACTTGGCACAGCTCTGAGCAAGAGTTTTTTCTGATGCAATATGTTCTGTAATCATGCTCATATGCCTCAATGTTAATGTACTGGCTCCTGTGATCAATTTCCTTTCACAGTTCCATGTGTTTTTCTGTATAATACGTTTTGTGCTTCTGATGTAGCATCTGACGGAGTTTGTCTTTGGTTGGCAATGATAGTTTGTCAGTTTATCTTGTTCGTCCAGACTGAACTATCTCAACAACTATAGACCAAACTTCCTTAAAATGTCACAATCATGGTCCATAGAGGATAAAGCAAGATCTGTGTAATACATTCACATAGATAAATGCCCAATTTGTATGGTTTGGTGACTTTAAATGTGCTTCCATCAGCAGCATCAGGTCAACATTTTATACAAGCATATATAAGCACAAACCTACAGAACATCTGAGTTTCTAAAGTTATCAAGCTAAATACAAATACATCTTTAAATCTACCTGCATGGATGTCTGCATTGTCATTATGAGCATTTTCAATAACATTAGCATTAAGTCATCCACAAATATCTATTTTGATCAAGAAAAAAAACATGGTTTGGGTTAAAATAAGTACTTTAATCCATGAAGTTATCCTGGGAGCTTGTCATGTTTTAGAGTGGACGTACTGTTTAGCATATGATACTGCAGATAAACCTTCTTAACATATGTGCAAGTCATCGTAGCTAACTTTACCCTAGGTTGTTTAGCAGAAAGGATTTAGCATTTCCTGACTACACCTAAAAGGTAAGGTGGCGTACAAATGGAGGTAATGTGTCATTATAATTATTTGTATTTTATTTTGGAGGAGGACTCCCAGAACCAATCACCTATTGTGTGTCCTTCCAAGTATTTTTGCCCTTGCATGATGCGCACCCTCACATCGATGTGAACTGCTCTGGGCGTATTATTGTCCAATAGCATTGTTTCCATTGGCTTTGTAATAATCCCTCTACATATGCTTTGCTTGACACCACAGTAAGAATCATTAGCCAATCTACTGTGTGGACTTTGTTAGGTTGTAGGACTACTTTGGTTCAGCTTTTTGTAGTCAGGAAATGCTAAATCCTTTCTGCTAAACAACCTAGCGTAAAGTTAGCTACGATGACTTGAACATCTGTTAACCTCTTAAGCCCGAGGGTCCCCCCAGTGGACCCCTCCCACCGTTTTTTTATGAGACTATGTCTCAGGGCTTCTTAACATTTATGAAACTATTAATGTTCCATACTCTTTTAACGGTAAGAAACTCAGCTAACTGACAATGTGAACCATGTTTAGCTAAAAGAAACACAAGAGTAATACCAAGCCTTTGAATTAGCATGGAGCGAAAAAATGCTAACGGACTTTTGCACAGCACTCACGGTAGAAATGCCCTTATTACTTATCCTAACTGCACAAACAAGATATCCGCTTAAAGCTGAGACTTCACAGATTCCACACATGTAATGTCATCACTGTAAGACCCCGAATTCCTGGAGCTATCAGCCAGAAAAGAGAAAGTAAACAACATCCGGTTTCAAAAATATTACAATAATTACGTCTTTTTTGATTTGTGATCAAAAGTTGTGTTCACCGGAATAAAAACGCTGCTCAAGGTTAATCCAATGTCTTTGTGTCACGTAGACATTTTGACTGATAATCCATCATCATATGTATGGCAATATACTGGCTATAAAGTTTTGCAGTCCAGGCGTGCACTTTCAGATATGCTTTGTTCGCTTCTCTATTACGTCCGCTATGGTAATGTTTACGTGGATTTGGGAACTGCCCATCAATTCTATTGGTTCTGATGGTTAAGAAAAAGGTGTAAATCACACAAATCGACCAATGGGTTCCAGAGATATAGTCCTGCGTAAAGTATAAAGAATGCCAGCCAGTTTAAGTACATTACGCAGCCGACTTCATTTATTGTTTACTACGGAAGGAAGCAGGAAGCAGGCATTGCAGGACAGAGCACACGGAGCACACAGAGCGGACAGCAGATAACGGAATTGCAGTTTTATTTCTTATGGATTATCAGAACATTTCAAAGGGGACACAGCCCCATTCGATATTAACCTATGGATTAACTACATCATCGTTTTTATCGTTTTAATGCCATTGAAGACCAGTTTAGACCAGACAAAGAGGAAGGTAAGCCATTAGCCTAGCGCATGTTAGTACCTAGCACCACTTGTTTTGATGTACGTTTTTGTTGATAACCTCACGAGTTTGTATCTTTCAGTGTTGAGGTGGGCACCGTTAGATTATGTGTCTTTACGATCATAAACGATGTGTTGGATGTGCAGCTAGGATAAGTAATAAGGGAGCTAGGAGTGATTTTCGGTGGAGTAATAGGTTAGCATTTTTCGCTCTGGGCTAATTCAGAGGCTCACTGTTAGCATTGTGTGTTTTTTTTGAAAAAATAAATGAAAAAGATCAGTTAAATGAGTTTTTTCCCATTATATGGATATAAAATATTCATAGTTTATTAAATATTAAGGTTCCTTAGACGTTGTTTCCAGAGTATGTTTCCTGCAAATGACGTTAGGATAACAGAGTATGTTTTTATATTTTATTTTTTTATTTTTTCCACAACAGTTGTATTTGGATGGAATGAATACCTATAGTGATAAGTCAAAGTAATAAAATGATTTTTACAGTGAAAAAGTTCAAATGGAACTGATGGTTCCCAAATTACCCAGAGGTGAGTCCGCCTGGACTTTATTTTTCTAAATCTGTCTAAAATTGTCTAGATATTTTTGGATGACCCTAACCACACTGCACAAGTGTTTGAAGGCAGATGTCAAGGAGTTTCCTGTTTTACCATGGTAAAGCAGATAGGCATACTTGAAAAGGTATAGTAATATTGTGACAGTAATTGTGATCCTACTTTTGCTAATTTAAAGTTTGGCTAGAGTCAGTGTGCCAGGTAATTTCATTCAACATAAGCAACCTAGATTAGAGCTAGCGTTGTGGAGTTGGTACAGTGGCTTTGCTTTCTGTCTGAAAAAAACTAAGCTATTCTTTGTCTACTCAAACCAATGCAGCTGTCCACATCATCTTCACAGTGCATGCATCTTTTCACGATTGATACTTTGTTTGTCACCGATGCACACAAGTACATGTTTCGGCCTGTGAGCTTGTGTCAAATGCTTCTTATGGCTGAAAGGATCCAGTCATTGAGGAACTGAAGCCTTTTGCCGTTGGCTGCTGAAGTGTTTCTTTCACTGTCCTGCCAGTGTAGACATGGAAAATAGATTCCAAGGGACTGAGCATGAAAAGAGAGACACAAACGTTGGAAGTGTCACATATTATTTGCTATAGTCACATATTCCCTTCGAAAACATACATGCACATCTTATGAACAGCGTATAACTCTTCCTCCTCCGCATGTTCAAACAGTATTTCCTTATCGCCAGCCAAGTGAAACACAAAGTCATTCATTTATCTTTCTCCAGTTCAGGCACAACTGCCCAAGCCTAACTAAAAGAGCTATCTTTTCCCACTTCCTTTAGCTCTTTTCTTTTCTTTGGTTCTCTTTAGCTTAGCTCATTTCACACTGACTGTACTGTAAGCAGAACCATGCAACTCATCTAAAAGAACAGAGAGCAGGAAAACCAGGTTCTATTTCAAGCCTGGCTGGTGTGGAGCTGATGATACGATTGTATGTGGGGATGTAGGCCTACACAGTCTTCACAAGTGATACAAGGAAGTAACGGTAGCATATTCTTTAGAATGGATTCTACATAAATGATGGTGTGCATTGGATGATCGTGAATACCAATCCATAACATTGCCATTGAGAAACTACATATCTCTGGCATCAAACTTAAATGCAGAGACATTCAAATAGAATATAAGATATGCAGATTATTACTTTATTGATATACGATCTTGTAAGACCATTATATAGGCATGTTGTTAAAAGTGTTGGCCATTGCATCTGACACACAAAAGGCAGTATTCACTTAATACATTACTAGGAGCAGTACGATTCTAATATAAAAAGCCATTATACTGCTTATTTTGTGACACATCCTTTTATACATATTATCTCATTATTTATTTCCGCTCTAGTTACGACCAAAGGGCAACCCAATAAGAAAATGTCATGTTGTCAATGGCAACCATTATAACAACATAAGACGTACAGCGAGAGTAAGGCTCAGCACAGGAGAAACGATTAGTTATATTGTACTTATTACATGATGTACTGTAGTCGGAGGCGTACGTTGATGACTACTAATGAACTGCCCTTTCCCCTTTTTATCATCTGCCTTTATACATATGACTAATATCTGCATGGAAAAATGCCTTCAGATGGAACCAGCTAACTAACCCTTTAACCTTATTAGTAACATGAACATGTACGTCTCGTTTAAAGCTATGGTAGAGTGCACTCATACACACACTGTCAAACGCATGGCTGATTCTAACTCTTTTAAATGTACCCACTTTGTCCCTTATGCATTGGCCGTATTGTTTAAAACTCTGTTCCTGACTTTGAACCTATCCACCCAACAATGCTTTTCCCTCCCCAGGTATTCCTCGACATCTCAAATGAACACACTAATGTAGTTCCTTTAAAAACATTATTGCCGATTAACTGTAATGAATGAGAGTCTCCTTCACATCGGAGCATGTCATTAAAATCACACCTCTTTGGTTTGTCGCTACAGGACCTCAAGGACCCACAGGTGCGACAGGATTGGCTCCAGCTGTGCTTCAATTGCATAACTAATACACCCCTGATGTTGTCCTTGGATGGCTTTCTGAAAAACTCAGATGCCAATCAAGTGGTTTTATCAGTTGGGTCCATGTGTGTCATCATATGATTTCTCCCTTAAATTATAACTCATGTATGAGGTACTGTATGTCTGTGATTATATGTTTGTATACTAGTCTATAGGTGTGGATGTGTATGTCAGAAGGACTAACAAGTCAAGCCACTTGAATATTCTCTCTGTTGTGTTTGGTCCCCATGTAACTACATTTATGCAAATACAGCCTGTTTATATAAATTCTGACGATAATGTATGGAGATTCGGCACAGCACCATTTTGAAAGCACTTTGAATGTGGGTCTCCCCAAGGGTTCTAGAATCTCTCCGTGTGTAAATGTGTGTTTGTTCATGCTTGCATATCCCCACGTGTGTGTGTGTGTGTGTGTGTGTCCTGTGTTTGTAGCGCGCTGAGCCCAGGGACATCAGCAATGCCACCACTGTCCCAGTTTCTTGCATCCCTCTTAAAAAACATGTTGATTCAGACAAACCTCCTTTTCCTTCTATGCTCCTCTCATCCCCTCACTCCTCTTGGGATGGACTGGAGGAGACGTACAACCACAGCAGACGTTCATCAACCACAGCCAGGGTGTTTGATTTTTACACTTTCTTCCATTTCTTTCACTTTATTTTATTATTCCAAATCATCTTTTCCCCCAGCTGACTTCCATGTGAAACGACAAGGAAGCTAGTCAATAGGATACAGCAGGAGCATGCCTGTTGGTCGTTATTTTAACTAGTCAATTGTACAGTGAATTGCACTCCCGAGAGATGTCGCAAATGCAACAACAAAAGGTGGTTGAAGCAAGCTGGGGGACTTTTTGATGGCCATCAATAACTTTTGCTGCTATAGCTGCTGCAGCAGATTTTTCCAAAAATGTTGGAAAAGTGAAATTGGTTGGACGGTATAATAATTATGTCTCAAATGACTTTGGATTGCTTCAAAAAGGTACTTTTTATACAGTCAGAAAGTAATCCACTGAGGGAAACCGTGGGACCAACAGCAGTGTACTGTTTCTATGAAATGTTCAAATTGAGATCAATACAAACTTAACAAAGGCCTTTTCTGCTCTGATCGGTTAGCTGGCCAGCTCTATTATGATTGGTCAACTGCTAGGATGTCGTTTCCCTTAGCATATCACATACAATGTGTTGGAGCGCTAGGGCCATAGAAGCAGAATTGTTACATCGTGATTTCATTATGTTATCAAAGTCAAATGTATTGTCAATCTTCTGTGTGCAAGATAGACAGGGAGATCGAAATGTTGTTACTCACAATCCCAAGGAATAAAAGTTAAAATATCAAAATAATATATATATATATATATATAGGGATATTTGATAAGTGAAGGATGAGTAGTTGGTGACTCCACTGTCATGACATTATGAAGAAAAAAATGGTATATGAAAAGAGATGTATTTGAAAAAAATCCCTTGATGAATGATGATGAAAAATATCATTTTGAATTAAAATGTTAAAATCCAGTTTAATTTTTTTTAGATGAGCACTTGTATCAATGGATTTCTACTGCCATGTATTTCATCATAGATTTCTCCCACTGTAAAACAGATACAATAGCCGCTTTCACACCGCAGGACTTGCCGTACTTTAGTGCCGGCACTAAAGTACCACGGCACTGAATCCGCCAGGGGGCTAGTGCCAATCGCATTCACACCGCAGTACTTTCCCTGAGGCAAGATTACGCTGACGTCACTTCGTCTTCTTCTTCTCTGGGTTTACTGGCAGGCCGCAAAACCACTTCACGGCGAGTACAAAAAAAAACGAGAGAAGAAGAACTACACGGGGGAGGGGCTATAAAGCCCACCCGCTGTATGAGGCGTTTGTTTACTGGTCTTTCGATCGTTACCACTCTTATTATTGTGGTCTTTAATTTTTTTATAGTCCTGCCTGAGTTTCTTTATTTTTACCCGGCATCCGTGTGCACTGTGCACGATTCCCAGCTCAAGCAGCTTTTGCGAACATCGCTCAAAACATTTGGAGTTGGGAACTGCTTTCTGTAGAAGCTGCTGCATCCTGTCCTCAGAGTAAATTGCCAGAAGCGCCGACACTTCCTCATCATTCCACCGCTCCGGTGTTGTAGTACGTGTGGTCATAACTGCTTTAAAGTACAAAAAAATTACTCGCTCAGGTGTGGATGTGGTTTTGTAGCGAGGAAAAAAATGGCTGCCTAACAAAAAAATTCAGAGTCTAACGGGGCGTGGTTTGCAATTCGCCCAGCCAATAGAAATAGAATAGAAATTGGCACTCTTTTATCACCAGGTTCGTACCACCTCTCTAGCAGGGACTGAAAATGGCCAAAAGAGTTCCCGGCACTGAGTAGTCCCGTCGGTGTGAACTAACGGAACTCAAGAACCAAAGTACCAGGGAAAGTCCTGCGGTGTGAATGCGGCTAAGATGCAGTTTCTCCTCCATCTTTTATCTTTGTGGAAGAATGTTTCAATGTTTTTGTTCAGAGCATCAAAAGCTAGTGAGGTGTTTGATGGGCTTTTTACTTCCTTTGTCAGACATCAGCCAGAGAAACATTTTCATCTAGGTGATAGTTTGTAACAAGATTTCAGAGATAAGACCCTCTGAACTCACTGCCAGCCAGCCCCACTACATATCGATCTATTTCCTGTGTGTGTGTGTGTGTGTGTGTGTGTGTGTGTGTGTGTGTGTGTGTGTGTGTGTGTGTGTGTGTGTGTGTGTGTGTGTGTGTGTGTGTGTGTGTGTGTGTGTGTGTGTGTGTGTGTGTGTGTGTGTGTGTGTGTGGGGGGGGGCTTGAATGTGTGCTCATGCATGAATGTGTGTAATCACATGAATCACAACTCAAGAGATGGCCAACAAAAGTCGGTTACCTCGAGCATTAGTTATGGTGGGTTCCTCTTAGACATGCAGATTGACAGATTTAGCATGCGTGTGTGCGTGTCATGCGAGTGTGTGTCCACGTGCATGCATGGAATTGAGTGTGTATGTTCTCCTTCGGGCACAGCAGCAGATTGCTGAGCAGACAAATGTGTCCATCAGCCAGAGACTCCAGGCCTTCAACTCTGACTAATCGACAAAACTGAGAGACGTGTACATGTGTGCGTAATGGTTGGGGGGATGAGGGGGTCAAAAATCGAGTGTAGAAACAAATTAGGGTTGTGGGTAGCGGAAAGGGGGTAGTGAAGGAGTTCAGCAACACGGTAAGGGAGACAGACATGGATGGAGAATATCCTGAAAGTCACGATAGCATGGTGATGAACTGAGAACTCTGCATAATTATGAAGACGACATGAGGGTCTTACGAGGCAGCGAGTAAGTAAAGAAGGAAATGACAAAGCAGAGAGAGAATTAATAAAGAAAACAGGAAGTGACAGGTGGTGAAAGCAAGACAGCAGGAAATAAAAAATGGAAGAACAGGCAGACCAAACACACCCCAAGGTCCCAGACTCTGACAAATAAACAAGAGGAAGGGGGAGAATATGGCCAGGGGGAGGACAACATGAAGGAGAACATCTCTCTGTCCCTTCTACTGTAAATGGAGAGGTAGAGGGTTTGACTTCTCAAAAGGTCAACTGAACAAAGATTCTGTTTATCGCTTAAAGCTGCACTAAGCATTTGTTTATATTATAAATGGATCAGAATTCTTTGTTATAATGTAAGATGTAATGTTGGGTTGAGGTATGTCACCAAACTGCATGCTGTATGAAGCTATTTAGCCTCTTTTAGATCATTCTTTGGTTTTCTGACTTGCAACAAAACCTGGTTTAAATGTTTTTGAATAACATAAAAATACAATGCCGGTGTAACATGCTACATACAAATCTATACTCAATATAGCATATACCTCAATGAATATTGTTGACAGACACTTAAGACTAGTGGACGCTATCTTATATTTACTTTTCTCTGATATTCAAATGAGGTATCGTGAGTATCTGAGCAGCGCATCCCTAACAGTAAACCTCTTATTCTTGTGTGATTTCACAGGAACCAGGGAATTCTGCTAAACTAAATATTGAAGTCTTTACTTGCAAAATTGGAGCAAGGATACAAAAATCCAAGTCAGGCAAACACGGCATTGGACAAGTAAAGGCCAAATCAAAGTACGGGGGAGACTAGGCCAAGGACAAAACACGGGTTGAACACAAGTAGTGGCATGATTAAGGATAAAACCACTGGTATGCTATGTCACATGGCTTGAAGACAATCTGGTAGTGGTGTTACGTATTGCGCCGAGGCTTCGGAGCGTTTGTCGAGTAACCCCCGAAGCTTTTTGTGAAGCTTGTATCGAGGCTTGTGTCGTTTTGGGCCAGTGACGTCACCGATGACAAACGAAGCCTCGCTGCCTGTCGATACCACGTGACTGCTTCAGAAAGTGCTTTCGATCGGTTGAACCACAACGCTCATAATATCCATGGATGTATAATAAGAACCATATTACCCCTCCTTTATCCGGGCCCGGCAGTGACACGATGGAATTAAGAGAGCTCAGACCCTCACTCATATAGAGGTCGGAACATGTCATAAGTAGGCCTATAAATAAAAGCATAAATGAAAGCAAAAATAAAAAAACATAAAGGAATAAAAACATCAATAAATGAATAAATACAGGAATAAGTGGTTTACAGTGTTTTCAGTCAGAATCAGTGTGTGTGCTGTGGCTCAGCTGGAAAGCAGTTGACTCACAACCGCAGGGTCCCTGGTTCAATGACTGGTCAATACGTCTTTTTTGTTTGTTTATAAAAGCTACAGCTAAATGAGATAATGTAGTTAATAAATGTATTCTTTGATATGGTTTAGCTTTTCTCAGGCTACAACATGGTTAAGTTTACAAATATTATTAAGGAATACAAATCCCTCTTTGCAATGTTTACCAGCCTCCTTAGGCTTTTCAATCACAATCATTAACTGGAATAAATACAATATTGTTAACTTGAAAATATGATTCTATGTTCGTTGTTTAGAGGTATTCTAAGGCTTTACTCATTGGGAACTCGGTATGAGATAGAGCACACTGTTGAGATGTCTGCCTGTTTTACACACTTTGACCAACAGGGGGGTTTGTGTTCAGATGAAGCCCATGGCCCTTTCTCACTTCTCGTATTTTTCATTTCCTCGCTTCTCGGTCTCACCGGAAGTTGATTTGTCTGCACCATCTTGAGTAGCGTCTCAATCTTAGGTTGCGTTCGGATAGTTTAAAAATCAGCTCCTAAGTTCTAACCCTATCTCCTATTCCTTGACCTCTGAGTGAAACGTCACGGGGTTAAGGGATATTGGATAGGAGAATTCAAAAGGATTTAGGAGAAGAGACTGCGGTGCTTTAGAGAATCCGAATGCACTATCACTATCCGACGTGTTTATGATGCGCCAGCGGACGTCATTTTCTGCGTCTGCTGCTGTGGGGAAACTATGGAAACTACAGTTTTCTATACAGCGGACTACAACATGGATGTTTTATAAGAACGAGGGACTACTGTAAACTCATCTAGAGACTCTGCACCGTGCTCTGATGCTGTTGCTTTATGCTTTATGAACGTGGACAACAGAGAAACATATTCTTCATGACCAAAGTTGGAATTGAAATAAAAAAGGAAAGTGAAACTTATGCTCGTCAACCTCTCCCTCCGGTCTACATTAATACAAATGATCCCAATATGTATGATTGTATGAACTATGAAAATATCTTAAAATCAATACAAATGTATTTATTATAAACGTTAGTCCTAACATCTATCACTGTGTACATCACCATTCAAACATCTTTTAAAAGTTGAACAAACCCCACACAGCTCAGTGAAATGTTGAATTTATTTGATCATTTCAGTAAAAACTAACGTTCATATTTCTCTTTTTGATTATAATACTGATGAACGTTCAAAACAAAGCACTTTGGCAACTTACCACATACATTTTAAAAAGCTTAATAAGCACCGTAACTTTCATGATATCATTTCTCCGTCATAATTGATTGTTTCCGTGATCGGCCGACTGTTGTGTGACGTCAAATTCTGCGACTGCAAGGCATTGTGGGGCAGCATTTTCTCCTCTCCTTTCGGTTAGGGAGGTCCAGTGGTTCCTAAGCTAAAGGAGGTTATAAAGGAAGTTTGAAACCTCCTTTCCTTTCATTTAGAGAATTGGAACGGCACTTATCATGGCTGCCACTGAGGGACTTCCGGGTCATTTCACTCCGTTAGGAAGGTTCCTAAGCTAAATGGACTATTCGACTGCAGCCCTCGACATATAAAGAGTAGACGCCGCATCGACCGCTACTGCCTATTGGCGCTGACGAGCCGTGGGGCCGCCATCTTGGACCGGTCACCCGCTCCACTCAGTGTAATCTGTCTGGCAGGCGCAATGAAGTGTCAGCGCATTTAATCAATCATAACTCGCTGAATACAAAAATGATTTTCATGTTTTTTTTTCTGCAAACGTCATATATGTAGGCATGATACCGGACACATGATTCGCCGTATTTTAATATTCATAGTAGGCTTAACAGCAATAGAATATTCTGGTATTTGATAGCCTATATGTTATGTATGATAGGTATTTTGCAAAAGACACACAATATATAATATAGGCTAATATATACACACACACATATAAAAAAACACTAATGGTCTACATGATAGAGAAGCAGAAGCAGATTGTGTAGGCCGACTACTCATTAAAATAGCTAAGTTGATAAATGAAGAAACAATAATACATTATACATAGACAGAAGTTATATCAGTAAAAATGAATATCTATATCTATGTCAGAAAAAATGAAAATCTACATCTATATAAAAAATGTAAATGTTCAAGTTAAACACAAGAACATGACACCACCCCGCCCCAAACCATATTTACACAAAGTTGCTCATGAAAGTTTAAATGATCTAAAAGCCCTGAAAGAGGACTGCAGAGCTTCTTTCTCGTGCTCCCTTTCTGCAGGTCAAGAGAGGTGAGTTTGGCAATGTGGTGTAGTCTTATTTTCAGAAACACAGACACAACCAATGACAACAAGTTGGAATAATGGTTGTCGATGCCAAACTGCGTCTCCTCAATGTGTTCCCCAAGCTGAAAAACATCCTCCGTTCCAATCTCCTCCCGGACGATGTAGGTGACTGTCGACACCTTTGGAGCTTGCCTTGTTGAAGCTTGGCGAATCACCCTCCCTGCAGCTCTCAGCACCTTCACTGTGCCTTGTGATGGAATCACTAGGCCACCGTTGTTTTTCAGGGCTAGAAGGTGGTAGCTCTCATCAAATGATGAAGGTACAGCATCTCTGACCAAGCTTGCACGGCACACATCACAGGACAGCTTTCGCAGAATCTGCCGGACTACAAATCCTGCGATGTAGACCAGCGCATTTTCCACCAGACCACCAAACCGAGTGGGAAGATAGCTGTGGTCACTCACAACAGCCGAAATGTTGGCGAATGGAGATGGGTGCTCTTCAGCAGTTTCAGCAGAGGACATCTCTACCGCAGACAGGGACACAGTGTGATCTTGGGCTGCCACATTGCCTGTCTCACTAGGTGAAACACCAAACCATCAGACGGCGGAAGATGGCCTGGAACTGGCGTGCAGATGGATTGTTATTCCAGCCACCTTGTATGGAAACCAGGCACACAATACATACATTACTCATAAGTCATTTTCAGAATGTATTGCAATTAAAAGAACATCAACCCTACGCTCTGATGGAATTAAATAGGAGCTCCAAGTGATCCTGGCTGAACCTGTAGGTGAGGACATACCGGAGCAGTTCAGGAATCATCAGCATCAACGTGTCGATGTTAATGACAAATCCGATGACTGACAAGTACCTGCAAAAGAAAAACATTGTATTACTCTGATCATGGCAAAAATATATCCAGTATACTTGTAGGACACTTAGCTAACTAGGAACAATGTAATTGCAGAACTGGGATAACTTGAGAACAAGAACACATGCAATACATACCATTTTGACACCTACATGTGCTTGATGTTGTGTAATACGTACCATTAGAAGCATCTGGGACCTCAAAAACACTGAATACAAGATAACTCAAATAGAAACAAAACTGCAGATGGAAAAACATTGAAACAAGAGATCATCATTTCAACATACCCTCCTTCTGACACCTGCAAAACTTGATGTTGTGTAATACATACTATTTAGAAGCATCTGGGACCTCAAAAACACTGAATACAAGATCATTCAAACAAACAAAACTGAACACAGAAAAAAACATTGAAATAAAAGAGCATCATGTTAGCAGACAAAACTAAAGGAAAACACATTGTAACAGTAGCATCATATGAACCTGATGTAGAGAACAGAGCATCTTATGAACTCGATGCATAACGGAACAGAGTATCGTCGAACTCATGTCGTGAACTTTTCATGCATGAATAACAAGCACTATTTGAATAGACCTCTTAGATCTGTGAAGTGGTGTTCCATCTTTTGTCAACAAAGTGAGCAAGTACTCCCTGGCTCTCGACAAAAATGCTTTCCTCTCAATCCAATTCAAAGCACCCAAGGGAGATTTTAATCCTTTGGCACAAGGATTGCGTCCATTCATTGTGTCAAACAGCCTGTCAATAATCTATAAAGAAATATCGGCATCTAAATCACTATCATTACAGTGTTTCATTAGGTATCAGATAGTTGTAATCAATACTCATCTATTCAAGATATAAAGAGAACAGAGTACTTATTTCTAAACTGTATGTTCAACATGCAAACTTAGTATTTGCTTGACTTCCTTCTCTCCATAGGCCTGCTTTGTGCTACAGCACATTTCACACAGAGCTTTACCACTCTAAAATGTGTGAAGGTATGTGTAAGGTTATATACAAACTTTTGTATGTATGAATATGCAATATTACGGTTCATGAAAATATTTGCATGTTGAACTTAAAGAAATAACCACAAATTGTTCCTGATGCTCAAATCACATGTTGATCAATTAAAAACAAACACGTACTTGGTTCTATACAGTAATTACTAACTTGATTGTTTACCTCAATGAATGCTGCCGTTGCCTCACAGTCTTTAAACTGAGAGTACCTAAGATCCCTCATTATGCGGAGATCAACTGGCACGGAGCGATTCAGTGTTTGTGCAGCCAGGTCCACCCTCATCTTGTGGTTCTCAAAGTAGACATGTTTGTCTGTGATTTTATTGGCAGCATGCAGTCCGTCTTTTTTTTGCACATCATTGAGATGATTGATGAACCTCCACTTGATCTGTCCGGTGGTCGTTGCAATTGGACTGTATGCCTGCAGGGAAAGATTCAGTCACTGCTCAAACAAGTACAAACAGCAAAATGTTGATCATCACGTCCAGCCATAACTGTGCAAATGAACAGACAACAATATTTAGATACAACTTTTAGCAGCAGAGACATAACTTGTACAAATAGGTCTACAACAATCATCATTTACCTGCAACATATTACGTGCCAACTTCAGCATGTGGCATCCATCATTACAAATACTTTGTCACCAGTCGAGGGATGCGGGAAACTGGTTTGAAGTGGCTCCTGTGGGTTTCCCTTCAGCTCACACCCAAGTTGGTTGCACATGCTGACGTTGGAGGCATGCCCATCCATCGTGACAGATACCACCCGAATGCCCCGTGCATGCAGCTCCTCCAAAGCATGACTGAGAAGGACCCTTTGTGTTTCAGGTGACAGAGACTTTGTCAGGTAATATGCAATGGGAGCCTTCCAATGTCCTTGTAGGCCAACCACCATGAACACAAGAGCCTCAGTGGCAACATCGGTCTCATTGTTTCCATCACCCATGTCTACAAAACCAGACATTGACTGGTTATGTGTATTATATTGCACATGTTTTCTGATGGCCATGGCATCCAACATGAGTGCAATACATCCATATTTAGCCTGGTCTTCCTGGCATCTTCTCTCCAGCATCATCTTGTTCAGGCTAGGCTTGCCATCAACCAAACACAGCCACCTGTACAAAAATTGAGAAGTAGCTATTTAACGTATTTGCAACCGTAATTTCCAAAAATGAAATTGAACAACATTAAGACTACCTTTGTAATGTATGTGGATGAGGGAGGGGAATATTTGTAGTCTCTGAGGTATTTGTATGCCTTTGGACCATGTAGATGGAGTGTGAGGGCAAACTCTCTGTGGTCCTTTGAGTACTCATGGCCCTGCTTTGCCTTGAAGTCTATTTGAAGATCTGAAATTGTATGAGAAAAAATGAATAAGTCCCCTTCATATAATAACAAAGGAGTTTAATAAAGAGTGTAAGAGTAAGATGTACATGAATTTCAAAGTGCTAATTTCATCTTACCCGAGTAGAAACCAAGCCTCTCTTTGAGTTCTTCATTAAGGAGGTTATTTTCCCTCAAATCCCCCAAAAGACTCCTCACTGTGGTCTTTGCCCTCTTTTCTCTAGCCATGGCATTCTTCCTCTCTCGCTCGAGACTCTCCACTCTTGCTAAAGCTTCATTGAGTATGGCCTTAAGAGCAGTAGGAGAAGCAGGCAAGACATAGCTATGATCCTAGTAGAAAGAGGGATGAACATGGTTTGAGTGATGTTTCACTTCACACACATCACTTTGACACAACTAGAGTATGGCCCACATTCTTTCTTATAGTCATCACCTGTCAAAGCCACTGCCAGCATTGTGTGTGTGTGTGTGTGTGTGTGTGTGTGTGTGTGTGTGTGTGTGTGTGTGTGTGTGTGTGTGTGTGTGTGTGTGTGTGTGTGTGTGTGTGTGTGTGTGTAATGCATGTTCAACATGTCTTCAATTGTGTGTATGGGTTTATTTGTGTGTGTGTTTAATATGAGTGGCAGCAAACAAGAGAGATTTTACTTTGTCTAGGACCATTATGATATGATGTTGAAAATAGAAATACTCACATCATTAGGCTGAGGTTGTGAGTGTGAGGTTGAAGTTTCTGGGTCGTCCTGAGGGGCCACAAACAGGCTCTCTTCAGCTTTTCTGGAAGTAGACGTAGTCCTGCCCTTTTCTGGCTAAAATTAAGAAGCATAATACTATTAATATATATACACACGCACACACAGGGATAGGTATTTCACCCTGCCCTGTTATTGATAATAGAATATTTACATTTATGAATGCTAATAGCCTTATGATGATACACCTACTCTTTGGAGGTGAACCGGGAAGCTGAAGATGGAGGCAATAACACCATCTCTGAGTCGGACAATCTGTCCTGTCAAACTCGTCCTGCTTAAAATGCTCACTGCAAATCACAGATGACTCGCTTGCAGTGAACCCTTCCCTCCTCAAAGCAACTTCCCACTTCTTCCTCATATCTTTGTCTTTGGGAAACCTTCAAAATAAAAACGGGAGATTTGAGAGAGTCAACACAAAACATTTTTAAGAAGGAGGTCAAGCTTATTTTATTCCTTCTTCTTCCTAGATAGATTAGATTTTACTTTATTCATCCCACAACGGGGAAATTCACTTGTTACAGCAGCATATGATTTATAAAGTCTCAGTTGGCCATAAACATAATGTTTGCTGGCTACGATTTCGCTGGCGGACATCAATACAGTACAATAATATTATATTTACAAAATACAACCAATAATAATGTTGAATCTTACTTGTGAAAAGTAATCCCCCGACCCCTGTTCGCAATCGTCGGCCGATTTGCACAGCAATACGCCGCACAGTGCTCTGGCATCTTGAGACCTCTGCTGTCTATGGGTAGAATGTCTGTGCAATATGGGTAGGATGACCGGTCCAAGATGGCGGCCGTATTTCTTGCGCACCAGCAGCCAATGCAGCGTCTACTCTTTATATGTCTATGGTCCCAATGGCCTTATTTTTGCCGGAGGAGCGAGGAGCGATAACATAGGAGCTATAATCGAGGAACCACCAGACCATCATTCGATGAACGCCTCAGACACTCGCCCCGCCCCCTTACTGTGTATCGCTCACTGATTGGAAGATGCAGTGCAGCAGTTTCCCAGTGGAGTGAAGAAAACACATGAACCTCACGGGAGTCACTCCTCAGTTTATACCGTGTTTTGTTTCAATTCATGTATCATTTAGTTACAAATATGTGATATATCTGAACAACAAAGTGGTCAAATATCATTTTATTCATTTTTGGGAAACATTTTCATGATCGCTTTTTTCGATCGCTTCATTTATTGTCATTTCCATTCAGTCAGTCATTAAATGCTATTTAAAATGTGAATTTGCTACATATCCACACAAACAAACAAAGTGTGCAATCCAATGAATGTTAATCTAACTGGGTTTTGATAGATAATATCTCTTTTTCTTCTCTCAATTATTTTATTTCTATTGTGCACTCTAATCAATATTAATCCAACTAATGTTTGTTTATACATTTTAAGAATGGCGTTTATCTTTTTTGAGAATGAGTTCTTATTTGATTTTATTTATTTGGGTCTACAACAGATGATATAAATGTTTGTGTCAGTAAATGTGTACTAACAGAGGCTGGGGTGTGTGAAAAATAACGGGGACAGAGATCAGCTGTGCAGCGTCATCACAAACGGACGTCGCTTGACGTGACACCCCGGAGGAAAGGACGTCCAATTGCTCTTAAAACTAATTTCCCTGCTTCTCGTGGTTTCCTTGCATCTCTCCATGCTTCCCTGGTGGGAGGGACTAGTCACAGGGAAACGACGCAAGGAATCCATTTAACCGAAGTGAGAAGGACCCCATGATGAAGCCTCATGAGACGAACCCTTTTGCGAACTAATTGGCTGGAAAGCTTCAAAGCTTTAAAGCTTCATAAGGCTTCATCTCGCCATCACTGCAATCTGGAAACTGGTAGAAGTGGACAGGTTTATATGCTTGGGTGCTGATTAGGGAATGGGGAGCAGGTGAGTGGAGAGGATGAGCAGGTGTAGTGACTCTTCTGATGAGAGGGCAGGCCAATGGGAGTGGCCATTTGAGGACATTTTATAAAACAACAGGAAACTAAATGAGAATAATGTGTTAAACACAAGTAAAGCTCAATCAAAACCATAACAATATGCCACCAAGATTATATGTGATAATGTTTTCAATGCAAAACAATAAAGGTCTTTAAGATGGTGTCATGTGTTATCTTGGGTAGATTTACTGTGCCAAATAGCCCAGTAAAAACAGTTTTTTTACTTGGGTGGAGTGAAAAAAACAGCTGTTAATAATATTGATATATCACCTTTTAAGTTGTTGAAACAGTTACTATTCACACATCTATACCGGACACAAAACAAGTGTAGTCATGCTTTTTGTTTTTCATGCACTTTCTTTTTGGCTCTGCTTTGGTCTCCCATCAGTTTAGTTTTAGATGTGGCTCCGTTGCTCCAAAAATGGTTTAGTCTTCCCACAATACCTTGCATATCTGTAAGTTAACTGCTCAGAACCAAACGGCAGGCATTTGTAGGGTACATTTGCTAAAAAACACTGTTAATGAGTGCCGTACGACTAACCGTACCAAAAACAGTAAAGATTTAGGACGTAAAACCAAAAGAATATGCTGAAAGATACTAACATGCTCCGTCAGGCTGAGGGTAACAGCACATTTGCTTTGTTATTCTCTGTGGTTTGAGTGCAAGCGCCTAATTTCACATTACACAATCTTTAAAAAGGAGTCCTTGTCGAGTGTGCAACTCGATTTTGACAGGATAACAACTGGTGACTTCTAGAATTGTGTGAGTAACATTCTGTTTTTAGACTTCTCTGTTTCAGTGTATGTACTCTGTATAAATGCTCTGTAGTTGATCTGACTGAAATTGTTATTTGAAAATCTCAAAACCGCTACAGTATCTGTCAGGCAGAAACTTGGGACCAGTAATTTGACTGAAACCTTAAAACTGAACTAACTGACTGCTAGGGTTAACTTTGATTTAAACATTTGTAGAATACTAAGAGCTTTATTGAGTAGGTGTAACTGTATTAAGGGTTAAACTCATAACTTTATAACTTAGGGTTTAATGTAATTGTAAAACCATTGGGCCACTGAAAAGACACAATAACAACTCAGGTGGGAGCCAGTCTAGATTTCCTTTTGAGGGCCACCAGCTGCAGAGAGTTAACTAATTAAAGGGACGTGGCCCCACATCTGTGAGAACTCAGCAATCAGGTGTCCATTTTAGGTAGCACGTTCCTGGAGCATTAGACAGACAAAGACTGACAAAGACATTGGAGTCCTGCGGGAGGCAAATCCTACTTTGATTGAACTAGGTATCGCTGGTGTTTTATTTTCTTTAGTTTGTTTGTTGTTTTTTTTGCCCCTCAGACTATAATCATGTGTATTTTCTCCATTCCTGTTCATGTGTCTTCTCGCAATTATCACTGGCCCCGTGAATCTCGTAATCGATATACCGGCCTGCTCTCGTCTATCCCACATGCTCCACTGAGATCCAACATCTAGTTTCAGTCGGCCTGTGGAACTGCCATCAGTTGTTCCTAAGGCTGACTTCATCTCTGGCTACGCTTCCCTGCAGTCTCTGGATTTCCTTGCTCTCACTGAGACCTGGATTACTCCATCCAACACATCCACCCCAGCAGCTCTCTCCACAGCATATTCTTTCTCCCATACACCCAGACCCACTGGCAGAGGAGGTGGCACTGGTCTCCTGCTCTCTCCCAAATGGAGCTGTTCCCTCTTCAAGCTACCTAACTTCACTCCTTCCACCTTTGAATTCCATGCCGTCACAGTAACCCATCCTATACATTTAACCATTGTTGTTCTCTACCGTCCACCAGGTGCCTTGGGGGACTTCTTGGAGGAATTAAATAATCTCCTCTCACACATCCCTGAAACTGGCCCTCCCGCTGTACTTCTCGGAGACTTCAACCTCCAGACAGGGAAGATAGCTGAACTAACATCTCTTTGAACCGCCTTTGCTTTCTCACTGTCTCCGTCCCCACCAACTCCTAAAGCTGGCCTTGATCTCATATTCTCAAGGAACTGCTCTACTTCTAACCTCTCTGTAAACCCGCTCCACATATCCGATCACTTCTTCATTTCATTCTCTCTACCCCTTTCCAAACATAACAAACAAATCTCTTTGCATCCTGCACCTGTCCGCCTGTCCGTGTACCACGTTCTCTCTCGCCCTCTACCTTTGCCTCATCGGTGCTCTCAGCCCTCCCTTCTTCTGACTCGTTCCAACTCCTGCCTTCAAACTCTGCTCTCTACTCTCTCATCCTCTCTGGACTCTCTCTGTCCTCTCACATTTCGGCAGGCTCGTCAGTCCCCTCCTGCTCCCTGGCTAAATGACGCACTGCGTGCTAATAGAACCGTCCTTCGGGCAGCAGAGCGGAAACGGTGTAAATCCAAACACCATGACGACCTCCTAATCTATCAGGCTCTCCTCTCCTCTTTCTCTGCTTCGATCTCTCAGGCAAAAAGCACTTTCTTTCAAGATAAGATCCAACCTTCCTATTCCAATCCCAAAAAACTATTTTCCATCTTCTCCACCCTCTTGGACCCTCCCAAAGCCCCTTCCCCCTCCTCCCTTCTGTCAAGCGACTTTGTTGACCACTTTGAAAGAAAGGTTGATATTCGCTCTTCTTTTTCTGACTCACCTTTATTCACTGCTGGGTCACCAGACCCTCCTTTCACCCACACACACTAACCTCCTTTTCCCCTCTCTCTCCAAGTGAGGTTCTTACCCTCATTACCTCTGCCTGTCCTACCACCTGTCCTCTGGACCCTATCCCTTCAAACCTCCTTCAGACTATCGCTACTGATATTCTACCGTTTCTTACCCATTTCATCAACACTTCTCTTACTTCTGGTCTCTTTCCAAACAGTCTCAAGGATGTTATAAACTACTGATCTTATAAACTACAGGCCTGTCTCTCTCCTCCCGTTCCTGTCTAAAACACTTGAACGTGCTGTCTTTAAACAACTCTCCTGTTATCTCCATCAGAACAACCTTCTGGATCCGCACCAGTCTGGTTTCAAGGCAGGTCACTCCACAGAAACTGCCCTCCTTGCCGTCACCGAGGAACTGCACACGGCTAAAGCAGCCTCCCTCTCCTCTGTCATCATCCTTTTGGACCTGTCTGCTACATTCGACACGGTGAATCATCAGACCGCACCTACAGGGTAACTTGGAGAGGGTCCGAGTCCGACCCTTGTCAATTAACTACAGGGGTCCCTCAGGGCTCTGTTCTTGGTCCCCTCCTCTTCCCCCTGTACACAAACTTGCTCAGATCAGTCATTAGCCCGCATGGTTTTTCATACCACTGCTACGCTGACGACACCCAATTAATTCTGTCCTTTCCCCGCTCAGAGACCCAGGTCGTCGCACGCATCACTGCTTGTCTAGCTGACATCTCTCAGTGGATGTCTGCTCACCACCTCAAGCTCAACCTTGGCAAGACTGAACTGCTTTTCCTTCCGGGAAAAGATTGTACCACTCTTGATCTGACAATCAACATCGGCACCTCTGTTGTTTCCCCGACTCAGACAGCAAGGAATCTGGGTGTGACCCTAGATAACAACCTGTCCTTCACTGCAAACATCGCTGCTACAACACGCTGCTGCAGATACACGCTTTACAACATCCGGAGGATACGTCGCCAGCTGACCCAGAAAGCGACGCAGGTTCTGGTCCAGACTCTCGTCATCTCACGCCTAGACTACTGCAACTTCCTCCTGGCTGGTCTACCTGCATGTGCCATCTGACCTCTGCAGCTCATCCAGAATGCAGCAGCTCGTCTGGTCTTCAACCTTCCTAAATTCTCCCACACCACGCCGCTCCTCCGCTCCCTTCACTGGCTTCCGGTAACTGCTAGAATCCACTTCAAGACAATGGTACTTGCGTACCATGCTGCGAATGGATCTGGCCCTTCCTACATCCAGGACATGGTTAAACTGTCCACCCCAGCGCGTGCACTACGCTCTGCATCAGCCAAACGGCTCGCTGCACCCTCACTGCGAGGGGGACTCAAGTTCCCATCAGCAAAAACACGTGGGTTTGCTATCCTGGCTCCAAAATGGTGGAATGATCTCCCCATTGAAATCAGGACAGCAGAAAGCTTACACACCTTCCGGCGCAGACTGAAAACTCATCTCTTTCGACTCCACTTCGAGCGATAGAATTACTAACAAAGAACTTATATACTAATAAAGGACTGGCTTACCTAAAGCCAGTTGAGTAGCACTTGAAATGTTTTGGCTCTATGAAACCTGATGTACTTATATGATTCTGTTTGTATTTTGTTGGTCGAATGCAATAATAAACAAGATTGTATTCTGCATATGGCAGGTTATTTTCATTGATAAACATAATTGAAAATGTGCCAAGAAAAGGTGTTTGGAGAGAATAAAATCTTACGGATATGTTATCTTTTCTTTTTTGCCACTACTTGCTGATCTTATTTGCTTTGATAAATATGTTTTCCTTTGGCAGCTTTTTCGTCTCAGCTCAGGTTGGCTTCAGTTTCTGCTGATCTTTATAGACATATTTAATGACTGCAGAGCAAAAAACAACAACCATGATAATGGCTTGGATTGCAATCAAATATTGTGTAACCTGAGCAGGAAACACATTACTATTACATCTCCACTATATCCCTTCTGGACTGAGAACCTTTTGGGCATTTTTTTGAAGCAATATCAAGTTCAAAGCTTGGGTGAAGACAGAAAATCTTTATGCAAACATTTAGGCATTCATACTATGAATTTACACTGACTAGAACAATGTAGCCACAAAGGGGTAGATATGGAGATGGATAAAATTAAGATGAAAAGTGTAGACGGAGAGGAAACATGAGAGAAGGTGGAGTGGGCGTCAGAAGAGAGGAGCAGACGGCCTTGCTGAGAGGGAAATATTGAACACTGGCGAGAGCGAACATATTTCTTAAAGTGCTTCGCAAATGAGACAGACATGGACTTAGCAACTGTCTGAGGAAAGTGAGGAACGAGAGAGAATGAGGACAGAGGGCGTTGGCTCCATAATGTGTACTCGAGTGTAAAGATGTCTGTCACTTGGAGCAGAGCTTCACACAGTAACATGTAGAATGAAGACACTCATTAAAAAGCTGGAAGCGAGGGAGAACAAAATAATGGACCATGCGGAAAGGAATCAAATCAGAGCCCAGATTTTAAATGAAGTGTTGGTGCATTCATCTTTCTCTTCCTGTATGACTGTAACTGTTCATCTGTGTGCCTGTCTGTCTCTCTGTCTGTCTGCAGAACTCCATGGCAGAATTATCGGCTTGTCCTTTTCTTCTCCCTGCTTGGACTAATTTAGTTTTTAATAGTGCCAAGGGTCATAAAGTCAGTAATAGATTGTATAAAAACGTTATATACCCTATAATATTGTCATCAGCATGTGATCTTTATATAAAAGGTCCTCGGTTACATGATAAAATAATTATAATAATGACCATTGACCTTAAAAAGGAAGTCATTATATTGTAGAATGGGCAATTGTTGCGGCTGTATGTTATTTAAATATATATGGTGAGGGAAATTTCAATTGTGAGCAATTTTAAATATGAATGTGGCTTTTGAGCATTTGGGGAATAATGGCAGAACGAGGAAAGAAAGTCAGAATAGAGCGTGAGAGTGATGGGACTTCTTTTTGTACATTGTTGAATCAGCAAACTTAAATGTTCCTTTGTTTGTTTGTTAAATGCTCCATTAAAGCATAAACACATGTGTCTATGTGTGTCAAAGGACTATGCACTTCTTTAAGTGCAACCCCCATGTGTACACAAATGCAGGCATGCGTGTCATGCATGAATACAGTTCAAAGACCGAGCTCCGCCGTGGCAGTTCACACACACACACACACACACACACACACACACACACACACACACACACACACACACACACACACACACACACACACACACACAAACAATCTTTACTCAGCGGTCCTGAATCAGCAATACGGACATCGCAACTGAGGCAAACATTTTCTAGTTACTGTTTTCCTTTCCTTCCGACACAGGCATACACACCCACAAAGCGGTTTTTGTTACTTTGAGGTGGAACTTTTAATTCCATGGAGGCACACAATTTAAACAGTAACCCTGAAATCATCCATTCCGGGTCACTGTGAGGATCGGCCAAAACAAAGTCCTCGCAATCCAAAATACCCTGCACAAGAACAAAGGGATGTCAAGAACTCAAACCAACACACAAACACATGTATCCCTGGTGGTATGAAGCTATAATTTACTGACGTTTTATTTGCAGAATGTGCTTACTATTATTTCTGCATGTCTAGTCTGCATATACTCTTATTACATTTCATTAGGTAAGTGGTGTAAACAGATGTGAAGGATAATGAACTCTAAACAGAAACAAAGCAATATGAATTACTGACATTTCTCTATACAAAAGGTTGTTTCAGAGACACAGATATAGGATGCTTTCACAAAATGCACCAAACTTTTTCTGATTGTCAGCATGTAGATGCCTTATAACATCCATCCATGGGCGCTAAGCAATGCAGCCCAAAATGCCCTCATCAGCAGTGTTTCCCGGCTTCTCCCGTAGAATTCCAAAGCCAGATGAGCTATAATCTATACAGCATGTTCTTGATCTACCCTGGGGTCTCCTACCATTTGGAGATGTTTGGAATACTTCCATCTCCAGGGGTTACCAAGAAGGCATCCTGATCTGATGCCTAAATCCCTCAACTGGCCCTTCTCCTCACTCTATCTCTAGGGGTGAGCTGAAGCATACCTGTTGAAGAACCTAATCCCAGTCATTCATCCCATAATGTCTACTACTAACCAGAGCTCTTGACAATAGGTGATGTTCGAGAATATTTTAATCCGATCTCTTTGTGTCTTGAGTTTCTCAGCTTTTCTGAGAAACCTGTCAAATTACAAACAATATGCTTTTCGTTAAGTCACAGCTCCTATCTGTAATGTGAGGAGGACACAGGTCAAGAGGTCCTCTGCCTTCCTGTGGGTGAGGGGTTTGGTTCATTTGAGTTGAGAATACAGAGGGATCTTTGTGCCCATGTCTGGTAATAATTAAGATAGGCGGGCTTTCTAAGAACCGCCTTTTCTCCCTAGATCAATGTTTCTACACTTTGTGTATTCAGAGTTCGCTTGGTAATTCACATGTAAAGTGTGATATGCTCTGTGATCTCTCCGGCCGTATTATACTCTCAATAAATATCAGTGTTTGACTAAAGCCGCTCCTGCTTCCATCCTTTCCTGAGCCTTGGCTCTGCATTGCTGCTGCAGAAGTTTTCTTCACAGGTGATGGTTTTCTTCTGGCTCAGCCCCTTTTTGCCACAATGGCAAAATATGCCAAACGCTACCTCACAATCCATTTCAATTGTAATTGTACAAACGAGGTAGTATAAGCAAAACAAAAAATTACGATATTTTGTGAGGATTACTCAGGTAGGGCTTGGACAAGAAGCTGCTTTGTAGTGGTATGCTGGCCAATACTTCAGTATCACCTGCCAGATGGAGAAACAGGGTCAACAGACATTGGTTGGGGTTTTAAACTATCCTTTCGGCTCTAAATAAGCACCTCACCGATATCACTCATGCTCAGTAGAGGCATATACTGTTGTGGTGTAAATTCCACACGTAATCACCTTCTGGTAAGAAAATAACACACATACAAGCTTAAACCAAAGCTGTGTTATTTAAGAGTTATAGCATTTAACAGAATCAATCTTATTTCCAGCTGGAAGGCTGTGTGCTAAAGAAATCTAACCCCGTTATACAGAGGAGCAGGAAACAAAAGGGAAATAAGACCGGTAACATCCGTACGATAATTTGCTTGACAATTGTCCAGTCCATGTCTCCTGTCCATGTCGAGCGCAAGAGAACAGGAGGTTGCCAGTCTTTTGTATTAAAGGTCTGATAAGGCCTGGGAACGGCAGCCCTATAGTTCACATTAGGACTGATACATTCAAACTGCAGGAAAATCAAACGAGATAAGGAAGTTATATATAATTAAATGACACTTAATGATACATTTACTACAACACATACCATCAATTTCCTCAACATCCAACCCTGTCTCCTAAAAATTACGTTCCCACAGAACTAAACTGCATTCTCAATTACGTTTAGCTAGAAACGTATTTTCTCCCACGTTACGTTCGTTATAAACGTATCTCAAATACGTTTATTTTCTACATATCTTTTCCATTTATTGTCTTGCTTATAATAATGATAATAGTCATTTATAAATATAATTTTAGAGCACACATTTGAAATCAGTAGGCGAGGCTGTAATTTCGCCAGCTGTTACTCTCATGAGCGAGGCAGAAAATAATAGTTTTAACATGCCAAAAAGCTGCTGTGTCGTTTATTGCACCTCAAACATTAAAACACATCCAGAGTTACGTGATTCTGTACTTCCTCTAAGAAGAAAGGACAGTAACAGAAGATCTCTGTGACGCCAGATGTGGTGTTATTAATGCAATATTTTATCCGAAAAAAAATTCAGTTTATGATGGCCGAAGACACTACACTACCCACAATCCCCAGCTATCGTTTGGGACTACAGTCCCGTTGACAAACCCCGTGATTAATCTTCAAGCTCTGGGATTGGATGTTGGAGTGGCAGTGCGCCAAGGTTACGCCGAGCGTCAAGCTCTTTGAAATGGAACGAAACCACGGCAGACTATTCAAACTGGACTTGAACGCCCCCCCAGAACAACACATGCTGGCTATTGTGTTTCGCAACATGTTCTCTATGGTACGTCTCTACTGGGAATTGTAGTTTTAAAAGACGTTTTCCCCAAAATTAGAAGTTGACAGTATTAAACTGTGTACAGCCAAGGAGGTTTAGGCGATAGGAAACAAATTGGTGTGTACACATTTAAAACATGTAATTACTACATGGGTGAAAATCGCTTGTATCCATAATGGGCAGCATTAATATATACCCACATGACAGCTCATTGTTACTTTACTGAATTTTTTTTTCGGATAAAATATTGCATTAACAACACCACATCTGGCGTCACAGAGATCTTTTGTTACTGTCCTTTCTTCTTAGAGGAAGTACAGAAACACGTAACTCTGGATTTGTTTTAATGTTTGAGGTGCAATAAACGGCACAGCAGCTTTTTGGCATGTTAAAACTATTATTTTCTGCCTCGCTCATGAGAGTAACAGCTGGCGAAATTACAGCCTCGCCTACTGATTTCAAATGTGTGCTCCAAAATGATATTTGTAAATGACTATTATCATTATTATAAGCAAGACAATAAATGGCAAAAATATGTAGAAATAAACGTATTTAAGATACGTTCATAACGAACGTAAAGTGGGAGAAAATAAGTTTCTAGCTAAACGTAATTGAGAATGCAGTTTAGTTCTGTGGGAACGTAATTTTTAGGAGACAGGGTTGCAACATCCCACTCCGGGTTGTAACATTTTCAGTCAGGTAAATTTTCTTTGCACCCCTTTGAATTTCTGTCGTAGGTTTTCTGCAACCAAAAAAAAAGGGATTCTGTCCATCACTTTGCATTTGGTGTTGGTGTAGGCACCGAATTGCCACATACTTTTTCAGTTTGTACTTGAAAGCAGCCTTGGGCACATTGAAGGACTGTCTACACAGCTAGCATCCACTGCATAGATAGAAGTAAGTACTTATTGGCTGGCATTGTCCACAACAATATGTCTTTGAAAATGCTTATGATAAATAATTAAGTAAAAGGTATATCTCTTTTCACAGAAACCAGAGAGTGAATCTCTTGTTAAGATGTTATCATACTGTTAGTTGTTTCCGGTATTCAGACATCCGCCAGCCTTTTTTCATTCCAGGGATCTCTGGAGGTCTATTCACTGCGGTTGCCTGGCAAAGGCAGCCGTGTTCGGCGGCACAGAGGGCGCCTGGGACCGTTTGAAGCAAATACCCTTGTATTTTAGGTTAATCAAATTTACCCAGAAATCCAAACATATAACAGACATTCAACTGTCAGTCAGAGTTACTATGCGTATTGACACATAGACATAAACTATAGACAGCGTTTGTATCCCTGCAGGTTTCGGTGGTATTTGATTCATGTGTGAATAACAACTGGAATTTGCATACACAACACACAACAAATATGTATGGTATATGTAAACGGGAATAATGTAGGTATTTATTTGTATATAGAGAATTAGTGAGATCAGATCAGAAATGGTCACTGGAGAACATACTAATGTGAGGTGTGAACTGGCATTTAAAGATGCCTTATTTCAGGTTCATATTTGTATTCTGTGTCTCTACTGTGACATGTCTCCATGCTTTAATGTTCAAAAAGGTCTTTATTTTACTCATACTGCCTGTGCTACAGCACCTCTTTTTCGCCCTCTGTCTGAAACCAGAGCCCAGTCTGCTCTGATTGGTTATCTGGCAGTCTCTGTTGTGATTGGTCAACCGCTTAGAGATGTGTCAGATATGTCATGCCCTTAGCATATCACATACAATGTGTTGTATCGCTTTACATGCAGAACAAGCTATATAACACACAGGAAAGCGGACATAAACAGGTCTTATTGAGCTGCCTTCGCTTGATCAGTGTTAAATAGCCCTGCACCAATGTTGCGGTTGTTTTCCTAAAAAGAGAGCTATGCCGCCTGACATGGTTCACGGCTTCAAATGTTGACCTCAATTGTTACTTTCTAATTGCAACCAATTAGATTACAGCTGCATGAAGCTGCGGGAGCTAGCAGGGGAGGTAACCATTGGAAAATAACTTAATAGCAGCTGTTTTCACCGCAAGGCAGTCCTGCACGGGTCTGATTTTCAAGACCTGCTCCCGCGACGTGTAATACCGAACCCGCCCCGCCACCTTCACATATTGCCAATTAGTTCCGCAAACCGACCCGACCGGTCGGCACAAGATCCGCAACCCGACCCGAACCCGCATATCATGAGCAGTGAAAACATGCAATTGTTAACACGTGTACGCAGTTGCATATTTGGCTCAAAAAGCGTGGGATGTTGGTTATTTTCTCCATCTAGGATGACACCGATAGCCTCCCAGACGTTGGATTTCGCTCTTGAGGAAGAGTTATTGACAATGCTGTATTCTCTGCTATAGAGCTTCACCTCAGCCATTTCGAATGTGGCGCGCTCAGCAGCAGATTGATGCGCTGCAGAGGTTATGATTATGCGCGGTCCCTCGGGGGAGAGGTCTGAGGATTTAAACATTAAACTAAATTATTATTATTTTAATATATTTATTATGCAACACCCGCGACCCGACCCACATCATCTTTGTTTTACCCAGAACCGAACCCGGAAAAAAGCGTTTGAAACAATACCACCCGCGAATCACTTTTTTTACGGGTCACCCCTCGGGTACCCGCGGCAGGCTCTGAACCTTCTGGTGAGCAAAGAGCCAATTGCTTATAATGTGAAGGTAGCTTTAGATGTCCACTCAAAATTAAATTTTCAAGATTCAAGGCTTTATTGTCATGTGTACGGAAGCTACAGTGTAGATATGGCAATGAAAAACTTAAGTCACAGGCTCCTCCAACAATGCAACATCAATATATATATAGGACATAAAACAAATAAAATAGTGCAAGAGAATGTTTTAAGATGTTCAAAGAAGCATGTAAATGCACGGTCTGAACAGGGCATTTACATTTATCAATCTGGATTCATAGATAAGGAAAGAGGCCAGAAACAATTCAATGAATGAAAAAGTCCTCTACAAAAGGGAATAATAATAATAAACATCCATTTAGGTAATGGACAAATCTGATAAACACAAGGCTATCCGGAAACAGTCAGAGCCTGCAACTCGTTTTTTATCACCAATTATTTGTGACTTTACTTGGACTTGAAATAAATATCTTGAGACCCTTTCCCTAGCCCCAAGATCTAAAAATAAAATGTCCTAGGACTTCACTCTGGACTTCATAGCCAAGGCTTGAGACCTACTTGTGTCATCCATCAACATCAAAGACGCTTTCAACTCCCATCTTTGATCACAATTAAAAATCCTGTTCACTGATAACTGCACACACACATAGATGAACAATTGGCAACGGTTCGCCTATTTAAAACATTTTTTTTTCTTAAATGCCCTTAAGAAATAACAAAATCAACTTTTACCCATTTGCCTAAAACATCCCCATCCTTGCTTCCCTTTCAAGTGTAAAGCATATTCAAAAACTCCAGTGTGAAGCTTTCCCGTTGCATGACTAGCTACATGTATTCTTGTCATTAAACAAGACAGGTATCTGTGTAAGACTTTTATATATTTTTTAATATACACCAAATGTCTCTTTTCGTTATTCTTTTGTTTGGTTTCAATTTATTCAAGATGAACTTTTAATCATTTTATGTATATGCTTGAGCAACATGTTAATGTGTGAAAACACCATGGAATTGTTTCTGGACAATCCTTTTCAGTGGTGGAGCAATAACACATCAATAGTCTGTGCAGGACTCCAAAATTGGATATCAATTACAGGATTATGATATGTTATTGTGGCTATAGAGAAATTCAATTGTTACTATTTTCAGCATGTTGAGAGGATTTGTTCATGTTTTCATTGCTTAGTCTCTATTTCTAGTACAGCTATCATCTCCTTCAGAAAGGCTACACTACTAGAGAGGTATGGGAAAGGCTGCTAGGTAGCTGTTGGAAACAAAAGAGAATCCTGCATGTTAGGGATTGATCCATATACCCGGATTCACTGTCACAGCATTCCCAATCGAAGAAGAACTTGCATCCACACGGCCCTGGGAAGCGGATCTGACACTCTAAAATCGGCTCAGGGATGCTCTTAGTGAATTTTCGCACATTAATGCTTTTAGAGCATCCACAAACATATGCACGCACACACGAAAAAATCCACGCAAACACACACACGCGTACTCCCGAGCACCTCATCCCTTGCTAATTCCTCTCTTCTCCTCCCTATTTCGTCTTCTCTCCTCCCTCATCCTCGCTCTGTGGGCTGCCAAGCTAAACCCAGAGCAGCTAAATAATCACTAAGGCTTCCAGCTGGCAGAATATGCCGCAATTTTTCTGATAGCAGGGAATATAGCAGGGATGGCAGGATGCAACAGCAGCATGCCAATATGTATTGATATTGTGCTGACAAAATGTGTTAGTGTGTGTTTGTTTTGTGAGTGCACTCAGGGAAAGTGGAGAGGGAAATTGTTAGTATGACATACTTCATTTGAAGAGGCCTATTTTATTGGCAGGGCGTTTTGATTAAGTTTTTTTAATGCTTCCTTGGACTGTGAAAGAGATCATTCCAACAGTCAATTGGACACCATGGGCTTTACTGCGGGCTGAAAAAGGGAAAACAATCTATCCCTAAAAATGCTACTTCGATCTGTTTTGTATGTTTGTATTTAGATCCCACTCTGCTTTTTTGTTACTGTGGCTTTTTGTCCCAGTGAAAAAAGAATACTGAACTCTCAAAAGCTATATCTCTAATATGATGTAATCATTTGCAATTCTTACATTGTGCTCCCACGTTCTCTTAAGATTGGGTCCAATTCTTGTTTAAGCTTTGGTTTATCTTCATCAGGCCACTCTGCAATGCGGCAAATTGCAATTCTGATCCAAAATGCTGATAATCAGTTTGGCATAAAAATAACAATTCACTTGAAAGTGCTGCATGCTTTCCAATTTCCTAATTTTGGCCTTCAAAGCTGCACTGTTAAGTTATTTTCTACAACAGTAAATTGGCTTTTCTGAGCCTAATACCTACAGTATCTGCTGCTGAAAGCAACTAAAGCAAGAAAGCTTAAAGCCAAGCTGTTGAGTTTGGACACAGACAAATACACATGTAGATGCACACACACACACACGCTGAAATATTCGATTTTCAGAATTCCTTCTAGCTCAACATAGTTGCAGGTACCTAAATACAATATTGGCCCCTGGGTTATATCTATAAATATGAGTACATCAAAGGAGTTCATCCTACTAGGCACATCAGAATGGCCACTGGCTGCCTTGGCTCTCTCACACACTCTCACACACTCTCACACACTCTCTCTCACACACACACACACACACACACACACACACACACACACACACACACACACACACACACACACACACTCCAAAGTTTGTATTTTTGATGTTGAGCTGCCTTCATGTGCGTGTGAGTCTAGGTAGCGTGTCAGTAACTTTATCTGTCTTGAAATAGCCAGGAAAAAAAAACCCTGAAGGCCTAGCAGAGTCTTTCTTTCTGCAGTGCTGATTTATGCTACTTACTTAGTGAAGACAGGAGGTGGTAAGTACATCAATCATACAATCAGTCAGCCATTTAGAGTGTCGGTCGGTCCGTCAGTCAATCTTTCCCCCTCCGTCATGCATCACCCTCTCTCAGTACTTCTATCTGTCTCCATACCCCGTGCAAAAACCCACACTCACACAAACGGGGTGTAACAAGCAGCAGGGATTTTTTGATGGCAGCTATTTTTAGCGGGCTCTATCTCGTGGGTTTAGTAATTTTCTCTCCTCAGTAACAGTTACCATGCAGAGACTGTTGTTATGAGGAGTAGTCCGACGCGCCCAATCATCTGCCTCCCCGCGTGATGGATGGACAGACAGGTCACTGAGAGAGGCAGGTGACAAAAACAAAGAGTGCTGAGTTTGTATGAACCCATTAGAAACACCTGCACATCTTGTCACAGATACAGGCTATGTCTACGTTAGTACTACAGTGTAGAATGGGTTTGCCTTAATGTCCATAGGAACACATAATAGGCATGAAAGGGAGCATCTGTGGCTGATTCATAAATCACATTTCAGATTTCACAGCATTGAGACAGACTAAAGAAATGATTTTTAAGGCCTGTTTTCAATTTCACACTTCTATCTTCATGTTGGGTCGAATGTTGATTAGTCATGAAGTAGAACATATTTGTACAGCAGCTTTTGTGCTATGCAGTAATGGCAATAGTTCAAATATGCTGCAAAATGGAGAGAGAAAAACAATAGAGCTCAGCTATAATCCAAGCAATACCTGTGCTGCTGAATGTATGAATGTTTCCAGCTGACTTGGCATCAAATTCAGAAACTGTATTGTTCTGCCAACAAACAAACAAACGATATTAATAAAAGAGCAAGAACAAAACAAAGAGAAACAGCTAATCAGTTTAATGCAGGTTTTTTTTTTTAAAACATTGTTTTATTATTTTCTTTAAGGAACATATAATGCTGTAGTACCCATTTTCGGATTACTAGGACTATGTATCTTTTGAAAGACTAAACAGCACATTATTACTCCTTAAGTGATGAGAAATAAAAAAAACTGATCAATATTTAAAAAACTGGTGGTTTTGCTATTAATTGCTCTGATGTGACCAGTAGCTTGTGATGGCTAATGTTAGCTGACTTGAAATAGTAACTCAAGACAAAGTCAGCTTTTTTGAGATGGTAAATGAAATGTACAGTTACGGACTCATCTTCTCATCTGAACAATCGCTACCATGAAGCTGCCGGCTGTTCTTTAAAGGTGACCTATCATGCTATATTTAAATGATATAGTGTATGACCATACCTATATAAGGTATATTTATACATTTTATTTTTCAAAATACCAAACAGATCATTTTTTAGCCATGCCTCGTTTCGCTAATTTTCGCTTTATTCCAAACCTGCCTATGAAAATTCTGAGCAGCAGCTGACCACGCCCCCAGCAGAAGAGCCGGCGAGAGTCACGTTACCATGCTTGCTGTGATTACGAGTGTGGAATACACATGTAATCTCAGAGCAATGCATGTGTTCAAGCATATTATCAATTTGATCCAGAAACTGAAGCAGCGGAGGTTTTGGTGGAGGTGCAAACATCTCGGTTGCAGCAGGACGTTTCTGAATGGTTAGTTGACAAGCTGTTGTCCCTATTTATTTTTACTCTGTTTGCTACTTATTCCATTCATATTTTGGCTAATTAGCAAGAATGCAATGTGTACAGTTTGTAACTTAGAGTTTGGAACGCAAACACAGCGATACATATATATATTTATAAAGGGAGACATTCATATTTTCAGCATATATACAATGGCCTCATTGCGTTTAATAGTTTACAGTCCTTTTCTTCCAACATCGTGCAACAACCGTTGGAAAGTTCAATAACTTAGGGTGATAAAAAGTATAACTCCAACACCTCAGTTGTCAGCAATGTGTGTTTCATGTGTTTTAAAAGCTCAGTTATTGACTTCTTTCTAAAGGGGTACATGTGCAACTTGCGCCACGATGCCTTCTGAACCGGAGCATGTGCTGCATGGAGATACCACACGTAACATTAGCTTCACTAAGTTGTCTGTTTAGAGAATACATTTTTCACATGTCATTCAATATATGTTTATCACACTAGGTGTAAAGACGGATGCAGGAACTTGAGGACTCTAACCTGTGTGGTGGACCATCCTGGATTGTGTGCCTAAATGTGTTGTCCCTGCAGAATGCATTGAATATTTACAGAGCTGAACACAGTTGGACTACAGTTGAGGCAAATAGAGCACTGAGTGGTTTGTTTTGACTGAAATTGTAAAACGAATGCTAATATTGTTCATGGAAATAAATACTGGTGTATATGGCTTTATGCAATCTTTCATTCTGTCATTGTACATGTACTATTATATACTACACAGCAATGGCATAACGCACCCATGTGTATGACAAAAAAAGTCCACACACAACCTTATGCTTTTGAAATCAGAATATTCTTTACCCATCCAAACATGAATAATCACGACACATTTGATATCAACTCGGAACTTTATTGTCAAAATCAACGGTTATTTGAACCCATAAAAAACAGGAGCTTTGTGAGCTGGTGCTGGGGCTTCCATGGACACAGGATCAGAGTGGTGATTCCGGCCTGCGTTGTCCTCTGATCCGTGAAATGTCTATGTTAGGTTCAGACAGCAGCCAAATTGAACCGTGTAGCATACCCGGCGATGACCTCCTCCCTGTCAGGTTGCTCATAATGGTGCAGGGTCCACAAAGACTTGGTCGAAGATGAGGTCCATCAAGTTGGCCACGTAGCCTGTGCAATGTTAAAAAAAGCACAACAAAAAAAGTGGTTTAGATTAGTAAATGCATGTCGTCAACAACAACATACCAGGGCTTTAGCTCCGTTTTACTCGTGGTGTGTGTCCCCTCGCATACATACATACAGTGTTGTATCCTAACACACCCCCATTTATATTCATGTGCGCAAACAAGTAAACATGCAAAAGCTTTTCCATATAACGCTGCAAAAAACGGCATGTCTCATTAGCTTAGCGTAGCTTAGCGTAGCGTAGCTTAGCTTAGCTTACAGATCGATGATATATGATCGTTCTTACAGACTACAATCACAAAAGCTTTTACATAACGCTGGAAAAAACGGCACTTACCTCCAGAAGATTACGTTTGTTATTATAACTTACTCAATATGATTTTTTAGAGGATACAAAATACTAATACATAGGAGAATAAATACTTGTGTTATCGGCTAGGCTAGGCGTGGCTTTACAGCCTTCACACAGATCGCCATTACGGCAGTCTGAACATGTTCGCAAATGCCTGATAATTAAAATAAAAGACAAAGCAAAGACTGCGGAGCGTACAAAATAAAATGTTACAAGAACATATAAACACCTAACCGATTACTAGTTGGGGTTGAGGCGACATTGATACGGCTAAGCTACATGCTACATACTACAAGCTAGATATAGCTTTATCAGGAAAAACACCGCTAAATAAAAACTTACAGCTTCAGAATTGGATGTGTCCTCACTGGCCTGGTCCCGGATGGTTGGTATTGATCCCGGGTGTAGCATTAGTTTGGAGGCATATCCGTGTTGGACTTGAGAGAAGTTCATAAACATGTCCGTGGTTTAACTGGCTTAGACATCCTGCCAAGAGCAGGCAAAAACACAGATGTGACTGGGGTAGCCTGCCGATAGCCTATATGCGAATGAGAGGTTTGGCAATGCACGTGGCCGTGGCTCATTCCCCTGATAGGTGGAGAGTTGACCAATAAGCGGAGTACGTCTTTGTGACGTAGAAAAGTGTCGGAATGTGGATCCATTTTTTTCAGATCCGTTGCAGCCCCTTTTTTAGAGATTTGGCGAAGAAGGAAAATAGAGAGGGTTGTGTTTTCTGACACTTGGTGAGTTCCCCGGAACACCGGGGACACATAATCATGTATAAAAGACGTACAAAGGTGCATTTTGCATGATAGGTGCCCTTTAAATGACCACTTGAAGCTGCTTCAAAGAAAAACGTGTCAAACCCCTTAGTTCCCCATGTTTAAATGCTGGTTCTAGTGGCCCGCACTAAAAGGAAATATACACAACAGATTCACAAATAATAAATCATTATAGCAAATTGAAAACATGTCCAAATGAAAGTGGGGTTTAAAAATCTGAAAAGTTTGTGGTGCGTGAGGTTTGTGACTAAAGAGGTGGATGCAGGGGCAAAACAAAGCATAAGTGCAACGAAACCAAAGAAAAAGTCAAAAGTAAGCTGCAGCAGCCACAGCAACATCAGAGTAGAACAAGTCAAAAGAAAAGAGGGTTGCCAGCTGTATCAAGATAGGAATAACCTCGAAACACCCTCAGGATCACCTGCAGAAAGAGCACAGACAGGTAAATCACACAGCCAAGCTCAAGATGACACCACATTCATATTCTATACTCTGATAATCCCTGCTGCCTATGCTTTCTCTGCTGCATCCTTGCTAGTCCAAGCCAGCAGTTCAAATGGCTCTGGACTGACTCTTGGAGATTGTTCAAAGCAAGCACACTATGGTTATAAAGCATAATTGGGTGCCTTTCCAGTAGAGAAAACGTGATGTAGTGCCTCCAGGATGGCATTGTAGTGGATAAAATGAGATAAGGAGCTCTTATGTATGGTTTTCCATTGGACAAAACAAGATTAAGTGCCTTCCAGTTTAGTATGCAAGTGCAGAAAATATGATTGAATATAATATTAGATGCCCCTTCAGTGAAGCAAATGTGATGCAGTGAAAATGGGATATATGATGGAAAACCTTCAGGTGTCCTGCAGGTGCCCAAACACAATCATCTGGTGCTTTTGTTTGTTTTTATTCCTTCAGACAACCTGAAGTCTCTCCACTGTAAGCCTCTAGATCAGTATTTCTCAAACTTTTTCATACCAAGGACCACTTAACCAATACAAAAACACTCGCGGACCACCTAACTCCACAAATATCCAAAAACACATCGTTTTTTACAAATCGCCTGAAAATGGTAAAAACAAGTGGCCACATGTGTGATGAGGGTGTTTATCTGGGCTATATCATGCAATCAAAAGTTAAACTTAAGCTCGCTCCATTGCGGAGATATTCCCGCGAGAGTGCGGAAAACTTCAATTTAATTTATTTCAAATGTGAAATTTTACCAATATACTCACGGACCACTAGGGGGCGCTCACGGACCACCAGTGGTCCGCGGACCACACTTTGCGAATCACTGCTCTATATGTTAGGTATTTATTTGTCCTACAATTTGAACATCTACCGCTGTTTTATTTATACCAACAGCAGTATAAGTCCTATGCTATATTTTCTCTCCTCTGGAAGCTCAAATGGATTTGTAGAGTCAGGTAAGGTACACTTTCGACAGACGGATGGAGTTACTGTTCGAGAGTACAATGTGTAGAGGGAAAACAGAGAATCAGAAAGGGGAAAGGAAAGCTGGGTATTTTTGAAAAAAAACTATTGTGAGCATAGTTGTACAATAATAGAGGTTATCTGGGAAGTGTTGATCTTTATGTCGTTTTGACAACATGAAAACTGAGGGAAAGGCCAAATCAGTGTCAGCCAAACATGTCAGAATTGAGGAGAAACCCATTACAGAACTCATACTGTTCACTGTCCTTTCTTCCATCCTTTCTCAGGAAGTTCTCCTCCCGCCTTCACACACAAATACACAAAAACAAATGCTTAAAACTTAAATGAGAGACAGTATCTAGGTGTTGTGCGGGAGGCATTTTCTTTGAGATGTCAAGGTGATCCTGTAGGTGGATTCATCTTTAACCATGTTCATTTATTCATTCTGTCATTTGATTTATTGTCATGTGAAGAGCTGCAGCCAATTACAGCATACACTGAGAGCATGACAGCAAAACAACTATGTGATGTTGCTCTCGCTCTGCCTTTCCTGGCCTGGTTCTTGTTTGTCTCTGTTCTCCTAATAAGCTCCTGGTGTGTTTCGCATCCCGCGGAGGTCAGAGCACCTGAGGCCAGAGCTCCACTGTTTTGAGTTCCTGGCCTCAGATATTAGGACTGGAGGCTTTTTCCCCTCGTGTACCATGAGACAGTATGTGTTGCTCTTAACAGACATTAACAGTGACCTCAAATCATGCCTTTCACCCCCACCAGTCATACATACTGTACACTACATGCTGGCTGACTATGCTGAAATCAGCATACCATTGTTTGTTGCTATGTTCTGTTCATGGAAGACAGATGCTGTGTTTAAATGTGCAAACTTCCTCACCTTGAATTACTTTTTGGGTGTGTTTACATTACCAAAAATGGCTTAATGCAGTGCTGATATGTTCTCACATTGGTCAATCAATAGGTGTGGAACTTCTCACCCTCAATGGTTGACAACTTGGCTTAGTAGCGGAAGGGGAAGGAGACCACTGAATTCATAAAAATGGTGGCAGAGAAAGTCGCAGCATTTACAGTTGTTCATGAAAACTCCAAATACAATTAATATAAATGTCAAGTGAATAAACAAGCTGAGAGATATTTTTCCAGCTGACAAAGCGATCCAATCCCGGTAATGCTCCACTCAGTTGCAATTTGGCCATTAGAAAGAAGAAAATGGAGCCATCAAATGTTGCGACAAAAGCTGTGTGCCATTTGAGACAACGTCGACATTCATGCACTACACAAGTAAGGTCATAGTGTACACAGTGTAGTACATGGACATGTTCTAGGATGAGTCACAGCAAACCTCTTTGATTTGATAGCACCAATGTAAGGCTGTTCGTTGTCACAGCGGTGATTTCAGCATGGTACAAATGCTCACACTGACTCTGCTGATGATGTTGACTTGTTGCTCATATTAGATTAGAATGTGAGCAAGCTAACCTTTGCTAATTATCACTAGACACAAAGACACTGTTTATGAGAATGTCATTCGTTTTTAATAGTACTTGGCAGTGGCGGCCGGCCCATAGGGGCGCTAGGGGTTGCGCGCGCTGCTAAAGAGACTACCATGGAAACCAAACAATGGTGTAGCTGTAATGTTCCCAAAGCACCAGTGTTCTGCAGTTTGTGTGGGCCTACTGTACTGTTGCACAGTTTTGGAAGATTAATAGCTAACCACACTGAAGATTATGGATTATCTCATATTTTTAAGCCTCAATTTGTCCTCCCCCCACCCTCTAACATCACCAGATAATTTAAGGGGTAATTTCTCAAAAATGTCTTCCGGGTGAGGATCCCCCTGGACCGCCTTAGTATGGTTTGGTCCCTATTTCCATAGCCCCACCAAAAATATTTTCCACCAGTACTTGGTCATAAACCGAGGGAGTTAAATGTTGAGCGTTTGATTCAAATGCATTGGAGGAGCAAGGTCCTTCAAGTTTATTCCCTGGGGAACCTTGAAAATATGTATGCTATCTATCCAATAGTTTTGGAATTCTTTGAAAAAGCTTAAATTGTCGATCTCATTGTGTCAGCAGGGTAGACCGAAAAAACTTTATTTAAAAGCCTTGGTCCAGGGAGGCAAAAAGTACATAACTGAACCAAACTACACTGACTTACAAGAATCCAACAAAGAATCCAACAAAGACTAAACATAAAACTACTTAAATACAAGCAGACCAGGGGCCTCATTTATAACGCCGTGCGTAGGATTCACGTGGGAAGGTTGCTTACGTAGTAGAAATCTAAAAAACATTTTCCGATTCACCAAACATTGCTTACCGGCGAGGAAAGTGCGTACAGCACTTCCTACGCCGGTTTCCCTTTATAAATCACAACCGACTCGAAATGCGGTGCAGCTTTTGCGGGCTTCACGTAACGCCCATATTTGCCTATAAATAGTCAAAGAAACGCCCATTCATTCATTTTGACTTACTTTATGAAGAAGATCGCAGGAAATGACGACAGAACAGCTACAAAGGACATCTCACACCGTGTCAGATTCTGGTTATTTTGGGGAGGTCGAGATAAATCATATTGTTTGGTGGATGCAGTTTGAACCAGAGTAGCAGCATGGAGGTCGGATCGTCAGCAAAATAAATAAATAAGTGGTCCGAAAAAGGTTAATGACAAAAGAAATACACATAGCCTTCCTCAGGCAGTGTGTTTGTACCGGGGACAGGAGACACCCCCTTGATGAGAAACTGACTCTGGAGTGGAGTCATGACGACTGGATCTGAATTATTTGTTTGTATTTGGTGGTTTGTGTCCCAGCTGTGGAGAAAACATTTCATAACATTAACACAACATATTCAAGGTGGTTTTAAATAACATATCCGTATTTAATTTATTATGTTTTTGCGTGCACTGAGGAGTCGCAAGCAGGTGTTTGTTAAATCATTTTAAGATTGGCTTTAATCAATTTGTGAAAATGAATTATTCATATATGATAAATGAGAGGTAACATTTTATTTATGGTATTATTTCCACACATTTCTCTCCATTCTTCCTTCTGCCAACCGTGTCGCAGTTTCTCGTCTCTCCCGTTTGTGTGCTTAGTGCGTACGCATGGGTTAGAGTTTGCGTGGAGGACCGCACATTTTCCCGTCAAGTTAGTATTTTATAAATCGCAAACACTGCGTAGAAACTGGCGTACGCCATTTTTTGAGCGTATATCCCTTTATAAATGAGGCCCCTGATGAGGGTTCAAAGAGCCGGGTTGCGGTCGGATAATACAAAAATCAGCTCCTACGTTCTAACCCTATATCCTATTCCTTGACCTCTGTGTGAAACGTCACAGGGTTAAGGGATAGAGGATATGAGAATTCAAAAGGACTTAGGAGAAGAGACTGCGGTACTTTAGAGAATCCGAATGCACTTTCACTATCCGACGTGTTTATGATGCGCCAGCGGACGTCATGAATGTGCGTCTGCTGCTGTGGGGAAACTATGGAAACTACAGTTTTCTATAGCGGACTACAACATGGATGTTTAATAAGAAGGAGGGACTACTGTAAACTCATCTAGAGACTCTGCACCGTGCTCTGATGCTGTTGCGTTATGCTTTATGAACGTGGACAACAGAGAAACATATTCTTCATGACCAAAGTTGGAATTGAAATAAAAAAGGAAAGTGAAACTTATGCTCCTAGTCACCCTCTCCCTCCGGTCCACATTAATACAAATGATCCCAATATGTATGAACAATGAAAAGATCTTAAAATCATTACAAATGTATTTATTATAAACGTTAGTCCTTAACATCTATCACTGTGTATATCACTTCAAACATCTTTTAAAAGTTGAACAAACTCCACACAGCTCAGTGAAATGTTGACTTTATTTGATCATTTCAGTAAAAACTAACGTTCATATTTCTCTTTTTGATTATAATACTGATGAACGTTCAAAACAAAGCACTTTGGCAACTTACCACATACGTTTTAAAAAGCTTAATAAGCACCGTAACTTTCATGATATCATTTCTCCGTCATAATCATTTGTTTCCGTGAACGGCCGACTGTTGTGTGACGTCAAATGCTGCGGCTGCAAGGCATTGTGGGGCAGCATTTTCTCCTCTCCTTTCGGTTAGGGAGGTCCAGTGGTTCCTAAGCTAAAGGAGGTTATAAAGGAAGTTTGAAACCTCCTTTCCTATCATTCTAGAGTATTCGAACGGCTCTTATCATGGCTGCCACTGAGGGACTTCCGGGTCACTTCACTCGGTTAGGAAGGTTCAGCTAAATGGACTATTCGACTGCAGCCCCGGTGTACAGAAGGTCAGGTGATTACAGGGCTAATGGGGAACAGGTGGAACTAATAAGGCCAGGACAGAAAATCAAAACCAGTGGAAACACACACAAACAACCAGACAAATAAACACAAACATTTTGTAAAAACAGACAAAACAAAACAGATAAACTCAAAAGTGGAATCATAAAAATGCCGGTGCTTTAGGAAGAGCCATCTTAGGACCATAAAAACCTATACAAAATAACTTAGCAATCCTTTCATTAGTCGTTGAGATATTTCAGTCTGGACCAAAGTGGTCAACCGAATCTTTGACAAAAGAGGGATTTTGAAAAATGCATTTTGCGTCTTTTAACCTTTCCACAATTTCTTGTTTTGTCTAAAGAGGGTGCACGTTTAGAAAGTGCTGTATTGAAATAGGTGGAGCATTGATTGCTTGCAGGTCATGTGGTGACTACCATTGGTCGGGGCTTGTTTTGTTAATTGCAAAACGGATACAAAAAGGGCATATGGTCCCATAAAGTTTAAACGTTTGGTTCATGTTTTCTTCCAGGCTTGCTAACTCCTCATTAAGAGATCACTTTCTAACGTGCTTCCACTGGAACGGATGGGGGTAAACTAAACTGCACATGAACTAGTATTCGGAAAAAATTTAACTTTCAAAGATGCCAGTTAGTGAGCTCCAACACAAACATTCTATAAATGTTTCTGTTCCTTTCTGAATGGTTTCAGACCTACGCATTTTCAAATACTTCTCCCTTTTTCTGACTGAGTGAAAATAAATGGGAAACTTGCATTGATTGGGTGTTAATAGTGCAATGGGCATGCTCCAGGGCAGTTTGGTCTGTTAGGGAGGGTTGCTAGTTTTGCGAACATGGCCACTGTCAATACATAATGAGAATGTTTTTATCAGAAACAAAGTCAGAATTATCACATCTCCCATCGATTCTGCATCAATGCATTATGAGGATTCAAATATATGCAGAAATATTTGCATCACAAGTAGTACAAATAAATTAGAGAGAATGGGTTAACTGTAGGGGTGTAACGGTTCACAGAAGTCACGGTTCGGTTCGTACCTCGGTTTGGGGGTCACGGTTCGGTACGGTTCGGTACAACAAGAAAAAGCAAAAAAAAGTCCCAAATGCATAATTCCAGGTTTGTTTTTTATTTTGAACAGTAGTGCAAGTTTCAGTTTAAAAATAAGGAACTCTAACATTTTGAATAATTAACTGTATTAAACAGTGAAAAACAAACCACAAACAGTACCACACAGACTCAGATGGCCATATTATCTGTAATGGCTGATGTCAACCAAAAAGGTTTTATCAAGCTGTAAAACTAAAAAGAATGTCTTGAAAATATTACAAAATAAATAATAAGAAATTGTTTCAAGAGCGCATAGTCGTTGAAAAACATATGCCAAAAGCTTCCGTTATTTATTTTGGTCTCTCTGCTTTCATGTCTATTGGCTTCTTGAAAACAGCGGGGATCAGCTGTTGAACAGCTGCTGTCTTTCCTGGCTCCGGTGATTGGCAAATCTAGGTGATGCCTTCTGATATGAGTTAGCATGTTTGGCGTGTGTTGCCATTAGCATACCGCACCGCTATCGAACAACACCAACACACCGTCCTCGTCCGATCCACCACTCGCGCACTTCATCGTTATTGTAGTCCACAGGGAACCCGAAATGTTCCCACACAGCTGATTTAAAAGAAGCAGATGGGTTCTAGCTCCCGTGTGTTATCTGAACTGCAAAACTAACTTTTCTTCTTCTGGTATTTTGTTCGTTTTGTTGTTGTTTCTTATTGTTCTTCATTTGTTGTTTAAGGGCGGCTGGCAAACAGCTTTTAGGCGCAATGCCGCCCCCTGGAGTATAAATAGTGTAGTGGATACTGCCCTGAATAACAGACTTTTTTCCCACTCGTAAAAAAAAGGCATATTCGCCGTGTGACTGCATGTACCGAACCGTGACGGTACGGGACGAATATGGATACCGTTACACCGCTAGTTAACTGCTTACACAATTTTTACAAAACTTGTCAACCAATGTAGGGTAAATTGCTGTGCATGGAAAGAACACACTGTAGCAGGAAGGTTGCCGCTGAGGAGAGGAAAAGCCATGCAGAGATAATTGGGATGGATAGAGAATGTGATATTTCTTGTTAATTCCCAGTTGGTTCGTGGTAATATAAAGCTCATTTGGCTGTTATAGCTGAAATTACCATTAATGAGTCTACGTCTATGTGCTTGTCATGAACTGTAATCTGAAATGACATCTTAGTATTGATTGCCTGGTTTGCAATTTTGAGAGTAAATTGTTTATGTCAACAAAACCATTTGCTACTTTTCTAATATTAAAGCTTATCATCAAGATCAGACTTTTATTATTCAGGAATACATAGGAAATATCATATGGTATATAGGTATATCCCATTTGTATAGTGTATTATGTGTACTGTATATGTAAATGAAAATGTTGTTTTATTTTTATTCTAATTCAAGGGGAATCACCACAGGAGAATAGCTAAATTATATCACCTTACTTTATTTCGTACATTTTAGAAAATGTGTTATTTGTATTATACTGTAAATGTTTAATTGTTAGTTATAGGCAAACAAATATGTGCTAATTCGCATACATTTATACAAACAAAATCCATACTTTAGATAGAAGCAGATTGAAATTTGTTTTTATTTTATTGACATTTTTGTTTTTACAGAGAGAACCACTCCACTCCATAAATCGGAAAATACTGTCAACAGCCATTACACGAATCCATTTCAACCAAGGTTTTTGTGGGAAATATGTTAAATAAGTCAGGCTATGAATTATATATGAACAAACCCCGCTGTACAAGCCTCCAGAATATAGATTATGAAAAAGCTACTCAAAGAGAGATATCTGGCCCAGAGTATGATTAAAAAAAAATCATTTTGGGAAAACAACCTTTAACGATATGTATTGTGGTGTGTAGGGTACATCTTTCGATATTGGATATTCCCATTAAATGTACTTACTTTTAAGACAATTGTTTTTTGTATTACACATTTTCTGAAACTCTTTATTGTAAAATATGCCGATAAGACTGATCTGTTTGGCGGACTTAGGAGAAAACAATCGATAAAAACTTTAGATGACAGAACACCTAAAAGTGTATTTTGTAAGTTGATCAATGAATACATTAAACATTCTATAAACCCAGTCAAAAGAAGGGGGTGTGGGATGTATAGCTTGCTGGCATTTTCAAACTCTTTTGAAAGGAATAAAGGAACAAGGAGAAAATATTCTTGGAGACAGTTGCGAGTGAACAGCTGGAAACCCTTTGATAAGTGTAGCCAGAGACTCTTTGAGTTTATCTCTCTCTGTGAGTTGAAACTTTAAGTGCACGGAAACACTTTGGAGTTCTCCGCAATACATAAGGAGTTCAGACTTCAAAATATGAGGGAATAAACAACAAGAAAGTCTAAATTCTTGTGGGCACTTATTCGGCCTTTTCACTTTTTGTTGAGAAACAAACTTGATTAAGAGTGTAGAGAAACCTTGAGTGTTTGTTTTTACTGTAGCAGCTGAAACTGCATCGCCACAGGCAACAGGCACTTCCTCTGCTTTTGCTGCATACAGGCTATTTAACCTTTGTAGAATTGCCCTCGCTGCCTTCAGGGGGGGAGGGGTTGGGTGTGCAATTGGACGCACTATGCACAGGTGGTTACTGATGGGCTAGTTCATCTCTGTGTCAGCAGGATGTGGTCCAGCTTGTCTTGTCTCATGTTCTGCTTCACTTTGAAGTTGTTCACCTAGTCGATTGCTGTCCCGCAGTATTTTTGGCATCTGGAAAGACTTCAAACTCATGGATTTGTAACTCTACCAAGACTCCCTGGATTGAATTTCATTGTGTCACCACTACCCGAAGTTACCTGACCCCAACTTAACCAGCTTCCATTTTTGAATGAAGGACTGTTTTTGGTCTAAATACCCACTTAGTCTCTGTCTTCAGCTGCATCTGAGCTAATGTCCAGGAGGGTCTTGTTGGAATGAGTGGCAGCTCAACTTTCACAGTCTGACACAGGTCTGGCACTGGATTGCCTGGCAGATAGCCAATCTATTTATGTCCATATGGTTATTCCCGATGATGAACAATGTCCCTCCCCTGGAAATAGATGCGGCTGTTGGCCATGTACATTATATACATGTTTCCAAATAACGGAACTATGATGTAACTGCGGAAGGGCCCTGACTTTGTTAAATCAATGAATCTAATTTACAATAAAGAATGCATGAGGTAATGTTGTCTTATTTCTCTAAAGTTATCCTGTTTATATTTGATCAATGTACCCTTTTTGTTGTCTTGAGTCATTTTAAGCACCTTTAAATACTGTAACTTCACTAGTATTAGACTATGTCTACTCTGCTATAAAATATAAACACTAAATCATTTAGCTGAGCAACATCTTATATACATTTATATTTAAATTAGTTGAACACAATGTCACTTACCTTGAGCACATTAGTTTAAATACCACTATTAGAGGAAATAACCAAATATCATGCTTGAATCAGCTTAATAAATGGAACTCTCAATTATTTACTATACACTTGTGAACAAACAACATGAAATATACAGTGCTTAAATGTACCTTCAATAACGTCAGATCAATAATCTCTTTAACTGGAAATTATTATAATGTCACTATAGTTGGCGTAATAATTTGTCGCCACAACCTTCAATTTCACTGCTACTCCGATGACATCCAACTTTATATCTCAACAAAAACCATCACCCCCACAACACACACCACTCTCACCAACTGTCTCTCAGAAATAAAAGCATGGATGCAAACAAACTATTTCCAACTGAACAGTGCCAAATCCGACATCATCATCATCGGCCCCCCATCCCGTATCAAAGACATTCAGAATTTCAACTTCTCTATCTCTATCCCCCCCCCCTCACATCCGCAACCGGAGTCATCTTCAACAGTCAGCTCAAATTCAACCACCACATAAATCACATCACCAGGACCGCCTTTTTCCACCTCAAAACATTGCCCGTCTCCACCCATCACTCTCCTCCTCTGCTGCTGAAACCCTGATTCATGCATTCATCACTTCACGACTCGACTACTGCAATAGCATCCTCTACGGCAGCGGTTTTCAAAGTGTGAGGCGTGCCTCCCTGGGGGGGGGCACCAGAGAGCTTCAGGGGAGGCACAGCGTGAGAAAAAAATAACGAGAAAAAGATGAATAAAGTGTCACTTGCACACTTTTGGATGTCAGAGGCTTGGTATTACCCTTGTGTTTTGTTTTGGTAAAAATGGTTCATATCTTCAGTTAGCTGAGATTCTTCCCATTAATCTGGTGCTACACATTAATAGTTTCATAAATGTTAAGAAGCCCTGAGACACAGTCTCGAAAAGAAAACAGCGGGGGGGGGGTCCACTGGGGGGACCGCCGTGCTTAAGAGGTTAAATACTTGTATGTGTGTAGATTAGAAAGAGGTAAGATAAAGGATCTGCAGTATTTTATGAAGTAGGCTATTAATCGTACAAAGGTCAGTTGTATACAAGTAGAAGTGTGTATTTACCTGGTAGTAGGCTGTCAGTAATGGCTACGCCTCTCTACTTGGACTGGTAGATCTCGGCAGACTGGCAACTTTAAAAGCAGCTCTCGGTTCAAAAAAGGTTTGGCACCCCTGCCGTACACACCCCTCCGTGACGGAGTGAACTCCGTGGAGTGACACTCGCAGCTCAACGAGGCTCCCTCCTGTCAGATGGAGGGAGTAAATACAGCAGCAAGCTTTGGGACGGCCTCCCCTCTCTCTAACTGTATGTAACAACGGTTTCAAATCAGCATCTCTTTGACAAAAAATTCAAATGAATAACTACAATAAAACTCCAATCCCAAACTTGGGGTTGGGCCTTTTTCAGTCAAGTCACAACTCTAAGGCACACTCTCTCTCTCACACAATTCAATTCCTGCAAACCTGAACCCGCCCACCTGAACCAATCAGTGACCAGTATTTCCCTTATTCACGAACACTCCTTCCTCTTTCAACCATGAACTTTATGAAAATAAAAGACAATATTTATAATTATACATCTTTGTCTTTAAACATATTTATTACAGTTTCCCTTTTTAGACTGTTATGACATATCTTTTAATCGCAAGGAGAGACAACCAAACAGGCGGAAAAGGCATAAAAAAGATTAACCAAAAACGACTGTACAATCTGTGGGATATGAGACCTCAGATTAGAAACTTGTGATGTCATCTAAACTATTTTTTACTTTGAATAGACTTACGGCCTGCTGTTAAACTCCTAATAGGGTCGGAAGTCACGTGACAAAGATTAAGGAAATGACGTGTGTGGTCTTCTTTCTGGATCATCGTTCTTTTTTCTAATTATTGGTTTGATGTCATGTTGTCAATGTTTTCAATTCAAAACCATTCAGATCACCTCTGTTTGTTGAGTTAGGCCGGGGTAAGGTTTAGGGGTTAGGGGTGTTTGCGAAGACGCGAGCAGTGGTATACAGATATACTTCCACTTTTTTTAAGCTAAACAAAAGTGTACAGGTGCATAATGCTGTATTTTTACCGTTTGTTCTACAAATGATTCCTATTACTCAGCCGAGACACACACAGACGCGCACACCTCAGGTGAGTCTATCTGTCTAGCCTGCTCTTGCACGTCCTCTCTCTCAGGAGTTTGGGTCTAACAACACATTTCCAAAACTGACATTTAATCCAAGCAAACAAATCACCGTTGAGATTCCCCATCCATCCATGAGCCAGAATGTATTTATACACACACACACACACACACACACACACACACACACACACACACACACACACACACACACACAGTGCATGCACAAAGTCATAGCAATATTACAGAACATCTCTCTCAGCGCCCATCCAGACTGTCAGGGGAATATGCTTATTTGTGATTTTATTGGAGAAAACGGTGTCCTCCATTTCCATTATTGGCACCACCTCTCAGCCCCCTGGGGTTGTGTGTGTGTGTGTGTGTGTGTGTGTGTGTGTGTGTGTGTGTGTGTGTGTGTGTGTGTGTGTGTGTGTGTGTGTGTGTGTGTGTGTGTGTGTGTGTGTGTGTATCTCTGTTGTAGTTAGGTAGCTACAGGTACATCATATCTGTCTTGAATTCATTGAGATCGATTTTCCTGACAACAAGCCTGAATATTACCGTAGTAACTCAGATGTTGCTCGTGAGCATTAAGAACACTTTTCTGTGTGTGTGTGTGTGTGTGTGTGTGTGTGTGTGTTTGTTATGGTGTGTGTGTAATGTGGGGGTGGGCATTAGATGAAGAGAGACAGACTTAGTAAGAGAAAGTGAACACTCCAAAAAACAGAAGTTTTTTTGACAAGCTAAGCCGACTTAAAATGCTTTACCAGGGGCCATATTGAATAAAGATGATGGGTTTAGCTGGGTGGGGAAAGGGTTACGCCAAGCACAAGGAGAGAAATGGGGTGTATACAAATCTCGGTGCTGCAGGCACACTTGTAGGCGTTTAAGAAATATAAGAGAATGCATTTACTCTGGTATTAGCAACACAAAAAAGGAGACCATTTGATTCTTCATTTCTAAAGTTTGTCTAGACTGTGGGAGATATAAGTGGATCATCTGAGGTGTGCTATTAATAACGCTTCTGGAAATTAATTAAGTCACATTGTAATCCACCTACTTATTCTTTTGTCGGTCTTCATTATCATCATAAAAAATACAGTAGAAGCAGAGTAGGAGAGATAAAGAGGAAGTTGAGGCGTCAACCAGCAGCAGTGAAGCTAATGATTTCTGACCTCTACCGGACAAACAGCCACATTTGCAATCCTCTCTGTTCCCAACCCTTTATTCATTCTCTGTCTATTGTCTCCAGGGTATCGCTTCGCACCATTATTTGGGTGGAATTAACTCTAGAATCATCTTCCCTCACATCTTCTCTGTTTATGTGTGTCTGTTTTTCTTATACCTGATCATAATTTGTCTTTTCCATTTCCTTTATCTCTTTGTTTCCTTGTTGCCTGTTGTTCATCTTCTCCTTTCTCTTTCTGTCCTCTTCTTTTCATAACTCTAATCTCCTTTCCTTATAATTTATTTCACCCTCTACTCATATTTTCCTTGTTTTGTCCTATCATTTCCTTTCTGCTTTGTTTTCCTCTTCATTTCCTTCTCTTTTTCCCCTTCCTCATCTCTGTTCTATTATTTACTTGCAACTTATCTGCTTTCTTATTCTCTTCTATTCTCTTGTTCTACCTTTCTTTTAAAGGCCTTCCTTCCCATTTCTATAGTTTGGCTATCTGCCAGGCATACTGTCTCCTTTCCTCTCTTCTCCATCCTTTCCTCTTCATTTATCTTGTCTCCTCATAGCTTTCCATTCGTCTTCACCTTTATTTCCCCATTCACTCTTAAAATGTCTCTTTATTATGTCCCTCTTATTTCTTATTTCCCACCTATCATTTCTCATTGGATCTCCTTTATCTCCAATTGCCTTGCTTATTCTCTCCTCCCCTCTCATATTTTCCAATTTCCTTTCCCTCCTTTCCTTTCTACTTTCCTTCCCCCCCCTCCAATCTCTGAGATGTTTTGTTTTTCCCTTTCATTTCCTTTCCTTTTCAATGTTCTTGAAAGCTTTCCATTCCTCTTTTGTCTTAATCGCTTCTTTTTTTTTCTATCTCTGTGTCTATCTTGTTTTCTCTGATCTTCTTCCTTCCTTTACATTACTCATCCGTTCTCCTTACCCTCCCTTTTCTTGTCTCCTCTCCTCTACGTTTAGTCCCTACTCAACACCCCCTGCTTTTAGCCCTCTGGCTTCGGATGCTAGGCAGACGGCAGGCCACAGTTCTGTCCATGGGTGTTTCTCAATGTCGAGGACGCTTCCATGGTAGGACAAGTCTTCCGAGTCAGGTCCTTCAGAAGCTAGGCAAGAATCATTCCTGGCATATGGAGAACGAAGAATGGAACAGGCTAACAAGTGTGCAGGTGTGTGTCATATGAGAGGCCCCGTCTTACATTTTCCGCCACAGATTTTGGAAATTGGTCCGTGCAAAGCATTGTGGGGATTGTAAGACCGTGGTGGATACACATGTGTAGCCACGAAATGTCTTGCTACGAAGGACGCCGGGCTCGGTAGAATTCCAAGGAGCCTGGACATTGGAACAGTCCTTCTGCGGGAATAACGTAGCATCCTTGAAATACATGTAGTGGCTCTGAAGCATCCTTCCTTGACATTGAGAAACACCCCCAGTCTCTCCAGACACCACCCACCTCATCTCCTCCCCCTCCCTCCCCTCTTCCTTCCCTTTGCGTCCAGAGGGTGTCAGCCGCAAGCACTTACTCCCATCCGTCCTGCTGACCACCAGGCAATGCCATGGCACAGACACTGATCTGATGTGACAGCTCCCTCATTATTTAAAGTCAAGACCGCTCTGTGTGTTTGTGTGTTGACTGGGCGATGGGGATGTGAGTGTCCACTGCCTGCGTGTCTCTGCCCTGCTCCATGAGGAGAAAAGAAGAGATGGCTAATGAAGTGAGCATTTGATTGGGAGCCAGAGAGCCATTGCAGTGTTCTCAGGGAGAGAAAGGGGTTGGGAAAGCCTTTTATGCATTAAAGTGAATTGGAATCCAAAAAGGCAAACCAAGATCAGGGGAACATTATAATTTACTGTCTACTTTTTCTGAAATTATATTTTTTTCTTTTGGTTTCTAGGGGAACCAAGCACATTTGTATTACTTAAACATATTATTACTGTCGTTCGAGACAGTCCAACATATTAGTTAACATTTCCAACTCTCTCAGATTAAATCCAAGTCCCATTGATTGACTATGGATCAGCTCCAGATTTTACAATTAATGACTTCACATGTTTGAAAGATACCTCTCTTGTTTCTGGCTTTAAAATGAAGTAGCTCATGTTAGCCGACCATGACGGCAAGTGTCCACTTTTCAAAGTACAAGCTAAGTGGGCTTTATTCAAGTGCAGAGAGGCTGAGTTGCTTTGAGATTGCACCTTTCTACTATCGCTATATACACACACACACACATTTTTCTTCTCCTTCACTCATATATTCTCACTTGCAACTCAAACAAAACACTTTTGCCTTTTGACTTCTCCTTTGCCGCTGACCACCAAGTCCAATAAAACCGAAAAAATATCCGGCACATGCACAAACACGTGTATACACACACACACACACACACACACACACACACACACACACACACACACACAGCTCTCGGATGCCCAGGGCCAAAGAGCTAAATTGAAATGGCCCTGAGTCTGCAAGCAAACCTAAGAGAAGAGGGTGGAAACTTGACCGAAGAGGAAGAAATGAAAGCGAGAATCAAATAGCTGCCTTCAACATGTAGCTGTTGGATACAGAATATCAACAAGCTGCTGAGATGGATTGGTCACGTGCAGCTTGAAGCTTCTCCTGGCTTTCTCGCCATTCCATTTCAGGAATAATAGTGTTGTACTGTATATCCATGTTGAATCCAAGCTCTCACACATGCCTTTTCTCTCTCACACACACAAACACAAACTGACACATTCTTAGGCCTCTCTGTGCCTGTGGATATTAAAGACACTATATCGGCCTGTGGATGTAATGAGGTTGGAGAGAGCTTCTCCTCGGGCTCTAATACCTGTGTCTATCTTTGTTGGTGTGTGTATGTGTGTTAGCTCCAATGCTGTGTTCCATTAAGTGTGTGTGGCTGCGTAGCCCCTCTCCCGGCTGTAATACACCGTGGACTATTTCAGACCATGCCCCTGTATAGGTCTCCATTGATATTGGTTCCCCGCTACCTAAGGGTTGCTGGGGCCCTCTGACAGATGTTAGAGAAAAGGTAGTCCGCCAGCAGCAACTCTATATGAGGAAACACAATTGGAGCCACAACTTTATTGTCTTAAAGGTGCAGTTCAACCAAAGAGGCAGGCTGGAAACATAATAAAATGAAGAAACGGAGGGGGGAAACATGGCTTTATTGCAGATTTATTGTCTACAAATCAAGTCAAAGAAAGAGGGAATGGCAAGAGTAAAAAAATCAACAACAAACTTGACCATTGTATCTTTCCTGGAACTGTATAACAATAAATGATGAAGGTAGAGAGGCGGGCCGCAAGTGGGGCAGTCTGCAAATGCAAAGAAAGATTGATGGGAAGTCAAGTGAAGACAGGGAGGTAAGCATTTCTGTACGGCAGGTTCTCCGTTGCTCTAAATCACAGTACAATGAAGGAGGGAAACACTATATTTCTTATCTTTTTCTAAATATCCATAGCACTCTATTCATAAAATGGTAAAAAAATAAATGTTGATCATACAGAAATATCATAAAAAACGAAGGCAATGGTTGTACATTTTGAAATAGAGCTGGATTAACAACTGACACAAACAGTGTGTGTTTTTAGTATCTTAATAACCATCTGACTTTCTTTAGCTTTATAACATTTTGCCAGAAGAGTGCCCTAACTTCTCTTTGTTTAACTCATGCGTTCCCTGTTAAAGAGCACCTTCATTACCTAACTTTAGTGTTAGGTAAAACAAGTGACATGTGACCTTTTTAGAGAGTTTTAGCCAAAAAAACTCCACCTCTGAGGTGATTTGGGTGGAAATGGGGGTTTTACCGTTTCTCTGGAACCCATTGGTCGATTTTGGTGATTGACATCTCTTTCTGACCGTTAGAGCCAATAGAATCGAAGGGGAATCTCCCCACTCACAGGTAAAACAAAAACAAAAAGGTGTGGGCGTGCTACAGTGATTGCTGCCATACAGCCTGCAGTTTCCATCTCTAAAATTAAACGGGAGGAGGAAGCTGACGAGCGGCAACACTCCGGCGCTGCTGAGGGTCGGGGAACGGACAGACACAGAGAGCGGGTGAGAGAAATGACCATGAGAATGGCCGCTGAGACTGGCTTCGACCGCTCCGGCTACTCCCCCGATAGAGACGCCACACGCGGGAAAACAGAGACAAAGAGGGCAGGCACAAGTCAACACACTGAGCAGCACAGAGAAGCCCTCCCCTCATCTATGAAAACCCCCAGGTATGATGGCAAAGCTAACTGGGAACCTGGGTCGAGGACTGCTGGTATGCCCCAGTGACTATTGCGGAAACAGACTGTTTTGCGCTGGTCGACACAGGTTCTTCAGCAACCCTGGTGAAGCCTGAAACGGTGAGAAATAAAACAACTATTTGCCCCACCATAGTGAAATTACAGACAGTTACCGGGGAACGATCTCCGATGGTGGGAGAGACAATTGTGACAATGGGGTGGGAAAGAAGTCTGCCCAGTGTGGGTTGCAAACCTGAAAGATTGCATCCTGGGGCTGGATGTTCTTGGGACATTAAACTGTGTCATTGATACAAAGAGGGGTACACTCACTTTTCCAGATGGACAGGTCGTTCAGATGTGTAGACGGCCACCCCAGACAGGCTGTCGTGTGACCCACACCATTATAACACAGAGAACCGAGACAGTGACCGACGCCGTTGCTTGTTGCGACCCCCAGATGACGGCACCTGCACAAACCCCCACCCTGCCGACCCTGGACCCTTGCCTTCACCCAGTCATTTCTGCAGAACCTGTCGCAGATGAGAGAGTTTTGGCAGTGACAGACATCTGGCAGAGAAACTCTGATGGACTAACTCCCAATGAGCAGAACCTGCTGCTGCAGCTCTTGCTGGAATTCAAGGACTGTTTTTCACTGTCTGAGGCCGATGTTGGCCGGACAGATCTCATCGAACACAACATCGACACTGGAGATGCACAGCCCATTAGAATGAGACCACGACGCCTCCCTCTGGCCAGACAAGCTGCAGCAGATAAAGCACTGGGGAAGATGCAACGGGCTGGACTCATCGAACCCTCCAACAGCCCCTGGGCAGCTCCAGTAGTCATGGTTTCCAAGAAAAAGAAGGAGGACTTTCGGTTCTGCGTAGACTTCAGACCGCTCAATAAAGTGACCAAGAAGGACCTATACCCCCTTCCTCGCATTGATGAGGCACTCGATACAGTGGCAGGGTCTTCCTGGTTCTCCTCCCTGGACCTGCGCAGCGGATATTGGCAGGTCCCCCTTGCCCCTGAGGCCAGACAGAAAACAACCAACGGGGGTTTATGGCAGTTTAAAGTTCTCCCATTCGGCCTCTGTAACGCCCCTGCCACGTTTGAGAGGCTTATGGACCAGGTGCTGGCAGACATCCCCCGCCATGAGTGTGTTGTTTACCTGGACGACATCCTCGTCCATGGTAAATCCTTTGAATCAGCTCTCGGGGCCCTCAAACGTGTGCTGGTGAGAGTGGCTGGAGCAGGACTGAAATTGCACCCCCAGAAGTGCTGTTTCGTGAAACGTGAGGTGACTTTTCTCGGTCACAGGCTAACGGAGGGCGGTGTCGGCACCATGGGAGAGAAGGTACAGGCTGTGAAGGACTGGCCCACCCCCAGCTCTGTGCAGGACCTGAAGAGCTTCCTGGGCCTGTCCTACTACAGGAGGTTTGTGAAAAGTTTCTCCTGCATAGCTGCACCACTGGTCCGCCTGTTACAGAAAGGAGAGGTGTTTTCATGGGCAGTAGAGTGTCAAGCAGCATTTGCTTTACTACAGGAAGCCCTAGTGGAGGCACCGATCCTCTTCCCCCATGACCCCACCCTTCCCTTCATCCTCGATACCGATGCCAGCAACAGTGGAGCAGGAGCCGTGCTGGCCCAGGTTACACCAGAAGGAGAGAGAGTAGTGGCCTACTATAGCAGAACATTTAACAAAGCTGAACGCCGCTACTGTGTCACCAGACGGGAACTGCTTGCTGTGGTCAGCGCCATCCGGCACTTCAAGTACTACCTAGGGGGCCTCCACTTCACAGTCCGGACTGATCACTCTGCCTTACAGTGGCTCATGTCCTTCAAAGAACCAGAAGGCCAGCTGGCACGCTGGATTGAAGAGTTACAAGCATATGACTTCACCATAATTCACAGACCTGGCGTGCAGCACGGCAACGCTGATGCACTCACCCGCCGCCCCTGCTACAGTGATGACTGCCACTACTGCGTGAAGAGAGAGACACAGGAGAGGGAATGTCTACAGGCTGAGGTGATATGTGCAGCGGTGGGACCAGTCGGGGCATCAACTGACCTTGGACTTTTAGCTGTAGATGCTGCCGAATGGAGGAAGAATCAGGAGAGGGATGTCGACATCAGGCCGGTAACCTCTTGGGTGGCTGCACAACACAAACCCCGGTGGGAACAGGTCTCTGAGTTTTCTCGTGCCACTAAAGGGCTATGGTCAATGTTTGAAGCCCTGCGCCTGTGTGATGGAGTGCTGCAGAGGGGGTGGAAGGAACCGGCTGCAGGAGAGACAAGGTGGCAGGTGGTGGTGCAGAGGACCCTGCGGGAGACGGTACTTCGGTCAGTGCATGGAACTCCAGGATCTGGTCACTTTGGGGTCTCTAAGACTATCCGCCGCCTGCGACAGAGATTCTACTGGGGCCAACACAGACGAGATGTGGAAGATTACTGCGACAGCTGCACTGCACGTAAGGGCCCTACCGACAGATCTCATGCCCAATTCCAACAGTTTCCGGTAGGGTGCACAATGGAGAGGATCGGGATTGGCGTTCTTGGGCCGTTTCCCCGCACAGAAAAAGGGAACCGCTACATCCTCACAGCCATGGACTACTTCACTAAGTGGCCTGCGGCATACAGCCTACCAGATCAAGAGGCAGAGACTATTATGGACGCTTTGGTGGAGGGAATGTTTAGCAGGTTCGGGGCGCCTGAAGTCATACACACAGACCAGGGCCGGAACTTTGAGTCCCAAGTGTTTAAGGCTATGTGCGGAAAAACTGGGATCCCATAAGACCCGCACCACACCCCTTCACCCACAGAGCGATGGCCTCGTGGAAAGGTTGAACCGCACACTGGCTCAACAGCTTGCCATAGTGACGGCAAAACACCAAAGAGACTGGGACGCCCATGTCCCCCTCGTGCTGATGGCGTACCGGTCTGTGACCCAAGATTCCACTTCCTGCTCCCCTGCCCTCCTCATGTTAGGAAGGGAGATGCGCACGCCGGGCGAGATGATGATGGGCTAGCCCCCCGACGCTCCTGTGGACCCCCCAGGGTTCGAATATGCCAGGAAACTCCAGGAACGGTTGCAGTCTGTTCACAACTTTGCCATGCACCAGCTACAGAGTGCAGGGGCGAGGCAGAAGAGGAACTACGACGTGCATGCTAGAGGACGGCATTTCAGTGTCAGCGAGTTGGTCTGGGTGTATAACCCACAGAGGAAGAAAGGCAGATGCCCAAAGCTGGACAGCAACTGGGAAGGGCCCTGCAGGGTTCTGGAGAGACTGAGTGAGGTCGTCTACAGGGTCCAACTGCAGTGGAGAGGGAGAATAGTTGCTCTTCACCGGGATAGGTTGGCACCCTATCGGGGTACACCGACACCACCAGGATCAGGTGGTGAGACACAGGGGGCTATGGACACTGTTCTTTCTTCTTCCCAACCCCCCTCTCACGACCCGGGGACCTTGCCTGCTTCCCCACATCCTGGACTTTTTTTCCCTTGCCCTACTCTGGGCCCCACGGTGGGCCTGTCTCCCCCTGCCGCAGACCAGGCATGGCCGCAGAGAAATCGCAGACCCCTTAACCACCTGAGAGACTTTGGTTATTCCCTCGAGGACGAGGGACTTTGAGGAGGGGGGAAAGTGTAACGGACTGGTTATAATGTTGATGTTTGATGTGTTTGTTGTTCAGAGTTTGTTTGCATTTTACAGAGTGTCAGTGAACGTGCCACTGTTTTGATGGACGGTTCTTGTGACCTGTAGCTGTGGGTTTGGGTGGGAGAGTGTTGTCTGGTTGGTTGGGGCTGGAAGAGGGAGGTTCCTGGGGAGAGGGACGCGGGAAGCTAGGAGAGAGCTAGCGGGAGACGTGACGGAGTGTGAGAATACGACAGGGTTAGTAGATTGTTTTGGTGTGGTTATGGCCAACAGTAACCTGTGATCTGTGCAATAAACTCCCGGATAAAGGACAAACTAAGCCTCCCTGTGTTCCTGCAGTGAGACGCTACAGTATGTTGCCTCCTGCTTGAGATAAAACCTCTCTCCCTCTGATGTTAGACAACTATAAACCACCTTAGCCACTACTCCTTATTTTTGAGAGATCAACCAACTCATGTACATATGTTTATACAACAGTTAGCTGTTTATATCTGTCACTAGTCAAGAATGTGATACATCATTGACCTCAGAACTCCATGCGTTGCCCTAGCTATGCAAACCTTGGGTGGGTAAGTGCCAAACCACAACAATTCTGTTATTTAGCCTTCTATCTTCAAAGGTGTTCTCATGACCCTAGTATTACCTTCTGTCTGCGTAGAAAGGTAAAATGTTAGCCCAGGGCAAAACCAACATTTGAATCCAATCTTTTCACTGGCCTCTGTTGTTTTCTGTACAGGGTATGCGATCCACCAAGAAGGCACCGAAATAATGGCCATGCACGCTTTGGAAAAAAGAAGAGAAAAAGGTTTTAAAAGTCTATTTTGAATCGTTTGAATCATAGCATATTTTATGAAATGCTGATAACACATTTGTGGATGGGTTGCATTTGAATTAATATTGATATTTAATTCTGGGTGTTTATCGGGAAAGGAAACCTTGTGCTGTTTTTAGCTGAACTTCATTCCGGTCTGTATGGTCCAGTTAAAGCATTTTCACAGCAGAAATGAATGCTACTGTACAAAGTGCAGCAGTCATCCTCTTCTCTTTGGATATTCGGATGCCAAAAAGCATTTTGTCCAGCCCCTCCACCTGACATCGGCTCAACCTGCCAAAGAGTGTTTTCAGGTTGGCAGCTCGCCTTATTGGTGCTGTCCTGTATCAATTTCTCGAAGAGCTCAAATATCATGTCCTGAATACAAGTAGCAATGCTTTTAGGCCCAGGATCCATTCTGATTACATTTTACATGGAAGCTCGACAGTCTACCGCAGCTTTCTTATGCTGATGGTGACTCATTTAGACCAACTTTACATATATGTGGCTTTTCATGTCTTGTCAATGGTTTTGCATTTGTATTAAAGGTAGTTGAGGCTGTGGAAGACTTTCCCTCTGAATCCTCTTCATAGTAAGCTTCATATCCTGGATCTCGCTCTGAAACACCTTCAACTGTTGTATCCAGAGTAATGACAACACATACACTGTCCCTGCATCCTGCTAAACTCAGCAAGTGTGTAAACAAAGTATTGTCCATTTTCCAGTAAGTTTATTGATTAAATTATGATGATGTAAAACCAGATGTTTTGACCTGATTTGACCCACCACACACTTGACTCATCCGGAATATCTGGAATCCCTGGTGTACGTCCTATCAATATGAACCCAGAGGCAGCTGAGTAAATATCTTACAGTTAAGCCTGAGCCTGTTTTTCAGGTCTCAGGCTCGAAAATGACATTCCCAGAACAAATGACTATAACTTCACTTCTAAAAGGGGTCAATTAATAATCTTTTTTCTCAAAGCAATGATAAACCTGTGAGTTGGATGTAGAAAAGTCAGAATCAATATAGAATTTTTTTATTTTAAAGTAAATTCTGATTGAACATAGTACAAAAATGTAAATTATAGTTTCCGTCGAAAACAAACCCATTACTTATAGTGAAAACCACCCTTAAATGATGGGATAGTAGACTAAAAGCTTTAGGAATCCAAACTATAACATATACAGTACACTGTAAAAAAATATTTTGGATTTTAGTTCCTTTAAAGGGCACCTATCATGCTAAATGCACCTTTGTACGTCTTTTATACATGATTATGTGTCCCCGGTGTTCCAGGGAACTCGCCAAGTGTCAGAAAACACAACCCTCTCTATTTTCCTCCTTCGCCAAATCTCTAAAAAAGGGGCTGCAACGGATCTGAAAAAAATGGATCCACATTCCGACACTTTTCTACGTCACAAAGACGTACTCCGCTTATTGGTCAACTCTCCACCTATCAGGGGAATGAGCCACGGCCACGTGCATTGCCAAACCTCTCATTCGCATATAGGCTATCGGCAGGCTAAATCAACCCCAGTCACATCTGTGTTTCTGCCTGCTCTTGCTAGGATGTCTAAGCCAGTTAAACGTTGTGCTGTTGTTGGCTGCAAGACTCGGAACAGGGGACTGCATGCAATGCCATCAGTGCAAAAAGAGAATAATCCGTGGCTAGACTTCATTTTCAAGGGACATGTGCCAGAAGACCCCGGCAGATTTCTGTGTGTGTGTTCCAAACATTTTACCACGGACATGTTTATGAACTTCTCTCAAGTCCAACACGGATATGCCTCCAAACTAATGCTACACCCGGGATCAATACCAACCATCCGGGACCAGGCCAGTGAGGACACATCCAATTCTGAAGCTGTAAGTTTTTATTTAGCGGTGTTTTTCCTGATAAAGCTATTTCTAGCTTGTAGTATGTAGCATGTAGCTTCGTCGTATCAATTTCGCCTCAACCCCAACTAGTAATCGGTTAGGTGTTTATATGTTCTTGTAACATTTTATTTTGTACGCTCCGCAGTCTTTGCTTTGTCTTTTATTTTAATTATCAGGCATTTGCGAACATGTTCAGACTGCCGTAATGGCGATCTGTGTGAAGGCTGTAAAGCCACGCCTAGCCTAGCTGATAACACAAGTATTTATTCTCCTATGTATTAGTATTTTGTATCCTCTAAAAAATCATATTGAGTAAGTTATAATAACAAACGTAATCTTCTGGAGGTAAGTGCCGTTTTTTCCAGCGTTATGTAAAAGCTTTTGTGATTGTAGTCTGTAAGAACGATCATATATCATCGATCTGTAAGCTAAGCTACGCTACGCTACGCTAAGCTAATGAGACATGCCGTTTTTTGCAGCGTTATATGGAAAAGCTTTTGCATGTTTACTTGTTTGCGCACATGAATATAAATGGGGGTGTGTTAGGATACAACACTGTATGTATGTATGCGAGGGGACACACACACCACGAGTAAAACGGAGCTAAAGCCCTGGTATGTTGTTGTTGACGACATGCATATTCTAATCTAAACCACTTTTTTTGTTGTGCTTTTTTTAACATTGCACAGGCTACGTGGCCAACTTGATGGACCTCATCTTCGACCAAGTCTTTGTGGACCCTGCACCATTATGAGCAACCTGACAGGGAGGAGGTCATCGCCGGGTATCCTACACGGTTCAATTTGGCTGCTGTCTGAACCCAACATAGACATTTCACGGATCAGAGGACAACGCAGGTCGGAATCACCACTCTGATCCTGATTCAAATAACCGTTGATTTTGACAATAAAGTTCCGAGTTGATATCAAATGTGTCGTGATTATTCATGTTTGGATGGGTAAAGAATATTCTGATTTCAAAAGCATAAGGTTGTGTGTGGACTTGTTGTCGTACACATGGGTGTGTTTTGCCATTGCTGTGTAGTATATAATAGTACATGTACAATGACAGAATGAAAGATTGCATAAAGCCATATACACCAGTATTTATTTCCATGAACAATATTAGCATTCGTTTTACAATTTCAGTCAAAACCAAATCCAGGATGGTCCACCACACAGGTTACAGAGTCCTCATGTTCCTGCATCCGTCTTTACACCTAGTGTGATAAACATATATTGAATGACATGTGAAAAATGTATTCTCTAAACAGACAACTTAGTGAAGCTAATGTTACGTGTGGTATCTCCATGCAGCACATGCTCCGGTTCAGAAGGCATCGTGGTGCAAGTTGCACATGTACCCCTTTAGAAAGAAGTCAATAACTGAGCTTTTAAAACACATGAAACACATAATATTGACAACTGAGGTGTTGGAGTTATACTTTTTATCACCCTAAGTTATTGAACTTTCCAACGGTTGTTGCACGATGTTGGAAGAAAAGGACTGTAAACTATTAAACGCAATGAGGCCATTGTATATATGCTGAAAATATGAATGTCTCCCTTTATAAATATATATATGTATCGCTGTGTTTGCGTTACAAACTCTAAGTTACAAACTGTACACATTGCATTCTTGCTAATTAGCCAAAATATGAATGGAATAAGTAGCAAGCATCGTAACACAGTAAAAATAAATAGGGACAACAGCTTGTCAACTAACCATTCAGAAACGTCCTGCTGCAACCGAGATGTTTGCACCTCCACCAAAACCTCCGCTGCTTCAGTTTCTGGATCAAATTGATAATATGCTTGAACACATGCATTGCTCTGAGATGACATGTGTATTCCACACTCGTAATCACAGCAAGCATGGTAACGTGACTCTCGCCGGCTCTTCTGCTGGGGGCGTGGTCAGCTGCTGCTCAGAATTTTCATAGGCAGGTTTGGAATAAAGCGAAAATGAGCGAAACGAGGCATGGCTAAAAAATGATCTGTTTGGTATTTTGAAAAATAAAATGTATAAATATACCTTATATAGGTATGGTCATACACTATATCATTTAAATATAGCATGATAGGTCACCTTTAACTCATTTATGTGAGTCAGGTCACCTACATTTGGCCAAAAAAGTTGAGACAACTAGAAACGTCAAGTTTTAATCCATTCAAACTTGTCTGTGAAATTAAAATAGTACACTCAATTCAGAATGATGAGTTTGCTCAGCTTTTGCACATGCGCAGAACACTGCCCCTGCAAAATTGCGTGTGTCAACCCGTGCATCCAGCATCCTCCCTCACCTCATGGAACGAATTGAAAACTAAGCCTGCGTGGTGCGGTTGAAATTGTGAATAATTACAAAAGGTGAGTTAATAATTGCTTTTTTCCGAGTTTAATGTTCAAATGTACCTATATGTATGTATAACGTTTATTAGAGGCAAAACCTAACTAGCCGTGTTTCCCCTCTTAGTTAGTGTAGCTAGCTAACGTGAGCTAGCAAGTGAATTCAGTCGTTGCAATAGCCAAAATGTGCATGGGGGTTTCAGAATGGTTTAGTTTCCTGGGATATATTCAAGATTCAACATCTGTATTGGCCATGTACATGCTTCACACATACTAGGAATTTGTATAGGGCAGTGGTTCTCTCTCACCTTGCCAGCTACTTTCAAAATGACCAACGGTGAACTGGGGGGGGGGTTGCGGGGGTGCTATGGCGTTTACTAGGGATGCTCCGATCAAACAAAACAACAAATGATTACATTCAAATTAATTACTTATAGTAGATGAAGTACATCATTCAAAAGTTTAGATTCACTTTGGATAATAACACGGGAGAAACGGAGGCTCTATTTTCCTCTCTCCTGACAGCCAGTCAGTTTCAGACTCATGCAGCTTGCTAATCCGGTAATGAGTGACCCGACAGTGAAGAATAAACATATTTATAACTAGTTTAGCTTGTTCCAGAGGTAGATAAAATAGTTAAGTGTGTTAGGTCTAACTTGGAAGGGTGTGTGTGTCTTGTTTTTTGTCTCTCTTTGTGATGATACGTGGTTTAACCTTTTGGACCTTAGTGTCCCTAATTGTGGCTACAACACAGTGGTCACTCACATCATTAGCAAATACTCCCACAGATGAGTATTTATGTGGAACATTTGTTAAAATTAGATCAATTAAGGAGGATTTATTTGGGGACTTAATATTTGGGCGAGTAGGACTGTCTATAATCTGGGTAAAGTTCAAAGAGGTACACAGGTTTTTAAAATCCTCTGACACAAAAGTTAACCAGTCCCAATTAAAATCACCAAGCAGCACTATTTCCTTGTAGGAAAGTTGTGATAACAGTTTTGCCAATGACGATAAAGAGTCCTTGACAGCCGAGGGGGCCCTGTAGCAGCCCACCACCATGACCTGTTGACCCTTTGTTACCTCAACATTCACGGCTAACAATTCTAGCTGTTTACTAACAGATTTGGAAACCATATTAGTTACACAAAACTTATTTTTCACATAAATGGCAACGCCACCACCTTTTTTAGGCCGGTCAGTACGATATACACTGTAACCATTTATGTAAATGTCAGAGGCCAAAATGGATTTATCTAGCCACGTTTCTGATAAGACAATGACATCAGCATCAGTCGAACTCGCCCAAATACGGACAAAATCTAATTTAGGTAACAGACTACGCACATTTAAATGAATTAAATCTAGCCCAGATCTAGATATAAAATCAGCAGGAGTAGCTATTTGACTAATACTGCTAGGTGGACATGGATTTGGCTGTACATTTCCTGATAGTAACAACAATAAAAATACCAAGCACCTTTTCCTCTTAATCAACACACATACATTGTCAGCTGTTCTAGAGTCACCAGCAAACTTCGCGAAAGTGAGATTAAAGTTTAAAAAACAACTCTGAAGGACCATCGTGGCAGGCATGTGAGAAAGACAAACATTTTCCGAAATGAATGTCCACGACAGTGCAACCAGCAATTGTTTGTGCAACACCTCCGAAACTGAACAGGGGATGTCCACTGCAGGCGGCAGAACATACCCGAATCCAGTAGATTTTTCAGGATGACTAGCGATCTTCTCCTTGTCCAGCACAGCCAAAAAAAAGGCACAGCAGAAACACGACACCCGCCATTCTCCCAGTCCAGCACAACAGTATCCACGCTGTTCCCGGAGCAAGAACCACGCCGATTTTAACTTCTTGGTTCTTACGATCCGCGAGCACCATGCTGTGATTGGTCAGTAGGCGGCGCTTTTGTACGAGTTGATCTGATATCACGAACATAACCTGCTCCGTAGCAGGTTAGGCGTTCAGCATAAGTTACCGCTTTGATCTATCCCAGTAAGAAGTGAACCACCTTCGTAGTACAGAAAACCCAGGGTTAAACCTGAAGTGACCTCGCTAACCTCAAATCCTGCTTCGTAGTACAGGCCCCTGGTCTGTCAAGTTTATTTTCTTGATGCCTGTTTTGATGTTTTTGCAGAACTCCAACCAGAACAGAAGGTCTGCAGCACTTCTTGGACTGCCATATTTCATCAAGGAGGATCCCTCCAACTTCATCAAGTTCTGCGAGGTACGTTTCAAACTTAAGAGATGAGTTCCTTAGTGTTAATGGAGCACCCACCTTGACAGGCCATGTTCTTGCAGATGAATTTCATCTGTTGCCATCAGGGCGTAGATATGCTCTACCTGCTCTTAAGACTAATCGCTTTTCAAAATCATTCATCCCCTCTGCACTCAAACTTATAAATTCTTGGTAGGTTTTTTAACTTGACTATTTATTTATTTATTTATTGTGATGCTATGAAACTACTTATCGTGTAAATTGGAATGATCCACATCTCTGCCCCCGGTTGTATCTATCTGTGTGTTTTTCTTCCTGTATGTTCCTCCCTGTACATGACATAAACTGCTCACAACCAATTGCCCCTCACGGGATTAATAAAGTTGTTGATTGATTGATTAGTTATTCAATGTTTTCTGATATAATTCAGGCCACTGACTCAGAGGAGGCGGCGGCAGCTGTAAACGGAGTGGATGTTGGCATACTGATCGTCACTGAAGAATGGGAGCCGGCAGCCCTACCAAGGAATATTGCGGATGTTGCTGTGATCCTGGAGGGGCGCATTGTTTTGCGCAAGCTGCGAGATTTACCAACCGGCTTTGCTGTGCTGATGGGCATACTTTACAGCCTCAACATTGATTATCCGAAGGGACTGAAAAATACCTTTGAGGTCATTCAGAAGGTAATCATGGACATTGGGGGAGGCACCTGCTCTGCTCGGGCTCATGGACTGCGAAACAAATTGCTTCAGGGCACAATATAGAGATGTGGTTCCCTTCCCTGTCTGGGTTCCACCTTAAGGTTATTTAATGTTGTTATTTTATGTGCTGCACAACTCCAAGGCAGCCAGCAAGACTTGTTCTGTTCCAGCTAAACTGCATTACAAATGTTTAACAATTTCCTTTTAAACAGGGTGCTGAATTTTTCCTCTGTTGTTAATTTTGGAATTATATGTTAGCTTGTTATTTTATGAAACGATAATATATCTGTCAAGTATAGAGTGCCACAGTGACGCGTCCTAAAACCCGGAAGTAAGCTGCACATGGGTTCCTTCGACAAAAAGCAATGCAATTTCTCCATAGGATTTTGGAAAATAGCTGGAAATAATGTGTGTGGTTGAGACACATTTAGACAGATCACGTTTTGTTCAGCCAGATAATCTCCACATGTCTACCCTACTTTTATAATTTTCTAATCATAAATATAATCGATGGATTTATGATTGATAGATTTATGATTGATAGATTTATGATTAGAAAATTATGAAAGTAGGGTAGACATGTGGAGATTATCCGGCTGAACAAAACGTGATCTGTCTCTTAAATGTGTCTCAACCACAGACCCTATTTCCAGCTATTTTCCAAAATCCTATGGAGAAATTGCATTGCTTTTTGTCGAAGGAACCGGAAGGAGTTTACTTCCGAGTTTTAGGACGCGTCACTGTGGCACTCTATACATGTTTATACAGATTTGGTTAAAGGCACAACTTTTCATTGTTTATCCACGTAAATATTAACCAATACAATGTCTGTTTGCTGAACTGTAGCATGTTTTTAAGTTTGGCTTGTTTGCAGTTGGATAGATGTTTCAAAGAAAGGCGTTGCCTTTAAACATATATTACTCGAGGCATAGTTCGTTGTTCTATTAATAATGTGCTGCTGATGTTCCGCCTTGAGCTACTGCACTTTCAACAAAGTTACTACATTATGAATAAATGTATGTTTTTGATTGTTAATTGTTTCAGAAATTCACTTCACCAGTTTGAAAATGTTGGATTCGGTAGCCAGAGCAATTGTTAATTCAAAAAAGTTGTCTGAATTTAAGATTGCTTGACAAGACAACTTTCTATGTTCACTGAACATAAAGTCAAGTTTAAACAACTTTAATAACTTTGTTGGTACTGCTAAACCGAATAAGTTGATGAGACTTAGGGTAGTTAGTTCATTCAGTGTTTTATTTGACTACACAGTCTATCAATTGAACTAATTATTCTAAGTTTAAGACACTTAAGGGTGAGTTGAGAGAATTTGAGAAAAGTTGTTGATACAACAAAAATATTGTTCATTTGACAAAAAAAAAGAAGTTCACCGAATGGTTTACTTGCTTTATTTAGAGTCCTGTGAACTTGGTTTTTTAAGTTGGAGAAACGTAATTGAGAGTTGAAATTACGTGATATCCTTTCCTGGCTAAACTTAATTGTAAGTTGAATTTACTTGAGTTACTTTCCTGGCCCTAATCAAAATTGTAAGGCAACAGGGTTACAAATTATTTTAAGTTGATTCAACTTGTATTTTTTTACAGTGTACCCTTTATCAAGATTGATGCAAAACAAGTGAAATTCGACCTTTTTAGAGAGATTTAGAAAGAAAAAAACACTTCTGGGGTCATTTGGGTGCATTTTCCATATCTCTGGAATCCATCGGTCGATTTTGATGATTGACACCTCTTTTTAACCGTTAGAGCCAATATAATTGAGAGGGACGTTCCTAAAATCCATCTAAACATTACCCATTGGTGAATGAGTGATGCGTAGCCAGAATGCCCAAAACCGGAAGCTTTCCTACACTCTCATAGCTATCATAGCAGCTATATATGAAAACTTAGTTATTTACATAAATATGATGATGTATTATCAGTAATAATTTCAAAGTGACACAGACACATTGGATTAACCATTGGACTAACCTTCAGCAGCGTTTTTAATGTTTTAATGCCATTGAACCAAGCGGCAAACTCTGGGACGCCAATACGGAAGTGCCACACACTGCAGTTCATATATTGGCCGATAGGCGATGGCTGCAGAAAGGAGCAATTTCCATAGACCCCCATGTTAAAATGCCCAACTTTACAGCAGAAAAACATGTTTCTACCCCTGGCTGCAATAAATATTATTATGCATATAGTTAGATTCCACCTTCGTGATTATGGATCTGTGAGTGAATTGTTTTCTAACAAGACCCTTTTATTTATATTAGGTCTTAAAGTTTTTGCATATATTAGGGCGTGGTCACATTGAGTGACGGCTCTGTCAAGTGACTGCTGCTGCTAGCTTCTTGTCTCTCTGCTAGCTGCTCCTTGAAGCTAGCTACAGGGACTCTGCCTGGTCAGTTCATCCAGGGAACACAATTTGAAGCCGGCTGTGGTTGTTTGTTCTTCATGCTTATATATCGGACTATTGTGACTCGCTCTGCGGTTAAAACAGACGGTGCACAGAATGCGGTTTTGCGGTAAGTGAAATTCGAGTACTTTATTTATGTGTTAATGATTTTAATCAGCTACGTAATGAATGTTAAGGCTTGGGTTAGCGTGCAAAGCGAGTGGTAGCTACATCGGTGCTAACGATGCTAATAGTAGCCTCCAAGTTAAAATCATAGACTATATATATAAAGGTTTGTAGAATGATCGAGGGTCGAGTATCTTTCACGACTCAGGTTTATTGTACAGTAAGTCAAGACATTAGAGTAGGCAGCAACAACACAACTCGCGGGCTTACTCTGAAGTAAAGCAGTCCCTCGCATGCCGTAAAGCATGTCGCAACACTGTCATAACAGCCTTAACTCTGTATGCATTGTATGCGTTATGTGACATCTCCCCTTTTTTCCTAGTTATTTAATTTTAAATAACTGTAAAGAGTTTTGACAGATTAGTCACAGCATCATCCTGTAATAGTAAACAACAGTCAAACTGTGATAGCAAATGTTCATTCAGTCGTAGTGACTAACCAAACGTGTCCTATGAATACAGGTTAACTTCACAGATTATGTTGATAAAGATGGGGAACCAATACCTTCAGTAGTGCTGTTATAAAATAAAATTCAAGATGCAAGCGTTCTTTTCTAAACATTGCAGCAGTAATATCACGTGTGCATAACATTCACAATAAACAGAACCCAAAATTCAGCAGACTCAGAGTCCACCTGTGTTTCCCTATTCATTTTCTCCCCCCCAAAGGCCATAGGTGTTTTTTTTCTCATTCACCCCCAGAGGTCATTGTGAAACACCCAAAACACTCCTGTCTACAAGTCCAACATAGTGGCCGGCTTACTGACATGGCCAGACCTGGTCTGAACACGTCCTGGTGTTGGTGTATGGGTTGTCACCTCACTTGGTTTCAGGGTAACAGTCTCTGGTGTGTTGGCGCTTACAGGCTGGGAAATCGCCACAGCACTCTCTGCTGGTGTTAGTGGGATGTGCCGTGCAGGTCGGGAAGTTGGTTCTGCCCGGAGATGAAGTTGGTTCCGCCGCAGCACTGCACCTCCTTGTGTGTTAATGAGGTAAGACCTCGGAGTAACACACTCTTTTGAGACGATTGCTGGTGTCTTCCAGGACTTCCCGTTGTCGAGCATGGTGTAGACTGCGTCTCCTGGCTGTAGAGCTGGTAGATGCCTGGCACCATGTCGTCGGTTGTAATAAAAGGCTTGTTTTGCTTTCTCACTCGTGTCCTTTTGTTTGACAATCTGTCTGTTAGGCCATTTAGGCCGTAGATTTTTCTCGAGTGTCATTCTGATCTTTCTCCCCATTAGCAGTTCTGCTGGACTGACTTCTGTGGTAGTACAGGGAGTGGATCTATAGCACATAAGGGCTATCAGCGGATCTTCCTGACGAAGGATTCTCTTAGCGGTCTGTACTGCTCTTTCTGCATGACCGTTTCCTTGAGGATGGTGAGGACTAGACGTGATGTGTCTGAAGTCCAACCGCTGTGCCAGCTCCCGGAATTCTGCACTGGAGAATTGGGGACCATTGTCACTCACAACCTCTTCAGGAATTCCGAACCTAGCAAAGGTCGTTTTAAGTCTCTGGATGACAAGGGCACTGGTCGTAGATGGTAGTTGTAGTATTTCCAGGTACCGTGAATAGTAGTCTGAAATCACAAGGTAGTTGTGCTTGTTATGTTCGCAGAGGTCGAGAGCGATTTTTTTCCACGGACGATCAGGCAGCGGTGTGGAAATACTCGGCTCCTTTTGTTGAGCCCGCTTCTGCTCCTGGCAGCTCCTGCATATGTTGACAATGTTCTTAATGTCGACAGAGAGCCCCGGCCACCAAACTGATGCATTCGCCCTTTCTCTGCATTTTGAGAGCCCCTGGTGTCCCTCATGTATTTTCTGCAAAATGTCTGCTCTCAGTGACCCCGGAACCACAATCCTGTTTCCTCGTATGACTAAGCCATCAGCTTCCGATAGCTCATTTTTCACTTTGGTGTAGTCCCTGATGTTCAGTGGAACATTACTACTGTATTCAGGCCATCCTGCCCTAGGCAAGGCAAGTTTATTTATATAGCACATTTCAACACAAGGCAATTCAAAGTGCTTTACAAAAAACGAAAGACACAAGACCCTAATCAGCTTGATGACAGCCTGAAGCTCACTGTTGGCTGCTGTCTCTTTTCTGATATTCTCCATTCTCGTTGGAGATGCTGGGATGCCCTGTATCACTGTGGCTACATAGCATGCCACATCTTCTTGAGTGTCAGTCTCTTCCTTTGTATGTGTCTGTGGGCTTCGGGACAGTGTGTCGGCGACAACAAGGGTCTTCCCAGGCACATGCTCTGCTAAAGGTTTATACCTCATGAGCCTCATTAGTAGACGCTGACATCTCAAGGGGACGTTATCTAGGCTTTGTTTGTTGATCAGTGGCACTAATGGTTTGTGGTCGGTCTCCAGCCTGAACTGATCCAAGCCACATAGATACTTGTCAAACTTCTCACAGGCCCATACGCTAGCCAAGCACTCCTTTTCTATCTGGGTGTAGCGTGTCTCCGCTTCTGTGAGACGCCTCGAACAGTAGGCTACTGGCTTCCACTCCTCTTCATGGAACTGGAGGAAGACCCCCCCCCAGGCCATAGCTTCTGTCATCAGCAGACACCGCTGTGGCTTTAGCCACATCATAGAAGACAAGAACAGGTGCCGTGGTCAGCATTGTCTTAATGTTCTCAAAAGCTGACTGCTGTGAGTGACCCCAGGTCCAGATGTTCCTGCTCTTCAGAAGCTCGTACAGTGGTTGACCTATTGTGGAAAGGTTTGGAACGTACCTACCCAGGTAGTTCACCATGCCCAGGACTCTTTTCAGCTCATGGACGTTTCCTGGTGGAGCTAGCTGATGTATGGCTTCAACTTTATCAGGGTCGGGCCTGACTCCTGACTGGTCGATGAGATGTCCCAGAAAGCGTAGCTGGCTTTGCCTGAGGGAGCATTTATCTTTATTAAGTTTTAAACCTGCTGACTCAACACGCTGTAGTACCTTCTCGAGTCTGGCGTTGTGATGTTCTGTCAATGTCCCATAGACCAGGATATCGTCCATGAAGACTTCAACGCCTTCCAGCCCCCGCAGAGTCTCAAGCATTTTCCGCTGGAAGATCTCAGGCACACTGGAAATCCCGGAAGGTAACCTTTTGAAACAGTACCTGCCAAACGGTGTTATAAAGGTTGTTAATTTACAGCTGACTGGGTGCAGTGGGATTTGCCAGAACCCACTTGCAGCGTCGAGAGAGGAAAACACAATTGCACCACTGAGCTTTGCAGTTATTTTATCAGAGGTAGGTAAGATGTAGCGCTCTCTTTTTACTGACTCATTTAGTCTTTTCAGGTCCACACAGATCCTGGCTTTGCCTGTGGTTTTCTTTAGAACGGGCACCATAGGAGCACACCATTCAGTTGGCTGTGTTACCTTCTCGATGACACCGTTCTTCTCCATCCTCTGCAGTTCCTCTTTCACCATCTGTAACATTGGGAAGGGCACACAACGTGTTGTATGCACTGCATATGGTTGAGCCCCATCCTTTAATTGGATTTTAACAGGTTCAGTTTTTAGTGTGCCGTGCTCACCATAGGCTTGTAGGTGGTAGTGAATTTCACTTCATCAACACGCCTCACCAGGTTCATCGCCACTGACAAATCCCGGCTGAGTAGGTTATCGACACTCTGGCCACGGACTACATATGCTTCAAATAGGTAGTTCTTTCTCTTGTAACTAACTGTAGCATTAAAGTGTCCCAGACACAACAGTTCACCTCCAGGGCTGTCTAATGGGATGTCAGCTGGTTTCAGTGTTTTTGGTGGAGTGAGTGTGTGAAATGCATCCTCACATAAGACGCTGACATCAACTCCTGTGTCAATTTTAAATTCCATTGGAGTAGAATCCACCTGGAGCTGTACTGTCCACTGCTCTTTCTCATCTGCACTGCACACTGAAAAATAATGGGTCTGCTCAGCCTGTACAGTCCCTGTGACCTCATTCACTGATCTATTGCTGTTTCAGCACACTCTGGCCCAATGTCCTATTTTATTGCACTTGTGGCATGTAGCTTTAGCTGCAGGACACCCTTCTTCCTTGCTATGCTGTGATTTCCCACATTTCCTTTCACTTCCCCCCCATTTTCTGTCTTTTGACTTGCCTTGATGTTGTTGAGGTTTCCATTTGTTATTTTTTTCTTTGAATCTCACCTCCTGTACTGATCCCACTGTATCTTCCTGCAGACTCACTTGTGCTGCGACCTCCTCTGACTGCCTGACGGTCCGTATCGTCAGTGCTAGTGTTAGGTCCGCCGTCAGCTGCAGCCTGCTCGAGAGCACTCTGTCTCGTATCCCGACAACAATTCGGTCGCGGATATTCTCATCTCGGCTTACGCCAAACTCACAGTGTTCAGATAGATCATACAGGGCTCGGATGAAACCCTCTGCCTTCTCCCCTGGCCGCTGGACCCGCTGGTGGAAACATGCCCTCTCGTGGATAACGTTCCTCCTCGGGAAAAAGTACCCGTTGAACTTTCCCACCACAACGGCAAAGGCATCGCCGTCATCTTCTTCGGCAAAAGTGAAAGACTTGATATGTTTTCTGCCTCGTTGCCCATGGCATAAATCAGGCAGCTCACCTGCAGCGAGTCTGCTCAAAGCGTTGCCTCCATTCTAGCCATTCGGTCGGCTTATCAAACGAAAAGTTCACTGGGGGATTAAACTTGGCCATTCCGCCGTCTATATTCCTCTACTTTGTCTTGTTTAATTCCTGTGACTCACCGGTCACTTCTGATACCATGTAGAATGATCGAGGGTCGAGTATCTTTCACGAATCAGGTTTATTGTACAGTAAGTCAAGACATTAGAGTAGGCAGCAACAACACAACTCGCGGGCTTACTCTGAAGTAAAGCAGTCCCTCGCATGCCGTAAAGCATGTCGCAACACTGTCAAAACAGCCTTAACTCTTTATGCATTGTATGCATATGTGACAGGTTAAAACGAAATAGACAAGTGTTAAGCGTTAAGTGGGATAATACTGTACAACAAACGGCTTCTGTTTGAGGTTGATAAAATAAGGTCATCCTTGTAACTTAGAGATATTTTATTATGTAGGTAGGAACTGTTTGCATCGCTAAGGTTAATTTAAATTGGCTATGCTCAAGTATGTAGACAAGCTAAGGTGGAAGTAGTGAATGTGAAATCAACCTCACAATAAGATGTGTGTATATTACAAATAATAATGTCATATTTCAAGATGATTAGGTTAGATATTACAATATGGTTGGTTGAGCTGGAGTTCATTATTGAGCTTACACGTTAACGTCACAGTCATCTGAAGAACGAACCCAAACTTTGTTGTTTTTATTAATTGCATTACCAAATGTGTATCAAATAAACAGTAAGCATTGGTAACACAACTTCCAAAGTTACAGTAAAATAAAAAGAACCCTGACTCGGACAATACACAATCCAACAGACATGTTCAACAGAAGATAATAAGTTATATTGTTTATACACATGGTACTTTACATATATATATCTGTTTGTTTAAGGTGTCCAGGTGATGCAGACAGGCTGGACCAGAGAGTGAGAGACAGAACTGGACTCCTCACAGCAGTGAACTTCAGCACAGGTATAAAGACTCTATTTTCATACTGTACAAAGAATCAAGAAAGATATTGGTTTAAATAAATGAAGTATTGACTTGAATACACTTGATATACATTCCATTAAACAATACTAAATACTAGATCACCTACACATCAGTTAAGTTGAGGGGTTTTTCCATGCAAAAAGTTACATTTAGATATTTAGCGATATGACTTTGTCAGCTTTCTAATTTAATGTATTGAAGGCAAAGATATTTAATACATAGTGAGAACTGTCTGCTACTATTTATCTCTCAATATTGTCTGAAAAAACGTGGTAAAAGTTATTCTTTCAGTGAGACAACAGAGCAAGCTTCTACAGTTGCACTACGTTTTGATAACATTTAAATATTATTTTGATAACATATATTTCAATGTTGATGAACTTCATACTGTTTATTCATAATCTGATTGTTTTTGTAGATCACTGTTGAAATAAAATAAAACATTACAATTACAAAATAATTATATATATAGCCCCTAAACACACAAACACACCGCTTTCATAAATAACACACTTGTTCTGCAATAATACGTTTTATGTTTCCTGTAATTTTTGTTAGGAAAGGACATGCCTGAAAGACACGACATTTTCTCCTTCTCTGAGGGTCAAGAAGAACATCCAAGAGGAACATTAAAAGCCGATGTTATGAGATTTTAAGACCAGTACAGGACATTCACTGAGAAACTACTTTTATTGTGAAAACACAGTCAGCTGATCGAATGCAGCTATGTCCACATCTATACTCCATCAGCTGATTATTTCGATGTGCCTCACTTTATGAGCTTCACATCACCTGTGCCTTGTACCGCAGAGTTTGCAATGTCACAAATAAATGGGGCCAATCCTCAGTCAGATGTGAATGTGTAACATTTTCAGTAAGAATAATGGACGAAAGCAGTGCAAATACAATTGATTGAAATGTGAACCAAAACTTAATCAAACATGTTTTAAATAAAAAGCACATATGGACAGAAGGTGTAAACCTATTAAATGTATAAGTAAACACATTTAGTCAAATAAAGTGACAGACTAGACCTGTGTAGGTGGTATCAGCTATGGTATCAGCTCCTCCATCAGGCCTGGTCCTCCTCGCTGAGAAAAGACCCTCAGTCCTCTCCAAACTAACAGACAGGACGTCCATCACACGGAGGTTTCTCCCAGAAGTCTCTGCAGCTCTCTGGACACCACGCTGTTTCAATCCGTCCACACTGAATATGAGAGGGGGGAAATGAAAATAATAAATGCGTAGACAATAAGAAATATAAAGTTGACTGTTGAGTTGCTCAGTTTTTTAGGATTGTCAATACTATTACTGTATACCCAGCTAGAAATGTTTGGTTCTAAAAACATTCTGAGAATGTTACAGTCATTGTTCTAGAAGGTTTTCAGCGGGAAGTTTTTGTTTGGTTCCCAGAACGTTCTTCTGAAAGGTAGCATAACATTATCTAAAAACATTCTTAAAATGTTTGGTGATAACAGTGTTAGAACATTATGCCCTCCTATTCTTAAAATGTTATCAGCGGGAAGTTTTTGTTTGGTTCCCAGAACGTTCTTCTGAAAGGTAGGATAACGTTCTCTAAAAACTTTCTTAAAATGTTTGGTGATAACCTTCTTCAAATGTTTTTGATAACATTGTTAGAACATTATGCCCTACTATAATTAAAATATTTTCAGCGGGAGGTTTTATTTTGGTTTCCAGAATGTTCTTCTGAAAGGTAGGATAACGTTCTCTGAAAACATTCTTAAAATGTTTTTGATAACATTGTTAGAACATTATGCCCTACTGTTCTTAAAACATTTTCAGCTGCAAGTTAGATTTGTTTATGTTGCCAGAATGTTGTTATTTTAGAGAAGGATAACATGGTTTATGTTAAAAAAAATGTATGCAAATGTTCTGTGGTAACAATTTACTAAAATATGTTTACATTATTAGAACATAAAGACATAATATTCCTTTAATTGTTCAACTCAAAATTCCTGTGCAAGTGGACTGACCACTGTGGTCATTAGGATGATTTTGATAGTTTACTTAACTATTGGAATTTGACTATTAACACATGTAAAAGGATGACTCGGAATCAGCTGGTGAAAGTAACATATGTTTAATAGAAAAGGGGAGCTGGGAGTGGAGGTTGGTTATGGTGGCAGTGGGAAACAGTAACACTAACCCACTAACAGGGGTTTCAGGGACGGGCAGTGATAGTCGGTCCATTCTTCTATATGTCTGTCTTTGGTTTTCTAAGTGTTATTCGATCCATATGAACATAGAGATATGTGCATAAACAACAAAAACACTTGGGGTATAATGTTCGAACAATGTTATCACCAAACATTTTAAGAACGTTTTTAGAGAACGTTATCCTACCTTTCAGAAGTACATTCTAGGAACCAAAATAAAACTTCTCGATGAAACCATTCTAGAACAACGAATGGTAACATTCTCAGAATGTTTTTAGAACCAACAATGTCTAGCTGGGAACTCAGACATGCAAACGTGCAATATCATGAATTACGTGCATGTTTTTTTTTCTAAAAACGAAAATGTGGTGACATCAGATTTCTTTTAACCCTCTGGAGTCTAAGGGTATTTTCTCGATTTTTAGATGTTTTCTTAAATCACATTTTAAATGTATTTATTCTCACATGGCACCCCATGTGTTAAATATCAAAATGTTCAGGACAATCTCTGGTATTGCTATATATGCAAATGACTCACCTTAGAGCATTGTGTGATGAGATAAGTAGCTCAAAAGCTTAAAATGTGACAGTCGATTTTCGGAAAATCGTCAAAACTCTTGTGAAAAGACAAATGTACTCATGTGATCGAATTGTTTTGGTGTTTTAGATTTGGTTACCAAAGTCTTAGGATCACAAAAGCAGTGAAATATTTGAATTACACTGTATATAAATGTGTAATTCATGTCTAAAATGAAAATAAATTAATTCGAATTTTGAGTAAAACAGGTGTTTATCACTCTACTTTCCCCACAGCAGGGACTGAGATACATTAGGACTGAATAATGACTTCATATTACATACCAAGGTTCATGTGATGTGTACAAATACAATTTGAGCATTCAAACTTTTTATTCAACCAACAATTTATTATAAATATGTTTTTTTCAACCAACTATTTATATAAATATAAGAAACTGGAAAATCTCACTATTTACAATATTGAACATCAGAACTTTCAACCAACTCTTCATTATAAATGTCAAGACAGTGTCAAGGACTTTGTCTGTCTTCCAAAACAGTGGGTCTGGCTGCTGTGTAGGTGTGGGTGATGGTGCATGTGCTGCTGTGTAGGTGGGGTGTACAAGTGCTATACGAGACCTCCACGAGACCTCCTTGCTGGCTGGGTTGAAGGTGATGGCTGTGGTGGAGCCTTTGTGCTGAGGTGTATCTTGACCTGGTGGCAGCCACAGATGGAGGCAGCTGTAGTGATGCTGGTCTGCTGGTCCTTGGTGGTGATGGCTCTGGTGAAGGCCTTTGAGCCACAGTAGATCTTGACCTGGGGGCCGGCACAGATGGATGTTCTGGGTGCTGGATAAACACCGCCTGTGGGCCACTAGGCCCAGGCAGCTGTGAAACCTCTCTGTAAAACAAATTAAAATGTAGGACAATAATTACAACTAATTTCATTGAAATAATAAGTAAAATGTTGCTCAAGCACAAATAACAATGCACACATAAAAAGAAAGTTTGGGAGGTTGGACAGGAGTCTCTCTCTCTCTCTCTCAGACACACACAGGTATTTCCAGTTACTTTACATTCAGTATAAATTCACAGACACACATATACATAGGCTACATCTGATTACAAAGTCTCATCTGTACAGGACTGTAAAATAGTCACAGGCACACATATAAATAAATATATGACAAAGTATAATCTGTACAGAACAGTATGATACAATAATCAATGGCAAAAACATGTCTATAGCCACTGTAAATGTCTCCGTTGTGGGACGAATAAATGATTAATTTAATCATCAACACATGTAATCTAACTTTTACGTACCAAAATAACGTTAACACAGAGTAAACGTTTGCTAATGGAGAGTCTATTTTGTCCCAAGAAAAAGTTCCTGACTATCGATAAAAAATATATCAATAAACCTATTGTTCATTTTCACGGTATTCCCCACACATTGCCAGTACACTATTACTGTAATATTTACACTTACCCATGTACAAATGGATCCTTGTTGTTGTCTTTGTATTGTTCTTCTTCAGAAGAGTCGAAGACTTTAGGTTCTGAGGCTCTATCTTCACTGCTGCTAGCGAAAACAATCTCTAGCGAAGTCGGCGACTGGAAAGTTTTTTTATAAGCCATTTTCTGTCTCTCTCTTTCTCCTCACAGACGTAAACTGATGGGAGACACGTGGTTTATGTTTTTTTTACTTGGTGGGTAGGTCCTTAGTGATTTCTCGATGTCCATTGGTCATTTCAGACCATGATGGCTGCCGGCCGAGATTTCCTTGACGGACACACGAATCCACCAATCCCACACAGTGTAAAGTCAAGCTGCTTTGAGCGGCCATATTGGCTGCTGTGCCCTGATTACAGTCTCACAGGAGATACCGCTGGAAAGCTAGTCTTCCAGCGATTCCGCGGATATCTGAATCATATTTCTACTCCTTATAATCGAACGTATATGATTAATTTACGTAAATGATGCGCATTTGGACGCGCCAGAGGGTTTTAAACATCCTTTTCAAACAAATGCAGCAAGTTTGTTTTTTTACAAATAAATCTGACGTTGACCATGACCCTGTTAATATTTCGCATCACAGGAACATTTTATAAAAAAAATAATAACCTCCTGAAAACATTATCCAAATGTTGCTTGGAGAATGTTCTTCTTTGGTTTTCATGTAACATTGAGGGACCGTTTTATAAATAACATCTTTAATGTGTTACCCAACAACGTCCAAAACACATCCTTAGAATGTTGGAGGCAAAACGTTCCACCTTTGTTAACATATCACATTAAAGGAACGTTTTATAAAACACTTTCTGTCATCTCAGGCCTCAATAACATCCTGAAAACATTTTCAGAATGTTGCATTGAAAATGTCATTCATTTGTTATCATGTAACATTGAGGGAACAATTTTTAAAGAACATCTTCAATGTGTTACCCAACAACGTCCAAAACACATCCTTAGAATGTTGCAAGGAAAACGTTCCACCTTTGTTAACATATCACATTAAAGGAACGTTTTATAAAACACTTTCTGTCATCTCAGGCCTCAATAACATCCTGAAAACATTTTCAGAATGTTGCATTGAAAATGTCATTCATTTGTTATCATGTAACATTGAGGGAACAATTTTTAAAGAACATCTTCAATGTGTTACCCAACAACGTCCAAAACACATCCTTAGAATGTTGCAAGGAAAACGTTCCACCTTTGTTAACATATCACATTAAAGGAACGTTTTATAAATAAACTTCCTGTCATCTCAGGCCTCAATAACATCCTCAAAACATCCTCTGAATGTTGCAGTTAAAACGTTATGTCTTAGTTAACCTTAACCCTTATAGGAACATTATTTGAAAAAATAAACATCCTAAAAAGGTTCTTTGAACATCAGATTTAAAACCTTATTAGAACCAATAGGTAAAGTTAGCCAAAGTTGTTAGAACGTTCCCTGCTAGCTGGGTAACTAATATCTCAGATAAGAGGCACATTCAAATAAAGATTGGTCTTTAAATACATTTTGTCTTTTGAATTGTTTGTCTAAAGTCAAGGATCTAGAACTGGTACTTAGTTTTAATGATACAGTCTGGTTATGATGCTGTTTGGAGGAGGCATTACAGGTAAGAGCACTAACTAGCTACCATCACATGTACCTTAGCTTGACTTAAATGTATTAAACGTATAATTAAAAAAATATATATAAATAACTAATGTCATGCAAACATATTAATATTTGCTTGATTCCAGTGTTGAATTTAGCACAATTGCATACAAACGTCAAGGGATTTTAAGATTCTGAAGTATTATGCTGAAAACTCAATAACTTAGATTATTATTTATAGTTTCATGTCCGCTTACCTTAGAAACGTAAAATGCGACGGCAGTGTGCAGATGGGGAGTATGTTAGCTTAGCTTGGTAGCTTCAGCTAGCTCTGGAACTTCCAGCTCGGTGGCAGCAGGTCCCGCCTCGGCTCCGCCTCTTTGCCCTTATTTGGAGTAGGCGGGAGTTGAATTCTGACGTCACTGTCGAGCTGTTAGTGGCCGACTCTGCCTACTAAGGGCTTCTCGGCAAGTCTGCAGAATCCTATGGGTGACGTCACGGACCCTACGTCCATTTATATATACAGTCTATGCATTGAACACAACTTTTGATCAGAAAAACAGCGTTTTGGCTCAGTAAAGCTACTTTGTGTGATGTTTGGGTTGCTTCCCCTGCCGCGACCGTTTTGGTCGCACAGTGATGACACTTATACTTCTGGAATCTGTGGAATCTCAGCTTTCATGTGATATCCGTTTGTGCAGATCCGATAAGTAATAAGGTGTCTCTACCGTGAGTCCTGTGCATTAGAATCTTTTCGCTCAGGGCTAATTCAGAGGCTTGGTATTACCCTTGTGTTTCGTTTAGCTAAAAATTGTGAATATTGTCTGATAGCTGAGTTTCTTCCCGTTAAGTGGGTATGACTAGGGGTGTAACGGTATCCGTACCGTCACGGTTCGGCACAGTCACACGACGAATACGCCTTTTTTTTTACGATTGGGAAAAAAGTCTGTTATTCAGGGCAGTATCCATTACACTATTTATAATCCAGGGGGCTGTATTGCGCCTAAAAGCTGTTTGCCAGTCGCCCTTGTTGGAACAGATATCTCTGCTCCGCGCCGATCCTATACCTCTGAGGATACTCCTCCTTCACCCCACAGCTCTCTCTACTCTCCGTTCACCCTTTCACCCTCGCCCACCCTCCTGGAGATCGCTGAACACACAAAGGAGATACAGAGGGTTGGCACCGATTCCTTCCTGGAGTTCAAAGACCAAACTAAGGCGATACGCAGGGTTGGCAGCATGTCCTTTACCCCCGCTCCTCAACGACGCCCACCAAAATCACTGCAGAGACGCGCACCATCTCCCCTGTCTTCATCACCATGCCTACGTCAACCACCTCTCCCCCCCCGACACCATGTCCTCTACCCCCGCACCATCTCCCCCGTCTCCATCACCGTGCCTACGTCAACCACCTCCCCTCCCTTCAAGAAAGCATCTGCAGTCTCCGAAGCCTGATAAGGATGTGTGTGTACAAAACGCAACAAACTCTTACTGATATCTGCTGGGTCCAGGCTCAAGGGCATATGGCACTCTCAACTCTTTCCAGGAAATGCCAGGGCCCTGCCTGCCAGTAGCTTTGCCGATATCTGTGTTGATAGGTAATAGATTAAGAGCCGTGAATCATCTTAGATACAGGAAGCGCTCAAACGTTTGTGTGAGTTTATCTAATTTAGCAGTGATTCCATGTCAGCCACAGCTTGTTACAAAAAACCTGACTGTCAGGTCTTTGGCAGGTAAAACATTTTTAATCAATGATTTTATCACTGAGCAAAATCTTGATTTTATGTTTTTAACGGAAACTTGGATTGAACAACATAACAGTGCAGCTGTTCTTATCGAATCAACCCCTCCCAACTTTAGTTTTATGAGTCAGGAAAGCATGCATAAGAAAGGGGGTGGAGTTGCTATTTTGTTCAATGATTCCATTCAATGCAGGAAGACATCTTATGGGAACTTTATTTATTTTGAATATGTGGCCCTTCAGCTGAAATGCTCCTCTCGAGCTCTGTTCCTAAATATCTATAGACCACCCAAATACAGTGCAAGCTTTTTTTGATGACTTTACTGAACTGCTGTCTATAGTGTGTATTGACTTTGATCGTCTAGTCATTGTTGGTGATTTTAACATCCATGTTGACAACCCCCAGGACAGAGGGGCAAAATAACTGTTTTGTGTTCTTGATAACTATGGACTGACTCAGCATGTGACAGAGCCCACGCACAATAAGGGACACACTCTGGACTTAATTATCTCAAAGGGTCTGAATATCTCTAAGGTTGTGGTGACTGATGTTGCACTCTCTGATCATTCCTGTGTGTTCTTTGAGAGCTCTATTTCTTTTCACAAAAATGTTCAAAAAGAGGTAACCACAAAGCGATATTTAACTGAAAATACTAGGGAAATGTTTACTCAGAATTTTTCTTCCACACTTGCCCCTGCTAACATCTCAGTAAATGAGCTAGTAGATCATTTTAATTCAAAAATTAAAAATGTTATAGATGCCATTGCTCCAACTAAGGTAAAGGAAGTGACTGGGAAGAAAATATCTCCATGGAGAAAGGCCATTACCGTGAGAGCAGAAAAAAGAGAGTGTCGAAAATCTGAACGTAGGTGGCGAAAAACAAATCTCCAGGTTCACTTTGAAATCTATAAATAGAGACTTGGCCTTTATAATTTGGAATTGAAAAACGCACGACAGTCTTTCTTCTCTGACATCATTACCAAAAACAAAAACAATGCACGTGCCTTGTTTGCTACCGTCGACAGACTAACTAACCCCCCAGTGTCAGTAGCCTCTGAATTTCTATCCACCAGGGCATGCAATGATGTTGCCTCCTTTTTCACTGACAAAATTCAGAAAATCAGACAAGCAGTCAGTGCCTCTGCATCAGGTACAGTAAATGTGTTGTCCCTATGTCCACCTAATATCAATTCAAACACCATGACACAATTCCATCAGATTAATGATAAAAAACCTAGAGGACATTATTCAACTTCTGAAATCCTCCTCCTGCTGCCTTGAGATTATTCCAACAGGATTTTTCAAAGATGTTTTTCGTTGCATGGCCTCAGATCTACTTCATTTAGTAAACAAATCTCTTCACTCAGGTATTTTTCCACAGGCCCTGAAAACTGCAGTCATTAAACCGCTCTTAAAAAAGAATAATCTAGATGCTTCAGTAATGAACAATTACAGGCCCATATCAAACCTGCCATTTCTAGGTAAAATCATTGAAAAAGTTGTTTTTCAACAGTTGAGTAATTTCTTGCATTTAAATAGTTGTTTCGATGTGTTCCAGTCAGGCTTTAGTCCAAACCACAGCACTGAGACTGCTCTTGTAAAGGTCTTCAATGACATCCACTTAAACACAGACAGTGGCAGAACTTCAGTGTTAGTATTATTAGATCTCAGTGCTGCGTTTGACACTGTTGACCACAACATATTACTCGACCAACTAGAAAACTAGGTGGGACTTTCGAAAACAGTTCTAAATTGGTTTGAATCCTACTTAAAGGACAGAAAAAACTTTGTTTCTATAGGTAAATACACATCTGAGTTGACAAATATGACATGTGGGGTACCTCAAGGCTCCATCTTGGGGCCTCTTCTCTTTAACATCTACATGCTACCACTGGCTCAGGTAATGAAAAACAACAACATAAGTTACCATAGCTATGCGGATGACAAACATTTACGTAACAATTTCACCAGGAGACTATGCTCCAATTCAAACACTGAGTAAGTGCATTGAACAAATCAATGACTGGATGTGTCAGAACTTTCTCCAATTAAACAAAGATAAAACTGAGGTAATGGTTTTTGGAGCCAAGGCAGAACGTATACAAGTTAGCGCTGAGCTTCAGTCTGCAATGTTCAAAACAACAGATAAAGCCAGAAATCTAGGTGTAGTCATGGACTCTGACCCTATGTTTCAACAGTCACATTAAAACAGTTACTAAATCAGCCTACTATCACCTAAAGAATATATCTAGGATTAAAAGACTAATGTCACAGCAGGATTTGGAAAAACTTGTCCATGCTTTTATCTTCAGTAGACTGGACTACTGCAATGGTGTCTTCACAGGTCTCACTAAAAAATCTATTAGAAAGCTGCAGCTAATTCAGAACGCTGCTGCTCGAGTCCTCACTAACACTAAGAAAGTGGATCACATCACTCCTGTTCTGAAGTCTTTACACTGGCTTCCTGTGTGTCAAAGAATAGATTTCAAAATACTGCTGCTGGTTTATAAAGCTGTGAATGGTTTAGGCCCAAAATACATCTCTGACCTCCTGCTAAATTATGAACCATCCAGATCTCTCAGGTCTTCAGGGTCTGGTCAGCTTTCTGTCCCCAGAGTCAGAACTAAACATGGTAAAGCAGCGTTCAGTTATTATGCTCCAAATATCTGGAACAAACTCCCAGAAACCTGCAGGTCCGCTGCAACTCTGACTACTTTTAAATCCAGACTAGACTTTTCTTTTTGCCGCTGCTTTTAATTGAACTATTCACATCTTAAACTGCACTGTAACTTTTATCCATGTATTTTTTTTTTCTTTTAATGTTTATTTTATTATCTTTTCTTTTTAATGACTGATTTTAAATGCCATTGTCTTAATGTCTTTCGTTTTTTGTAAAGCATTGCCTTGTGTTGAAAGGTGGTATATGCCTTGCCTTGCCTTGCCTTGTGTTGAAAGGTGGTATATGCCTTGCCTTGCCTTGCCTTGTGTTGAAAGGTGGTATATGCCTTGCCTTGCCTTGCCTTGTGTTGAAAGGTGGTATATGCCTTGCCTTGCCTTGCCTTGTGTTGAAAGGTGGTATATGCCTTGCCTTGCCTTGCCTTGCCTTGCCTTGCCTTGCCTTGCCTATATGAGTTTGCTTTAAAAGAAGGAAAACTCAAAACAACCAGGATAGGGGTTAAACAATAATCTGCTTTAATGATAAACGGTAAGAATACAAATACACTTCTCAAAAGGGGTAGGCCCACCCCCTGCTCTGGTCCAAATGCCGGGAGAACCTTTCATCTTGACGGCAGGAGCAAAAGAGACCGGACACCAGGACTCAACAGGAGATATTGTAAAAACAAGGGAGGAGCTGTGTGGATGCTACCCTCTATAATGGCAGGCAAAAATGTTTTACTTGACATATTTTCTAAAAAGAATATAATTCACAAGAAGAAAGAGGCTAGCAGCACCGAAGCAACGTAAAGCTGCTTCTAGCACTACATCATCAGAAGAGCCGCCTAAAGACGTGGATAATGCTAGCACTAACGTTAACGTTAGCTGCGCTAGCAACGTTCCCCTGGCTAGCTCAAGCTCACCTTTCCCAGAGGTATGGACAGAGGAGATGTGGCGGAGGAAACAAGAAGAATACCCGTGGATAAACTGCAAAGTTGGGAAACTGGGCTGCAAAGTTTCTTCATCCATTACGGATTTATCAGTTTTCAAAACGCAAGGTTCAAGATTGGCAGATGAATGGCGTTCCTACACCGTCACTTACAGTGGAAGAGACAAGAGCGGCATGTTATCGTCCCTCATAATTTTTTTTATTAAACACAAAGAATCAAATGGACACACTGCTGCCCAGCGGATTCAAGACAACGCAAACAAGGAAACACTTGAGAAGATCTGTGACAATATGAATGCATCAAAGCTGAAAGCATGTGCTGTATTCCAAAACACATCCTTAGAATGTTGCAGGCAAAACGTTCCATCTTTGTTAACATATCACATTAAAGGAACATTTTATAAAACACTTTGTCATCTCAGGCCTTAATGACATCCTGAAAACATTTGGAGAATGTTCTTCATTTGTTATTATGTAACATTGAGGGAACGTTTTATAAAGAACATCTTTAATGTGTTACCCCAACAACGTCCAAAATACATCCATAGAATATTGCAGGCAAAACGCTCCACCTTTGTTAACATATCACATTAAAGGAACGTTTTTAAAAAAAAAAACGTTCTGTCATCTCAGGCCTTAATAACATCGTCAAAACATCCTCTGAATGTTGCAGTTAAAACGTTTTGTTAACCTTAAACCTTATAGGAACATTATTTGAAATAACATCAGATTAAAACGTTTCTTTAAAACATTATTAGAACCTGTAGGTAATGTTAGCCAAAGTTGTGAGAACGTTCCCCGCTAGCTGGGGAGCGGCGCCCTAAAAAAATGTCTGCGGCACACTAAGAATAACACCAGATAATGAACTCATTTTAGGCTACAGAGTCAACCTTTTGCTAGTGCCCGTCACCCATTCTAATCAGGTTATCCGGAAAACTGCACACAAGGGTGCGGAAAAACACACACAGTATGAAGAATTGGACATAGAGGTCATACACTGTACTCAGGAAAAACATACACAAACCATTTGGGTGATAAACGTTGGAACTGTGAAAATTACTGGTGAGATCCATCCAGGGCCCAGCAGCCAACAACTGGAGATCAATAATAATTTATTGGTAACTTTCTCTCTCTTTTTTTTATCTCCCGAGTCTACAGAGAGCGAGCGAGAAGACAGAATGAAGAAAGTATGTGTGTGGCCTTGGAAGTTGATTAAAAACAGGTGCGGTGACAATCACATCAAAGTGATGGAAGCCTTGTGTGCTCGTGCGGCTTATATACTGTGTGTGTGAAGTGTGCACGTCGATGGCTATTGATTGTTGATCATAATTCTCTTGGTGCAGTCCGGGCCCCTCCATCACAACAATTCACTGGAGTCTGCATTGACTTATGGGTTGCAAACTTCTGTCAGCGCTAACATGCTCTAAATAACAGAACAGAGAGGATTGATGGATGGATATCTGGCGAGATGGAGAAAGAGAGGCGGGAGAAAAAAGAAAAAAAAATCCATTCTATAGAAGTTCATTTCAATCTCCAGCATCACCCGGCAGTGGCACAGTGTAAGAGCTGTAATGTTGCTCAGTCATTGTGAGAGGCCCATGGCTTGTTTCGTTGCACTCACCCTCTGCTTTTCCCTTGCATTATAGCGCCCTCCAATGACTGCCTGTGGTACTGCGAGGATGAAACAGCAGAATTTAAAGCCACCGCAATGACAGACTCATTTTGTTCCTCCTGCAACGAATCAAACCACAAATGTAGCCAGACGTCTCCATGGTGTTGCTAAGGCAACGCACAGGCATTATTACACACATTATCAGCCCGACGACTAGAGCCCAGAGGCAGTTCACAGACGTTATGGCAGTATGTTGTAGGGAAGAGGAGAAGGGGAAGGGAGAGGAAAAAAAGAGCAAGTCTTCAACAAATGAAGAAGACTGACAGCAAAGACAAACAGTTAATAAAGAGTGACAGCTGAGCGACTGATAGACAGGCTGTGAGAAAGAAAGCTGGACAGAGTTGGGCAGATAGAAAGGATAGAAACAAGACATACTGTATATAAAAAAAGAAATTCCAACAGCCAGATGGGAGATAAACGTCCATTGGGCAGGCAAATACACGGAGGAAGAAAGGCAGATGAACAGACAGGCTGACAAACAAATAGACGGACAGGCACGTTGACAAATAGGCAGACTAGGAGGACAAAATGAATCCATAACCCATAAAGTATTCTTCCACGGTCAACATGCATGCAATCCTCTGGCCACCTGGTCGGATTAAAGTGTGTGCTGACTGTCAGGAAAGCACAATTTGTCTTCCAGGCTTCTCATCCACTGACCAAACTTCACAGTGTTTGTTTGTCCTTTTTTCTCGAGTGTGTGTTGTACAGTGTGTGTGTGTGTGATGAATACAGTATTTAGTGCTGTGTGATTGGAGGAATACATAACAAAAGGTCAAGCTGTCAGGGAAAAAACAGCCAAGTTCGTAGAGCAAACAGCGCCGCGGAATACAAAAGATCCTCCGGTGCCTGCTACCATACATTCCGTGCGTGTGTGCGTGTGTGTGTGTGTGTGTGCGCGCATGCGTGCGGACACCTGCTGGTTGTAATGCCTGTTTACTACACCGGGTGCATGCAATGTTTAAAATGTGTGCAAGGCGAAAGAAAAATACCAACTTTCTATTTGTTTCTTCACACAAACACGCGCAGCGCTGCATGATTCATTCACCATCCATTACTGTGTTTACTCTTACTGCAAGCAAATCGATTAACATGCTCCACGTGTAAACGGATGGATGGTGGGGGAGAGAGGAGATGAAAGCGGGGAGTTAACACAGCCATTCCTGACAAATGCATAGACCCCTCATTATTCCGTAAATGAAAACGGATGATTCCTTTCTTTCCCTCCCTTCCACTTTCCTCACTTTCCCTCCTCTAACTCTGCCCTCGCCATCTCCCTGACCTGATAAAGGTTTCCATCCCCTCTCCCTCCCTCCCTCCCCCTGTCATTTGCTTTCCTCCCTCCATTCTTCTGTGGTTTATCTGTTCCACTCGTCCTCATTTTTCCTTCGCCTTGCCTCTCTTTACAGTTTTATTGTCCTCCCCTTTCTTCTCTTGTTTCCTTAAATTATTTTTCCCCCACCTTCATCCCCTACCACAAACACCCCTATCCTCCTTCTCTCGCTCAGCTTTCTCTCCCCTCCCTCCCGTCCATGTCACAGCGTATCATGGTTAATTAGCCAGTAGTGGATTTGGACTCTCATTAGCGTTGCAACGGGATTGAGGGTTGGCTTCGTTCTTATTCTGCCATTGTACTATCCCCCCCACCACCAACTCAACTTTCCTCCCCCTTCCTCCATCTTCCCCTTCTCCCTCCCAACCTTCTTTCTCCTGCCTCTCTGAAGACAGGATAAGCCGGCCCTCCAATCGTTGTCCTGAACTTTAACTCGTTCCCTTTTTTTTGTTTGGCTTTGATGAGGAGTTGGGCTTTTTTCCCGCCGAGGAAGAAGGGGACATGTGCCAGTTTGCGCCTGTGCTTGATAAACTGCCAGAAAATAAAAAGGAATAATGAAGAGTGTCACTTTGAAGTGGGACCTACATTGTCATCTTCCGGCTCTTTGTGCATTTTATTAACATGTGGTGTCATAAATAAATTGTCCTTGTCTGGCATCTTTAATGTATGCAGTTGAAATTCACAAGAAAGTTTCACATTCAAAAGGAGGTGATTTTACATGCCGGCCATATGCAAAGCTAAAAATGAATAAGTCTGAGGCAGCTGCCATCCCTTTTCTAGTTGTTTCAGAGGAATGTTCATCCATTTTCCACCATTTTGTCTCTAGGTTGTATTTGGTGATGCTGAGTTTGTAAATGGCCTCTCCGTGAGACTGCACCTGCATTATTCAACCTGATAATTGTGATTAATTATAGTAACACATGTGAGTGCGTGCACACACGCACACACACACACACACACACACACACACACACACACACACACACACACACACACACACACACACACACACACACACACACACACACACACACAATGGCAAGGATAAAGCAGTTAGTGTAGCTACAAGGTAACTTTCTGCTGCGGCTGTTGGACTGAATCGCTTGTGCACACAGACAAACAAAAAACACATTTGTAGGTACTAAATGCATTTGATGTATTCTCTAATACAAGTAATTCCTTTGTGTGCAGAGGAAAGCTGGCATATCGTAATGCCTATTATGCGGGGAGGGCATTATTGTTTACCAGCCACTGAAGAGATGGGTTCCTTTTATTCCCAAAACATGCTATTATACCTGTTCCACTCTCTTCAAGGACTTTTATTTTAGCTACGCATTGTTGAACTTTTTTGCTGCACAGTGTTATTTACAATGCCTCTGACATTATGTTAAAAATGGCTATATACTAAGCCATTCTGCAGCGGAGAAATGTATGCCTCTATGTGACAGGCGAGTGTGAATTATAGAATCAATGGTAGGAATACACACACACACACACACACACTCTCTCAGTGGCTGCCTTGTCACCGCTGAATGGAAGGGAACAAATAGAAAATAGCTCAATCCATGCTGATCTTCACAATGTGTTGAGTATTAAATTGCACATTCACTGTTTCACATTTGAAATGGATGACACAATCACACAGGGACTTTATTTTCTTTGGTTTGAAGCGTTGCAGGTAAGTTTGTTTTGTTTCTTTTTTGTGTTTGTTTAGATTAGGTTCACAATCACGCCCAATTACAGGCTCCTCAACAGAAGTCACATGGATCCAAGAATCTTGTTTGCTGAACAGTTTCAGCAACTTAGCATACTGCTAGGATAGAGATTTGGGCAGCATCAGGGGGTAAGAAAAAGGCATGTCCGTGCCTTTCGTTATAACTCTTCCTCTCAGAATACCAGCAGCATCAACTCAGTCAATTATTAGTCTTGTATAGCCATCAAAGCAAATGTGTTTCATGTATAATGCACAATCTCAGTACTAAACTTCACATTTTAAGATAATCTGAATTTGGCTTTAAATAGGAACTTAGAAAAAAAAAAAACCTATCAAAGTTAGGGTTTGAAATCTTGAGAAATTCATCTTGAGCAGCTGTCAAGCTGGTCTTTATACTGATCACACAATGATGTATCACATTCCTGAATCAGCACAACTGGCCATTAAGAACCTGCAACTGTCTTTAAATTAATTAATTTCAGGTGTTTTGACAAGGACCAAGGCAACTATTTTGATTCCATTCATAACTGTGCTGGACCCTTGAGTAAAATGAGCAGTGTGTAGGATTGAGTGGCACCAAGAGAGAAGAGAAGAACCTACATTATTTTCGTTCACTTTAAAACACTCTTTAATTCTGAACTTTTCTTGAGATAACTGAAATAGATCAAACATACATAAACGCTGGCATGGTCCTTGAACTACAGCATCATTGTTGTCATTCATACCATTAACGTATACGGCTTTGTGAAACCAAAGATGTATGCAGGCCATCTCAAGACAGGTGAGGATGGGTGCCACTGGATGTAACCCACACACGCAGTCACACACACACAAACACAAACACTGTTCTAAAGGTGGTCTTTAGGTGAACTGCCGGGATCAAAGACACAAAGGGTATCGGTGTAGGCTAACTGTCTAACTTGGCACATCTCCAAACATAGAGAGAGAGATGGTGATAGCCTCACTGCGGTATGTCAGATCTGGGCTCTACGCCAGGTGAGCTCTCTCACATGTGACTCGGCAGTGTTAACTTCAGCTGCCCAGCAGGACCTTGGCAACTCTCTGTTTGTGAGAGAGTGACCTGTGTATATGTCGGCAGACCTTTGTGTGTTTGGTATAGTGGCTGCTGGCCAGTGGCCGTGTTCACATCACAGGTAGAATTGCTGTGCTAGAGGTGATCAATGGCGGTTGAAATGGCGCTTCCTGCAAAAACATGGCAGCTTCTCTTCTCTCACATGCTCCATCATTATTTCTATGTTCCTTTTCAACTCAGCCGTAGCTTTTTTCGGTGGTTAGTTCCTGTCAAACTTTATATTGGCCTGAAGGAAAGGAAGCGATTGAACATGATTTTATCATCCAAATCCACATCAACGTTATCTAGCAACACTGCCAAAGAGTCCAAGAGCAATGCAGTGAACCCTTTTACAAAAACAGTTGAACTGAAATTCTTCAATTAAATGCAAAATGTCATGTCCGGAAATATATGCAATAAGACAGATTTCTGCTTGCAAATTGGCTAACAAAGTAATCTTGATCTTAATTTTCATCTCTGCTTTACTTCCCTTTTCATTATTTTCTTTCCTTATTTCCCTTACTCGAACTTCAATTTCCTCAATTAGCCTCCTACTTGGCCGCTCCCGCCCTTCCTCCCTCTGTGGTCACTTTCATGTGTCTCTGATCTGTAGTTCCTCCCATATCATCATGTTTCTTGCCTCCGTGTTCTTTCTCCTCCCTGGTGTCCCTGCATCATTACAGACCTTACACACATCCCGTACTCGCCATCCTAAATACACCGCTCATTCCCAAAGCTATTAGTATTATCCAGAACTTCTTTGCCAAGCTTAGCTTAGACTGTGTGTGTGTGTGTGTGTGTGTGTGTGTGTGTGTGTGTGTGTGTGTGTGTGTGTGTGTGTGTGTGTGTGTGTGTGTGTGTGTGTGTGTGTGTGTGTGTGTGTGTGTGTGTGTGTGTGTGTGTGTGTGTGTGTGTGTGTGTGTGTGTGTGTGGTCAAGAAGGCAGCTCATATTTCTACTTATGTCAGGTGATTCCTGATTCAGACAGGCCAGGGTCACACTGGCGATGAACCTAATAAAATACAGCTCACATCAGCCACTGGCAATGTGGACACATGCATAGAGCAAACACACACACACACACACACACACACACACACACACATGTAAACCTCTTCCTCATTCTCAGTTTTATGTGGAAACGATTGCAGGTTATAAATCTTTAAGTGGGCAAAACATGTCATGCACGTACATGCATGTGTCCTGAACTAGTAATGCAATGAAAAGAGCTGGGTTGTACAAGGAAGAGCAACAGCGACATTAATCTGCCTGTCTTTGGGAAATATTTGGTTTTCAAAGCTTTGTGACATTGGCACCAGGGAAAAGCCAATATGGAGGTAACACTTTTCAGATAAACGTCATTTTAAAAGATAACAATGCAGCAAGGAAAACATGTTTTGGTCGCGATCAACAACTGTGTTCTATCAATACCAGATTCTATTTTGTACAAATGGCGAAACTCTTACCTATAATTTGACTTCAATTACAATAACATGATGAACATTATAATTGTAAAAGAAAATGTAATAGTAAAAAAGTAATCAGATTATGTAATTTCTCTGTTGCTGTAGTGGGACAAAATAAACATCCGTTACTTTAGTGTTGACAATGACAGATAAACTTGACTTGCTTCTATACAGAAAAACTCAGATAGGGAAAACTTCAGGAAGTGTTAAATTACTTAATATGCTGTCAAATAGTAAACAAAAAATGGTTTGTGTGAATTTGTGCAAATGTATAAATCACACTTTTGTGTTGCGTGTGTACATGCTGACATAGTAAAGTAGAAAAGTAAATAATTCCACGTTACTTTCGTATTTTCGTACTTCTCACAAGGCTTGTTGGTACAAGCCTTCCTAGCCTGTATATGCTAGTGCCTTAGCTGTAGCTAAGATACTTTACTTTTTTGGTTTACTCCCTTAGGAGTTTCATTTTTGGCATTGTTTATAATTCCAGTAATTACACAAAACACTTTATCAAAGTTATATTGAAGATAAAGACAAATCTATCCAAGCTAACGAGTTTGCTAAGTTTATGTTACTGCTTGCTAACGCTATAAATTCCCAATTTTTTGCTTGTTTGCTGCGTCCTTAATGTCAAAACATGTTCACATAATTAAATAAAAAGTTGTGTTTGTAACATTGGCCCCACGCAAAGTTATATGATGAGGCCCTCTGTGTCGCGAGCGTCGACGGGGGGGTGCTAGAGGCCCCCTCCGCAAGATGAGGCCCCCTCCGCGAGGTGAGGCCTCACGCTGTCTGCGTGATCTGCCTGTAGGGAGGGGCGGCCCTGCTAAGAATTGGTTGGTTGCAATTCCTCTTTTGTAGAAGACGTAGACTCTGAGAGAGGATGTTAAATAAGCTAATTTAGCTCCCTTCATTTTGGACTTGTTTGCTCGTTTTATTTGAATCGTGTTCTTTTTAAGTTAGTTGATTAATTATGAATTTATGAGATTACGTTTTAAATGCTGGTTATACCCAACCGTTGGGTAGTGTTTAGTGTAACTGCTCATGCAGACAAAAGTGTGTGTGTCTGCAGTATATGTGTGAATGTACAGCACGTGGAATGCATGCTCACCTTTTTCTTCTGGATGACTTTCAAAGATTGTGCCAGTTGATGGGAGTTTGGCACAGCCTCTACTGGCACGAAAAGCAGAAAAATACTACAAGTCATTGCAGAGGAGACACTGCTTGGCTCAGCTGTAGCACATTATTTACATTAAGTATGTATTACATAGTAATTTTGCCATCATTCACAGCCTGTAAATCAACTTCTCTTCCGTTGGTTAAAAATAAAAAGTAATAAATGACAATAAATAATAAAAGAACTGCTGAGTCATATCACAGTTCTGCATGCATTTACTTGAATATCCCCTCTCTGTACAATGTCAAAAGAAGAGATGATCACATTTGTATTAATCTATTCATACTTGCTCTTGGTCTGACCTTACATTATCTAAATCTGTAGCTGCTTCATAATAAATGTGTTTGTATTTTTTAACCTGATATCCTCAGCCGTGGTTGTAACGCCCAACTTATCAGTCAGTGGGAGAATGAAAGGCATACTAAAAGTTCCCCGGACTCCCCGCAGCCACTGTAAAAGCAAGAAATAACGATTGATATTAATCTACCAGGCGATCGATGACTTTACAGCGCTGGGTTCCTCTTGGAATAGCACTGGCTCTTTCACAATGAGAGAGAGGGGGAGAGACTGAGAGAGAAAGAGGGGGCCCGAGACGGATCATCGGGCATCTGTCCGAGGATGTCTATGTTAATTCGGATTGGCCGTCTTTAGAGGGCTGACTTCAGCTAATGAAATGGAAATGAATAAAAGCCTTATTAATTACTTGTAAACTTTTAAGAGTGATTTCTTTATAAATGAGGGATAACCTGAGCTTCTTCCAATAAAAACTGCAAACCACCACAAAAAAAAAAACACAGCTCTGTATGTGCCCTATGAAAAAAAAAAAAGAACCTGCCTGCTGCCCCGCAGACATTGAGCTCAGATTCAATATCAGTGCTTGATGCATTTAATGTCGGCATCACCGCAAATACCATTTTCTAAACATCAAAAAGCGTATCTTAAAGCTAGAGTTAGAGGCCTGCCTGGTCTTCCAGGAACCAACTTTAATCTTTACAGTGCCTGTTTATATGAAAAATCTTCAGCCAAAACACATGTTTTCGGTAACGACCTGAGGCTTGTAAGCAGTTTTGTGTTCAAATCCTTAAAATCTGCCATAGTTTTACAGGCTTACTCTTGGCCATACATTAAAGATAAGGTCTTGCGCTTTTAGAAGTTCAACAAAATACTTATACATCAAATGGGCAGGCGTACCAGCACACACACACGAACCAAGGGGAAAACACGGCAAACTTATCAGTTTCTTTGACCGCAGGACGGCAGTAAAAACGAAGTACTGATTGAAAGAGAGGGCAGCAGAGAGATCTTTGAAACGTGGCTGAATTTTGCTTCTGATAATGGGATCTCTTTAAGTTCCACTCCAGTAGAATGGCTTCCAGCAGCGCTCTGCCTTTCTTACACTTTATTCTACTTTGGTCTATCCAACATAATCTACCAGGCCTCCAGGAAGACTACTGTGCTGAGTTAAGAGCTTCAAATCTTTGAGCAGTGGATATAACAAAACGCATGATGGGACAGTGCATTAACCCTGTAAAGCCCAAATATAGAAACATATTAGAATAGATTTTTTTGACCATTCAGATGTTGTTGTAGGGAACCTCTGGAGCAGAAATGAAAGAGTTTTCACATTTTTCACATGTTGGTAATTCTTTAGGGAAATATATTGCAACGTTGGACTTAGGTGGGAGCAGAATTTCTGTATTTCTACTCATATCGTCTGAATAAATATATTGAACAACTAGGGCTGTCCCGAATACCATTTTTCGGGCTCTGGATATGCGGTATTAATCAGCAGTGAATTTTCGGCCCGCACCGGGAGGGGACGGGGGGTGCGTAGTAATCAGCAGCGAACCGCTTCAACACGTGTATTGCGGTATTCCTTTTGTTACTCTATCTACAATATTGTTGTTTTATAGTTATTTGTTAATGTATACAACCCAATTTGTGTTCTTTGGAATTGAAAAGGATATAGCATTGTGTTTGTTACTTTCGTTGCAGTTGGCTTGGCTTCCTATTTTGTATGGAGGTGTTTTTATTTTGAAGGAGAGTTAGCGCTGTTGACAGGAAGTTGTTGTTGCTATGGAAACAACGTGACGGAGATTAAGTCATATCTACATATAAAGACGGAGAAAGTAAACGATAACGTTTATGGTTAAGTGATAGCACCCCCCGAAGAGGCACAAGCTCTTACGTTGATATTGTTTTCAATAAATTCAAAAATGTGGCTGCTGCCAAAACGAACGAATATTCGGATATTCGGGTACAGCCCTATGAACAACTAAGGGTTGATTTGCAGGATTGGTTTGCTTACTTAGCCCTATATCAGTATATAGCATGAATAATAACGTCAACGTATACTGATGTATATTTATATCATGTGTGGTCCTGAAGGTCCTGTGATCACTGTTTAAAACAGGACCGTATCAGGGAGACCATGAACAATACTATGCAAATTACATTACTCCCTTTTTATCAGGACAGTATGCTACTGACAAACTTTGAACAAGCATTTTAACTTGAGTCACTTGAGTAGTTGCAAAGTAAATAATGAAAAAATGCTCTGTCATTACTCAATACACCATATTCAAAAGTGGAGATGACAGGTTATGTCTATTTTGTTGTCCTTGTGGTAGAAGAAAAGGCTATATCAGATGAAGGAAATTCTGCAAAAACAAGTGCACATTTGGAGAAATATCAAAACATTGTGCTAGACAAGAAAAGGCAAACAGCTGACTCACTGACATCAGGTGGCACTGTGTGGATCTCTGGGAAAAGATCGACATGCTTCTCAGATGGTCACATTTCCTAAGTCAATAAATCATTCTTCCTAATTGGTATGTCCATGAGCTTTAAGTGATTGTATGGAAACACCATTGAAATTACAAAGAAAAGGACTCGTATTTAATTGCTCACAATGTTTTAACAACATGTTGACATCCGTTTCCAAGTTGTTCTTCTGACTTACCATCCATTTTCTAACTACGTTTCAACCCATTTCTCCAATAACTCTGAGGTCACATGAAGGAATCAGATATTCAATAACTTGCAATTACAAAAATTGAATTAGTTAATGGCCCATGCTACAGCAACCAAGTCTGTGAAGCTGACCATTAAGCGGCCCAACCAAGGAAGGAGGCAGAGGCAGAGGCAGAACGTCCATATACAACCCGGTGTGGGCATTTATTAATCATGGGCACATGATTCACAGCATCACTATGACTGTCTCCAGCACTAACCCCTCTCTGTACATGTTCACCGCGCTGTCTCCGACTGAAGACTGGCTCATTTATACGGGATCTTCCAAGGATGTAATTGGGAGAAACCATTCACAAGTAATGGTAATAACGCTACATGTCATCATAATTGTCATAAAGAGTATTCACAATATCATGTTCATAGCATTACCAGTTGTTTATAGCCATCTCTTAATTTAACCCAAAACAAACATTATAACTGAACAGAATAAACAGAAATACATTCCCAAATAAAACAGAAACCCCTGCGCCTATCTCGCCACTTGGTTCGTCCCGGAACCTTCTTTGCCAGTGTTTGTTCCCCCCGAGGACCTTTTGCCGGAACACACTGTAGCGGACACCGGACGAAACAACATGGGTAAGTGATAGATGTAAACTTTACACAGTGTTGACTTGTACAATTAATGCATCTTAACGTCATGATATATACATGCTCAACATATTATTTGCACCCTGATTAATGTCAACCGCTGTCATTCTTACACCAGCATAAACACTTTCGGCGCTCTCGCTAATCCCCCTATCTTTTCAGGTGGAGCCGAGGACCCGCCAAGCATCTGCCAGACGACATTCCAATTAATACGGTTTAATCATTTAATAAATACTATCTCAATAATTAGTATAAATTATGTAAAAATGTGCAAATATGCAATCCCAAACTGTACTGTGCAAATCATGCTAATAAAGTGCAAACTGTTCACTAAAGTGCTGAGTGACATTATTTCTGTGCAAAGGGAAGTTGTTTCATAAAGTGCAAACCCACATGTGCAATATTACAAGGCCCGAAGCCGTCAGTCCATAGTGACGAAGTTACCTTCGTTACAGTCTCACGGCATTTCGCGTTATAGTCACAACATTTAATCTAGTGGGCCAGTGATTCGTGTTCACCAACACGATTTTCCCCTCACACAGAACGATTTTAAAAGCAATGTATTTCTATTGGTAGTATGTTTCGTGCCTGCACCACGTATTTGTGTCCGGTCGGGTCTTGGAAGACCGGAAGCTGTGTGGTTCATAAAAACATTTTCTTACTCAATATCAAGCCCGATTATTGTTTTTATTTTAAATTGTAAAATGTCGGACTTTTTTTGCCGTCCGTGAGGAAAATTCATGGGGCTCAGAATACTGAAATCTGTATTTTTTAAATCTTTTTTTCTTTCTAATTTGTTAATCTTTTCTAAATAACCCCCTTTTATTTACTAAACAATAACACACAATTATCCTTTTTTTTATTTATTTGTTTAATTCTATAATCTCAAGCTTTTTTGCCGTCACCGGAAACAGACGTACGTGATACACACCCACTGAACTGATACCCAAGATCCTCAGCTATGGTTGAAGCTCGGTGATTGGATGTTTTAGCCGCAATGTTGGGATATGGTGTTTATGCGATATGAAAATAACTATCAACAGCTTGGGGTGAAGACAGTATATCCGGTCTCGAAGTTTTCATAGTAATCTGCAGTACTCAACTAAAGACATCAGTTTATCCTTGTTAATTACACAACATTGATTGGTTTAAATTGTGTAAAGTGCTTTTTAGTTTTTCCCCATCGATTCGGAGAAACAAATGTTTTTTTCGGAGTTTAGGATGGCCGAAGACACTACACTACCCATAATCCTCAGCTATCGTTTGGGACTACAGTCCCTTTGCTAGACAAACCCCGTGATTAGTCCTCAAGCTCTGTGGTTGGAGTGGCAGTGAGCTAAGGTTACGCCGAGCGTCAGACAGCTCTTTGAAATGGAATGAAACCATGGCAGACTATCCAAAACTGGACTCGAACGGTATGTTTTCACATAATTTTACAGGATATTGATATATTATTTCACATGTTTTATTTCTATACATTAATATCTGATTTTTAAAACATAGACATACAGGTATATCCGTAATTTAATCGTAAGCTATTGAAGTTCTGATTCCATACATGTGTCTCCCATCACCCAAAACCAGGGTGAGACTATTCTCTCAATTCAGTATTTACATTATTATATTAAAAGAAAATCAGTAATATCTTTAAAGACTACAATTATTTTTCTATCAGCTGTGCACCGGTATCAATCAATGTTTATTTATATAGCCCAATATCACAAATGTTACATTTGTCTCAGTGGTCTTCACAGTGTGTACAGAATATCAGTATGACAATACGACACCCTCTGTCCTTAGACCCTCACATCGTACAAGGAAAAACTTCCGGAGAAAACCCACAGTTTAAAGGGAAAAATGGGAGAAACCTCAGGTAGAGCAACAGAGGAGGGATCCCTCTCCCAGGACGGACAGACGTGCAATAGATGCCGTGTGTAAATTGAAAAGATAATACATTTGCAACATAGGTAGTCCAAATGTTTGGAAATGCATGTGTGTATAATAGGAGGATATCCATCCAGGACTTATGATCCAGGACCACAGCCACGACTCAAAATCCAGGGCTCGCGATCCAGGACACAGGACCGCAGGATCATCCATGACTCCGGATCCCGGCGTATATATAGACGCCAAAAATAAAGCAATTTGGGAAGCTGGGTTAATCGGAACATGAGAGTACACAGGTATAGACAGAGAGAAGGAAGAAGTAAGATGTCCCCCGACAAAACTAAGCCTATATCAGCAAAACTAGGGGCTGAATCTAATCAGCCCTAACTATAAGCTTTATCAAAAAGGAAGGTCTTAAGCGCACTCTTAAAAACGGATAGGGTGTCTGCCGCCCGAACACAAACTGGAAGCTGATTCCACAAATGTGGAGCTTGATAAGAAAAGGCTCTGGCTCCCATTGTACTTTTAGAGACTCTAGGAACAACCAACAACCCTGCATTCTTGGAACGCAATGCCCTAGTCGGACAGTAGGGTATAATGAGTTCTTTAAGGTAAGATGGCGCCTGCCCATTAAGGGCTTTGTAGGCGAGAAGAATACTTTTAAATGCTATCCTGTGTTCTATAGGGAGCCAGTGTAAGGCAGTCAGAACAGGAGTAATGTGGTCCCTTTTCCTAACTCTGGTTAGTACACGAGCTGCAGCATTTTGAATCAGCTGAAGCGACTTGACTGACTTCTTGGTACACCCTGATAATAAGGAGTTACAATAATCCAGCCTTGAAGTAACAAATGCATGGACTAGTTTCTCTGCATCATTTTGAGGCAAGATATGCCTGATTTTTGCAATGTTACGTAGATGGAAGTAGGCGGTCCTTGAAATTGATTTGATGTGTGCGTTAAAGGATAAATCCTGATCAAATATAACACCAAGATTCCTTACAGTCCCACTGGAGGCCAAATTAATGCCATCCATAGTTAGTATATCTTTAGATAATTTATTTCGTAGATTCTTCGGGTCAAGTACAATAACTTTTGTTTTGGTCGTGTTTAACATCAAAAAATGTAAGGTCATCCACGTTTTTAAGTCCTTGAGGCAGTCTTGAATTTTATTTAGATGATTAATTTCATCAGGCTTGATTGATAAATATAGTTGAGTATCATCCGCATAACAATGAAAGTTTACAGAATGATTCCTTATAATATTGCCTAACGGAAGCATATATAATGTGAACAAAATAGGTCCGAGCACTGAGCCCTGTGGCACTCCATGTCTAACTTTGGTTTGCGTGGAAGATTCATCGTTCACACGTACAAACTGAGAGCGTTCAGATAGATAGGACCTAAACCAGCCTAAAGCAGTTCCCTGTATGCCAACTAAGTGCTCTAATCTTTGTAATAGGATATCATGGTCGATAGTATCAAATGCAGCACTGAGATCGAGCAAAACAAGAATAGAGACATGTCCCTTGTCTGAGGCTATTAGAATGTAATTTGTGACTTTAACCAGAGCTGTCTATGATGTGTTCTAAAGCCAGACTGAACATTTTCAAATAAATCATTGTTTTTTAAGTAATCACACAGCTGTTTTGCGACCGCTTTCTCAAGAATTTTTGAGAGGAACGGAAGATTAGAAATAGGTCTATAGTTGGCTAAAACCTCGAGGTTGTGCTTTTTAAGAAGCCGTTTTATCACTGCTACTTTGAATGATTGTGGAACATAGGCTGATAATAAAGACATATTCATAATATTTAATAAAGAAGTGCTAATTAATGGTAAAACTTCCTTCATCAGCTTAGTTGGAATTGGGTCTAACGTGCAGCTGTGCAATTGGATCAAATATAAAAAGCCAGCCGTATTACTATTGTTACTGCAAGGAGACGTATTGTGTGAAAATAAATGTAAGATATTGTTTAATTGTTGATATATTTATGATCCACGTCACGTATTCAGTTTCGGTGGCAGTTCATCCAGTTTGTCCAGAAGTCTTCTCATCAGGGCTCTATAAATAGAGAACTACGGCAGATGTGTAATATTTGATGCAGCCGAACCGTGTATTACAATTTGCCGTTATGTGATGACTTCCAAAGAGAAAAGCAAGCACACTCGGAATAAAGTATTATTTTCTTTTTTTTTTAGATGTTTTCGGATTTCATATCGCATAAACACCATATCCCAACGTGCATTGCGGCTAAAACATCCAATCACCGAGCTTCAACCATAGCTGAGGATCTTGGTTCAGTGGGTGTGTTTCGCCTACATCGGTTTCCGTTTTCTTTTCTTTATTTTGATATTCAGTTCCTGACAGATGGCAAAAAAGCCAGACATTATAGATTTAAACTAGGGCTGTCAGTCGATTAATATATTTAATCGCACATTTTGTATCTGTTCTAAATGCTCCTTAGAGGGATATTTTTCAAGTTTTTAATACTCTTATTAACATATGAGTGGACAAATATGCGTTATGCAAATGTTTGTTTATTATCATTTGATCAATGACAAATATACTCATGAATATTAAATATAACAACCTCTGAACATTAAAAATATCCGCCTCAATTCAACCTGGAACCTCTCTCATACAATACAATACAAAGTGTGTGTGTGTGTGTGTGTGTGTGTGTGTGTGTGTGTGTGTGTGTGTGTGTGTGTGGAGAGACACTGTGATGGATCGTTGGAGCTACGTGCAACTCAAGGCATATGCTCGAACGGGAGCTGCCTGGACGCTGCAATCATGTTGCGCGCACTATCCGTGCTGAGTGTGCTGACTTTTCGTACAATGTCCCACTGTCTGGCTTCCTGCATAAGTCCAAGTGCTCGGCACAGTTGTCGGCGAAATCTCGCTCCTCTGTTTTCATTGAAACAGCTCCTTATATCCGTTAGCGCAGCTAGCTAGCACCAGATGCTAACTACAACAATACACGCGCCCGTTCTCTCTCTCTCGCTCGCTCGCTCGCGCCACACATATACACACCCTCCGGTCCTCCCGATGGCCAGTCGGTGCCTGCCGGTGAGCGTGGAAGTGTGGTCTGCCGCAAGCGGGCGGCAGGAGCGGGGCTGTCAGCATCAGTTTTGTAGATGGTATTTTAACTTGATGCGCTCTGAAACTACGGGGCGGCCCAGGACAAATAATACACTGCGTTAATCGCGTTTTAAAATGATTAGTGGGGTTCATTTTTTTTTTTGCATTAACGGTTGTTTACGCGTTACCTTGACACCCCTAATTTAAACAATAAATAAAAACAGGATACTTGTGTATTATTGTTGAGTAAATAACAGTGTGTTATTTAGAAAAGAATAACAAATTACAAGGAAAAAAAGATTTAAAAAATATATAATTTCAGTATTCTGAGCCCTATTTATTTTCCTCACGGATGGCAAAAAAAGGCCGACATTATACAATTTAACAATAAAACAATAATCGTGGCTTGATATTGAGTAAGAACATGTTTTATGAACCACACAGCTTCTGGTCTTCCAAGACCCGACCGGACAAAAATACGTGGTGCAGGCAAGAAACATACTACCAATAGAAATACATTGCTTTTAAAATCGCTCTGTGTGACACGAAAAAAGGGGGAAATCGTGTTGGTGAACACGATCAATAGATTAATCGTCGTGACTATAACACGAAATGCCGTCAGACTGGGTTTGGCTACAGCCTTTCAAAAATTCAACCGAAACCATTTTCTCCAGTTTGTGCAGACAGCCGAAATGAGCCATACATATACTCCCTGGTGGACCTTATAGGTGCCGTCAAACAATAGAAACAAAGTCCTTTGAGATTGCAGTTATAATTGCAGCATTCTGACAGCTACCAGTTTGCTCTTTAGGTATTGAGCTAACATCAGCTAACGTTTTCATTTGACTGATTAATAGAACAATCTGCTGCCACGATAGCTACGAGAATTCCCAAATGAGTCGTACTGTACGTTTATTATTGTGATTAAAGTATTACTGAGTTGTTCTATTGTTAGCTATCTACAGTAAATTGATGGTACATGCTAGAATGATATCTTCTACAAAACTAGAAAAACGAAAGGTAGCTAATGCGAGGTACGCAACAAATCTTGTGGAACAGCAAAAAAAGCAATCCTTTCCAACTTTTCAAATAATAACAAAGTGATTTGCTCCAGTCTATTATCCACCAATTCCATAATTAGATTAGAAGCATTTATTGTCATTAAACATGTACAATGAAAAAGACAAGAGCTACTCCTTTTTAAGGTGCCATCAAAAACATTCGGAATAGACAACATACAACAACAAAGACACATAGCATTCATACTAATTACGAAATAAAGTGCAGGAATTCATTCATTAGTCGAGTAAATATTTATGTGTTTGCTATAAATTATATATATGTATGGGTTATTGCACAGGAGAGGAATTCTAAGCGGTATTGGTGCAAGAGTTCAGTGCCATGATTGTTCTGGGGAAGAAAGTCTTTGAGTCTGTTTGTCTTATTTTGTATGGTGGGCATGAAAGCAAAATCAGGTGTCCCTTACTTTTTACTCAAAGGTCACTTCAAAGTTGCAAGTAACAATCATGTTTGCTGGCTGTCCCGTCCCCCACACTGAGTGCTTTCGTATTTCTCCCTGCATGCTGTTTCCACAGGTTATTTTAAGATTTAAAAAAAAAAATCACTGTTTGCTTTCACCTCCCACTGGTTTACAACTTAAGAAGGGCACAGAGGAACCTGATTAAAGATTCTCATCAATTAGCGCTTACAAGTTATTTGATTTTTGTTTTTCCAGTCTGCGCTGTTTTTTTTGTGCTGAATCCACTTGCTCTCTGTGAGACCACAACATATGTATGCATGTGTCAGCGCACAAATGGTGTGAAAGCAGAGTATAAACAACACGTTTTTTGGATATCCAATGTATGAATAATCAAAACAATCAGCAGCGTAAAATCCACTTAAACTCTTCCTCTCCAATTAGCATTATCAAGTAATGAGGAGTGAAGACAGATGCCGTGACCCTCATCCTACAAATCACACATCACAGCCTCAGTTTGTTCCGAGGCTGGGGACGTTTCCAGAGTGCTTTTTTCCATCTCTCCCTTTTTTTTATATATATATATATACACACACATATATTGCACATTATTTACCAAACAGCGCATAGAGACATCCAGTATGATGTGTTTATTCACTCAACATGTTTTCCCTGGACACCACAGAGCTAGCGCGCAAGTTAATTGAATAAGGGCTTAATCCGTGCCTATCTCCCCGGTGGGGAGCTGTAAGTTTAAGTGGTGTTAAATATTTACAGAGGAGAAGGTATTAATTCATATTTCACAGAAAAATAAGTCTCTTATTCCTCTTTGCTCTCAGTCAGGGCTCCTGTGGGAGCGAGTGAAAAGCAGAGAAGGAACGGAGAATAAATAGTTTGTGCGAGCATGTGGGATTTTAGTTTTTGGTTTGTTTGAGAGGGTGAACTAAAGTTCCACCGATACGAATTGCATGGGATGTGGGACTCATTGTCTACTGATGTAGAATCAGAATGTATTACTTCCTGATTGCCTCATGTAATGGATCTAATTTCCAAATGCATTTATGATTCACTCATCTTCTGCTTCTTTTTATTAAACATGTCACAGCTTGCTGAGATATTTTAGTGCACAGATATGGAAAGCCACCTTACATTTTACATTGAACATTTATTATTTAATGCATAATATCTTATTCATCTTTTTCATTTGGTTGTTCAATTATCTAGCCTTTATTTTGCATGCTAGCAGCATGGCTAAGTAGACAGCCACTTAAGGCAATATGGAAAAATCTCCATAACTATTAAATGGACCTCCATTATATGTGGTGCACATTACCATGATTCCCAGAGGAGTAGATTATTATTATTATTATTATTGAATTAAGTTAACTCACAACGTTTCATATATTGACACCAGCAGGATGATTCCTCCTGACTTGAAGGATAACTGTTGGATGGATAACCATGCAGCAATTGGTCATACACCACAATACTATGGTTTATGACCAATTATGTTCAATAATAAGTAACATTCCAATCAGCCTTAGCTGAACATTGTGATAATTTGCATCTCAGAAAGTTGTGAAAAGGTGTTTCTCTCGTCTGGTTTCTAATGGATTTAGAACAAATTATTTAGTCACGCCATGGCTCAAGGACGGACAAAGGAAGGAGACCACACATGATTCATCCAATTGAAGTGCATTTATTTAAAGAAACTAAATTAACTATGAAGTCAGTTAATCTGTAATGTGTGTAGTGTGTGGGTGTGTGAAGATGCATCAGTATATAAAGAAAGAACACACACACCACGGTCCAGTAGAGCCAAGCAACCCAAAAAGAGAGAGACTGACTGCTCAGGCACCCATACTTGTAGCTGAGCAGTCAACCCAAATCAGGTGTCAGCAATCTCTCCTGATTTGGGGAGTGGCTAACCAGGGACCTGAGTCTAACGATTAGGGGCCGTCACACCTCCCCCTTAAGAATGAGGTAGCACCTCAGATCCCTGAACAAACTAGAACATTAGACACAACATTTTCTTTCCAATTCATAAATCCGAGTAACACGTTTCAGAGCACATAAAAACTGCATTATAAGCCTATCAAAAGTGATACTAGGCAAAGAAGGGAAACTATGACAAAAGTACATGAGGTGACTACCGAAATTTGCACAAAACCCGCAATCATTACAGCCTAACCCCAGGAAAAGCAACTACTGCTGCTTAGTGGACGAAACAGGGAATGCCAAACTTCAAGAAGAATGGGACGAAGCTCCCCTTGCCTGCCCCATCTTACCCAAAGAGGTTACTGTAGCTCTCTTTCACATACTTCGGTGTTACAAATGTATGCACTCTGACCTTCTAGCCCAATTGACATTGCCACATGTTTTGCACTTCCAATCATTTACACTGAAGAGACCCCTGCTCTTCCCAGCCAGAGTTTCCAACTATCTGTTCCTCCAGCTTTCATCATAGTGCCCTCATGCTTTTCTTCCTGCCACATCTGTAACAACAGCTTCTTCTAGCAAAGTTCATCATTCCACACTTATCCGGACAAACCAGTCCTCGCCTCTAACTTGAAAACTCTTTCCTGCAATGTTATTTTGTTACCCCTGAATGGCTTTGCATGATCTGGCCAAACACGACCACCTGCCAGGTCATTTCCCAAAATGATGTCCACTCCAGTCATGGGCAACTCTGGCGAACACCAACCTCCACTTCTCTCTGGAGAAATCACAGGACAGAAACAGTTTATGCTCAGGCACAGAAATGGTTTTGCAGACCAATCCCTCTAACTGGAACACAGCGCCCCATGTCTGAATCTGGAGAAACGGCAAGATGGCCTCCCTCACAAAGTATTCAAAGCGCCTGAGTCCCTCAAAATCCTGACTTGAACTTTCTTGTCACTCCCAACTAGAGTTACAAACCGTCAGACATAAACGAAGCATAACCCGACTCAACCTCTGAGATATCAATTGCCTTACCCTGCATTTGCAATGGAGCAAGACTTCTGTTTCACCAACTTTGGGATTATGAATAGTTGTAGCCAAACCAACTGACTTCACATGAAAATTGTTGCTTTTCCCCTCTAGCAAAGGACATTCTTTTGTCCAATGACCCTGTTGATGGCAATAATGACACACATTTGTATTGCTTGTGCCATTAGGATGCTGTGCAAACTTTGGGGACAAAGATCCTGCTTTCTGAGATTCATTCCTTTCATAACGCTCACCAAAGATGCGCCTGTGCATCAACACATACTCATCAGCCAGTACTGCTGCCTTCCTAGGACATGTGACTTTATGTTCATTAATATAGGTTGCAATGTTCTCAGGGACAGACTGTTTCAACTGCTCGAGAATGATTAAATCACATAACTGATCCAATGTTTTTACCCCAGAAGAAGAGTACCAGCGCTTGAAATGCCAAGATCAAATCCGGTGCAAATTCCACATGTGTTTTGTTACCACTCTTTCGCCAGTCTCTAAAACGTTGGCGGTAGGCTTCAGGCACCGACTCATAAGCCTCAAAACAGACGATTTCACCGTATCATAATCTTACAGGCGTCAGAAGATAAAGCGGAGTAGGCTTCTTGTGCTTTACCTGTAAACACACACTGCAACATTAAAGTTCTGTCCTCATCAGGCCAGCCCCTTGAATCAGCAACACACTCAAAAAGACAAATAAAAGTGTCTATATCATTTTCATTCAACTTTGGCAACAAAAGTAAATTACTTGCAACATCAAAGTGTGAACTTACAAGTTCCTCATTCAATGCCGATGCAGACATTTTACCTGCCCTAATCAAAGCCAATTTTTGCAGTTCCAAATCCAGTTTCATTTGTTCTACCTCAAAATCAACAATGTTTCCTGTTGTTCAAATGTCAAGCCAGACACATAATTAGTGACAATGCTCTTACCTCCCCTGTCCATCAGTACGGCACAGTCTAGCAAATGAGCCTTTATAACACTTTTCAGGGTTTCCTTGTTTGCTTGGAATCAAAATCAACAGAGTAATAATGAGCAATCTTCACCAACTGCTCCTATGTACATTGCTCCAACAACTCATCCGAGGGACACTGAACAAATCTTCCACAATGTTCGCCACATCAAACCACAAAAATCTAGCAACCTAGATAACCAATTGAAGTAAACATACACCAAACCTTTACACTATGCAACTAGTGGCAACAACAACTGGTGACTCCCCATGCTCAACTAACTAATTAGAGTATGTCCCTTATCTGACTAAACTCGTACCTAGTCTTCGTACAGATACTTGTGGCAGGTATTTATTCACTGAAACCCAGTGGTACTGGAAGGCAACTGTATACACAGCGACCCCACAAGAAACCATGGACGTGATCCCGAGACAACTGCTCTAGCCACTTTCTCTAAATTATAATAAAGCTCTCCAAAACAACTACATCCATGTGTGATACTCCAACCTAAATTAGCACAGACAATTCATACCAACAGAATGCATGTCAAAATTTGACTTTTGACTTTAGACGAGCCCCCCATGTCACGCCCTGGCTCAGGACGGACAAAGAAGGAGACCACACCTGATTCATCCAATTGAAGTGCATTTATTTAAAGAAACTAAATTAACTATGAAGTCAGTTAATCAGTAATGTGTTGTCGTGTGTGGGTGTGTTGTGAACATGCATCAGTATATAAAGAAAGAACACACAACCCAAGGTCCAGTAGAGCCAAGTAACCCAAGAGGAGAGAGAGGACTGACTGCTCAGGCACCCATACTTGTAGCTGAGCAGTCAACCCAAATCAGGTGTCAGCAATCTCTCCTGATTTGGGGAGTGCCTAACCAGGGACCTGAGTCTAAGGCCTAGGGCTGTCACAAACGGTTGTGAATGGAAATGATAATGATAAAGACAATATGAAAAACTAGATGGTCACTCAAAGACAACTATTTCCATATGTACAAATGGATGCCTGTAACTGCCTTGTTATCACAAAGGCTCCAAAATGTAACGGGTTTATTCCTCGGTCCATGATACACCCTTCCACCAAGTTTCATGAAAATTAAGTCAAAACAAGACATTTTTGTAATGATTGTTTTCAGTTGAGGAAAAATAAATGATTTTTCTGAAGACCTATTCAAGATTAACATAACTTTAGAAGTTTATAGTGGCAGCAAAGCCTTTGCTTTATCTGCAAATCATTTCTGCAGTGACTTTGTTTGATAACACTCTTCGCCTAATATTACACTTACTTCACCATGACTACTTATCATATAACAACATTTGGAACTCAAAGTTTATCTTTTCAACAGTGAGCATTGAAGCCTTGCAGTGTTTCAAACAGTGGTTGCGTTAGACTTTTTCGTTTGTAACATTTCCGTCATAATCCATTATTACCCGTCATTTTATTTTTCATGTTTTAATGATGAGATGAGACATATTTCATATGTACTGAGCAGCAAATGCTCATTCATTCATGTTTAATGATTCATACAGAACCTTTAAGGGCATGGAGAAACAAAAAGATGAACAGAGACACCGACCGTGTGGTCACATTTCATGTCAACACGAACATGAATGATTCATTTTTTCCTGCACTGGACAGCACGGCTGAGGGGGGCAGAGGCCTCTAAAAACACCATGACCATTGTGCCTAAACAGGCAAATATGAACAATGCCATCGTTTTAAATGAGACAATTACAATCAAAATATGAACAAAACATTACAAGAACAACTCAATTGACCTGCTGTCGCCTTGCCTGAACGCTGATTTCTGCATCGTCGTGCACACTCGGACAAATCCGTTACTCATCTTAGCTTTTCTACAGATTGTCGCAGAACATTTTTGCCATCTTCCCTCCTCAACCACTGAACCCGGTACTCCCGCTTGTACTTTCCACTTGATTGCCCCTCTGCCGCTGGCTGAACGTTGTCAGTTTAAGTCTTACTGGCTTGTCCTTCATCCCTCCACCGCATCAATCCCTCTTTTTTCACCATCACAATTACTGGGCTTATTAAAAAAGCTTCGGACGATCAGCTGCCGTGACATTTTGCGATTGCTAAAGTCGGTTAAACAACGAGGGGTAATCAACAAGGTCAAAAACAAGACTAGACAATAGCTACTTAATATACACACATCCCCACCATCTGGACAGGGGTGTACAGTAGACTGCCCTCAGTCTACCTGGCCACTAAGGATGTAATATAATGTTGGCCGCTGTGGACATTTTGGCGCTGTTCCGAGTTGTGTTCTAATCTGTCAAAATGACGGACTGCTTTCAGATTTTCCGTCATTGTTAGAAAAATCCGCCATTGACGGAAAATATTCGGTTAATGCGACCTCTTGGTTTCAAATGCTCTTAGTTCTTATTTGTGAAGTAATTGTCATCTGATTGGTACCCCATCACTCTGCTATTTTTGTTTTCTATTTCTTTTGTAGTCACAAGTTTTTTAATGTTTTTTCTTTGTACTGTCCTTTCAATTTTCATTAAGTGGAATGCATTGAAAAAAGGATTGTCAACTTTGTGTCGCATTTGCTCTCTCTACTATATGTATGTATTTATGTTGCTGCATTTGTTATCAGTCCAGTATGTTCTCTTATGCTTAGAGGGAGGAAAAAACCACATTTACACGTACATGTATAGCAGTCAGTCAACATCTTTTTTAGCTTGCCACCTTTGACAAAAATACGCTGGTTATGATTCAAGCTGATATCTTAAATAATACATTTCTCCTCCTATACATGAAATATCAACTGCCATTGACTCTCCTGCTTCACAGACATTGCTGTGCAGTGTACTAGCCACTCCCTTGTGTGCATGATTGTGCAGATTAATGTAACTGGCATGTACTGAAAGTGGCACCTTGCCTTGGCATGAGCTCATACGTGGATTTGGCAGGTGGCGTCAGATAAGCACAGTGCACATTCTCTTGGTGTGTGTAGGTCACAGATCTGAAAGAGACACCTAGTGACTGTCTGGGACCCTGGGAAGGATGAAAAAGAATAGTAAATCAGGTTGGCATTCATTAGATAAACAGTATAATGGTTAAAAGTGGACTTATTTAGTGGATGTTTGATTCATTAATTGGTAATTTTTGTGAGATATTACTTTAATCTGGGTTCAGTTTTAGGTTTTAAACTAATTATTTTAGCTTTTTTTCTTTGTATGGCATTAAAAAATACCGAAGCCCTGAGGTCAAGAGGTATATGGCAGTAGGTGAACCACATCTCAAAACAAACAAGAAGCGTGTAAAGCTTAAGGCGAACTTTATAAAAGTAAGCCGATACAAAAAAGAAAACTGGTAAACCTGAAACTATGGAAAATAGGCAAGGTTTGGACAAGACAGGACACATTTACGACAACCTGACAGGAGAACACTGCAACAAGACAAGTGGAGAGGGCAGGCTAAATAAAGGGAAGCAGGGTGATTACACACAGGAGGGAAGAATAAGGTGGGGTAATTAAATCACAACAAGTCGGCAAAAACACCAAAACAAGGGATAAGTCTAAATAAGAAAATAATAGGATTTGTGTTGAAAAACGATGGTCTGTTTTTCAAATGTCTTCATCTTCATCCTAATCTAATTACACAGCAACAACAACATCTTCAAATTGGCCGTTAATAATTTGTATATTATGGCAGGTGTTAGACCTTTAGGATAAGCTTGTGTAAAGGTTCTCATTTGGAACCCTTGTGTGCGGTGCGGGGACCCCGAAGTCTACCTTTAAATAATTCCAATGCACAACAAGACACAGATTCTTTTTTCTATAAAATAAGCATTGTTGGTTGTACCTGTCTGCTTTGTAGCCTACCACCTCTCACTTGCATCTCCTTTCCCCTCTCTGCTTAATAATAGATAAAAAGACATCCGTGATGTAGCTTTATATAAAGGTAATGACACATGGGCAAGGCCCAGGCAGGAAACATGTGACTTATCAGTAACCTTAGACATCGTTGTAACACAATTTTTAACGAGATTGTATTGTAGATTATACACTCACAGAAATGAATCATGGTAGAGTTTATTTTTAAGCATATAAATCTATTTGAATTTATTTAAATACTCGTATTTTTTAAATGTATGTATTTAAATTAAATATAATCTGTATAATTCTGTAAATTCTAAAATATATTAAATGTAATTACTTAATACATATTAACATGGTTTAAATAATCAAAGCTTGTGAAACAAACAAGATTATTTTATTTAAAATGTATGTGATTGGTTTTACATACAACTTGGGGGAAGTGAAATCGGGAAACAGGAAATGACATCCTTATTTTCCGTTGGTCTTCATGTGGTACCTCCTACCTCAGGCTTAATGGTGAGTAATCCGAGTCATCCTTTGTCTACTTACATCCATCTGTGTATTATTTGTGCAGTTTTTATCATATTACATTAATATCAATTCATTGATGGGCACCTAGTTAGGATGCCACCATGGCGCCTCCCGAGGGAGTGTTCCAGGGCACGTCCAGCTGGGAAGAGACCAAGGGTAGACCTAGGACCAGGTGGAGGGATTATATCTCTTCGCTGGCCTGGGAGCGCCTTGGGACCCCCCAGTCAGAGCTGGTTGATGTCGCCAGGGGAAAAGGAAAGTTTGGGGCTCTCTGCTGGAATGCTACCCCGCGACCGACCACGGATAAGCGGGAGGAAGATGGATGGATGGATGATGATCAAATCTATGTAGTTTGTGATGATTGTAAGCAGTTCTTTAGTCCTACTACGAGTTGTGTACCGGCGCTCGCTAGCTAACGTTAGCTAGCAATTCAATAAACGTGGTGCTCTATGCTGCGTAGGAAATAATCAATGATTGGCGAATTTAATGCATTTCATTCAAAACTTTTCGGGTAGGGGTGCATTTTTTTAGACACTTTTTTAGATTTTAGACAAAAGTCTAAAGTTTTAACATATCTGTGAATATCTCCGAAACGGTTTATTATAGAGAGATGAGTTTTGTGTTTGTCCGTTTGTTTACATAGAAATGTTTGAATCTAACTTGTGTCAGTGCATCAATTTTTCTATATATACATTTATTTTTTTGAACTTCTGGAATGCACTTTATCAGTTTGTAATCCCGTTGATCAGTTTCAAGTGGCCCTTTTTTTTTTTTTTTTGCGCTGGAAAAGTGGAGCCATTTTCCTTTCGGCACCCATGTTGACTGATGATGTCGTCCGTTAAATGTATTAAGACATGGCGTTAGGCCAAAAACCAATCCGATCGATCCTGGTCGTGAAAGGTGCTGATAAAATATAATTTCTTCTCCTCAGCCGAGTGGACACTCCGAGGTGCCATCAACTCTCCTGTAAAACAAGCGAAGTGGCCAGCAGACTCCAGCAGCCAACATCAGGAAGCCCAGGAAGGGGAGATGTACATTTCTGTCCAAACATCCCTAGTGGTAACTGAACAAGAGACGGGTTGGAGGTGGAAAGGGTGGCTCTACTGGACTGAGGTATAATGTGAAATACATTGTATCTACCTACCCATGATTACACTATTTTCACGGCATGGCCCAGGTATGTACATGATCACAGCTTTTCACCCGTCATGTTTTTTGCACTATACTTCCTGTCCAGCTCAGCTCAATTAGCCCAACAGTTCATTTTGCACAGCACTGGACACTTCAGCTGTTTTTCTGGTTACTTTGCACAGTTCATTACCACATCTAGCTTAGCGTTTCCCTTTCTATTATCTGTTTCTCAATTGATTGTGTGTACCCTTGCGGAGAGTTTCTAACCAAATCTCGTTTTAACAAGAATCTGTACTGTGTAATGACGATGAAGTTTCATTCCATTTCAGGTAAAAAAGAAAAAAACGACGAGGCCGTGATTGAGAAGATGCAGCGTACCTTCTCGCTTAGGAGACAGGAGATTCTCCAGGAGCCAAAGATTCCAGAGTTCCTAAACAAATGGCCCAGCACTATTTGACGTCAGTGAGGTAAGTGTCGAATCTGAAGTTTAGTAACTCATGTATTCAATGTCACACATCTGATAAATGGTCTGCACTTAAATAGTGCTTTTGTGAACCCAAACTGTGCAGTGTGCTAGCCTTGCTCAAGGACACTTTGACATGACAGTCGAGCTGGGATTCGAACCACTGACCTTCGGTCTATGAATGACCCCCTCTGCCAACTGAGCTACAGCTGCCCCTGTTTAAGTCTGTATCCTGTCTGTGTTGTATTGTACAGATCAACTTGGAGTTTATGCGGCTGTACCTCTGACCTCCAAATTCCTTGGAGAATGGATCGACGACCTGATCAGAGTTTTCCATACCAAAGGTGGAGCTGCAGGAAGAAAGATCAGAGCCTGTGATGGCAAAGACGGATAATGTAAGTATTTTTTGGTCTAACCTAATAAACATATGATTTGTTTGACTCAGCATATGGGAAAGCTCCTTTTGTTAACGGTTTGGAAAAGGAGGGCACTTTCAAAAAGTAGGAAGGGGCTCAGACCTGTGTGAGTTTTAACTGAGTGTGGTGAAACCAGGTGAGTTCAGGATGGTCAAGGAGGGGAAATGTCAGTGGCTTGGCTGGCCTCAGCACATGCGTCTCTGACACTGACCAGCATGGAATCATGTAATGTTTGTTTTCAGAGTGAAGACATCAACGTGAGGCATTATTGTGTGCTGAGCTGTCTGAGCATCTACCTCAATGAAGACCTGGACACACTGGTCAAAGAATATGTGGTAAGTATGTATGTCATCCTTCTGTCCTTTGTGCCCAGAGTAATTAATTTCCCTCCAGATGTGCCTGATAACATGTGGCGTTCATGAGAATGGATGGACATTAGGTCACATTGACCTTGAACACCAAAGTTCGTCATTGAGTCCAATGGTTGTTTGTTTTGAGTAAGAAATTCCCTCAAGGCAATGGTGGTACTGCTGTTACTTGTAGGAAGTAGGGATGGGAACGATTAATTGAATATTCGAAATTATTCAGGTATTCGAATAATTATTCATGTATTCGAATATGAGTTTATGAATATTTTTATTCATTTCTTTTTTTTTTATCATTTCTTTTTTTGGAGTGATGCCTAAGTTGATACATATTATCAAATGTAATAATTCAATGTATATGTATACGACAGTGCCCATAGCTAAATGTGTTAGGTGACCTCTAAAGGTGTGTTTTGCTCCGCTCACCGGTTCCCTCACAGCGGGCAGAGCTGCAGGTGCTGATCTCCTCCTCTCGTGTCCGGTTATACTTCACTCGCGTTTATGTCACAAATCCATCAGATCTATCTAGTTCTAGCTAATGATATGGCTGCTTGCCCCTCCCTACACGCAGATTCACGCAGACTCAAACCTCATCTTTCGGCCCAAATGTGGTGCAAATGAGCTTTGCAGCCGTTTGCGAGGTTCCGGCGCTAATAGTTCATGAGCGTGCTCCCCCGCCCCCTGTCAACACATGAGTGGCCAGCCTAAACAACAATAAGCGCTGCTTGGCAACCGTGTGTGGCGGCAAAGTACATAGACATTTTGACTGGAGAGATTTAGTTTTGCGGTATTTCAACATATTTTACCCAGTCATAGTCCGGTAATTATTTACACTCTAAGAAGAGTCCTACACAACAGACATGGCGTCAAAAAGGAGTAATGTGTGGAAATATTTCGACCAGGTAGTGAGTGCAGTGTAGAGGTCAAACTATGCCAAATTAAACTTATATATACATGCTATACCTTGCTATACCCGCAACCTCCGTTCCAGCTGAGAGGGTCTTCTCTACAGCTGCCCTGATTGTGAATCGCCTGCACACATGAAAGCTGTAGGGCCTATAGCTGTCAACTGTGATCACCAGTTCAATACATTTGACACATTCGACTTGGTTTCTACACGTATTTGAACATGAATGTATTTCTAAAAAATTATTGAAAAAAAATTGGTGTAAAAAAAAAATGTCAAAAAAAGAAATTCTGAAAAAAAAATGTTTTACCCAATTTTTTTTTTTATAGGATATGTACGTTTCGGTTAACCGGTTAACCGTTTTTTGGGGGGTCGAATATACATTTGCTTTCAAATTCCCATCCCTAGTAGGAAGTAAATCCACATGGTCCGGAGGAGCTTGAGGTTAAGGGTCGGGTCCTGGCAACTAAGCGCCTCCAATATGCCAGTGACGACAATTATGCCCCAAACAAGAAGGTGAGGACACAGAGACTTGATAGTCTCATAAAGCAGCAGTTATGTAATTGACACCTGTTTTGGAAATGTTATTTAGTAAGAAAGGCCTTTCAGATTATGTCAGGTCGGTTTTTAATTCTTGCATTCTGATCAAGCTTGATTACTAGTGTGTGTGTGTGTGTGGTGTGTTGTTGTGTGTGTGTGTGTGTGTGGTGTGTGTGTGTGGTGGTGTGTGTGTGTGTGTGTGTGTGTGTGCTGTGTGTGTGTGTGTGTGGTGTGTGTGTGTGTGTGTGTGTGTGTGTGTGTGTGTGTGGTCACTAGGATGCATGTGTGGACTGTCTGCTTATGAACTCAAACGCCTTGAGACATCAGAGAGAGGGAAGCCTTCTTGTCTTCCTTGAAGTTATTGCCAGTAAGTGGACATGTTGACTGGAACTCTAACCAACACAAGACTGATCAACTGGTTCTCTCTCTCACTCTCTATCCTATCCCACTTTTGTCTGTCTCCACCCTACTCTCTCCTTTCTGTTTCTTTCCCTCCCTCTTTTCGTGTCTGGCCGTCTCCCTCTTCTCTCTGTCTCTCCATCGTTTCCTGCTTTTTTCTCTCTCCTCTAGTATCCTTTCTCCCTCTCTGTCTGTCTGTGGTCTCTCTCTCTTGCTCTCACACATATAGCTTTATTGTGTTTACCTCCTTACCACCAGTTGTAACTTCACTCATACATAAAGCATAGGATTTTAAAAAGGTGTAAAAGTAGGGCTAAATGGGTTAATTCTCGATTTTTTTTCTACAATGTATGTTTACAAAGATAATGCCATTCCTGTCTTCCTCCTTTACCATACCTTGTAGTGTATTTAGGGCTGATATCCATGGAGAGAAATAATGGGATACTTATTATTTTTCTCTGTCAAAAGCAGTGAGGATCTGAGGCAGTCAGTAAAGCCAAAGCCGGATGTCAAGAGGTTAAGTCATAAAACAGTGTAGTAGTAAGGATACTTTGTTTTTGGCTGTTGGGACTGATTCTATTTAGTAGAAGGGGCATTTTCAAGGGTTGATGGGTTAGGGAGAGAAGGTCAGGATAGGGAAAGGTTAGTTCCTTCTATTCCTAACAGGAAAACAGAATTAGGTTAGGAGAGAGGGAGGACAGCACAAGAGAGGGTTTGGATAGGAGGAGGAGTATATAACCTTACCCTATGAGAGGAGATTAGGAGAGAGGAGGTGAGAGAAGAGATGGTGGAGGGTAGGAGTGAGGGAGCGGGGGGTGGACAGAAGAGGTTTTGCCTCTTTCCTACTGTCCCTTTCTCCCCTACATTGTATCAAAGAACAGTTCTTATTTGGCTCTTTCAGATATTGATGACTGATGAGAATGTTTTCATTACTTCACAGATCTCTGAATAAAATGGGTTCCTGGTCCTGTTATTTTTTCTTTTTTTACATTTTAAGTTGGAATTTTTTGTTGACTCAATTTTTATTGTGGCAGGTCAAGGCTTCATTGGATACAGTGCAGTCTCTTCTGTCTCCCCGGAATCCTTACATCTTAAAGAAGCTCGGAACCTTACCCTCAGAGGAGGACTAACCTATGAACATCTCAGTTACTATCTTATGTTTCATGTGCACCATTACAAATTCACTAAATTAAAGGATTAAGAGTATTACTTTTAAGCAATGAGACACAACATGCTGTTCTTTATGGCACGTACCCACAAACACGGTAAAAAATGGTATCGAGATTCTTTCACGCGACCCTTATTGTGATCAACAATGCTCAAACACCACTTTTTATCATATTTAAATAGTTGATGATCATTAAATGTACAACTCCATTTATACATAATGTAACTTTTTGACTTTTTGTTTTGTTTTCCAGGTTTTTAGGTAGTCAAAGATCTTGAGGTCATTGTGACCTTGAACTTGTGTCCATCTCATTTTCATGAACGCTATATCTACAGTGCCTTAAGGGAATTTCTTCAAATTCACACGCACTTGGCCTCAATGATAAGCTGCTTAGAATTTGGTGGTCAAGGTTAGAGTGACACAGCTCATTGTTCTCTGTTCCCTCCATCTTTCAGGACATCGAATGCCGTGAGGCCGAGGCAGACGTCGCAGGGACGACCATAGCAATCTACACCGTTCGAGCTGAGAGTGATGATCCTGATGGTCCTGGTGGACGCTTTGCAGATGTCGGTGTGGTCCTGGAAGGTGTCGAAGTTCTCCACAACCTCCAGAGTATCAACCATGCATGCATGATGCTTTATGGGTTGATCTACGCACTTAATCTAAGCTATCCAAAAAGCTTGAAGAATACATTCGAAGTTTACCAGAAGATCCTGATGGACCTGGAATCGTCCAAGCTTTCCCCCAAAGTACAAGCACTGAAACTCAAATTGCTCAGGTGATTCACACATATCGAACACACAGAAAGCTAGAAACGGCAGGTGCTCAGTCAACACTGTGTTTAACCTTCCTAACCTTGCCTCTGTTCTATTAAAGTTATCATTTTACATGTTTCCATCTACAGCAGTAGATGACTTGGTTGAAGAGCTACACTACCTGCTGAGTACTGTGTCTGTGTGAAGAGAAGAGGTTTGCTTTAATGTTAATACATTTGTTGACTCAACAAGGTGGTCCGATTGTATGAATCATTGAGATATTGTTGCAATGGAAAATAGAAACATTTATTGAATATAATCACAAAATACATACATCTAATGCATTTTGATTGAATTTAAGCTTAATGTTATGTATTTCAAACACATACACATTATTCATATTGAATAGGTAACCTAATTACTATGTAATTCAAACAAAATACTAATGTATTCTGAATACATAATCTGATTAATATGCATTTAAATGCAATACATTATACTAATACTGAATACATAAACCTGGTGAATATGCATTTCAAATGAATAGGCTTTTTTTACACTGATGCATATGCATCATGTAAAGTTATTAGGTAGGTTTATGTTCAAAATATTAAAAAAATTAAATGGAACTTTGTCATGTAATTATTTTACATAAATCTTAAAAGTTATGGTTAAATATTTCTGTGAGTATACATTTTACTGATACCCAATTATAATATTTACCTGCTTTATTAAAAATAAAATAAAAAATATTTTTTGTAAATATATTTTTTATTTGTAATTTGTATGTGTGAAGAGGTGGGGCGACGCCCCTATGGGCCGGCCGCCACTGATTGGCAAGCAATTTTCTCTGCCTTATGTACTGAAATAAAAGATGGTGGGCACTGATTCCTCCATTTGAATTATTCTTGACTGTAATCTTACTTGAAAAATGACACCGGGAATGTGTGTAAAATATGCAAAGCTTGTAGAGAGTAGCAGAATCCATTTTCATGCATCTGAGTGTAAATTGCTCCCGTGTTTGTTGCATGTGTCCCTTTGCGACTTGGAAATGGTGTTTTGATTATGTTGGCTTAATTTGTATGTGTGTGTTGGTGTGTGTGGTGTGTGTGTGTGGTGTGTGTGTGTGTGTTGTGTGTGTGTGTGTGGTGTGGTGTGTGTGGTGTGTGTGTGTGTCTGGTCCCTTCATTTAACAGCTGTCACTGCTGGCTGGGAGTGTGTGTACCAACCAGATGGGGAACACAGGGGTCAACGGCACTGACACATTGCCACCCAGATGAGCTCGCTTGCTAAGATCCATAGAACATAAACAGACACACACCACTCATGCACACACACACATACCATTGACACCCCACAGTGGTGTGTAGACAGATGGAGCTGTAGTGCAGAGAGCAACATTCAGAAAGAGTGAGTAAGTTGTTGCAGTGTCATGAAAAAATAAAACGCACCTTTGTTCAGCGACATATCAGGAAAAATGTTTGTAATGGCATTCACAAATTAATTCAAAACCTGTGTGTCATACTTGATCTATAATCGAATCCTGATGACGGCAAAAAGTGACAGTGACGGCATATTATTTTAATAGACATTACGGTGGCCCTGAAGTGCAAGTCAAAACACCACAACATTTCAGAAAACACGACAGCATTTCACAAAACGCCACAGCATTTCAGGAAACGCCACAGCATTTCACAAAACGCCACAGCATTTCACAAAACACAACAGCATTTCACAAAACACAACAGCATTTCAGAAAACACAACAGCATTTCAGAAAACACGACGCATTTCAACAAAACGCCACAGCATTTCAGGAAACGCCACAGCATTTCACAAAACGCCACAGCATTTCACAAAACACAACAGCATTTCAGAAAACACCCCGGGGCATTTCACAAAACACCACAGCATTTCACGAAACGCTACAGCATTTTAGGAAACGCTACAACATTTCAGAAAACGCCACAGCATTTCAACTTATACGGAAAGTGTATAGAGTGGCAAAGTCCCTCCCCTTCCGGTGGACCTCCATGGGACCATATTTCGAAAAATTATTGTATTGAAGTCAATGGAGAGAGAAAGATTATTCTTTCGATCCCGTTTGAATTGTGCCACGAATTACACATATGATGTTTGTCATTTTAAAAGATAAAAACTGTCGGAAACTATGAAGTAACATATTTGTTTGTGTGAAACGCTGAATGAACTCTCTGGTCTCACAACACACGTCACCAAGATGGCCGTCACTGCTGTCTGTCAACAAAACGATTGACTACCCTCATTATCACCGCAATGAAACACGTCCAGAAGAATGTCATGCAAAGCTGCCTGCCTGCCTTCCTTTGATTTCTGAACTGCCTGGTCTTTTTAATGTTAATGTCAAACATTTGTGCAGATAGCATGAAGTAGAAAAGATCGGCGATCGCCGATGCCTAGCGTTAGCATTTCTCCCCCGGGCTTAAATTGTGTATTATAGAATGATCACACCGGCGATAGTACTCTTCAAAGAGTTCACAAAATATGACTACTACTCTTACTGTTTAACATTTTGGGTTACTTAATGTTACTTCATATTAGGGCGAATACAAATGACAAGGCTGTAATGCTAACTAACGTGCTAGCTACTAGCTAGGTAGCTAACTTGATCCAGCCACTCCTGGTCCTTTCATCAGACGGGAAACGAAAGAACGAGCAAGATCCATTGCTGGTATGATAACAACCTGGTACTAAGCACACAGGCATCTTGTTAAAGTTATCTTATCTTAGCCAGCGCCATATAGATAGATTATATCTATATGGCACTGATCTTAGCTATCTCTTAGTGGAGGAAAACAATTGTGACATCACTTACGCGATTCTGGGATTTTAGTCTTTCTAGTTGTGTATTTTTCATAGTCTTGTATTTCAACAGTTTTACGACAAACTGTGACTTTTTTGACATGGAAATTATTTTTTTAAGATTGACAAACATCAAATGCGTAATTCATGGCACAATTCAAACGGGATCGAAAGATAAGTTTTCTCTCTCCATTGACTTCAATACATTATTTTTCCGAAATAAGGTCCCATGGATCGGAAGTAGATGGGTGTGACTTTGCCACTCTACAGAGTGGCGAAGTCCCTCCCCTTCCGGTGGACCTCCATGGGACCTTATTTCGGAAAAATTATGTAGGGTTAGGGTTAATCCTAACACTTTTACTAACTGGTATGTGTATGTTGTTACTTCGGCATCATTTTGAAACGTGGATTACAATTAAATCACGGTAAAATATGTTAATTTTGTTCTAGTCTACCATAGTATTTGCTGTCAGCTGTGTTTACTCCTGTCATTCAAACAAGATGCGCTGGAGAAGGGGCGGGGCTTATATCCATGCAAATACTTTGGTAGATACCAACTACAACAAAATTAACATATTCCGTCCAATGTGAAATGCTGTGGTGTTTTGTGAAATGCTGTTGTGTTTTCTCAAATGCTGTAGTGTTTCCTGAAATACTGTAGCGTTTCCTGAAATGCTGTTTTGACTTGCACTTCAGAGCCACCGTAAGACGTAATGGAGTTTGCAATTATATTTAAATTAAGTGAAATGAACATACAGTAGAGAAATGTAGAATCTACTTAAATTCAGTGTGTGCTCTATTTTTTTTAAACTAAATTCAATGATTTGTGATTTATGAGAGCATATGCTCATTGTCAGGTTTATATTTATATGTTGTGCCTCTACTGTCACATGTTTACATACTTTAATGTTCAAAAAGCTCTTTACTTCTGCAGCTCCTCTTTTCACCCTCTGTCTGAAACCAGAGCCCAGTCTGCTCTGATTGGTTAGCTGGCCAGGAAATATCCCGCCCCTTACAATATCACGTACAATGTTTTGGAGCGCTAGCCAATAGAGGCGTGGGTGTCACATAGTGATGTCATTATGTCACTGAATTAAACGAAAGGTGTCCAATCGAGGTTTTTCAGGTAGGGTCGGGAGGGGGCTTTTGCAGACTATTTACACAATAACTATATTGCACACGCCAGGAAAGTGGAAACTCCAAAAAACATGATAGGGCCTCTTTAAAACAAAGCAGGATATCAATTAACTACATCTCTTTTAAGCATGGGGGGAAAAAGGCAGGAACTACTGCCGCACTCAAATTGATGTATTACATATATGTATTTTATATGAGCTAGTTATATGGAAAAGGCAGAGCCAATGAACCTGAACCAGATTGGTTTACATATGCTCATATATCGTTGCTGCTCTTCATTTAAGTAGAGACAGATGCGTTTGAATGGCCCTCTGCACGTGCACATGTTAGCCGGTGATGTGTCTGAGCGTGTGTGTGTACGTGTGTGCAGAGGCGCGGGAAGGTAATTTGAGTGGGGGTGCTGAGGTGCTGGACTCCAGTGAACACTATTATTACGGGCACTATAGAGCACGCACAAAAGCACTCCCCACACGCAAACACACAGTACTGTTACAATGAAGGCTCGATAATCAGCTCACGGCATATAGGCAGGGGTAAAACTGCGGTCAAGCCAGCCTCCACTCGGGAAAACTTGGTCAAGCCAGCTCGCACGTGATATTGCGGTGCGCGAATAACCTATGCATTACGGTAGAATCCTGGAAACACTGCCTCTGTGTTTAGATGAGAATCAGGACATTCTGATGTAGAGTTTCAAAATAAAAGACCTTTGAAAGTCTCTGAGCTACTCATCCCTGTTGTTTAGATGAGAATAAAACAAAAACTGTCCAGTATCAAGGACTCATCTCACTCCAGGGGTGATAGCAGGACACCCCATCTAGTTCACTTAGAAAAATCAGGACATTTCTGATGTACAGTTTCAAATAAAAGACCTTGAAGTCTCATGAGCTATACTCCCTGTTTTAGATGAGAATAAACAAAAACTGTCCAGTATCAAAGACTCATCTCACTCCAGGGTGATAGCAGGACACCCCATCTAGTCACTTAGAAAACATCAGGACATTCTGATGTACAGTTTCAAAATAAAAGACCTTTGAAGTCTCATAATAGCTATCATCCCCTCTGTGTAAAATGAGAAGAAAACAAAAGTGTCCAGGGTTAGACCAGGGGTCGGCAACCCTTGGCACGCGGCACCGTAACCAGTGGCACACTAGGAATAAGTGGAATAAGTGTGCAAAAATATTTAAATTGTATTTCGGATCCTGAACGAGGCCGCCCAGAGCGCGTCTCCCCGTTACCCGCAGAAGGAAGCCATGCACCTAACGCAGCCCCGCTCTTTTACTCCAGGTGACTTTCTGCCGCTTTCCTCCGTGGTGCTGATCGTTTCACCACAGAGGAAAGCACTTCACTAATTGCAGTAGACTACCCATAAGGAGCTGTACACATGCCGCAGTGTTTGCGTGGCTGTGTATTTAGTTGAAAGCCCAGTGGCGATCTGCTCATTGAAATAATATGCTACAAAGGGGAGGACTGGCCATCTGTGTGTTGAACTTTCCTGTCGGCTCCCAGACCGTAGTCGAGGAGGGCATAAGCAGCTTCAGGTTCAATAACCCACTTTAGCTTAAATGACTGGAGAGAGGCGAGCTCTTCTTGGGAGGCCGTTGCATTTATTTAGCTGTTCTTCTGTTTCACAAAATACATCACAGACCTCTGTTTCTCTGCTTCCTCGTTTCACTTCCAGAAACATACAGACGCTCCCTCACTGTCGCTCTATCATCCACACATGCACAAGCCACACCTCTCTCTCTCTCTCTCTCTCAAAGGGACAGCGATCTCATCTCACTCTGCATGACCCTAATATCATAACATGTGTGTTCTGGAGAATCACAGAACGGACGATCGTCCTTATTATTATGCCGTTTAAACCAATTATTTAAATGTGTTTGTTAAATTCGACATCATGTCAGTTGCGCTGACAGGTCCACACACTGCTGCTTCCCCGCAGCGAGGCTCCCCCATCCTGCTGATAGTTGACGAGCGTCAAGCTCCTCATATCCTTATGGATATTTTACAAATCACTCAACCTGTATTCTTGTTTTACTGCCATATAGTATTTCATAACTGTTTTTCCTTTATTCTCTTATTTTTTTTATAACTATAATGATCATATGAAGGTGTGCCGCGGAAATAATCTTTTGAATAATTTGTGACCAAACCGTTTGAGACCCATTGAGATAACTTAGACTAAAGTGAACTATCTAAACACTCAGAGAGTCCTTTAGCTCACCTGAGCCTCTCAGTCTGAGAGGAGAGTTCTCGTCCAGCTTGTTGTGGAACCAACAGCTCCGGATGTCCGTTAGTGCAGCTAGCTAACCAGATGCTAACAACACGGTCCCTGCTGCTGGCACCGGTCACTCACACACACACACACACACACACGCACACGCACGCACGCACACCACACACACACTTTTATTTCCATGCAACTCTCTGATTGGTCTGGTGTCTTGCCTCTGTTGCATTCACTGAACACGGGAAATTACAGTCCTGCCGTCCTCTCGAGTGTCATGATGAGGTTCACGTAAAGCACGGTTAATGTATTATATTATTGAGGTAGAATTGTCCGGTGCTACAGAAAAAACATTCGGGGCGGGCCAAAATATTATTTTACCAACAAGTGGAATTTATTGGCTACATATATACACAGATTATGCAACAGCGGGAGCAGCATAACCGTCAATATAATTCAGACAGGGGTGCTCCGCACCCCCTGCCTGCCGCTAGGGGGTGCTGCAGCGCCCTCAGCACCCCCCTTCCCGCGCCCATGCGTGTGTGTCACTGTCAGATGGTGCTTCACAGTCTGCTTCCTCCTAATGTCCTCCGGTCTGTCCCTCCATATTCTGCTGCATGTTCAAAAATGTTTTGGAAGCTGTATGGTAGGATGTGGCATATGCATATAAAGTTTGTTTTTTAGTCTGTTTTATCATATAAGTTAATGTACATCATTTTGGTCACGTAGGGGTCTGTGTTATTGTGCGTGATGTTTGTATGTGCAGTTGGGTTATACAAAGGTAATCAAAAGGATGGAATGCACATCCCCATGGTCTGAATTAATATCTAATCTATTAAAGGATAGGACATCATATTTTAATTTTGATGTTCAAATTTGTATTTTGAGCCCCTACTATGACATGTTTACATGCTTTAATGTTCACAAAGCTTTTTTATTTAAAGTGTCCTATTTTCTCATACTTCCTCAAGTGCAGCACTGATTGGAAACTCTGATTGGTTTACTGGCCAGCTCTGTTGTGATTGGTCAACCGCTTGGCTTAAGGCAGGGGTGAGTGTGTGGGAGAGAAACTCCCTCTGGAGGGAACTTTGGGATGTTAGCCTTTGCTGACCATTTAATGCACAAAAACCTATTGAACATACTTCAGGAAAGAGGAAAACCCCCAAAAGCAGAATAGGGCCCTTTCAAACTTAAGTTATAGTTAAATAGTGCATCGACCATTTTTTCGAATAAGAAACTAACACATTAGACCATATCAAAGTAAACAGAAATCCAAATATTAAACAAAGAAGAATGGCACTAGAGGGCAGACCTCTGCCAGGCCCATTTCCTCAGTTGGGATGTTTATCTCTGACTCTGGTGCTTATTAGCTTCACGTCGTAATGTGAATACAACATAGATGCAGCCAAACCGTTTTTTCATAATATTAATTAAATTCTGCAAGTTGTGTAACAACATTTTTGGCAACTTTACGAGCTGTTGTTTGCGAAAGGGGAATTTTCCAGGTCAGGAACACATTTTCCAATTACTTTGACTCGACATTCATGCAGCAGAAACGCCATCTTCTGCAATTTTGGTGAAAATAAACATAATTTTAGTATCCCACTCAGTCATTTATTGACCCATGCTTCACCCTTCCTCAAGGTTTCATGAAAAATATACCATTATTTATTAAGAATTCTGCTTACAGACAAACAGACCATCATTCCCAACTTTAAAACAAAACCTCTTTAGCAGAGGTAATTCAATTCAATATAATCAAGTTAAACATTACATCAAAATGTACCATTAACCCATTGGATATATTATGGAGAACTGTTCATGGCCCTGAAATATAAATCAACTGATTACATAACTTAAACTGTCTGTAATCGTAAAAAACACCACATATTCATCATTAACTAAAGAGACAATACAGAAATGAAAAGGAACACAATCAATGGTTTGATTGGATATGTCCTGAAATATAAACCAACACACTGGATTGTTTAGATTATAGTGACACTGTGCATTGTTTATATTGCAAGATTAAACAAATCCACATGTTCTATTTCCATCTTGCCACTTTTTCATAATCCTCCTCACTAGGGAAGCATGAGGATTAACATGACATTATATCAGTCATCACATCAAAGGGGAGCCACCACTTTCAAAAGGAATAATATTGAACAAAAAGAGAAACTGCTTACAGTTAAGGTATGCCATTAAAGTGTATTTCCTCTAAAGAAACACTGAAATAAAACATTTAATGTATCCCTGACTTTTCTCAGTGAATAGCGTTAATGCAAGTCTGGGGTGAAAATGTACATAGTCAGGCAACCGGTTATCTTTTAAGTAATATCAAATGTTTACCCAACAAGACTCCCAGAGCTCACATGTCCCATGAGTGCAATGCATAAATGTTTCATCCAGAGGAGTTGAAATGACATTGTCGAGATTTAAGTGGCACCCTTTTCCCCCCCCTCAAGGTTACGCAAAGTAACCCGGTTCTATTCACATCACACGCAGTAGCTACAAGCCTGCCAATGCATAATGTATTATTGAAACAAGTTGATTTGGAATAACAGTGAGGATGAGTATTTTAGAAGCTATTGTGTTTGGAAGTCCCTCAAAAGAGACAACATATAATAAGATTATATAGCTGCGGATTGTTCTGCAGTATACTGTCCGTCAAATCTTTTTAAGTCAGCTACCCGTTATTTTATTTTGTAGTTATAGTGCACCCTGGTGGGTTAGCGCCTTAGTCCGCATAGCGTCTTTTTCTTAGGTGCCTCCTCCCAGCATTTCATCCAAAAAACAACACTCAGAGTAGCGACACCTAGTGTCCGCCCAACTGATCTGTTCCAGGGCGTTTTTTCGGTCTATGATATTTTCCATCTTACATAAACATCCATAAACAAGTTTATCCACCACATTTATACGGTGATGTCACCATGGCATTTTTGAAAAGTTCTGATATTATAAAACGTTCATAGCAGTCGCACAGAAATGGCGATACACTCAAATAAACACTTTCTCAAAGCTGCATGAGACAGCATCCGCTCACACTTCATGTGAGACTATTGGAGAAGACGCTCAGAAAAAGATGCTATTGAAGACAGGCCCTTAATCCTAAAAGAACTAGAAACTGGGTTTATATATCAGATGATGTCTTTCTCCTAATGTCACCAAAAAGCAAAGGAAGATATAATACGTTTGTGCTTCTTCATATTTGTTTGACATCTTCACCATTAACACCAATGGGAAAATGTTTGCCCTCAGATTTGAATGTATGTATGAATGGGCTTTAATGCTTACAGCCGCCTGAGAGCCGTAGACAGGGAAGAGGATTTCCGTTTGATGATAAAAGTACAACACTCAACTGCAGCAGCACATAGTGTCTTCCCAACTGAGCTGTTCCAACACATAGGCTCTTCAGTCTTTGTTATGATATTTTCTGTCTTACATAACAGCCATAAACAAGCTTCTCCTCCAATTTCTGCAGCGACGTCTCCAGCACTTTTCTGAAAAGTTTGAATATTTAAACGCACTCGAAGCAGCCGCTACAAACACAGATGGTGTGTTCAGAAAGAGCATGGTGATGTGTAGACAGGACCTTAAAGAACTGGATGCTGTGTTGCTATCTCAGATGACGTCTTTATCCAAGTGTCACCCAAAAACAAAGGGCAATATATGCACTCTGTGAACATCATGCCAATGTGTTCATGGCACTGCTGGGAGACAGCTGAGAAGAAAAGCCTTTGAGGGACCAAGGCACGTTCAAATCCCAATTCATTGACTGAAAAACCCAGCTTTGGCCTCCAGTCATACACACACACACACACACACACCACACACACACACACACACCACACACACACACCACACACAACACACACACAAAACACACACACACTTACTTCCCAGCTGCATTCTTTAATTTTCTGCTAGTGTCGCTGTGACCAGCTTGGTACTGGCAGTATGAGTGTCTTCTGGAGTGAAACATACACACACATACAGTACACAGACACAAACATACAAGTATGTACACACTTCCGCACACATAACGAAGGGTTCAGGCATGCTTTTGCCAAAGCCTCGGCCCAAAGTTGCCCCCTTTGGCATGGCATGAATAATGGATAAATGCTCGCTGGGTGCCATCAAATAATAACAGGGTTGCGGGAGTTGAATAATTCTATTTATGTAGGATAATTTAATCGTAAAGTGGGTGGGTGTGTCTATGTGGGAAAACAACAAGACAGACATATACCAACCCAAAAATAAATAACAATAAAGATTGACAGGCTAAAACAAATGGAATACCTTATTGCAAAAGCAATCATAGAAACAATTAAAAGTACGAGTAGCATTTTATATTTGTTCTTTTACATTACATTACATTGCATTTAGCTGACGCTTTTATCCAAAGCGACTTACAATAAGTACAATCGACCAGGAAGAACGACTAGTTCTTGCTGGTTCTTCATTACCAATCAATGTTTAAATGTCCTGTGTGCTAGTTCCCGCCAGTGCCATTAGGTGTACTGTTTCTGGCAGATGTGCAAATGTCACGCATATGCCTGTATATTATGCATGATCCAATTTCCCCAGTCTGTGCATGTTGCTCATGGAAGGAGCAACATGCTTTAATGGCCTCACAAGAGTTGCTGGCTGGCCCCCTGATTTTGCCGCTGAGGAGATGTTGCGTTAATATTTGATCATTTACAGCCATGTCCGTTCATGTGTGATGATGTCAAGCTGGGATTTGATCTTTGGGAACATGTAATTTCAAAAAGGTATTTTTTATGAATTCTTACTGTTTTATTAATTAACTGTTTCATTGGAAAAATAGTGAACAAAAATAAATGCTAATTGCAATTATCCAAGCCCACTCAATTAGATTTATAATTATGTTTTGAGAAAGTGGGAATGTTTTAGCAGTGCTGCCTGTTAAGGGAATGGTTAAAATATTATTAAAAGGGTTATATATTTGTTTTTTGTCAAATCAGCTAATTGTTTAAGCACCAATTTATATTAGTTTGCCTATTTGCAAATAAGGACGTACTGACCTTCAATCAAATGCACCAGTAATCGTGCTGCTTTGAGAGAAGATGACACTGTATTGATCCCAGAGCAGAATTGACATGTTGCAGTAGTAATACTTTTTTGTAATTTGCATGTATTTTTTGTTTAAATATACATTTACAATAAGGGGTATACAGGTCAATGGGAAGTTAAGGAAATACAATTAAAACATGTATTATCAGTTACAATAGTTGATTATTTGAGCATCGCACAGATAAATACTATGTTTTCAGAAGTCTGGTCAAGCAACTCTGTAACATAAGTAGTATGGGTTTGATTAGAAAAACATTATTAAATAGTTTAATATAACATGTGCATTATAGTAATATATATATATATATATATATATATATATATGTATATATATATGAAGTACAGTATGATTTTTAGAATTGTACATATAATGTTTGTAATGCACATTGAATAGTTTAGTAGATATGAAGTACAGATTCAGATTTATTAGTGTCGTATGCAGTACAGTTCGTATGTAGAATACTGTATGTAGTATGTTTATATTGAGTTTAGTATATTTTCCGCAAAGTATATGTCTGAAATAAAAATATGTTGTATAATGCATTATGGTATATATCTTGCATTTTATATTAAGAATAGTTTATGTAGCACAGTGTAAATGTATCATGATATATAGTTGTATAGCATACATATGTATTATCTATGCAGTATGTTAGTATTACATTACATTTTCATTACAGAAATACAACATCATCTATGAATAAAATAGTAAATAATAATAAACATTTAGTAGTACTTTTTTTCTGGGGGGGGGGGCAGACTTATTGACCAAATCCTTTTGACTCTGGTCTGTGTTACTAAAATGCACCTTACGCTACCACCAGTCAGCCCAGATACCATTTCAGGTTTGTGCTCTAACTATATTTACTATAGCATCTTAAGCAATATGTACACAAATAGCTGGCAGTCCCTTCTGTTATTTGTGGAGCAAAAAAAAAGTTGGACCGGTTGGACCAGAACATGTGTTTTACTCAAGTGGATACTAGAGAATATCTTCGGAATGTGTCTGCTGCACAAAAAGTGTGAAAGGAGGAATAACTTCATAGTAAACTGTAGTCAAATGAAAATATGAGCTAAAGGAAATAATCGAGGGAAGGAAAAGCAGAAATGAAGGAAGACGCTGGCCGCTGGGTTATCAGTTCAGAAGGGGGTTATGGGTGGGTGGAAGTGATGGAGAGCAGCCTGGTACCAGCAGCCAGAGGAGCAGCCGGAGCCAGGGGTGGGAGCGAGCCAAGCCCAGGAAGCAGCAGCCCAGCCCGGGTCAGGCTCCTCCAAAACTCCCCCACTGATCTCCACCCAATTAGCATGGAGTTCCATCTGCTGCCTGGAGTCACACATCACACACCAACACAAAAACACAAATATGTTTCTCTCTCTCTCACACACTCTCACACACACTCTCACACACACACACACACACACCACACACACACACACACACACACACACACTACACAGACACACCACCACACACACACACACACACACACACACACCACACACACACAGCTTCCATTACCCATAACAATTGCTCAGTGACAAGATAAGTGATAGCCTCCTCCAGCCCTCCTGCCAATTATAGCATAATGTGAAAGAGACTGATTCACTATTGCTCTCACACTGTGTGTGTGTGTGTTTGTGTGTGTGTGTGTGTGTGTGTGTGTGTGTGTGTGTTGTGTGTGTGTGTGTGTGTGTGTGTGTGTGTGTGTGTGTGTGTGTGTGTTGTGTGTGTGACATGTAGAGAGCTTTCTGTATTTGCTATGGCTCTCTGTTGCAAACATCTGTGGTTAGGTCCAGACAGAAGGCTGCTGCTTCACTGCTGGCTGCAGGCTAGCTGCTTTCCTCTCCCCTTCCTTTCTTTCGTTTTTCCGTCTGACTCTCGCTTTAAGACCCCAATCCCTCCAGCAATCAATATTTAACAATAACCCCCTCACAGAGAGAGACAAAGATGGAACTTTAGGTGAGGGAAATGGAAGGAAGGCCAGAAAGTTTGGAAGACAGAGAGAACACCACTTATATGTGTTCCTTCACCTGCTGGAAGTAATTTGTGAAAGCAAACTTTGACATGAACACGGTGTTCCGGGAAATGTGACAAAAGCGACAAGGCTGCGTGCATCCCTGATGAGAGTTTTTGTCCATGACCTCCTCCGTCTGTTTTAAAAAAAAATGGGTTCTTCCGAGAGCCGTTGCAGCTAAACAACTCTATAATTGAGCTGAATCAATTCACACTGTGACCAGCGAGTCAGTGACTTCTCTTCAGCGTTTCTAATTACTGGGATGATTCACTTTTCCCTTCCCTCCAACAGATGCACCCTTGTTATTTTAAACTCGAAAATTCTGTCCAAAATGTTTTCGTTTTTACTGTTAATAAGGCTGTGCAGTCCCAATACATTTGTTATTTTTTTACAATGTTTTTGTATCATATTGCAGGTGGTTTATTAATGTATAACTGTGAAGGGCTGAGTTCTCAGTACAAAATATTCTTCTACAACAAAATAGAAAAATGCAGTTTAGTTGTAAGATTTCATTGTGACCAAAAAACACCTTTAGATGCTCAGCTTGTTTCCGCAAAACATATGACGCTAAAACAGAGACTGTTTGCTAATAGAAACATATTTATGGGGCACAGTACAAATTAATTAATTTGATGCTTTATCCAAAGTGATTTGCAATAAGTGCAATAAACCATAAGAATAATACCTCAGACAAACATATATGTGAATAAATATATATATTCACTTAAAATAAGCCAAACAGTTGTAAGTGCTGGTGCATCAGTTTCAAATTGTCAAAACCCTTAAAGTGCTACACGTTTGTTTGTTTGTTTGTTTGTCTTTGGTTTATTGGGAAGGGTTCCAGCGAAACAGGTTGTTTTTGAAGTTTTACAATATAATAAACCTTTAAATCAAGCTATTTAAGTCTAGAGGTCTGGCCTAAAAGAAAATAAAGTCAGAAGAAACAAAACCATAAAGAAATAACTTTCCATTAAATGTTCAATCATAACACAACCAATGTTCCAACAAAGACTGAAGTGAAACCAATAACTAATTTGACAGACATGAAGATGTGGGAAAATGAGCAGAGAAGCAAAGGGGAAGTGAGTGATGTAATTAGGCAGATGACAGGGAGGCAGATGATTTGCTGGGGAATATTAACAAGGCTGATTAAGAGCAGGTGTGAAGGAACACAGGAGGACAAAAATATCACTTGGTAATAAACGTGCTTTAATGTTCAAAAAGGTCTTTATTTTTGTCATACTGCCTGTGCTGCAGCACCTCTTTTCACCCTCTGTCTGAAACCAGAGCCCAGTCTGCTCTGAACCCACTAAAGGAAATGGAAAACCCCAAAAAGCCAAATAGGACCGATTAACAGCTTCTTCTGCAGTTATTGCTTCATTCTATAATCCTTGCACCTTTGCTTAAAGGAGTATTTCCTTATGTTGACATGGATTTACTATTTGCATTCTTGGAAACGTGTTCTTCTTACGCGTGTAATATAGGCTGCAAAAAAGGCCATGCAATATAATTGTATGCATGTGATCTTTTGTGTTTGCATAGAAATACTTCTCAACATCAACATGTTTCTTTTACCTGTTTGGCAAAGGGCTTTGCCACAGTAAGTCAACTAACTGGAATGTAAACAAGGAGAACATGGTGGCTTTGAAACAGAAATACTTTAAATCACTACAACAACAACAACCACTCTTTCTTTATCTGCTTGAATGTAGCTCTGCAGAATGCATTGGCAAAGAAAACACTTTCTTCTTCCAGAATCTTTTTATTATACGATCATATATGATCAATTCGTAATTGGTTTTCCTTTGTCAATATGGCCTCCACCTTGGCCATTTTGCCTGAGTTGATGTGTACAAAGCTAATGCTAAATCAGAACAGTAACAAATACAAAATGTATTTCTAAATCATAATTAAGCAATTTCCTTGCTGTTTCAAAGCACCGTTAACGCATCCTTGTTATAAATCAGATATGAACTCGTGCAGGACCCTCACAATATGGACCTGATGGGATAGAAGTTTATGTTCCACCTTGTTTTATAAGGTCAACTGCTGACTGCATGACATGCTGAGGCAACACGGGGCATGACGCTAAATGTCTTAATAATTCATGCAGGTGGAGGATTAATTGAGAATGCCTGCTCTCTGTGGTATTGAGGGGAAATTAAGGATGGGTGGGTGGGAGAATGAGTGAATGAAGGATGGAGTGTTAAGCTCAAAGAGCGCTTACAGGCTGAACCCTCAATACAAAAAGGAAGGGAGGAGACGTGAGTATGGAAGCAAAAATAATTTAATTTCCAACTCAAAATGCAAACAATACTGATGTGGAATTAATAATCCGGATCTGGGAATAACTACGGGGGGGGAGAGTGGAGGTCCGTAGGACATCCGGAGGATGTCGGAGAGAGCAGGCTGAACACGGGTGAGATGAGCCGGAGAATCAGAGTTGAATTGAGTGAGCAAGCTGTAGCTGGTAGTGAAGATAATCAGAGGTTCGCCGACGAGGTGGTGTTGGCTGGACGTGGCAGGCAGAGTAGTCGACGGATTCCGGGCAGAGAAATACAGGTTTAGGAATATAACTTGACTTGGAAACTAGGTTAGCTTTATAGCAATCAATACGTGTGACCAGTGTATCTTTGACAACGAACTGGATGAGGAAGCCGGGTATATAAGCAGGTGAGTAGTCGACGGATTCCGGGCAGAGAAATACAGGTTTAGGAATATAACTTGACTTGGAAACTAGGTTAGCTTTCTAGCAATCAATACGTGTGACCAGTGTATCTTTGACAACGAACTGGATGAGGAAGCCGGGTATATAAGCAGGTGTGGGTGAGTAGATGAATCAGGATGATGAGTAGCAGCTGCGGAGGTGAATTGGCGGGAACTGAAAGTAGGTCAGCCACGCCCAGCCAGGAAGACAAACAGATAAAACAAACATGAAACAAAAGAGAAGCAGAAGGAGGGGAAAACTGCACACTGTGGAAATCCATCACCATAACGGGGTCCATTATCCGAGATCGAGGAACCCAGCAACGCTCCTCCAGGTTTGTAACCCTCCCAATCCACCAAGTACTGTAAGCCACTGCCCCGGCGTCTAACATCCAAGAGTCGATGCACGGTATAGGCAGCATGATCATCAATGACTCGGGGGGGGAGGAGGGGGAACGGCCGGAGGGCACAAGTCACTGGTGTGAACTGGCTTGATTTGTGAAACATGAAAAGTGGGATGGATTTTCATGATCCTGGGGAGCTTCAGGTGGACAGCAGAGGGGTTGATTATGCGCTCAATGGGGAAGGGGCCAATAAACCAGGGAGACAGCTTCTTGGACTCGGTAAGGAGGGGGATGTCTTGGAGGACAACCAAACCGATTGTCCAGGGGCGTAAAGGGGAGCGACAAGTCTGCAGCGGTTGGCTGATTGCTGGTTCTTGGCGGAAGTCCGGAGGAGGGCAGATCGAGTGTCTCTCCAGATCTTACGGCACAGACGAACATGTTGCTGGACAGATGGAACAGCCAACTCAATCTCCTCTTCGGGAAACAAGGGTGGCTGTGCCCTAGAGAGGCTTCGAAAGGAGAGAGTCCTGTAGCTGATGAAGTGAGGGAATTGTGAGAATATTCCACCCAAGGCAGATGGGAGCTCCATATCTTCTAATTCCGGTTTGCCACACAGCGGAGGGCAGATTCCAGATCCTGATTGGCCCTTTCGGTTTGACCATTAGACTGGGGGTGGTACCCGGAAGTTAAACTGACCGACGCACCAAGTGAACGACAAAAGGTCTTCCAAACTTGGGAGGTGAACTGAGGTCCACGGTCGGAGACGATGTCAGCCGGGATTCCATGTAGGCGGACGACATGCTGGGTGAGAATTTGGGAGGTTTCCAGGGCTGAGGGGAGCTTGGGTAGAGCAACAAAATGAGCACACTTAGAACCGGTCTACAACAGTTAGGATTGTCGTATTACCATGAGAGGGGGGCAGACCGGTGACAAATTCCAGAGCAATATGTGACCAGGGTCGACTAGGGATTGGAAGGGGCTGGAGCAAACCTGCAGGTTTCTGATGAGAGGCCTTACTCCTGGCACATACTGTACAGGCTGAGACGAATTCCCTTGTATCCTTGTCGACTGTTGGCCACCAGAAATGTCTTTGGAGAAGGGAGAGTATGCGGTTGGCACCGGGATGGTTGGAGAAACAGGAGCTGTGAACCCACTGCAGGACTTGGGAACGGACTGAGTTTGGGACAAACAGACGGTTAGGCGGACCACTACCAGGGTCTGGTGTTCCAACAGTGCCTCCTGGATAGCGTTACTGATCTCCCAGCTGACGACTCCCACAACACATCTCTAGGGAAGAATAGAGTCCGATGTAGAGACTGCACCCTCAGACGTGAATGATCGGGACAGGGCATCGGGCTTGGTATTCCTGGAACCTGAGCGATAGGTGAGAGTGAAGTTGAAACGTCCAAAGAAGAGAGCCCACCTGGCTTGTCGAGAATTTAGCCGTTTGGCTGATTGAATGTACTCAAGGTTCTTAGGTCGGTCCACACCAGGAATGGCTGCTCGCTGCCCTCGAGCCAGTGCCGCCACTCATCCAATGCCATCTTAACTGCCAGCAGCTCCCTGTTGCCCACATCATAGTTTCTCTCAGCTGGGGAGAGACGGCGAGAGAAGAAAGCACAAGGATGAAGCTTGTTGTTTGGCACGGAAGTCTGAGACAGAACAACGCCAACTCCGATGTCAGAGGCGTCAACTTCGACCAGAAATGTCTGCTTGAGTCAGGCTGGATGAGAATGGGGGCTGAAGTGAACAGAGACTTAAGTCTAAGTAAGCATTGTTAGACTGAAGAACAGACTTAAGTCTAAGTAAAGCATTGTTAGCTTCAGGGGTCCAGGAGAACTTGATCTTGATAGAGGTGAGACTGGATAGTGGAGCAGCAACCTTGCTATAATCCTTGATGAACCGGCGATAGAAGTTGGCAAACCCCAGGAACCTTTGCAACTCCTTCCGAGAAGTGGGGACTGGCCACTCTGAGACTGCGAGAATCTTCCCTGGATCCGCCTCCAAACTGCCTTGCCGGATGATGTATCCAAGGAAACTGACCCTTTCCTGGTGAAACTCACACTTTTCTGCCTTGACGTAGAGCTTGTTCTCAAGCAGCCTCTGAAGAACCAGACTGACGTGTCTTTGGTGTTCCTCCAGGCTCTTGGAGAAGATCAGAATATCGTCGATGTACACAAAGACAAACTGGTTGAGATAATCACGCAAGACATCATTTACCAGGGACTGAACAAGTGCTTGGGCATTTGAGAGTCCAAAGGGCATGACGACGAGATACTCAAAGTGGCCGGGGGGGTGTTAAAGTCAGTCTTCCACTCATCACCTTGGCGGATACGAACCAAGTGATAGGCATTTCTGAGATCGAGTTTTGAGAAGATGGTGGCACCCTGGAGTGGCTCAAAAGCAGAGTTGATCAGGGGAAGTGGGTACGTATTCTTAACTGTGATGTTATTTAACCAACAAAGTCAATACAGGGTCAAAGAGATTTATCTTTCTTGTCCACGAAGAAAAACCCCGCACCCAGAGGGGAGGAAGAAGGACGAATTATTCCAGAAGCCAGGGAATCACTGATATATTTCTCCATGGCCTCTCTCTCAGGCCGGGACAGATTATAGAGCTTGCTGGTGGGTAACGGAGCCCCAGGAAGCAAAACAATGGAACAATTATATGGACGATGAGGAGGGTGAGAGAGAGATCCTTATCCTTGCAGAAGACCTCACCCAGGTCGTGGTAAACGTTAGGAACGCCGGATAAATCTACATCTGGAGAGACACATGGAGCAGGTAACGGGTTAACAGGAACTGGAAAAAAAGCTTAAAAGCAGGTAATCTCTGCTGGCTCCACATCAAGTCTCAATTTCATATGCCTTTCTCATCTGTCCATGTCTTAAATCAATAAAATGCTGAAATAAAAAAAATGACCTTCACTTCAGTGATGTACAAAACACTACAATCCTGTCAATCTGCAATGTTGAAATGCTTCCAGCCTCTTGCCAAAATTGCAGCTAGTTTCTTTCCCCCGGCCCGCTCATGACTGCTCTGCATTACTGAGATAACTAGAAAATGCATTTCCTGCTGAAAATGCGTGTGAATGATGTAAACCGTGTACATTTGTTGCTGAATTTAGCTGAAAATGCAGAAAAAGCTGAATATGTTATTAGCTGAATGGTCTCTGTAGCTGCTTTTATCTACAAAAACCAAGTAAGTGTGTTGCTGAACTTAGCAGAGAAATGCAGAAGAAAAGTGAAATTATTTGAATCAAAATTGTTACAGCTCAAATGCATTGCAATGACTTTATTGAAAACTTTAAAGTGAAATGTTAAACTGGAAGAGGAAAAATAGTGAAGAAGCTTAATATTTGTGTGCAGCTGGTGCTGTGATGAAAGATCAGGCTGCATTTATAATGGGCCTTAATGGAGACATGTTGAACGTTTTTGTCTCTTCATGCCCTCAAGAGGCACTCATGGTACCTGTCACTGTAAATAGAGTTTGTAAACTGTACCATGTACATTATGTTGTATGTCATCCTTATTGTTGTTCTGTTGTTTTTATGTTACATGTGTAACTAATGCCCTGCAGGTCACCCTTGAAAAAGAGATATTTTGATCTCAAGGGGCTTTCACCTGGTTAAATAAAGGCTACCAACAAACAAGATGCATTTTTCTTAATTTTATTTTTATTTTTCAAGCTAAGAGATGTTTTCCTACGTTTCTCATGAACAATGATGTCAAAGGAGTGTAGGGTTTGGGAATTATGGCAAGTTAAAAAAAATATATGAAGGCGAGTTTCAAGCTCTCCCCCACCCTAGCTGTGACATCACGCACTCTAAGCCTTAACGAGCTGCTCAATACTCAATACACACTCATGTTCAAATCTGAAGAAGGCCTCTTTACCAAGCTCCAAACTAAGTTAAATATATCAAGAAGTGTAAAACATATCAAAGATCTGAAGAGTACGTTTTATAGCTGAAGGTCTTGGAATGAAGTCTCTAGCTGAAAGTATGTGGAAGGAGTAGCATTTGGCGCACGGTGTAGGTAATAGAGGATTTGAAGGTTCTTCCCATTGAGTTACATGTTAAAAACATTGTTTAAAAAGCTGAATATTAAAAAAAGTATAAAATATTTTGGAAAAGTTGAACGTTTCTCAACATGTACTGAAAAGGCGGAGAAATGCAGAAAAGTGAAATGATATGATTCAAAATTGTTACAGCTCAAACGCATTGCAATGACATTGTTGACAACTTGAAAGTGAAATGTTAAACTGGAAGAGTAGGAAAAATAGTGAAGAAGCTTAATATTTAAAAAAAAATGTTTTAAAAGGTATAAACAACAAAATGTATAGCCTCAATGTCCTGAAATAGCTGAATAATGGGGACTACTCACAAGTCCCCGGTTGGGTGCTTTGTTGTTGGAGTTTACCCCAGTGGACGAGAGGGTCGCCTCCCTACGCCTGCGGGTTATGGGGGGGGGAAACTCTGACTGTTGTGTGTGCTTATGCACCCAACAGCAGTTCAGAGTATACGGCCTTCTTGGAGACCCTGGAAAGAGTCCTGTATGGGGCTCCTGAAGGTGACTCTTTAGTCTTGCTGGGAGACTTCAACGCACATGTGGGCAATGATGGAAACACTTGGAGGGGCGTGATTGGGAGAGGAACGGCCCCCCTGATTCGAACAGGAGTGGTGGTTTGTTACTGGTCTTCTGTGCCAGTCATGGATTGGCCATAACACAACACCATGTTCGAACATAAGGATGCTCATAAGTGTACGTGGTACCAGAGTACCCTAGGCAGAAGGTCCATGATCGATTTCGTTATCGTATCATCGGACCTGAGGCCGTATGTTTTGGGACACTCGGGTAAAGAGAGGGGCGGAGTTAGTCAACTGATCACCATCTGGTGGTGAGTTGGGTTGAGTGGCGGGGGAAGCCTCTGGATAGACCTGGTAAGCCCAAACGTGTAGTTTGGGTGAACTGGGGAACGTCTGGAGGAGGCCCAAGTTCAGGAGGCCTTCAACTCACACCTCCGGCGGAGCTTTTCAGGCATTCCTGTGGAGGTTGGGGACATTGAACCAGAGTGGTCGGTCTTCAAAAGCCTCTATTGCCGAAGCCCGCGGCGGGGAGCTGTGTCTCAAGGTACTAGGTGCCTCAAGGGGCGGTAACCCTCGAACCTCCTGGTGGACACCGGTGGTCAGGGAAGCCGTCCGACTGAAGAAGGAGGCCTTCAGGGATTTGTTATCCCGGGGGACTCCCGAGCAGTTGCAATGGTACCGACAGGCCCGAAGGCAGCAAGCCTCATCCGTGGCCGAGGCAAAGCAGCGGGTGTGGGAGAAGTTCAGATGAAGACATGGGAGAAGGACTTTTGGGCGGCACCAAAGTTGTTCTGGAAAACTGTCCGACACCTCAGGAGGGGGAAGCAGGGAACCATCCAAGCCTGTGTACAGTAAGGATGGGACGTTGTTGACCTCAACTGATGGAGTGTTAGGGCGTTGGAAGGAACACTCCGCCCTCTATGTTAGAGGCAGAGCTGGAGTATGACGGGGGATCAACACCAATCTCCCGGCCGGAGGTCACTGAGGTTGTTAAACAGATCCGCCCAGAAATGCTGAAGGCTCTGGGTGTTGAGGGACTGTCATGGTTGACACGTCTCATCAACATTGCGTGGAAGTCAGAAACAGTACCGAAGGAGTGGCAGACCGGGGTGGTGGTTCCCCTTTTTAAAAAGGGGGATCAGAGGGTGTGTGCCAATTACAGAGGCATCACACTACTCAGCCTCCCCGGGAAAGTTTACTCTAAGGTACTCGAAAGGAGGGTCAGGCCGATTGTCGAACCTCAGATTGAGGAGGAACAATGCGGATTCCGTCCTGGTCGTGGAACGACGGATCAGCTTTTTACTCTCGCAAGGATCCTGGAGGGAGCCTGGGAGTACGCTTATCCGGTCTACATGTGTTTTGTGGACTTGGAGAAGGCGTATGACCGGGTTCCCAGGGAGTTTCTGTGGGAGGTGCTGCGGGAGTAGTATGGGTGAGGGGGTCTCTACTCAGGGCCATCCAATCTCTGTACTCCCAAAGCGAGAGCTGTGTCCGGGTCCTCGGCAGTAAGTCGGACCCATTTCCGGTGAGGGTTGGCCTCCGCCAGGGCTGCGCTTTGTCACCAATCCTGTTTGTAATATATATGGATCGGATTGCGAGGCGTAGTCATGGGGGAGGGGGTCTGTAGTTCGGTGGACTAAGGATTGCACCACTGCTTTTTGCAGATGATGTGGTTCTGATGGCTTCATCGGTCTGCGACCTTCAGCACTCACTGGATCGGTTCGCAACCGAGTGTGAAGGGGCTGGGATGAGGATCAGCACCTCCAAATCTGAGGCCATGGTTCTCAGCAGGAAACCGATGGACTGTCCACTCCAGTAGGGAATGAGTCCTTACCCCAAGTGAAGGAGTTCAAGTATCTCGGGGTCTTGTTCTCGAGTGAGGGAACAATGGAGCGTGAGATGGGCCGGAGAATCGAAGCAGCGGGAGCGGTACTGCAGTCGCTTTACCACACCGTTGTGACGAAAAGGGAGCTGAGCCAGAAGGCAAAGCTCTCTGTCTACCGGGCCATTTTCGTTCCTACCCTCACCTATGGTCATGAAGGATGGGTCATGACCGAAAGAACGAGATCGCGGATACATGCGGCCGAGATGGGGGTGTCTCCCTTAGGGATAAGGTGAGAAGTCCGGTCATCCGGGAGGGACTCGGAGTTGAGCCGCTCCTCCTTCGCGTTGAAAGGAGCCAGTTAAGGTGGTTCGGGCACCTAGTTAGGATGCCACCTGGGCGCCTCCCTAGGGAGGTGTTCCAGGCACGTCCAGCTGGGAAGAGACCAAGGGGTAGACCTAGGACCAGGTGGAGGGATTATATCTCTTCGCTGGCCTGGGAGCGCCTTGGGATCCCCCAGTCAGAGCTGGTTGATGTCGCCAGGGAAAAGAAAGTTTGGGGCTCACTGCTGGAACTGCTACCCCCGCGACCCGACCACGGATAAGCGGAAGAAGATGGATGGATGGATGTTGAAGTCAGTATGAAGTCTCCATCAGACAGAAAATAATAGGCTGAGACAGTCTTTAAACTCCAGTCTGTGTGTTTGAGTTGACAATGTTATCAAACACCTGTGTGTGTAAGCCAAGCGGCAAACTGTGGGGTAGAGCTGTGAAGCCAATACGGAAGTGCCACACACTGCAGTTCATATATTGGCCGATAGGCGATGGCTGCAGAAAGGAGCAATTTCCATTGACCCCCATGTTAAAATGCCCAACTTTACAGCAGAAAAAAACATGTTTCTACCCCTGGCTCCATACATTTTTATTATCGATATAGTTAGATTCCACCTTCATGATTATGGATCTGTGAGTGAATTGTTTTCTAACGCGACCCTTTTATTTATATTAGGTCTTAAAGTTTGTGCACACATTAGGGCGTGGTCACGTTGATTGACAGATACGTGCCTCACTGTCAGCTAACAGCAACTTGTCCACTCTGCTAGGCTACAACCATAGAGGCTACAACATTAGTTAGTTGTAGTTACTGTACTTGACCCTTTAGCTGTGTTCGTGGTGATCGTGCCTGTTAGGGAATATTGTTACAAATACCAGATAATTAAAATGTCGTGCTGTGCGCTTGAATGTACTAACAGAACTTCCAAGAAGTCTACTTTCAGCTTTTTTCGGTGAGTAAAATGATAATATTATACATGTTAACCCCGTTATCAGGTGTGTGTGCTTGTTAGCTTAGCTTGTAGCTTATTAGTCAGCTAAGGACGTAACCCTTTATACATATACAGTTTAGTTTATGATTCAGCCTTGGGTAAGACTTTTATACTATATGGCTATGACGCCCATAATGCTAAACGGGAGCAAATGTGAAAAGGGGACCCAATTATCCCAGTGGGGCCGCCGGAGTCCAGGCTGCCGAAGCTAACGGGGCTGCAGGGGGCTAGCTCGCTAGCGCGTCCCGGCCATAGGTCCCGGCGGCCGTAGCTAGCCCCCTGGGGCTTCGTTAGCTTCGGCCAGCGGCGGAGTCCGGCGTTATAACTGGAGATCAAGGAATGCATCGAAACGCGGACTTGGTTCGCCTGTAGCCCGCTGTAGTATTAGCTAAATAAATGATGTTGAGCAAGGTTTATTAAGCTGAACACCGCCACAATTATTCTGCTATGTATCGGTACTTATTTTATTTTATTAACGTGTGAATGACAAGCATTGAAAATAATACCAAATAGCTAATTATCTTGCAGATTGTCTCGTTTGATTATGAATGTAACGTTTATATAGTGGAACTACACTGTTTTATCAAAAACCAAAGTGCCACGCAGTGACTTGGTATGCATGTATTTCAGCAGGAAATGTGCAACCTAGATGACATTTACCAACACAGACTATATAGAAATATTTGTAAAAGTTGTTAGTTACTAAGTGAATATGGCATTAACCCTCCTGTAAGCTGGGTTGTTAGCATAGACTGTGTTGTTAGCATAGGTTGTTAGCTTAATACTGAGAGCATGTTAGCTTAGCTTCTGGAACGTCACGCTCGTTGGCAGCAGGTCCCGCCCTGTCCCGCCTCGGCGTCGCCTCAGCTCCGCCTCTTTGCCCTTATTTGGAGCAGGCTGGAGAAGGCGGGAGTTAGACTCTGACGTCACTGTCGAGCCGTTAGTAGCCGACTCCGCCTACTTAGGGCTTCACGGCAACTCTGCAGAATCCTATGGGTGACGTCACGGACCCTACGTCAATTTATATATACAGTCTATGGTATAAGCCCAGAGATCAAAGGTTACCATGGTCACAACGTTATCAAACACCAATGTACGTGAGCCCAGAGATCAAAGGTTTCCATGGAGATGTGCTGTGAATGGAGAGACTTTCCATTGTTCTGAATGAGAAATAAACCTCTTACATTTCTAACTATAGTTTAAAAACGGTAGCTGCTTTCGGTAAAATGTCAACGCGTGGAGGATGTCAGGACCGTGAGGAGCATCGGAATCTGCTTTGTGTGTACTTTCGGGTCCATAATGTGGCATTTTTGGCAGATTTACTAAAGGTGTGCACCTGCTGCTCTGAGGAAAGATCAGGCTGAATTTACAATGGGTCTTAATGGGGAGATGTTGAACGTTGTTGTCACTTCATGACCTCAAGAGGCATTTTGTTTAATTGTGTAGGGTTTCGGAGTTATGGCAAGTTTAAAAAAAAAAAGATTTGGGCAAATGTCATGCTCTCCCCCACTCTCTTTTGAGATCAAAGCACTCTAGACTTAACGAGCTGCGCAATACACAATAATGTTAAAATCTGAAGAAGGCCTCTTTACCAAGCTCCAAACTAAGTTAAATATCTCAAAGTGTCAAAATATCATACATCTGAAGATTGAGTGTTATAGCTGAAGGTCTTGTGACCGTTTTAAAGTTGGAATTAAGTCTCTAGCTGAAAGTATGTGGAAGGAGTAGCATTTGGCGCACGGTGTAGGTAAAAGAGGATTTGAAGTTGCACTGAACAAAAATACCCTAACCCTACCCCTCACACCAGATACTGACTGGTTTTTGGACCCCCCCCAGACCCCCCCAATAAAGCAAAAATGCACATTTCAGAGTGGCCTTTTATTGTGGCCATTCTAAGGCACACCTGTGCAATAATCATGCTGTCTAATCAGCAACTTGATATGCCACACCTGTGAGGTGGGATGGATTATCTCGGCAAAGGAGAAGTGCTCACTATCACAGATTTTTTCCGATTTGTGAACAATATTTGAGAGAAAATGGTTATTTTGTGTATATAGAAAATGTTTTAGATCTTTGAGTCATCTCATGAAAAATGGGAGCAAAAACAAAAGTGTTGCGTTATATTTTTGTCAGTGTACATGTTAAAACAAAAGTTTAAAAAGCTGAATATTTCAAAAAACTCTCGATCCTCACTTGCTCACTCAACTGTTCTTTGCATATTAGAGGCAGATGCTGTGAGAAAGAGAGTTTCCATGCAAGCAAACTGCATGACGTTTCAACGGAATGGCCTTTCCTCTCAGATCAAGGCCACTCGGTTAAACATGTGGTTAATGTAGTCGGGTTAGTTTGGGTTTATATAAGTATGTTTGCTAAGTTACTTACGTCATTGACATTAATGAGTAAAAAGTCAACATTTGTCTTTATGTCTCAGACAGTCAACTACATGCAGTCTTATGTGTTAGGGTCCGGGTTATGGTAAGTTTCTGTGTTTTGTTTTTTTAAACAACCCATTAACCTTAACTTCGTCATGACTTTTGCTTTAAAACATATTTTACGATAACCAACATGATCTTGAAAAAATATATAATAACAAAAAATAATTAAAGCTGCGAGCAGCGTTGAGCGGGTCTTCGACGCTCCGCAGGCTGTTGTCCGCAAGTCGACTTGTCTAGGTTTCTCGAGGACTCGGCCGTTGGCAAACGTGGGAAGTTTCAGGCCGATCGGGACAATGCCTTGAGTTACAGCAGTAACACAAACATTGTGTTTGATGGCGGGTGATCTGTCGCCATGGCAACGGCATTTGATGACACCCCATAATATGCTTAGATGTGTTGAGGGCTGCATCATTATGAAACCTGTGAAGTTTTGTGCCGTTTGGAGCCTGTTAACTGGAGTTATGAGAAAATCGTGTTTCACAGCAACCATTTTGTTACCATAGCAACTAAATTTGACGAAATCTCAAAAACTGACACATATATGTCTCGAGGGCTTGACGGTTAGCACACATGTGAAGTTTGAACACTTTTTACTATTTACGTTGCCATGGTAATGCCATGGTAGCGCCATATTAAGTAACATCAGATTTGACCCTAGAGCTGTTCAGGGCTGCAGTGTTAACCATCATGTGAAGTTTGGTGGCATTCTGAGCTTGTCAGTTTGAGTTATGACATCATCGTGTTCCATGGCGAGGGATGGCCTAGCATCGAGCGAACGCGAACTTTGGCGCCAAATAACGGCTATGCCGTGCGAAAGAACAGAATGACCTCCTAGCTTGTGTTGCGTCAACTTGGTGTGCCTACCTGGTTTTGTTCATTCTCTTCGGCTGATCTTAGGTGGGCAAATCTAGTCAACGCTATCTTAAACAGGAAGGTAGAACACAGACCGCTGAAGATTTCGATTGGGCAGACAGATGTGAACTCTTGCGTCGTAATCCTGTGACAGCGGCGAGGATGTTTGACTATAGATGGAATTTTTTTTGAACAAAGTTCTTAGGTCCCCTTCACACCCGATTGGCAAGGTTGTAGACTATTTCTATCGCGTGGAATTCCAGCAGCGTGGCTCACCTCATGTGCATTGCTTGTTTTGGATTGAGAATGCACCCAAAATTGCTAAGAATACAGATGAAGCGGTGATTGAATTCATCGACACATATGTGACATGTGTATTACCATCACAAGATGAGCCGTTAAAGGACATTGTGACATCTGTGCAACAGCCTTCCAAAAGACACTCTAACACGTGTAAGCAAAAATTTCCCCAGGCCAGCTACTGCTAGTACATTTATATGTTGCAGCAGTGAAGACGAATGCTTAGCAGAATGTAGATGTAACTTGACACCATGCGAGTGTGTAAAAAGTAGAGTCTTTGGCCGAAAAAAAAGGAGAAGAAGGAGTTTGCAGTTAAAATTCTGAAATCCGTCAAAAAGGCTCTTTCAGACGAAAATGTAATATTTGAAAGCCTGGAAACAATTTTATTTGAAAGTCTGGGGATTAATCAAGCGATCTTCGAGGCTGCTAACAAATTGGTTGGTAGAAAGACACACGTTGTATTGCGAAGAACAAATTGGCGAAAGTCTGGATTAATCAATACAATAAACCACTGTTAAAATGCTGGAATGCCAATATGGACATTCAGTATGTGGTCAATGCCTATGCATGTGTTGTCTATATAATTTCCTATATCTCCTAGGCAGAAAAGGAAATGGGATTATTATTGGGTAATGCACATAAAGAAGCATCACAGCAGGGCAATCTAGATGCCAAGGATGCATTTAAAAAGTTGGGGAGTGTGTATTTACACACCCGAGATGTGTGTGCACAAGAGGCAGTCTACAGATTGACAAACATGCCCCTAAAGACATGCTCACGCCTGGTCCAATTTGTGCCAACAGGGAACAATACAGTTAAAATAAGTAGGCCATTACAAGTGTTAAACAGATGGCAGATTCAAATAGTCTAACCACAGACAACATGTGGATGACTGGTTTTGTTGTCCGTTACAAAAATCGGCCAAATGACGCAGTTTTTTATAATATGTGTTTGGCAACATTTGCATCCGAATACAGGGTTATGTCACAGAGTGAAAGTTCCAAAAATGCCATCGAACTCCGGGGAGCAAATAGAGGCTATTCCTGATCTTGCCGTTAGTAATGGGCAAATTGGCCATTTGGAAAAGACAAAGAATATTTTGAGCAGAAGCGAAGAGCTGAAATTAGTTCGGTCTCTAAACGAAACCCAAATGTCTATTTTCTATCAAATACGACAATGGTGTTTAGACAAAATATCGGGTAAAAATCCGGACCCGTTTCACGTATTTATAACAGGCGGTGCTGGTACAGGAAAGAGCCATTTGATTAAGGCTCTGCAGTATGAGACAACCAGGTTGCTCTCATCACTTTGTGATCACCCTGATTATGTGTGTGTGTTGTTGACTGCTCCAACGCAGACGCAGCAACTATCCATAACACGTTTAGCATTGGCGCTAATTCAAAATTACCCTACACACCTTTAGGCGAGGAAAAAATAAATAGTCTGCGTGCCAAATATAGAAATGTGCAAATTTTAATTTGTCGATGAAATATCCATGGTCGATCACAAACTCATGGCATATATTCATGGACGATTGCGCCAAATTAAACAATGTATTGATTATTCCCCATTTGGTAAAGTTAGTGTGGTAGTTGTTGGAGATTTTTTCCAACTGCCACCAGTGAAAGGAAATGCCTTGTATGTAGAGAAAGTAGGATTTAACCTGTGGCACAACCTATTTAGCATTGTAGAGCTTAAAACAATAGTCAGGCAGAAAGATATTGTTTTTGCGGAACTGATTCCACACATGTAATGTCATCACTGTACGACCCCGAATTCCTGGAGCTATCAGCCAGAAAAGAGAAAGTAAACAACATCCGGCTTCAAAAATATTACAATAATTACGTCTTACCTTTTTTGATTTGTGATCAAAAGTTGTGTTCAACGGAATAAAAACGCCGCTCAAGGTGAATCCAATGTCTTTGTGTCACGTAGACATTTTTACTGAAAATCCATCATCATATTTGTGGTAATATACTGGGTATAAAGTTTTTCCGTCCAGGCTTGTACTTTCAGATATGCTTCGTTTGCTTCTCTATTACGTCCGCAATTGTAATGTTTACGTGGATTTGGGAACTGCCCATCGATTCTATTGGATGTAATGGTTAAGAAAAAGGTGTAAATCACCCAAATCGACCAATGGGTTCCAGAGATATGGTCCTGCGTAAAGTATAAAGAATGCCAGCCAGCGTAAATTTACGTAAATTTATTGTTTACTACGGAAGGAAGCAGGAAGCAGGAATTGCCGGGACCCAGAGCATACGGAGCACAGAGCGGACAGCAGATAACGGAATTGCAGTTTTATTGCTTATAGATTATCAGAACATTTCAAAGGGGACACAGCCCCATTGGATATTAACCTATGGATTAACTACATCATCGTTTTTTTATCGTTTTAATGCCATTGAAGACCAGTTTAGACCAGACAAAGAGGAAGGTAAGCCATTAGCCTAGCGCATGTTAGTACCTAGCGCCACTTGTTTTGATGTACGTTTTTGTTGATAACCTCGCGAGTTTGTATCTTTCAGTGTTGAGGTGGGCACCGTTAGATTCTGTGTCTTTACGATCATAAACAATGTGTTGGATGTGGAGCTAGGATAAGTAATAAGGGAGCTAGGAGTGATTTTCGGTGCAGTAATAGGTTAGCATTTTTCGCTCGGGGCTAATTCAGAGGCTCACTGTTAGCATTGTGTGTTTTTTTTTGAAAAAATAAATGAAAAAGATCAGTTAAATTAGTTTTTTCCCGTTATATGGATATAAAATATTCATAGTTTATTAAATATTAAGGTTCCTTAGACGTTGTTACCTGTAAATAACGCGATTCCGGGTCCGTGATGCCTAAGAGGATAACAGAGTATGTTTTATTTATTTATTTATTTTTTTCACAAGAGTTGTATTTGGATGGAATGAATACCTATAGTGATAATTCAAAGTAATAAAATGATTTTTACAGTGAATAAGTTCAAATGGAACTGATGGTTCCCAAATTACCCAGAGGTGAGTCCGCCTGGACTTTATTTTTCTAAACCTCTGTAAAAAGGTCAAATTTAACTTGTTTTGCATCAATCTTGATACAGGGTACTTATATGTTATAGTTTGGATTCCTAAAGCTTTTAGTCTACTAACCCATCATTCAAGGGTGGTTTTCACTATAAGTAATGTTTTTTTTTTAGGCGGACATTAGAATTTACATGTTTTTACTATGTTCCATCTGAATTTACTTTAAAATAAAAACATCTATATTGATTCTGACACTTCTACATCCAACTCACAGATGTAACTTTGCTTTGAGAGAAAAGATTATTAATGTACCCCTTTTAGAAGTGAAGATATAGTCTTTGTTGTGTTAGTGGCATTTTCAAGCCTGAAACCTGAAAAACAGGCTCAGGGCTTAAGAGGTTAATGATCATAATCTTGTGCAACTATTGAAAACATGCCCGGAACATGTAGAAATAGAAGCTCAGGATACTGGCCATAACAGAAAAACTGGAAAACTTGAGTTGAAACATGGACATCACACCAACATCTATCAAACATGTTTTGCGGAACGTTTGGTTCTTTGGGAAAATGCTCGTGTAATGTTGACAAAAAATATAGATGTGACGGATGGGCTTGTAAACGGGGTATGCGGCACGGTGAGACACATAGTTATTTCACAAGGTGAAAGATTTCCACAAACTGTGTACGTCCATTTTGACGATGACAGAGTTGGGGCACAGCGCAGGAAAGACTCTGCAAATGCATCAAGTGAATTAGTGAACTGTACACCAATTTTTCCAGAAGAGGATAGAGTCACCGTTAAAGGTAGGTTGCGTCGCCAATTTCCCCTTAAACTGGCTTGGGCTTGTACAGTACATAAGGTGCAAGGGGTAAATATTGATAGAGCTGTGGTGTCACTTAAAAAAATATTTGCTGCTGGACAGGCATATGTTGCATTAAGTCGTGTTACAAATGTATCAGGCTTAATCATTCAAGATTTTAAAGCTAATGCCATCTATTGTAAAACAAATGTTACGCAAGCAATTCAGTGCATGCCTCAGTTTCTACATGAAGATAGGATCCACCCCAAATTGCACACAGACAATTTTACTGTGTTTTTGACAAATGTGCAAAGTGTGACACGTCATGTCGAAGATTTGACCCTTTGTACACAGCATTTGCAGCCTAACTGTATTGCTGTTACAGAGACATGGCTGCCTGCTGTCTCATCATTTGACGACATTAACATCAGTGGTTATACATTTTCTAGTTGTTCTCGAAGTGCATCTTTCAGCAGCAAGAACCCAGCATTGGTTGCTCTGAAAGACCAACAACATGGTGGTGTTGGCATACAGTGGGGCAAAAAAGTATTTAGTCAGCCACCAATTGTGCAAGTTCTCCCACTTAAAAATATCAGAGGCCTGTCATTTTCATCCTAGGTATACCTCAACTATGAGAGACAGAATGAGAAAAAAAAATCCAGAAAATCACATTGTCTGATTTTTAATGAATTTATTTGCAAATTATGGTGGAAAATAAGTATTTGGTCAATAACAAAAGTTAATCTCAATACTTTGTTATATACCCTTTGTTGGCAATGACAGAGGTCAAACGTTTTCTGTAAGTCTTCACAAGGTTTTCACACACTGTTGCTGGTAGTTTGGCCCATTTCTCCATGCAGATCTCCTCTAGAGCAGTGATGTGTTGGGGCTGTCGCTGGGCAACATGGACTTTCAACTCCCTCCAAAGATTTTCTATGGGGTTGATATCTGGAGACTGGCTAGGCCACTCCAGGACCTTGAAATGCTTCTTACGAAGCCACTCCTTCGTTGCCCGGGCGGTGTGTTTGGGATCATTGTCATGCTGAAAGACCCAGCCACGTTTCATCTTCAATGCCCTTGCTGATGGAAGGAGGTTGTCACTCAAATCTCACAATACATGGCCCCATTCATTCTTTCCTTTACACGGATCAGTCGTCCTGGTCCCTTTGCAGAAAAACAGCCCCAAAGCATGATGTTTCCACCCCTATGTTTCACAGTAGGTATGGTGTTCTTTGGATGCAACTCAGCATTCTTTCTCCTCCAAACACGTCTAGTTGAGTTTTTACAAAAACGTTCTATTTTGGTTTCATCTGACCATATGACATTCTCCCAATCCTCTTCTGGATCATCTAAATGCTCTCTAGCAAACTTCAGATGGGCCTGGACATGTACTGGCTTAAACAGGGCGACACGTTTGGCACTGCCGGATTTGAGTCCCTGGCTGCGTAGTGTGTTACTGATGGTAGCCTTTGTTACTTTGGTCCCAGCTCTCTGCAGGTCATTGACTAGGTCCCCCCCGTGTGGTTCTGGGATTTTTGCTCACCGTTCTTGTGATCATTTTGACCCCACGGGGTGAGATCTTGTGTGGAGCCCCAGATCGAGGGAGATTATCAGTGGTCTTGTATGTCTTCCATTTTCTAATAATTGCTCCCACAGTTGATTCTTCACAGCAAGCTGCTTACCTTTTGCATATTCAGTCTTCCCAGCCTGGTGCAGGTCTACAATTGTGTTTCTGGTGTCCTTTGACAGCTCTTTGGTCTTGGCCATAGTGGAGTTTGGAGTGTGACTGTTTGAGGTTGTGGACAGGTATCTTTTATACTGATAACGAGTTCAAACAGGTGCCATTAATACAGTTAACGAGTGGAGGACAGAGGAGGCTCTTAAAGAAGAAGTTACAGGTCTGTGAGAGCCAGAAATCTTGTTTGTTTGTAGGTGACCGAATACTTATTTTACCGAGGAATTTACCAATTCATTCATTAAAAATCCTACAATGTGATTTCCTGGATTCTTTCCCCCCATTCTGTCTCTCATAGTTGAAGTGTACCTAGGATGAAAATTACAGGCGTCTCTCATCTTTTTAAGTGGGAGAACTTGCATAATTGGTGGCTGACTAAATACTTTTTTCCCCCACTGTATATAGTGCAAACAGTATTGAATTTAATATTCTTCAAGTGCCAGATGTAAATTTAGAATGTATAGTGTACAACTGTTTGTCTCACAACATATTAATTGCGGTAATTTATAGACCACCATCATATCCCATGTCTTTGTTTAAAGAACATTTAGGCAAATTACTTGATTTGTTAGATCTATTAGGTGACACAATTGCTGTGATGGGTGATTTCAATGATGACATTTTAAAAACATCAACCATTTGCAAATTTGTAACAGGCAAAGGGTATGTGCAGCAAGTCACACAACCCACTACCGAAAAGGGCACATTAATTGACCATGTATATGTGAAAACAACACAGTATGATGTAGAATCAGCTGTGTTGCCCACCTATTTCAGTGATCATGAGGGGATTCTGTGTTCTTTTGCACAACTGCTGAGGTAGAGTAACTTCAGACGTCTAGCAAATGTAGGTATACATTCTGTGTTTTTTCTTCACCTTGTGTTTCATCGTGCCAAATGATGCGCTTTTTTCAATCAAACGTCACCCCTGGTTTAATTTGGTATGTTTTAGGTATCATCCCTCAAGTTCATCGTCTTCAAAGCCCCTTCGTCATTCAAAGTTATCCTCATCTACCGGCCCCCCTAAACCACATCCCTCCTTCCTCTCACTTAACTCCTCAAACTAGCTTCATCCTCCCTACTTTTCGACCTTAACATGACTATTGAGTCACCCACCTGCGAGCTGTCATTCAAATTGTCCACTGTAATAGACAATTTTACTGTCACCCAACACTTCACCTTCCCGACCCATGCCAAAAGACACATCCTCAACCTTGTCTTCTATAAAAACCCTCCCTGTACCTTGGCATAATGTTTAGCCCCACCCTTTCCCTCGATCCTATTATCTGCCAAGTAATCAAAACCAAATGTTACCAGCTCCGCAACGATCTATCCCTCTCCCTGAAATTGCAACAGTCTCATAGTTAGGAATTATTTATATATTTATTCTGTAATTTATTTTTAATTAGTCTTTAGTATGTTGAACCTGGTAGTTCATTTTTAGCGGCTGTATCTCTATTTATCTGTATTTATTTATATTATTAATATGTTCTTAATTATTGTGTTCAATATGTTCTTAATAAAAAAATAAGGTTTATTTTTCCTGCATTACAACAGCATTTTTAATAACAAAAATATTGGCAAACATTAGGGCATATTTCGCACATATTCCACACTGCACTAATAACATTTATCCACACATAGGGAAAAACATTTTGTAAAATCATGCATCAATATTAAATGATGTCACTCATATGCTATTGCTAATGCAGGTTTTGCTTTGCCTTCAATGTAGCCTAGAAAAGCAAAAGGCACTGGTAATTGGTACTCCCAGTTTACTGGGATGGGGTTCGATTCCCTGCGGTGTCCTGCTGGTTTCTTTGGCATGTACATTAAAGATCATATTATTTACTATAATAATGATAATTATCAAAGTATTACTAATTAGTATCTCATACAACTGACACAAGCTTCCAAAAACTCTCAAAACTGTCAACAGAAATATCAATAAATTAAGTATAAAATAGGAACAACATACAATTCAGTTATAAGCTATATTAAAAAGGTGGGTCTTGGATCTTCTCTTAAAAGTATGAAACTTTGTGCTGGTATAGTTGGGAGGGCACATTAGGGAGGGTGAAGTTCATTTGTATTATGTTCAATATGTTGTTAATACAAAAATAAGGTTTGTATTTCCTGCACTACAACAGCATTTCTAATTTAAAAATGTTTTATTGGCAAACATGAGTGCATATTTAGCAGCCAATCCATACTGCACTAATAAAATAGTTATGGAGTTATAGGGAAATACATTTTGGAAAATTGTAGTGGTAGTATTTACCATAATGTGAAGTATGTGGCCATTCGGATTGTTTTCCTTTGAGATATGAGAAAACCGTGTTTCATGGCGAGCATTTTGTTACCATAGCAACGACACTTGAAGAAATCTCAAAACTGACACGTGTATTGAGGGCTGTACTGTTAGCACACATGTGACATTTGAACAGTTTTTGAACATTTACACAGGAGTTATAGCAATATTGTGCTTAACGGCGAGGGATGCGTTGCCATGGCAAGAGCCTTTGAGGAAAGCTCACTATTGTCATATTGAGGTGTTGAGGGCTGGGCCATTAACTGTCATCTGAAGTCTGGTGCAGTTTGGACTATTTTCATTGACTTAAGACAACATTGTGTTTTACGGTGAGGGATGCGTTGCCATGGAAACGGCATATGATGACATCCCATAATTGGCGTAGAGCTGTTGAGGGCCGGACCATTAGCCATCATCTGAAGTCTGGTGCCGTTTGGACCATTTTCATAGGAGTAACAGCGACACCAGGTTTTTTGGCGAGTGATCTGTCGCTATGGCAATGGCATATGATGACACCCCATAATTGACATAGTGCTGTTGAGGGCCGGACTAGTAGGCATCATCTGAAGTCTGGTGCAGTTTGGAAAATGTTCCATTGACTTAAGACAACATTGTGTTTTATGGCGAGGGATCTGTCGCCATGGCAACGGCATATGATGACACCCCATAATTGACATAGTGCTGTTGAGGGCCAGACCATTTAGCCATCATATGAAGTCTGGTGCCGTTTGGATGATTTTCCATTGAATTACGACAACACCAGGTTTTTTGGCGAGGGATGCGTTACCACGGCAACGGCATATGACGACATCCCCTAATTAACATAGAGCTGTTGAGGGCCGGACCATCAATGATAGTCTGAAGTCTGGTGTTATTTGGACGGTTTTCCATTGAATTACGACAACACCAGGTTTATTGGCGAGGGACGCGTTGCCATGGCAACGGCATATGAGGACATCCCATAATTGACAAAGCTGTTGAGGGCCGGACCATCAATGATAGTCTGAAGTCTGGTGCTGTTTGGACGATTTTCCATTGAATTACAACAACCTCGAATTTTTCGGCGAAGGATGCGTTTCCATGACAACGGGATATGATGACATCCCATAATTGGCGTAGAACTGTTGAGGGCCAGACCATTAGCCATCATATGAAGTCTGGTGCCGTTTGGACGATTTTCCATTGAATTACGACAACACCAGGTTTTTTGGCGAGGGATGCGTTTCCACCTCACTGTAGTCGCATGGGCTACCTACTGTCATGATTTAGGCTACTTTTAATGGGCTTTTGCCCATCGTTTTCCCTGTTTTTTGTGGGTTTTGCATTGTTATCGCTCGCTTAGCGAGCGACTAAATTGATCGTAACAATATCAATTATGCGATTTGCGCCCACGTGACTGGGCTCGCGCGGCCGATCAGCCGTCATGATTTCCGAACCTTTTCTGTGCTTTTGCCGGTCGTTTTCCGTGTTTTTGGGTGTTTTTCGTAGGTTTATCGGTCGCTGCGCGATCACTGAATACTCCACACTGTTTGTTATATACCCTTTGTTGGCAATGACAGTGTAGGCTTTTTTTCAGCTTTGAAAGAAACAATGTGTTGTTTTCATATTCTACATCGAGAAAATGTGTTATGTAGGTGTGGAGACTTGTGGGAATAATGAACTACTTCTGCTGTTCAGTAGTTAGGTTCTAAAGTTCAATGAGCATTATTACGTAAGATAATGTTTTCCAAGATTTCTGGCCAAAAAATTGAAAGTAATTTTCATTTTATGTAAAGGAGTTAAAAACTATTTATGAACAGCCACACACTCCTACGATTTTAAATCAGAAACATTTGAATTGGTGGCCACGGGCACCATGACCTGTTTGAACCGTATTAGTGGATTCTTGCTGGGTAGACATTATCCAAGCCTCCCTGTGGCTGATCTGCAGCCCTGTGTGTCCTTGCCCACAGCAGTACTTGAGAAATGGTGATTGTACAGGTCACGACTGACACCAACAAAACCAGACGCACCCCTGCTCCGGCCTTCATTTAACGTACATACATACAGGGGATATCAGGTCAAGTTTTCAACAGCCGACCAACAGATCAACTCGAGCCTTCATGTAGGACACTTGTGACCCTCTCCGACTCTAAAGAATGTCTCGAATGCTAAGCAGCTCATATCAAGCTCAACTGCATGTGATGTACTCCACACAGTTGATGGCAATTTTAAATAGCTTGCTGATAACTGGTGGAATTCTATTTTTATGACTACCACCCAAAGCAGAGCCCGCATGGAATTGTCAGAATATCTGCTAATTGTGTCAATATCGTGATTATAACATTTGCTAATAAACATGGACGGATTCTGTTTGGCAAAGAAACAGCGGAGAGCTTCAGACGCCTTCCGTGTTGGAGATTTCCCTCGTGGCTAATTAGCAAACTGAGCAAACTTAGAAAGTTGCAATGGTGGAAAAATGTGAACCTGCCTCCCTAAAGCTGTGCTGTCCTTTTAATAGTAATTTCTGTAATTAATCAAAGGGTAAACAGTAAACCAGGGGAGGATAAAGGGCATTGAGAAATTAGAGTTGGGAGTGGGGCTGCATATTTATTTGCATTATGTGTTTATTATTGTCATTAGCAGATATATGATTAACAAACTTAACAACACAAAGCCATTAGTCTTCTCCTATGTAGAGCAGACTCCTATTTTTATTGGGGTGATATTTTAATTTAGTATGAAAATGCAATGCAAATCATTTACGTAACAGCTTTGCTTAGATACGCTACATTTTATAATTGATTTAACGGTTTTAATAAATATGTACTCGTATGTAATATGTATGTCTTAAAACAAAATGTTTACTTTCACAGTTTCACGTGTTTGTGTAAATGGTCTGCAAAGGCTAATATCCCGAAGTTCCCCCCGGTTGGACTCCTTTGTTTACTTCTGCGACATGATGACACCATGCATAACACTCGTCCTTCTATTAGCACTCCAATACATGTACGTCTCCAAGCTGTTGACCATTCACAAAGTTGTGATTGTCATGTCGCAGAAGTAAACAAAGTTGTGATTGGTCAACAGCTAACCAATCAGAGTTTGACTGGGCTCTGGTTTCATACAGAGGGTGAAAAGAGTTGGTCCAGAGGGAAAATAGCACTTTCATAACATTAAATAATATGACAATGTCACAGTAGAGGCACAAAATACAAAGATAAACCTGAAAATTAGCATAAAAGGTCCCCTTTAATGTTAATATATTTCTCTGAACGACTTATTTCAATCAGACATCTGACATTTGTCTTGCATCTGTCCAATCAGCAGTGGTCACTTTCAGAATAGACAAGAAAAAAAAGGTTTTACCACAGAGAGCATCTGTTCACACAGTTAAGTGCTAATAAACATGATTTGCTCATGTGCGCTGTAAGTTGTTGCCACTCCAACGAAGTACTGTTTGCTCTTACTGCATCTTACTTTCCCTGAAATATGTTTATGTGTACTAAGGTTGGGTGATCGGATGATTATACCGGCTATTTGTGATTGGTTGAGTACATTGGCACGATTTTCTTGGGGGGGGGGGGGGGGGGCGGGGGGGAGTGAGTGAGAACCCCTTTTGACATAATGGTGCACTGAGATGCTCCACATAAAAGCAAAGTCACTCAAGTCCTTATCACTCTCAAGCTTTGTAAGGGATCTGCTCTAACAGGCCATGAATTTAAATTAGGCGGCACATCTAAAGTACAGTCAACACATCACTTTTAGTTACGGCCCTACCAATACACTTGCCAATGGACTGTTAGTGTGTCTCGTCTGACAGTCTTTAAGCTCAGACACATCATTACATTAGATAAACAGTGTTAAGGAAATAATTGTCCTCGACTCCTAGATATGACGTGCATGACTAACCCTGACGTCTGTTTATCTCCTTTAAGGACATAGGCTGCTTCAGCCATAAAGTTATTGTTCCCATTCTGTGACCGGTCAACACTAGGTCACAGATGGTCTGTTGTTGTGGGTGCACTGGGACACTTCCTTCTTTGTTGATTGTGGAATCCAAGGTATGAAATCTTCGAGGCCATAAGTGACGGATGCAAGTGACTCAGTGTGCCCAACTGTCTAAACTATCTTATCAAAATATGTTGATCACTCTCTGTGAAACCAGTTAAATGGGCTAACGAGAGAGAGGCGCTCCATAATTGACGTGGCAACTCTCCCGTGCAGTCTCACCGTGACTGATGTGACTTGTGATGTGAATCTCTCCGGCCGTAACTCCAAATAAACCATCAGTGTTTGACATCAAAAGCTCCTGCTCTACCGTGTCTCCTTCCTGAGTCGGTGACTCCCACTGCATTGCTACACAGAAGTTGCCTCCACAAACAGGATGCTCTTTGAGTGTGTTGTAAGGGAAACAATGTTACATACTCATTGTTTACACTGAGACTAATCTTCTGTATAAATGCATCAGAGGAAAAGTTGCCAATGATAAAACTAGTGTTGCTAAATCATTTTATTTATGTAGAATAACAAATACAAGTTGTTTCCAGATACCAGTCAGATATGGAAATAAACCGCCATAAAGCAGTAAGACTGTGGCAATAAGATACCGCACCAGTGCATTATAGAGGATGAAAGATGGATCTTATACCCCACAGTTTGGACTCAAGGCAATGTATCCAAAAGTTGTTGAGCTACATCAGTCTGGACCAAGTGGCAACTTCAGAGATTGAAAAGTCAATCCAATATGGAATTGCCTTAAACCTACATTTATTGAAATGGCCAGAAAAAGGTGAGTTTCAAAAATAAGTCTGATTGTATAGAAGTCTATGAGAACATTATCCTACTTCTCACCTGATGACCTCAGTAAAAATATTCCTGATGAGTGTAGGGTATTTCTTGTTGTTTCAGGTCTTCTTTAATACAGTATGATGTGTATTCTGTCAATAATGGTCTAATTAGAAATACAAATAGATGATCAAGGCATCGTGTGTTGCGTGTTGTCTAAATGTTTATATGACACTTTTATTGCTCTCCAACAAAAGTTAATTGTAACACTTTGGATTCTTAAATAAATGTTGTTCAGCATTCAGATGTACTTAGCTCCATATATTTTGTCCATTCTGGTTACCAAAAGAAAGATGGTTAATGCCAATAGCCAAGCTTAAGGTTTGTAGTCAACACGCCAATGGTTGGTGCCACCTTAAAGTGGACCTATCATGCTATATTTGAAAAATATATTGTAGGGCCATACCTATATAAAACATGTCTGCAAAGTTCTTTTTTCAAAATACCAAACAGATCATGCATTTTAGCCATGCCTCATTTAGCTCTTTTTGCTCTTTTTTAGCCCTGTTTTTGCAAGGGCTGAATCCGTGAGAAGTCTTCTTCGCTGCTTTTGTGGGAGAATACAGCGCCACCTACAGGCCTGGCATATGTACTACAGCGTCTCCAGTGCTTTCGAACGGCAATGGTCGTGGCTGTCTCCTCACACAAAGTGCATTTTGCATGGTAGGTCCCCTTTTGTACGTCTTTTATACATTAATATGTGTCCCCGGTGTCAGGGAACTCACCAAGCATCAGAAAACACAACCCTCTCTCTTTTCCTCCATACCCAAATCTTTAAAAATGGGGCTGCAACGGATCTGATACAGACTGATATAGATTTGAAAGTTCTCTGACGTCAGAAACAAGGAGCTCCGCCTATATGGGCAACTCTCCACCTATCAGGGGAACGTGGGGTTGGGCCACGGCCGGCCATTGCTGCTCGAAAGCTCTGGAGACGCTGTAGTACATATGCCAGACCTGTAAGTGGCGCTGTAGTCTGCCACAAAAGCAGCGAAGAAGACTTCCCGCGCATGGTTGCCATGGTTGCCCTTCTGTTTATTCCCCGCTGTGGCTCTTTTTCTCCCTCCCCGAGGCAAGCGTTTGCGCCTCCGACTGCTGTAATTCAATGCAATCCCTCCCCGTCGAGGCAAGCACTGTAAATTCTCTCCAGTAGTCCACCAGCAGATGACAAACACCCACCTCTCCGCCTCTTCCAAGGAATGAGGGGACCGTGCTGCACAGTTTCAGTTCGATTTTTTTCCGCCGGTCAACATGTCCGTTAAAGTTTAAATCTTCCGGACAAAATTAGAAAAGTGCCGGTCAAAGGTCTTCTTTGTTATTTATTGAGCTTTAAAACAAATGAATAATGACTCGATACAATCATAAGAATAAAACACGGAGGACGGAGATCTCTTTTTCTCCCCCTCTTCTGACAGCCCAGCAGCTGATCTCAAAGCACGCTCTCCCCTCTCCTGAAAGGGGTCGTGGGCAGCTGCAGCTCATTTGCATTAAAGCTACGTCACAGAATCAGCTCCTGCAAAAGCAGGGCTGGAAAGAGCAAATAGAGCGAAATTAGGGATGACTAAAATGCATGATCTGTTTGGTATTTTGAAAAAAAAAATAAACAGACATATTTAGTTACAATATCTTGTTCAAATATAGCATGACAGGTCCACTTTAAGTCTAATTTTGTATTAGCAACCACTGTACTGGCATTTATCAAGTTTTCCAAAAAATGTGCAATGGAATTACGTGTGTGTGTGTGTGTGTGTGTGTGTGTGTGTGTGTGTGTGTGTGTGTGTGTGCGCGTGTGCGTCAAGTCAATACAGTAGAGAAGTTATGGAATCTGACCTGGCAGTTGAGCGTATAAAATAAAAAGATTGTGGAAGGCCTTTCACCCCAGAGAGAAAAACCCCAACTCTTCAATACTTAATACAATTTAAAAACATGGTTACCATCCTTCACTTCAATTTCATCAGAGGAAGTAGCCGAGCATGAGTGTGACTACGTGTGTGTCTGCATATTTACACTGCTGTTTCTAACTTTATTTATTACCATATGTTTGTATGCATGTGTGTGTTTTCTTGCCTGCACACCCAACACCGGGCGGGACAGGGGTGATTAGACTTGTGTGAAAAGTGATGACGCTGGCTGTAATGCAGTGGTAACATATGAGCCTTCCCCCCCAGCCAGTATTTGACAAGCAAACATGCACGCTTTGATCTCCAGGGGTGATAGAGTTCATCAGTGTGTGTATAACCTGGTGTGGTGTAGCAGATCCATGCACCTCTAAAGTCTTGCCTTGAATATGGAATGGCTGCTGAATATTTCACATCCTACTTCTGACATTCCCCCTCATCTCATAAATCATTGTTTATGGATCATTTAGTTTGTGTTTGCTCGAAGTGCCAGTGTGTGTGTGTGTGTGTGTGTGTGTGTGTGTGTGTGTGTGTGTGTGTGTGTGTGTGTGTGTGTGTGTGTGTGTGTGTGTGTGATAGAGAGACAAAAGCATTTTGTTAGGAGCTTGTCTTGTTTACACAGTGGCACTGAATACACAGAAGTCTTGCAAGAACGCAACACTGATCAAGGACAAACGCACACTCACAGTGATATCATTCATAACGCTTGTGTCTTTAAGAGACAATATGTGTCTTTTTAGGATCAATAAACTGCCAAGTGTTGCAGCTTTAGAGAACTACTCTGACCTCAGAAGCACCTAATCACAAAAAATACACTGCAGAGAAACTGAAGAGCTCACAGCTCAAGATTGCTAAGCAATACACATACTGTTTGGTGGCCTGATTCAGCACGTCTACTTGTGTGTGTGCGTGTATTTATCTCCATGCGGATCACGAGGCCATTCTGTTTAGTGAGCTGTCAGACATTTGGCCCAGGTCAGAGCTCAAGGGACTGAAACGGGGGGTGGTTGTGGCGTGGGGGAGAGAGGGGCGAGAGGTCTGGAGGGACACCGGTGAACTGTACAGACAGACACAGTGAGAGGACTTACAATGGCCTTCCGGCAGTGTGAGGGAGGCAGAGAGAGAGAAAAAAGGCTTTAATGCAACCCTGGAAGAGCATAACTTTTGAATACCAAGGGGAAGTTGCTTCCCTACAGTAAAGTGCTGTCTCTGTATACAGGGTCCCCAGACTAGTCTCCTAACTCCAATCATGTTGTTGCTAAGGCCTTGCTCCTCAATATGAACTGCCATGACCACTGCTACTCAACTTCTTAAACAGCCTCCTATTTGGCCCCAAACTTTCCTTTTAAGGAGTCTGAATATCGCCCTCTCCCTTATTTTCCCTTTCAGAGAGAAAGAAATGTGTATTATAATGACCGTTCGTTAAATAAACAAAGGGGAAATGTAGTATTGTATAGAAGTATTTTGGAAAATGACACTGAGGATGATGTTTATTCTGTGAATGATGGCCACATGTCAAATAAAATACACAATAACGCAGAGTATGCTTTGGGGCGTTTCAACTTTTTCACTGACGGTCGCTATTACACCATTGTCTGGTTGGGTCCAAGAAATATGTCTAATAATGGGTGTTGGTGGAAAAGAAAGAGGAAGAAATGTGGTGAACACCAGTGGTGGAATTTAACTAAGTAATAGCAACATTATAGTATTACCTTTGTTGGTTATTGGCTAATGGTTACACAAGCCAAAAATCGTTATGACATCATAAAGTGGCCGAAATCTGATCAGCTCATTTTCAGACAGGTTTTTATATAAATGGATCAGGACACATTGTTTTTCAAGAAACGTTTAGAATCTTTTTACACAGAGGGGACACATGTTTATGTATGTATAAGACATGAAAAAGTGGATTTTGATAATAGGTGACCTTCAAGTAAAAACATGTGAGTACTGGTCTTCTATTGGTGGGTACATTAAAATCACACAGGCATCACAGGGGAAGGGGAGAGTATGGACAGGAGCCGGTGCTCTGCTTTTGGCATCCGGGCCAAACCGAGGCCTATGTAAACATGACAAATGGATATTGAAAAACAATACATAAATATTGTCCCCTGTCAGCAAGATTAAAAAAGCAATATCCCATCGCTGGGACGCATACAATGCTGCTGCTGCTGGAAACGAAGGGAGGGAGATTGTATTGGTGGTGGGAGAGGGGCAGAGAGAAAGGGGAAGGGAGGTAGAGAAAGAGAATGCAGGTAAATGACTGCAGGAGCCAGAGGGCCAAAAAGGACAGCGAGAAAACACCAAAAATATATAGAAAATTGAGAAATAAATAATAAATAACTGCATTCTTTCAAGCGGAGACAAATACATTTACCCCAAGCAACGGGAATTTAGGCCTCCCTTCTTGCTGCTGTTAAACAAAAATTGCATCCCGCTGTTGCATATCTGTCCGGGAGGCACGCCTGTGTGGAAGGAAACCACTGAGTCCAGGTGACTGCCATCAATAAAACATTAGCAGCTCAAAACTTCTCCTGGGACACGCTGCCAAGTGAGCTAAACAAAATGGAAATTCAAATTGCATGAGGTTGCTATGCATGAGGTTATGTGTGTGTGTGTGTGTGTGTGTGTGTGTGTGTGTGTGTGTGTGTGTGTGTGTGTGTGTGTGTGTGTGTGTGAAAGGGAGCGTGCACAAGTTGTTTGCCGATTGTTTACCATTTGACATTTCCATTTAATTTCTTGTCGGGCTATGGTGAAATGACAATCAGTGCCAGAGATTGCATTTGTCGTGGTAAATAATTAGAAAATGGTAGCAGGCAGTGGGTGTCTCAGATGTCGCTCCTCTATCATGCTGGGCGATAGTTTGTTAAAGATCAGCCAAAAAAGAATTGTTTTGTTTTGTTTTTTAAGATTAAGTTGCAAGTAACAGAATGGCTTTTTGGCTCAGACTGTCATTATTCACATTGACTTTTGATGACTAAGCCTCCAGAGTTGTTTAAACCCAAAACAGCTTCATTCATTATTCCTGTTGACATCAGCATCAAAGGTGTGATCTGGATGCAGTGTGAGCTACTAAGCATTAACTTCCCCCCACGTTCACTGACTTCTTTATCCTCTGCAGCCTTTACTAAACAGGAGTCTTGCAGTTTGCCTGAATGGGCTAAACGTGGATCACAAAACCGATGTTTTTCAATTTCTGGTCACTAAAGCTTTGCTTGCACTTTCCAGAAGCTTAGAAGTAAACAACATTTAGCTGCCAAATTAAATATTTCCAGCAGCGAAAGCTACAGTGTCACAGTGTCTTGCTGTGATAACACAAGCCTTATAAAATAACAAAATATCTCTGTGGTATAGAGAACCGCAGTGACGCGTCCTAAAACCCGGAAGTAAGTTAGCATTTTTATCACGTCCGGTTCCTTCGATAAAAAGCAATGCAATTTCTCCATAGGATTTTGGAAAATAACTCCAAATAAGGTCTGTGTTTGACACAAATTGAAGAGACAGATCACGTTTTGTTCTACGACATTAAATACATCAGCAGTGACCCCGCTGGTGATTTTTGAAGAGTTTACGTGTCTGAAAAAAACGCTGGTTGTCAACAAGTGGCTGAATAGGACTACAGAAGTTGTCGAGGCCGTTGTACGTCATTACACTGAATACGTAAACACTGCCGCTAAGTTTGTTTGCCCTGTTCTGCTTGAAAGCAAGTACCTGCCTCCTGCAAACTGTTCAAACAAACACTTAAACTTGTACAATTTACAATCTGTATGTTTGAATATGGATCTTAAGTTGGTGTGACGTTGAAGCAGCGACCCTGCCGTAGTTCCTTTATAGCAGGGGTCGGCAACAGGCCGACCACGGTCCGGATCCGGACGCCGACCTATACGAACCCGGACCTATAATCAATACATTAATAGGGGATTTCAATTTTGACGGGGCGATTCTATTTGAACCGCTGCCGACAGGGTGCAAAAGAGACGAGTGAGCAATACAGGGAGAAAAACAAAGAAGAAGAGACGAGAGAGCGATACAGGGAGAGAAACACAGAAGAAGAGATGAGGAGAGGAGAGTGAACATGCGGGTTAGCGGCAGACAGGGAGAGACAAATAATTACACATGGCACTCTCCAAGAAGAGGAAAGTGGACAGTGGGAACAGAGCTTTTAACCCTGAGTGGACTCATTCATGTTCATCCTGCCCACTGGGAGCACAGAACCAGTGTGTCTCATTTGTTCAGAGACCGTGGCGCTCATTAAAAGTGCCAAAACGCCACTATGAGACAAAACACAAAGTGTTTGACCAAACATTCCCTCTCAAGTCAGAACTGAGGTCACAAAAAATAAGCAGTCTCAGAGCCCGATATGATCAGTCCACCAGGATCAAAAACGAAATATCGTTCCAGGGCAGGCTAACCGAGGCTAACCAATGAGCACCTGCATGTGTGTATGAGAATGGCCCTGACACCATTTCAGCCCAGATTTAAACTCCTGGCAGGACAAACTCCAGCTCAATTCTCGCACTGAACAAAAAAAAGTGAGTGAGGGACTGCAATATAAGAGGGAAAGAAAGAGAAACTTTAAAACTGTTTAATTATGATGTGTAAAGACTGATATTGTTCTATAATCGGCTGAAACTGTTATGTCATGATATGAAACGGTTAACAAAGAAAAAGGGAAACTCAAGCTGCTGCTGCTACACTTTATTTTATTATCTAAAATTAAGCACTTTTAAGATGCACATATTTTCAAAAGCTATTTTATTTATTTTCTCCTATTTTATTTTTAAATGCCGCCAGAGAGGAACATTACACATATCCACAGTATTTTACTGTATATCTGTATAGTTCAATGTTAATTGACAATAAATATTGTTGAATTGTACTTTCTTTATTTGATTGGCAGTCAGTTGTTGATTACATGCAGACGTTGATAAAACTACAGGTCACTTCAATATATATCACACTTATTCATAAAGCAACTTAAACATTTTGATGTTCCGGACCTTTGCATGAGGAGATTTTCTCTAACTGGACCTCGTTGAATTTTAGTTGAATACCCCTGCTTTATAGCATAATGTTAGCATTTTGCTTTTTGCGACTAGATTTATGATTAGAAAATTATAAAAGTAGGATAGACATGTGGATATTATCCGGCTGAACAAAACGTGATCCGTCTCTTAAATGTGTGTCAACCACAGACCTTATTTCGAGCTATTTTCCAAAATCCTATGGAGAAATTGCATTGCGTTTTTGATGAAGGAACCGGAAGGAGTTTACATCCGGGTTTTAGGACGCGTCACTGCGGTTCTCTATTAAGGGTCAACGTCATGGAACTAGCGACATTTTTGTAAAGCAAGAACAAGCAGATGCCACATGAGTCAATGGGATATTGTTATGAAAATGTATTTTATAAACCAAATTATCAATCAGAAAATGAGTGAATAGGTTAAAAAAATTAAAATCTTCAGTTCGTTCTGAATAGCCATTGTCAAGAAAATTGTGTTTTTGTTCTGTTGGTTTGTCTGTCTCTCTGCCGGTTTACAGAAAAAAGCACTACCCTCACTTTTATCTTAACAGAAGAGTGTAGCATGGGCCAAGGAAGGACCTAAACAACTAAGAATTTAGAATACAACCAGTTAGACATAAAAAGCAATACTTTAACATCAGAAGCCGCTGTGTTTTCCAACAAAGAATCCTTCTTCGTTTAATGATAGTTTACCAACCTTAACCGAACTATTGTAACTGTGACAAACCCAAACCACAGTTTACCTAAAGCTAAACAACACAGAGGGCAAAGGTGGTTTGTTATCTTTTTAATAGATTGCAATCTGCCATTCCCGTTAGTTGTCCAAAAACAATTCCACAGCAGATGACCTACCATACAAAGGTATATGATAATGTTATTCCTGTGGGGTCAATATTTCGTAAGGTTTTGACAGCATTCTTGGTCCAAATTCAGAAGACCTATCTCGCCAAACAGTATGGACACCAATTCACACAGGCACTATATCAGGGGTTGTTGTGGGTATTAAATAAACATGAATATGCCTTAATAATAATAATAATCATCTTGTTTAATATTGTTTTCAAATATAATGTTTGACATCATATCCCTTTGATTATTTCAGTACATTTCAGTAAGAGACATCCCATGGCAAATGCGCTACACTAAATACAGCCTTGTGTGGGGGGTGATTTATATATCACATGATGTCCCCTGGTATACCTGGTCCCTTATGCAGTGGCGGAGCTGGGGGGCGGCTGGGAGTGGCTGTGGCCAGCCCCAGCTGAATCCTGGCCACCCTATTGGCCACCCCAAACACGGGGGCCCAAACTATTTTAGAACATTAAGAAAAAAAATGTTAAGTAACCTTTCATCATTCATCAATAATTAACATTAATATAACATTGTATTGATAATGTACTCACTAAACTTACAATTCATTTAACTTATTTTCTTCCAAAAGTTAATTATCCAAAGCCTCTGTACACCCCCCTCTATTTACATGTAATGGTTTGGTCCCGCCTCCGCCTCCAAACGGCACTTTCTAGCAGAGAGTGAGAGCATGTGAGGAGCAGGGATGCTAGTACTTACGTGTGTGCCATGTCTCAACGACTCACAAAGTCAGGCTTTCAAAAAGAAAAGAAAGGAGAGAAAGACAAGAGAGAGGGACTAAAGGGCGACAGTATGTCACCCAGTATTTCAAGAGAAAAGGTGGGTGTGGTCTATGAGTGGTGGAAATTAGTCTGTTAGCTAAGCGTAGTCCTTTGTAAATAATAATTGTTATGTTGTTTTTTTTACTAAGCTGACATTAAGTACTGTTAATATCTATATAGAACATGCAGAGGTTTTTAATTTCACTTTGAAGGAGGTGAGCAGCATTGTGTTGAATTACATGCCACTTAACATATCTGAAGGGAGACTGGAATACAATATATATCAAATCAAAAAGCTAACATCTCATTTCAATTATACATTTCAAACACAGTATTTTCCACATATTTAAGTTATATTTATTTAGATTGATGCATTCGTGTTGAGAATGTTCCATTCAAAAATGTTATTATTAAAAATGCATTTACACCATAAAAGATGACTATTGAGATCTATTGTCAGGAATGTTAGTCTTATATGTATGGCCAGAGGCAGGCCCGGACTGGCCATCGGGAGAACCGGGAGGTTTCCCGATGGCCTGGCCTGCTAAGTGGCCTGCTGGCTTGAGGATTTTTTTTTTTTTATGTAGGTATTGTGAACGCAACGCTGCGCAAATGTGGGTCTGACTCTGCCTCGCAGAGGGTGACTGGCGGTCTCCATGATGTGGCCTGCCGACATGGCCACTTTCATACAGATCATACCATCGATTGGTCTCTGTGTGTCATTCAAGCTCTGGAGGGTGTGTGTTATGTGTGGCGCGAGCGAGTGAGATAAAGCGCGCGCACCGGTTACGTGTATTGTTGTTGTTAGCATCTGGTGCTAGCTAGCTGCGCTAACAGATATAAGGAGCAACAACAAGGTGGAGGAGAGTCCTCTCCAGTCAGACTGAGAGACTGATAACTACAGCTCAGGTGAGGTAAAGGACTCTCTGAGTGTTTAGATAGTTAACTTAGTCTAAGTTATCTCTATGGGTCTCAAACGGTTTGGTCACCATTTATGTAAACACATATTTCAATTTGATAGGTAAACTATTAAAACTACTCTTTGCTTCTGCCTCAAAGAGGAGAATTTAAGAGAGGGGGGAGACAGGAGAGGCTGGTTCAGGAGCACAGACACACTCACAAATATAAATGAACCAAAAACACATAAATAAATAAGTTTCAATGTTTTTTCATATTGGATATGGTATGTTATTGGTTCTGGCCATGTTTTTATGATTTTATGATTATTTAAATGTGTACAGTTATGTTTCATATGGGTGTAGTCTCTTTATTTCCCCCTCAAAATGCACCAGATTGATGCATTTAAGTCCAACATTTAAAATTTTACCGGGAAGTGGGCATGCCCCCGGACCCCCCAATAGGATTTGAGGTCCACCCCCACTTAAAATATGTTCACATAGGTTCCTAAATAGATTTGCACATTTTTTTAAATAGTAACCCATGTCCATATGTTTATTTTTGGGTAGTAGATTTAGAGGGCTATCACTATAGGCAGCAACGCTGTAAAAATTGACAAATAAATTCAGCAAAATGGCACAAAAAACTGGTAGTGGCCTGGCTGGGTGTATAATTCCCGGCCTGACTTATTGTCCCAGTCCGGCCCTGGCCAGAGGGCAGGACCTATAAACACATTTACTACCCAATAGCATTGTGAGGCTGACCAAAAGGACCTTTTGACTATGTAAATGTAGTCTTTTAAAAAAACAAAAACATTGACTGACTTTTTTGGATAGCTTAAAGCAGGGATCACCAACTACATTTGTCCAAGGGCCGAAATGTATCTAATAGACACTATCGCGGGCCAGCGGGGGGGGGGGGGCATGAATACATGCTCTGAAAGTAATCAGAATACAGTTACGTGTCTTAAAAAAGTAACGTGTTCAGGTTACTTTTAGAATACTTTTGAAATACTTTCTTTTTCCATAACAGATGGGTATGTTTTGGTAAACAGGAGACACTTGTTTTACTGTTTTAATGGCTTATCAAGAACTCACACACAACATCTTGGTGTCATTCTGGACAGCTCTCTCATCTGCACCCCACATACAACACATCACCCGGACTGCATTCTCCTACTGTAAACCTTTCCTTAGAATATGTTATGAATTGCAAGGTGTCCTTGGGTGCATTGAAAGGCGCCCCTAAATAGAATGAATTATCATTATTATTATTATTATTATCTGAAACGATGTAATAACTTTTAAAACTGTTTCCAGTCACTTGCCCCATGCATTCAGCAGCAGCAGCCATTCACTTTGATTTGATCCCGTTATAAATGTCATCATTTCGACAATAAAGAAATGCTACATCAACGTTATCTTGCACATTTTATCTAACCATCTCCGTTTCTAACTTTCAATATATTTTAAAAGAGATCTCTCTCTCTCATCTGCGTGCGGGGGCGGGGCCTCACACACACTGCATCTCTCTCTCTCACAGACACGCTGCAGCGCTGTGCAGTGTGCACACAGTTCTGCCGGTAATGAATATTACATTTTGTGAGGAAACTTTTCCACCAATAATTCCAATAAGTATTCCAAAATGTATTCACTTCAGGTTTACGAAAGTAACTGTAATCAGATTACTCGTTTTTCAAATGTAACGCCAGCTGAATACAGTTAGCCTACTTGATTTCTGTATTCTGATTACGTAACGCCGTTACATATATTCCGTTACAACCCAACCCTGCTTCTAGGCTACTGTCCCGCAGCTCCTGCCTCTCTGTTGGACTCTGTCGCAGCAGGGCTGCTGCTGTGGTGCGGAGCGCACAAAGCAGACTCTTCACAACAAGGCTCACTTCTTCTTCTTCAAGGAAGGGAAGGTTTCGCAGTACGCAGTCTACAGTCCCGCAGCTGCTGCCTCTCTGTTGGACTCCGGTACTGCACCTTACTCACGAGACGTTGTAAAAAAAAAATGGGTGGGGGGCGAAGCCAACGCCACAGTCACCCCCGTCTGCGGGCCGGATGAGAATGTCCGGCGGGCCGGATGTGGCCCGCGGGCCGCCAGTTGGTGGTCACTGGCTTAAAGTAATGTTGTAAAATTACAACCGGGGGCCTTATAGGGTTAAGGGCTATTGTTTATTGTTATTTACTTTAAGATGTTTATTCTTAACCAATAATTACATTTAAAAACTCTTATTTAAATGATGTGTGTGTTTCCTGATGATACACTGAGAGAATGAGCTCATAGGGCTGCTGATCACCATAAGCTAAACAGTCTGTATATTGCATTACATTTGTATAATGTAAGCTTCGTTGATACTTTGCCTGTGGGAATACGAAAAAAATAGTTAGATATACTGAATATTATTTGATCTATTCCACCACTAGCTTAATCCCAAATAATGTAGAGGTGTGTTGTAGGTGCCTTAAATAACCCCTTGTTTTCTAGAGAGATGTATTTTTATGTTCATATAATAGTGATTTCAATGCCACCCCAAAATGATCACTGGTTCCATCCTGGCCACCCCACTGAAAATGTCCTGGCTCCGCCACTGCCCTTATGAGCACCCAGGCAGTGTGAGTCAGATTGGACCATTAAAATGGTTAATGGACTGCATTAATATAGCACTTTTATAGTCTTAGTGAGATCACTCAAGTGTTTTACAACATAGGCCAGCATTCACCCATTCACACAGAGAGACCATCATCAGGAGAGATAAACACTCGCACACACTGACACAGGAGTCATTTGGTTCAGTGCCTTGCCCAAGGACGTTGAATGAAAGGATCGAACCGCCGACCTTCCGATTAGTAGACGACCTCTGCCACAGCTGCCCACATTATTGGATGATATAGTCTGAACCCCTGTTGACGGAAAATCCTTTGATTAATTAAATTCCCTTTCAAATCATCATCAAGTAAAAAAACTAATATTTGTTGGTTTGAGCCTATAAAATGTCTTTAACCTGTTGAGCCCCAAGCCTGTTTTTGAAGTCTCAGACTCGAAAATGACATTCCCAGAACAAATAAATAACTTCCCTTCTAAAAGGGGTAAATTAATAATCTTTTTTCTCAAAGCAATGATAAACCTGTGAGTTGGATATAGAAAAGTCAGAATCAATATAGAATTTTTTTATTTTAAAGTCAATTCCGATTGAACATAGTACAAACATGTAAATTATAGTATGCGTCCAAAAACAACAACATTACTTATAGTGAAAACCACCCTTGAATGATGGGATAGTAGACTAAAAGCTTTAGGAATCCAAACTATAACATATAATAAGTACCCTGTATCAAGATTGATGCAAAACAAGTGACATTTGACATTTTTAGAGAGGTTTAGCAACAAAAAAAAACACTTCTGGGGTCATTTGGGTGGATTTGCCATCTCTGGCCCTCCTTGGTCGATTTTGATGATTGATACCTCTTTTGAACTGTTAGAGCCAATATAATCGAGGGGAAGTTGCTAAAAATCCGTCTAAACATTACCATTGGTGAATAGGGTGATGTATGCCCAAAACCGGAAGCTGGGTTGTAGCTCTCACACACTCAATATGAAATCTCCGTTTTTGAGGGTTTTTGACAAAAATTGAATGATGGACTATCAGTAATCATTTCAAAGACACTTTGGATTAACCTTCAGCAGCGTTTTATCGTTTTAATGCCATTGAACACAACTTTTGATCAGAGAACAGCAAAGGTAAGAAATATTTGCCGCTTTGGCTCCGTAAAGCTACGTTGTGTGTTGTCTGGGTTTGCCTTTGCTGCCCTGAGTTCTGGTCGCACAGTGATGATACTTATACCTCTAGAATCACTGGAATCACAGCTTTAATCTGATAACCTGTTTGTGCAGATCTGATAAATAATACAAATGTTCTACCGTGAGTTCTGTGCTAAGTGCGTTAGAATTGTTTCGCTCTGTGCTTATTCAGAGGCTTGGAAGGCTTCTCAATTCTCTAATTTCCCCTCCTCGACTCCTATCCTCGTGTCTTAGTCCCGCCCACAGGAGATGCGAGCGGAGGAGTCGAGGACGGGAACCGAGGAGAGAGGAGGGGAAGCAGCAGGCGGTTAGAGAAATGATAACTCCTCTCCTCCGAGCGGTCGTTTTAAAGAGATGTCCATTAATGATGACAGGAGGCACAGCAGCCCTCTGTCTGATGGACAGATGTGTTCATGATGACTTATATATTTACTTTTACAGTTTCATTCACAGTGCGGTATAATGAGACAATAACAGGCTACAGATGCGGACATATACACACATATATTTATATAAATATATACAATTTCAGAATCAACCAAGTATGAGAGCACTCTCATTATAACGTAACACAATCAGAGACTGGATATATCCCCCCCCCCCCCTCTCTAGTCGCTGAAATGGGGAATTGAAATTACGGGCCAAAAGTTTTATTTACAAGTATTAAAAGTAAGCATAGGACACCAAACCAACTGAGACCTGTCTGTTCGCCGCATCTACGCACTGTACAACACACACTTACACACTGTACAACACGCACCTACAGCTCCTAAAGCATATAATATATCAGGATACAGCCGTTGTGTATTTTATTATGTGAAGCACTAAATGGTTTTAGAAAAATATTGACTCTTTGTTTGTATCTACTAGGGATGTAACGATACTAAAACCTCAAGGTACGATAATATCCTGATAACAAGTCCACGGTACGGTATGTATTGCGATATTGAACAAGACATTTTTTATTTTTTTTTATTTAAATTTAAAAATGTTTTACTTGGAAAAATGTTCTTTATTAAATAATAAATGTGATTTGAACAGCATTTTAGTAGGATAGCAGTATTTTAAAGTGTCAAAAACAAAGTGACAGCAACAGACTGGAACAAGAAAACCAGTGTTGTTGTACCTATAGTACTACCAAACAAAGTAGGCATTTTGTTTGTGCCACTGCATCATCAGACAGATTTTTAGGAATATGAGAATGTCCACATTTCCAGGTATTTATAAGCTGGGATGTTTGGGCATTTACAATATCCCCTGCTGTGGAAAAACCTCTCTCGCTTGGTACTGACGTTGCTGGGACAGCAGTGGTTGCGTTAACCGCATATTTTTTTTAACAATGACGGAAAAATCTGAAAGCAGTCTGTCATTTTGACAGATTAGAACAAACTCAGAACAGCGCCAAAGCTTCCCCGCAGCGAGGCTCTGGTGTTATGCTGTGTTATGCATGCCCTCCAAAAGGAAGTGATATAGTTTCCAAACCGCACTTTGATGTACAGATCATTGAAATGTCTGGGAGTTTTTGCTTTACGCTGTGCGCGCTCCTGCGAGGTACATGCATATCTCGGTGGGCATGCATAACACGGCATAACACCGCCCCCCCCCCCCCCCCCGTTGACAGTTCACGAGCGTGTCAGTGCGACACGTTAGTGGCAAGTTCAGACCAAGCCCCCAGGAAGTGCGCCGGACTCTGAGGAAAATATTCGTTGTGGCCAAACGCCGGTACTACACTTCCGTTAGATTGCTGGGCCCGGAAACACTTTTTCTCATTGACTTAAATTGGGAAAGAGTGGTCTGTAACTCATTGGATAATTTTTTTGAAACTAATTAAACTACCCAGTATGAACGTTTGTATAGCCCTTATTAAAAACATTCGGTCCTCAAGTTGTAAAATGTGCTCATAACGTTATTCTGAGAGTTATTTCCCTCTGCATTATGAACGCGCATCTAACCCACGGGACCGCGCCGCCCGGCACGTTCATGTTACGTGTTGAGTACTACATGCGTTTATCTTTACCCATGGATGCACAATAAGAACGGACCATATCGCCTTACTGCCAGCCCACGGAGCTGTAATAATGGATATATTGCAGATGTTTGCTGTAATAATGGATATATTGCAGATGTTTGCTGTAATTCATCATTTGTAAAATATGATACTACATGGGCTGTATGATGTAAATCTTGTACCGTAAATGTTGTATTAAATAAAGTTAATATTACCGACGTAGATTAACGTCCCTGTAGCTTCTTATTGCACTAAGAGGCTTATTGTATATGTATATATATATATATATTAATGCTGTCAAAATTATCGCGTTAACGGCGGTAATTAACTTTTTTAATTAATTGCGTTAAAATATTTAACGCATTTAATGCATGTGCAGAATGGCTCGCCCCATACATCCCACCAGTGGCAGCGCCAGGGTATGGCTAGAGTAGGCAACAGCCATACCAAGAAATGGCTTAGCCCCACCATGAACAATTATGTTAAAGTAAGCAAAATAAAGTCCGCCAACTCGCGTGGAGTAAATTCCACAGACAGCAGTTAGTAAGATTGATTTCAGTAGCCACTTGTCTGGAAATACCGAAGAGCAGAAACGGTTTTGAAAACTTTTGTCACGTAGTGATCGTCTTCTTCATAGAACATCTTTGATAATGTCTTCTGGCCAATCAGAATCAAGATAACGGCGTGGTGTTGTTGCAGGAAGTCCCGACGGAGAATACTTTTGCTGTAGTACAGGGGTGCACACAACTGGTACGCAGGTTATGTGCGTAATCTGAAATGCCTACCGTCACTTGTGTCACAAAGCGCATTTGCATCTGAAGTCTTTACACTGGCTTCGTGTGTGTCAAAGAATATATTTCAAAATACTGCTGCTGGTTTATAAAGCTTTGAATGGTTTAGGCCCAAAATACATTTCTGACCTCCTGCTAAATTATGAACCATCCAGATCTCTCAGGTCTTCAGGGACTGGTCAGCTTTCTGTCCCCAGAGTCAGAACTAAACATGGTAAAGCAGCGTTCAGTTATTATGCTCCAAATATCTGGAACAAACTCCCAGAAACCAGACTAAAGACTTTTCTTTTTGCCCCTGCTTTTAATTGAACTATTCATATCTTAAACTGCACTGTAACTTTTATCCATGTATTTTTTCTTTTAATGTTTATTATCTTTTCTTTTTAATGACTGATTTTAAATGCCATTTTCTTAATGTCTTTCGTTTTTTATAAAGCACTTTGAATTGCCTTGTGTTGAAAGGTGCTATATAAAGAAACTTGCCTTGCCTTGTGAAAGAGTCGGTCTCCGTGAGCACAGACAGGGCTGCTGTTAACGTCGGTCTGTACAACGGAATTGTGCCAAAACTACGCCAACCGGCTGCGGAGGGAGACTCCCCCCCCTTCACTGGAGAACTGCGCTAAAATCACAACGTTCACACTCTGTGGTCACGAAGTACTCCACTAGCCGCCCCCCCCCCCCCCCCCTGTCGACTTTCCTGAAGGACTCCCCCGTTTATAGAAATCAACACGTAATGAATTAAGACCCCACGGTTTGATGATTGATAGGTGTGTGGGCTGTCTTTCATTTTGGCCATGGGTGACTGCAAACTGTGCATGGGTGACTGCAAACTGTGCATTGTCTCTCCACCACTTCAAAAACAATACAGTTTTTGCCAACAAGGTGAGGCTTATTGACAGGACGAGATATAAATATACTGTTGGTACTTGTCAATGTATCTAGGTATTTAAATGTAGCCCTGTTTTATGTTCATGTTGTAACCTACTTGTTGCCATGTTGGACAGGTCTCTCTTGAAAAAGAGATCGATTATCTCAATGGGACCACCTGGTTAAATAAAGTGTTTTTAAAAAAATGAATGTCCTCGATGTGCATTTAGAGAAATGAGATGTCCTTCAACAAGACGCGCTGAAATCCATTTCCGGGTCACTACTGGAGGACCGAGGAGTCGAGGAGGGGAAATTAGAGAATTAACGAGAATTAAGAAGCCTTCCTGGTATTATCCTTGTGTTTTGTTTCGGTAAAAATGGTTCATATCGTCAGTTAGCTGAGTTTCTTCCCGTTAAGTGGGTATGACACATTAACCAGTTAAGCCCCATGCCCCCGCCGGTACCGGGGTCAAAACGCAACATATTACCAGAAACAGCGTCTGAGGCAGAGTTCCCGTTAGCCGTAATTACCGGACTACGACCGGTAAAATATGCTGAAGACCGGCAAATCTAAATCTCTCCGGTCAAAGCGTCCGGTCAAAATATATTTCCCCTTAGCGCAATACCGTGTCAGTTGCGCAACTTGCGCCACTTATGTGACAGACAAAAGAGTATGTGACAGACAAGAATAGTAAATTCTGTCTAACACGTAATGTGGAGAAAGAGATGTCCTGTATAGGTTGATTGTGCGTTGACCTGTTGGTAATGCCTCGGGGTTCCGGTGGGCATGTAAACAAATGCTGCGCTATACTTTGCAGCCTCACCCGGTTGCATAGCGACGCTTATTGTTTAGGTGTCTTTTAATAAGCAGGTAGTCATATCATTAGCTAGAACTAGCTGGATCTGATCGATATGGACATAAACGCGAGTAAAGTCTAATCTGAAGGGAGAGAGAGATCAGCTGCTGCTGACGAGTCGACACCAGCTCTGCATAATCACCTGCAGCGGTGAGCGGAACAAAACACACACTTCAGGTTAGAATATCACACGTAGCTATTTTAATTACCTCCCAAACTACCTAAACTAGTTATAGATACGTTTAGTTTTACTGTCGGGTCACTCATTACTGATCCGCGAGCTGCATGATACTGGCGGGCTGCCAGGAGAAGGAGAGCGCTCCGTTTATTATTCCCGTGTTATTATAAATTACTGAACACTTTTGAATAGTTAATCTACTATAATTAGTTTGTTTAATATCGAATCATATCAATTTGTTTTAAAGCTCAATAAATAACAAAGAAGACCTTTGACCGGCGCTTTTCAAATTGTGTCCGGAAGATTTAAACATTAACGGACATGTTGACCGGCGAAAATATATTCTAACGGGAACTCTGGTCTGAGGGCTTCTTAACATTTAACAAACTATGAATGTGTCATACCCACTTAACGGGAAGAAACTCAGCTATCAGACAATATTAACAATGTTTAGCTAAATGAAACACAAGGGTAATAATAAGCTTCTAAATTAGCCCTGAGTGAAAAAATGCTATCGCACTTACAGTAGCACAGAACTCACGGTAGAAATACTTTATTACTTATCGGATCTGCACAAACAAAATATCAGATTAAAGCTGAGATTCCACAGATTCTAGAAGTATTAGTATCATCACTGAGAGCCCAAAACTCGTGGCAGGGGAAGCAAACCCAGACAACACACAACGTAGCTTTACGGGACCAAAACGGAAAATAAGTCTTACCTTTGATGTTTTCTGATCAAAGGTTGTGTTCAATGGCATTAAAATGCATACAACGCTGCTGAAGGTTAATCCAATGTCTCTGTGTCACTTTGAAATGATTACTGATAATCAATCTTCATATTTATGGCAAAAAGCGTAGTTTTCAATTTTCAGAGCGTAACATAGCTTTCGGTTTGGGCAAGCTTCGTGCGCATCACTCTCACTCCTCAGTGTAATGTGAATGTGGATTTATGATCCCCCCCTCGATTATATTGGCTCTAAAGATTAAAAAGAGGTGTCAATCATCAAAATCGACCAATGGGTTGCAGAGAAATGGCAAATCCATCCAAATCCACCCTAATGACCCCAGAAGTGTTTATTTGTTGCTAAACCTCTCTAAAAAGGTCAAAGGTCACTTGTTTTGCATCAATCTTGATACAGGGTACTTATATGTTATAGTTTGGATTCCTAAAGCTTTTAGTCTACCATCCCATCATTCAAGGGTGATTTTCACTATAAGTTATGTTTTCTTTTGGACGGACACTATCATTTAGATTTGTTGTTCAATGTTCAATCTGAATACTTTAAAGGTGCCATGTCATGCTTTTCCGGTTATTACCCGTCCCTTTGTGTGTTATGAAGGTTTTTATGCATGTAAACGGTGTGCAGAGTCAAAACCCTCAAAGTACTCCATGTAGGGAGTAAAACTCTAAAACAGAAAATACCTCCCCAAAACGCCTCGTTGGAGATACGTCACTGTCCATTTGATTCTTCCGGGCACATCATGATGTCATGTCGTCCCCGGAACGAAATGGACCAATCCGTGGAGCCGTTACGTTACGGCCGCGGAGCCGTTACGTTAAGCCCCCGCTGATTGGTCCAAATTGACCAATCCACGGACTTCCTCACACACTCAGTGCATGCAGCTCTGCTGATCTCTCCTCCCTGGCTGCAGGCTGATAACAGACAGTTGGGATAGCGGCAAAATTCTCTCTGCAGACCCATTCTCACAGCGTTTATCAACCTTTTTCTTACTCAATATTAAGCCACACTTATTGTTTTTACTTCGGCTGTGACTTTGTGTGTGCTCAGGGTGAGTTTGGCTGTGTTTGGCTGTGTATCGCTAAACAAGGAAATCACACCTCCACGGAGCTTAGCGCGATTCACAACGTCCCGACCAATCGGAGCACACTGGGCTCACAGGGAGGGGGGGGGGGGGCAAGAGCTGCAACGTGCCGTTTAGTGGAGAGAGTGAATACACATACTTTACAGAGATGCTGTACGCGAAACCAATGTGAGTTTGGAAAATTGCACAGTATAAATCTATTCTAGTAGACCTCAACAATGGAATTATGATCAGTGGAAATGGCCATGACATGTGACCTTTAACATTTAAAAATTCTATATTGATTCTGACTTTTCTATATCCAACTCACAGGTTTATCATTGCTTTTAGAAGTGAAGATAGTCATTTGTTCTGGGAATGTCATTTTCGAGCCTGAGACCTTAAAAACAGGCTTGGGGCTTAACCAAGTGGCAAACTCTGAGGCAGAGCCGGGAGGCCAATAAGAAGTGCCTCAAACTGCAGTTCATCTAGATGCCAGTAGGAGCAGTCTGCAAAAGGGAGCAATTTCCATAGACCCCCGTGTTAAAATGCCAAACTTTACAGCAGAAATAAACATGTTTACATCGTGGTTCAAAAAACCATATTCTCTGTATAGTTAGATTCCCCCTTCATGACTATGGATTGGGAGGTGCATTTTTTCTCAACTCATCTGTTTAATTAATATTCAGTCTTAAAGTCATGCATAAATTAGGGCGTGGTCACATTGAGTGACAGTTATGTCCAGTGACTGCTGCTGCTAGCTTCCCGTCTCTCTGCTAGCAGCTCCGTGATGCTACAGGGACTGCTCAGCTCATCCGGGGAACATAACTTGAACTCTGCCGTGTTTGTTGTTCGCTCTGCGGTTTAAAACAGACGGTGTTTGAATGCAGTTTTGTGGTAAGTGACATTTGAGTACTTTATTTATGTGTTTATGATTTTAATCAGCTACGTAATTAATGTTAAGGCTTGGGTTAGCGTCTAAGTGAGTGGTAGCAAGCTACATCTGTGCTGACGATGCTAATCTTAGCCTCCAATTTAAAACGAAATAGAGAAGTGTTAACCGTTAAGTGGAATAATACTGTAGAACAGACGCCGACCTATACGGACCCAGACCTATAATCAATACATTAATAGGGGATTTCAATTTTTGACGGGTCGATTCTATTTTAACCGCTGCCGACAGGGGACGAAAGAGACGATGTGAGCGATACAGGGAGAGAAACACAGAAGAAGAGATGAGAGCGCGGCAGAGAGAAGCGGAGAGGAAAGTGAGTGAAGAGAATAATTAGCGATACAGGGAGAGAAGCGGAGAGGAGAGTGAACAGGCGTGTTAGTGGCAGGCAGGGAGAGAGAAATTATTACACATGGCGCTCTCCAAGAAGAGGAAAGTGGACAGTGAGAACAGAGCTTTTAACCCTGAGTGGACTCATTCATGTTCATCCTGCCCACTGGGAGCACAGAACCAGTGTGTCTCATTTGTCCAGAGACCGTGGTGCTCATTAAAAGTGCCAACACGCCACTATGAGACAAAACACAAAGTATTTGACCAAACATTCCCTCTCAAGTCAGAACTGAGGTCACAAAAAATAAATATCATTCCAGTGCAGGCTAACCGAGGCTAACCAATGAGCACCTGCATGTGTGTATGAGAATGGCCCTGACACCATTTCAGCCCAGATTTAAACTCCTGGCAGGACAAGCTCAAGCTCAATTCTCGCACTGAATACAAAGAAGTGAGTGAGGGACTGCAATATAAGAGGGAAAGAAAGAGAGACTTTAAAATTGTATAATTATGATGATGTGTAAAGACTGATATTATTCTATAATCGTCTGAAACTGTTAAGTCATGATGTGAAACGGTTAACAAAGAAAAAGGGACACTCAAGCTGCTGCTACACTTTATTTTATTTATCTAAAATGAAGCACTTTTAAGATGCACACATTTTCAAAAGCTATTTATTTTCTCTATTTTATTTTACCCGAGAGGAACATTACACGTATCCACAGTATTTTACTGTATATCTGTATAGTTCAATGTTAATTAACAATACATATTGTTGTTTATGAATTGTACTTTCTTTATTTGATTTGCAGTCAGTTGTTGATTACATGAGACGTTGATAAAGCTACAGGTCACTTCAATATATATCACACTAATTCAGTGTTTCTCAAACTTTTTCATAACAAGGACCACTTAACCAATAAAAAAAACACTCGCGGACCACCTAACTCCACAAATATCCCAAAACACATTGTTTTTTACAAATCGCCTGAAAATGGTACAAACAAGTGGCAACATGTGTGATGAAGGTGTTTATATCATGCAATTGAAAGTGAAACTTAAGCTCGCTCCATTGCGGAGATATTCCCGCGAGAGTGCGGGAAAACTTGAATTAATTAATTTATTTCAAATGTGAAATTTTACCAATATACTCACGGACCACCAATATACTCCGCGGACCACACTTTGAGAAGCACTGCACTAATTCATAATGCAAGTTTTTGCTGTTCCGGCCCTTTGCATGGGGAGATTTTCTCTAACTGGACCTCGTTGAATTTTAGTTGAATACCCCTGCTGTAGAAGAAACGGCTTCTGTTTGAGGTTGGTAAAATAAGGATATCCTTGTAACTTAGAGAGATATTTTATTATGTAGGTAACTGTATGCATCGCTAAGGTTAATTTAAATTCGCTATGCTCGCGTATGTAGACAAGTTAACATCAACGTATTGTTGAAGAGCAGCATAGTTTATGTGAAATCAACCTCACAATAAGATGTGTGTATATTACAATTATTAATGTCATATTTCAAGATGATTACTTAGATATTACAATATGGTTGGTTGAGCTGGAGTTCATTATTGAGCTTACACGTTAACGTCAGTCATATCTGAAGAACAAACTCAAACCTTGTTTTTTTTAATTAATTATATTACCAAATTGTTATCAAATAAATAGTAAACATTGGTAATAGTAATGCTTGCTATTTATTTGATTTTCATTACACTTGTGAAACCGACTAATTGTGGCTGTAGAACGTGAACATCTTAATGCCTGCATTTAAGGACGATGAATAGCATAGTCCAGGGATGCCCAAACTTTTTTGAACCGAGAGCTACTTTTAAAGTTGCCAGTCTGCCGAGATCTACCAGTCCAAATAGAGAGACGTAGCCATTACCGACAGCCTACTACCAGGTAAATACACACTTCTACTTGTATAAAACTGACCTTTGTACGATTAATACCTCGTAAAATACTGCAGATCCTTTATCTTATCTCTTTCTAATCTACACACAAGTATTTAACTGAAGTTACACAACAGTATTGTTGATACAGAGTTGGAGTTTATTCACACGTCACATACTACAGTGGGTAATGTTTTCAAGAAACATTGAACAGTGCTGCCACATATGACACAGGAAAAAAAGAAAAGACGCTGAACCCTTTCTTTGCCATTATATAAAAATAGTGTTGCTACAAAAGTATAAATTAGGCTTACTAATAAGACAACTCAGATCTGAAGCTACACAGGAATCTGCTGCCAAAGTGCAATAAATAAGACAAAATGAATAGAATCAAACCCTTTTTTGTTGCATTTTAGTAGAGTATAAAAATAAATGCCTTTAAAATAGGATGCAAGCAACACTAGTTTCTTAACCATCCATCCATCCATCCATCTTCTTCCGCTTATCCGTGGTCGGGTCGCGGGTGTAGCAGTTCCAGCAGAGAGCCCCAAACTTCCTTTTCCCTGGCGACATCAACCAGCTCTGACTGGGGGATCCCAAGGCGCTCCCAGGCCAGCGAAGAGATATAATCCCTCCACCTGGTCCTAGGTCTACCCCTTGGTCTCTTCCCAGCTGGACGTGCCTGGAACACCTCCCTAGGGAGGCGCCTAGGTGGCATCCTAACTAGGTGCCCGAACCACCTCAACTGGCTCCTTTCGACGCGAAGGAGGAGCGGCTCAACTCCGAGTCCCTCCCGGATGACCGAACTTCTCACCTTATCCCTAAGGGAGACACCAGCCACCCTGCGGAGAAAACCCATCTCGGCCGCTTGTATCCGCGATCTCGTTCTTTCGGTCATGACCCATCCTTCATGACCATAGGTGAGGGTAGGAACGAAAATGGCCCGGTAGACAGAGAGCTTTGCCTTCTGGCTCAGCTCCCTTTTCATCACAACGGTGCGGTAAAGCGACTGCAGTACCGCTCCCGCTGCTCCGATTCTCCGGCCCATCTCACGCTCCATTGTTCCCTCACTCGAGAACAAAACCCCGAGATACTTGAACTACTTCACTTGGGGTAAGGACTCATTCCCTACTTGGAGTGGACAATCCATCGGTTTCCTGCTGAGAACCATGGCCTCAGATTTGGAGGTGCTGATCCTCATCCCAGCCGCTTCACACTCGGTTGCGAAACCGATCCAGTGAGTGCTGAAGGTCGCAGACCGATGAAGCCATCAGAACCACATCATCTGCAAAAAGCAGTGGTGCAATCCTTAGCCCACCGAACTGCAGACCCCCCCCCCCCCATGACTACGCCTCGAAATCCGATCCATGTATATTACAAACAGGATTGGTGACAAAGCGCAGCCCTGGCGGAGGCCAACCCTCACCGGAAATGGGTCCGACTTACTGCCGAGGACCCGGACACAGCTCTCGCTTTGGGAGTACAGAGATTGGATGGCCCTGAGTAGAGACCCCCTCCCCGAGGAGTAGTGTGATGCCTCTGTAATTGGCACACACCCTCTGGTCCCCCCTTTTTAAAAAGGGGAACCACCACCCCGGTCTGCCACTCCTTCGGTACCGTTTCCGACTTCCACGCAATGTTGATGAGACGTGTCAACCAAGACAGTCCCTCAACACCCAGAGCCTTCAGCATTTCTGGGCGGATCTCATCCACCCCCGGGGCTTTGCCACTGTGGAGTTGTTTAACAACCTCAGTGACCTCCCCCCGGGAGATTGGTGTTGATCCCCCGTCATACTCCAGCTCTGCCTCTAACATAGAGGACGGAGTTGTCGGGTTCAGGAGTTCCTCAAAGTGCTCCTTCCAACGCCCTAACACTCCATCAGTTGAGGTCAACAACGTCCATCCTTACTGTACACAGCTTGGATGGTTCCCTGCTTCCCCCTCCTGAGGTGTCGGACAGTTTTCCAGAACAAACTTTGGTGCCGCCCGAAAGTCCTTTTCCATGTTTGCTTTGCCTCGGCCACGGCTGAGGCTGCTGCCCTTCGGGCCTGTCGGTACCTTGCAACTGCCTCGGGAGTCCCCCGGGATAACAAATCCCTGAAGGCCTCCTTCTTCAGTCGGATGGCTTCCCTGACCACCGGTGTCCACCAGGAGGTTCGAGGGTTACCGCCCCTTGAGGCACCTAGGACCTTGAGACCACAGCTCCCCGCCGCGGCTTCGGCAATAGAGGCTTTGAACACCGACCACTCTGGTTCAATGTCCCCAACCTCCACAGGAATGCCCGAAAAGCTCCGCCGGAGGTGTGAGTTGAAGGCCTCCTGAACCTGGGCCTCCTCCAGACGTTCCCAGTTCACCCGAACTACACGTTTGGGCTTACCAGGTCTATCCAGAGGCTTCCCCAGCCACTCGACCCAACTCACCACCAGATGGTGATCAGTTGACAACTCCGCCCCTCTCTTTACCCGAGTGTCCAAAACATACGGCCTCAGGTCCGATGATACGATAACGAAATCGATCATGGACCTTCTGCCTAGGGTGCTCTGGTACCACGTACACTTATGAGCATCCCTATGTTCGAACATGGTGTTTGTTATGGCCAATCCATGACTAGCACAGAAGTCCAGTAACAAACCACCACTCCGGTTCAGATCAGGGGGGCCGTTCCTCCCAATCACGCCCCTCCAAGTGTCTCCATCATTGCCCACATGTGCGTTGAAGTCTCCCAGCAAGATTAAAGAGTCCCCTTCAGGAGCCCCATACAGGACTCTTTCCAGGGTCTCCAAGAAGGCCGTATACTCTGAACTGCTGTTGGGTGCATAAGCACACACAACAGTCAGAGTTTTCCCCCCCATAACCCGCAGGCGTAGGGAGGCAACCCTCTCGTCCACTGGGGTAGACTCCAACAACGAAGCACCCAACCGGGGACTTGTGAGTATCCCCACACCCGCCCGGCACCTCACACCTTGAGCAACTCCGGAGAAGAATAGAGTCCAACCCCTATCCAGAAGTAAGGTTCCAGAGCCGACGCTGTGCGTAGAGGTGAGCCCAACCAGATCCAACTGGTACCGCTCCACCTCCCGCACAAGCTCCGACTCCTTCCCCCCCAGAGAGGTGACGTTCCACGTCCCCAAAGCCAGCTTCTGTCGCCCGGGTCTGGTCCGTCGAGACCCTCCGCTTTCACTGCCACCCTTCTGGCAGCGCACCCGACCCCATCGCTGTTTCCCGTAGGTGGTGGGCCCGCGGGACGGAGAAGCAGAGGTGTTGCCCACGTTGCCTTTTCGGGCTGGCCGGGCTCCGTGGCAAGCCCGGCCACCAGACGCTCGCCGACGAGTCCTCCTTCTGGGCCTGGCTCCAGAAAGGGACCCCGGGCTTCCTCCGGGCCGGGTATCCTCACTTCTTGTGTCGTCTTTCATGAGGTCTTTTTGAACCAATCTTAGTCTGGCCCCTTGCCTGAGACCAATTTGCCATGGGAGACCCTACCAGGAACACAAGGTTCCAGACAACACAGCCCCCAGGTTCATCAGGGCACACAAAGGGTTTCTTAACCTGAATTGATAATAGACTATAATCAATTTAAGATTGCATTCTTATACCATTTTGTCCAATAATTATAATGAATAAGTTCAAACCAACTAAAACTTACAGCTGATTAATAACGGTATCTAACTTGAGTTTTTATTATATCAAAAACCTGTTGAAATGCTACTGTTATTTGTACTGTCCCCCAAAAGTGCGCCGGCAGCTTCCAGGAATGCTTCTTTCACAACTTCGCCATCTTTGAAAGACTTCATGTGTTTCGCAAGAACGTGATAAGATGCTATGGTAGCAGCCTTGCTCTTGTTGTTGGGCCTGGTGAAAATGGACTGCTGTGCATTTAGCTGTCCTTTCAGGTCCCTCCCCTTTTGGGAGCGTAGGGCAGAATTAGGAGGGAATTCCGTCTCGTAGCGTGTGTGCACTGTTTTGAAATGCCGCTCCTAAATTACCCTTCTTCGATAAAGCCACGCTCGCATTGCAGATGAGACAGATGGACTTTGAATTGGAATAGATAAAAATAACCATCCTCCCACTCAGAGTGGAAATGATATATTTTGGGCTCTTTTGCTTCTGCCATAATTGCGGTCTTGTGTGTGTGCGGACTGTCACTCCTGTTGACACGGACAACGTCAGCGAAATAATGCCCACTGCCCACCAGCCACGCCCCGACACATGGGGTCACGCCGGCCAATCACAAAGCTTTGATGCGTTCAAGTGCATTATTCTGGCATAGGAAGATTATGTTATATGACATTAACGATAAAACAGTATATTGTTGTTCTATTTTTAGACATCTCGCGACCGACTGGGAATCTCCCCCATCGCGATCGACTGGTTGGGCACCCCTGGCCTAGTCAATGCTTTAGGGATGATTTGTTAAAAATATTAGATCAGGCGTTATGTGTGCTTCAGTTGTTTGTACACATGGTACTTTACATATATATCTGTTTGTCTAAAGCAGGGGTGGGGAACCTCCGGCCTCCGGGTCGTATACGGCCCGCGAGACAATTTGGTACGGCCCTCGAGGTAATTTATAAACACACGCAAAAAATAAAAAAATGTAAGAATCTAGACCGCAAAAAAATTAAACAAGCGAGTGCCTGTTTTTCCTGGCCAAAGTCAGGGTCCTTGAACACAACACAAGCCTAACGTGTCATCACGTGGTATATGTCTCGACTGACAGGGGTGCAGTTCGCCACTCCAGCACTTCAGAAATTGCAGAACCCATAAGGAGCCGTACACATGCCGCAGTTTCTGCGTGTCTGTGTCTTTAGCTGAAAACCCAGTGGCGACTGTTAGAAATTAAAATCAATGTTTTGATGGCATAATGTACCTTAAACAAACCGTCAGTTTAAATGCTGTTTTATACTGAAAAACCAGAAGTTCTTGTGCACAACCAGTTGTTAAGCTTTTATTCTGAAAATCCTTCATCTCCGGTTAGCATTTAGCATGAGGCTAATATACCATTTACTATAGAGGTGAATTTAGCAGCGATATGATATGATGTTGCACACCGAAACCTACTGATTTCAACACTGCAACTACAGACGTCGAGATATTATTATTGTTGAATATTAAATGAAGGTACAGTTTATTTGTGTACGTTATTGTTTACAGATGTGGGTAGCATGTGACAACATCAGGAACGACCGGAAACCAAGCTGCCGTGAAGTTTCCTGTATTTTTTGGAGTATTGATTACAGCGTTTGGAATGTGTTAAATGAAAAGTCATGAAGGAGTTAAGGAAGAGAAAAGGCCGTGTTTAGATATATTGAATGTACGATGTCTGTATCCTCTGATATGCATAACAACGGACATTAAAACGTTGGAGAGCCGGCCCGCAGGGAGGAGCCAGCGGAGGGATATAAAAACAGTGGGACCTGAGGGGTTCGGCCTCTTTCTTCACCTGCCAGAGCCAGAGGCACAGCTGCTTTTCTGTCGAACAATATTCTGTTTGTAACATAACCGCGCCTTTATTTTTAATTAAAGTACCAATTTGAAACCATCTCAGAGACTCCATTTAGTCTCCTTTTTAAGCTTCTCTCCTGGACGCGAGAATAACCAACACAGATAACACGATCTGTTCATCTGTCATACTGATCATACAGTCAATAACATTGTTGTTATTAGCATCTGGTTAGCTAGCTAACGAATATAAGACGCTTTTCTACAACCAGTGAGGTAAAGCAGTGGTTCTCAACTGATGGGTCGCGACCCAAAAGTGGGTCGCGGACCCGTTTGAAGTGGGTCGCAGATGTGTGAGTGAACAAAAAAAAATGGAGGGGAAATGGGTCAAACTTTTATTTTGAAGGCCCGATTTTCTAACGCTGTGCATGCAGTAGGCGTTGGGACTGGAAGTACCGTACGGAGACCATGAACGGTTTTGAAAACTTCTGTCACGTAGTGATCATCTTCTCAATAAAACATCTTTGCTGATGTTTTTCCGAGTCTTCTGGCCAATCAGAATCAAGATTGTTGCCGGAAGTCCCCACGGAAAATAACTTTGCGGTATAACTATTCTTTATAAATCCCATGGGTACAACTTCAGATAAAAATGAACACATAATGAAATATGACCCCCAGTTTGATGATTGACAGGTCACAGAACAATGGGGGCTATTTACCCTTACCCACCAATTTAAAGTAATTCACACAGACCATCTCCTCTTTACTCTTCTCTCTGTGAGGAGCAGCAAGCTGTCAGAACAAAGTGAAAAACAAACAATGGCATAAAATATTATTAATATGTCGGGTAGTAATAGATTTATTTATTTTTTATCAGAGTGTACCAGAATGGGTAGTTATGTGTTAGTTTTCAGCATGTGTGCCTTTTTATGTTATACATTCAGCTTTGATTCCATCATCTCATTAAACCTTATTTAAAAGCATACTTTCCTTCTGTGAAGGGATATATGCACTGTACTTCACTTTAATTAATAATGTATGCTGAAAAGAGTATATTTTACTGCACGATTTTTGTTGAATAGATTTGAGTGGTTCAAAATGTCGGGTCGCGATCTATTGACTAAGGAAAAAGTGGGTCCCGAGGCCTGACCAGTTGAGAACCACTGAGGTAAAGGCACATCTTTATATGATCATTATAGTTATAAAAAAATAAGAGAATAAAGTATAGGTTATAAAATACTATATGACCGTAAAAAAAGTTGTTATTAATAAAGAAGTATACAGTTTGAAAGGGGAGTGATTTGTCAAATATTCATAAAGAAAAATAAATCTGCTTCCAGTTCTGTTTAATATGGGTGTTGAAAGATGTATCCATAGATCTCCTAATTTTGCTCTCAAAGTGCACCAGATTGATGCTTTTAACTTCAACATTAAAAAAAAAAATCTTCCCGGGGGAGCATGCCCCCGGACCTCCCTAGAGAAGGTTAGGTCCCCCCCCCCCCTTAAATCATGTTCACATGGATAGGAAACGAAATACATTTGCACACATCTTGTGTCCATATGTTTCTGTTTTGGTGGTCATGCCACACAGTGCACGTGCATGCATACGCAAGTCATGGTGAGATATCTGGATTAAGAGGTTGTTTTTTCTTTGCACAGAATGAAATGAATGTGCTGTGATTTTAGTTTTTTTAAGCAGAGGTCAATAATTTGTACGGCCCTCTGAGGATATTGTAAAAATTGAAATGGCCCTTGAGAGGAAAAAGGTTCCCCACCCCTGGTCTAAAGTGTCCAGGTGATGCAGACAGGCTGGACTAGAGAGTGAGAGACAGAACTGGACTCCTCACAGCAGTGAACTTCAGCACAGGTACAAAGACTCTTTTTTTCATACTGTTCAAAGAATCAAGAAAGATATTGGTTTAAATGAATGAAGTATTGACTTTAATACACTGATATATATTCCATTAAACAATACTAAATACTAGATCACCTACACATCAGTGAAGTTGAGGGGTTTTTCCATACAAAACGTTACATTTAGATGTTAACAAGCAATATGACTGTCAACTTTCTAATGTAATGTATTGAAGGCAAAGATATTTAACACATAGTGAGAACTGCTACTATTTATCTCTCAATATTGTCTGAAAAAAACGTGGTAAAAGTTATTCTTTCAGTGAGACAACAGAGCAAGCTTCTACAGTTGCACTACGTTTAGATACAGTTAAATATTATTTTGATAATAACATATATTTCAATGTTGATGAACTTCATACTGTTCATTCATAATCGAATCTAATCTTACGAAGCCACTCCTTCGTTGCCCGAGCGGAGTGTTTGGGATCATTGTCATGCTGAAAGACCCAGCCACGTTTCATCTTCAATGCCCTTGCTGATGGAAGGAGGTTGTCACTCAAAATCTCACGATACATGGCCCCATTCATTCTTTCCTTTACACGGATCAGTCGTCCTGGTCCCTTTGCAGAAAACAGCCCCAAAGCATGATGTTTCCACCCCCATGTTTCACAGTAAGTATGGTGTTCTTTGGATGCAACTCAGCATTCTTTCTCCTCCAAACACTTCGAGTTGAGTTTTTTACCAAAAAGTTCTATTTTGGTTTCATCTGACCATATGACATTCTCCCAATCCTCTTCTGGATCATCTAAATGCTCACTAGCAAACTTCAGACGGGCCTGGACATGTACTGGCTTAAGCAGGGAGACACGTCTGGCACTGCAGGATTTGAGTCCCTGGCTGCGTAGTGTGTTACTGATGGTAGCCTTTGTTACTTTGGTCCCAGCTCTCTGCAGGTCATTAACTAGGTCCCCCCGTGTGGTTCTGGGATTTTTGCTCACCGTTCTTGTGATCATTTTGACCCCACGGGGTGAGATCTTGCGTGGAGCCCCAGATCGAGGGAGATTATCAGTGGTCTTGTATGTCTTCCATTTTCTAATAATTGCTCCCACAGTTGATTTCTTCACACCAAGCTGCTTACCTATTGCAGATTCAGTCTTCCCAGCCTGGTGCAGGTCTACAATTTTGTTTCTGGTGTCCTTTGACAGCTCTTTGGTCTTGGCCATAGTGGAGTTTGGAGTGTGACTGTTTGAGGTTGTGGACAGGTGTCTTTTATACTGATAACGAGTTCAAACAGGTGCCATTAATACAGTTAACGAGTGGAGGACAGAGGAGGCTCTTAAAGAAGAAGTTACAGGTCTGTGAGAGCCAGAAATCTTGTTTGTTTGTAGGTGACCAAATACTTATTTTACCGAGGAATTTACCAATTAATTCATTAAAAGTCCTACAATGTGATTTCCTGGATTCTTTCCCCCCATTCTGTCTCTCATAGTTGAAGTGTATCTAGGATGAAAATTACAGGCCTCTCTCATCTTTTTAAGTGGGAGAACTTGCACAATTGGTGGCTGACTAAATACTTTTTTTGCCCCACTGTATAAGTAAACACATTTAGTCAAATAAAGTGACAGACTAGGCCAGTGCAGTTGGTATCAGCTCTGCCCAGCATGGGTTCCTCCATCAGGCCTGGTCCTAGTCCTCGCAGAGGAAAGACCGTCAGTCCTCTCCGGCCAACCAACAGACAGGACGTCCATCACACGGAGGTTTCTCCCTGAAGTCTCTGCAGCTCTCTGGAAACCACACTGTCTCAATCCGTTCACAATGAAAATAATAAATGCTTTAGACAATAAGAATATAAAGTTAACTGTTGAGTTGCTCAGTTTTTTTAGATTGTCAATACTATTATGTCTAACTAATATATCAGGTTAAGAGGCACCTTAAAATAAAGATTGGTCTTTTAAATTAGGGCTGTCAAACGATTACAATTTTTAATCATATTAATCACAGCTTAAAAATTAATTAATCATGATTAATCACCATTCGAACTATGTCCAAAATATGCCATTTCTTTATGTATATTGTTGTGGAATGGAAAGATAAATGAAAGAAGGCCGATATATCCATTTAACATACAGTATCTATGTTTATAACATTTTTTCTGCGTGTCAAAATGAAAGACAGCCCACACACCTATCAATCATCAAACCGTGGGGTCTTAATTCAATACGTGTTGATTTCTATTTCAACGGGGGGAGTACTTCAGGAAAGTCCAACAGTGGGGGCGCTAGTGGAGTACTTTGTGACCACAGAGTGTTAACGTTTTGTCGATCAGCTGTTTTAGCGCAAGTCTCTCCATGTGGGGGGGGGGGGGGGTAGTTTTGGCACAATTCCGTTGTACAGACCGACGTTAACAGCAGCCCTGTCTGTGCACACGGAGAGACCGACTGTCGTCCGGTGATCTAACCGCCTTCTGGAAAAGCTTCACAAGTACGTCGGTACGCAAATGCGTTTTGTGACACAAGTGACGGTACGCATTCAGATTACGCACTTAACCTGCGTACCAGTTTTGTGCACCCCTGTACTACAGCAAAAGTATTCTCCGTCGGGACTTCCAGGTCCGTTTCTGGTCTTCGGTATTTCCAGACAAGTGGCTACTGAAATCGATCTTACTAACAGCTGTCTGTGCAATTTACGCCGCGCGAGTTGGCAGACTTTATTTTGCTTACTTTAACATCATTTTTCATGGTGGGGCTAAGCCATTTCTTGGTATGGGTGTAGCCTACCCCAGCCCTGGCACAGCCTACCCCAGCGCTGCCACTGGTGGGATGTATGGGGCGGGCCATTCTGCACATGCGTTAAATATTTTAATGCAATTAATTCAAAAAATTAATTACCGCCGTTAACGCGATATTTTGACAGCATTACTTTAAATACATTTAGTTCTGTTAAGAACTCAGACACTTAGGAGGTAGGACCCAATTGCACGACCCTGGGAGACAGAGGTAAAGTATTGGAAAGAGACCTTATTTTTCCAAAAGCAGGCAAGATGAACAAAAAAGTCACTATTGAATCTCAGGTTGAGATGACAAGAAAAAGAACAAAATGAAAATCGCTCACGTGGTGAGGAACTAAACTTTTCAATAGCACACAAATAGCATAGACCTGACTGTGGCAAGAGACAAGACCTTACCATGGCAATAGACCAAACACATAGACCTGAACATGACAAGAGACAAAAACGAACTGACACTGAACACTGGGAGACAGGGGAATTTAAACACAGTGTAACAAGACACAGGTGGGAACAATCAGGGGCAGGGCTGACACTGATGAGCACAGGAGACACAGAAGGGGTGACAGGTGAAAACAATCAGGAAATTAGACACACCAGGGAAACTAACGACAGACAGGAAAACACAGGGGAAAAGACCAGACAATAGACAGGGAGGAAAACATGACAAGGAGAAAAACAAAACACCCACTAGCAGACACACACAACTAAAAACGTGACACAACACAAGAATCGTGACAGAACCCCCCCCCCCTCAAGGGACGGATTCCAGACGTACAAAAAACAATCCAAAAAGGGTGGGTGGAGGGGGTCCGGGACGACAACCCAGAGGCAAAGCACAGTCCATGATGGGTGTCTCGGGCGGACGACCCAGGGGCAAGGCAGAGTCCATGATGGATCTCTCGGGCGGATGACCCGGGGGCAAGGCAGAGCCCATGATGAAGTCCTCGACTGGGGAACTCAGGAGACCGGGCTCTAGGGCGAAAGCCGCTGGGAACTCAGGAGGCCGGGCACAAGGACGGGCAGGAGCTGGTGGAACCCCTAGCGGGTCAGGCGTAGACCAGACCCTGGACGGAACCTGGGCTGGTGTCAGTGGGACCCACGACGGCGCAAAACACCCACTACCAGACACACAAAACGTGACACAACACAAGAATCGTGACAAGTTGAGTATGTCTTTTGAATTGTTTGTCTCAAGTCAAGGATCTAGAACTGGTACTTATAGTTTTAATGATACAGTCTGGTTATGCCTTTGGAGGAGGCATCACAGGTAAGAGCACTAACTAGCTACCATCACATGTACCTTAGCTTGAATTAAATGTATAATGAAGTGATAGCAAAATATAAATAACTAATGTCATGCCAACATATTAATATTTGCTTGATTCCAGTGTTGAATTTAGCACAATTGTATACAAACGTTAAGGGATTTTAAGATTCTGAAGTATTATCCTAAAAACTCAATAACTTATATTATTATTTATAGTTTTGCTGAATAGTTTCATGTCCACATACCTTAGAAACGTAAAATGTGACGGCAGTGGCATGTTTGCTTAGCTCGGTAGCCTCAGCTAGCTCTGGAGCTTCCAGCTCGGTGGCAGCAGGTCCCGTCATGGCTCCGCCTCTTTGCCCTTATTTGGATCAGGCTGGAGCAGGGGGGGAGTTAGACTCTGCTGTCACTGTCGAGACGGTAGTGGCCGATACCGCCTACTTTAGGCTTCTCAGCAACTCTGCAGAATCTTATGGGTGACGTCACGGACACTACGTCCATTTATATATACAGTATATGGGCTTAACTGGTTAACTCGGTTTGTAAATGTTAAGAAGCCCTGAGACACACAGTTTCGTGAAGGAAAAAAAAAAGACCTGTAGCCCCCGCTCCTTATATATAATGGTACAATATATATACTATATATTTGCTTAATTTTGTCTGACAACCACTAACTCACTATAGAGTTCAGTCAAGTGTTTATGAGCAGCACCAGTGGCTTCCCTTGTTTATTTTGCTGTGAATCTTGAAAACATATACTACACTGCAAGTCACAACATGTGGTGTCCTATTCAGTTGTGAATCCCCTGCTTTGTTTCTATATTTAACATTAACTGGGAACGAGTGTGAAAATGTAATGAGTTGTTGAACACTTGTATGCACAAAAATTGCACTCATGTTGATTGTAATGCTTCATTATCCAATCGTATTCCCCTTTTGTCTACCAAGCTCTTTGCTTCCCTTCATTCCATCTTCCTTCATTCTGTAATCACTCTATCTTCCAAATTTCTCAGCAATTTGGACACTGAACACACATTTGCATGCTGTGCGTGTCCTGTTTTCTCTTCAAACTTCTCTCTCATTTGCTATGCAGTAAGTAGTTTAGCTGTCATCTGATTCACTTAGTACATTTAGGCAAACTGTCCCATTTTCTTTCATTATATCTCATATAAACACACACACAGTCCCGTTTTTCTTCACTTTAGAGGACTTCCCTTTGTCTTTCATCCAATTCCAGGACACTTAACCCTGTTTAGCATATTCCTAAGCCCAACCGTGAAGCAAGTCTTTGCTCTGGAATTTGATTGATTTATGTTATGATGACTCTTTTAGCATTTTGTCCAACAAAAACAGAAGAGTCCCCACAACTTGAGTGGTAACAGATGCATGTCCCCACAACATGAGTTATAAGCATACTTGCCAACCCTCCCGATTTTCGTGGGAGACTCCCGATTCATTGCCCTCTCCCGGTTTCCTCCCGGGGTCATATTTTCTCCTGCATTTCTCCCAATTTCTGACAAAATCTGATTTTCTCACGACTCGTGAGTCAATCTGATTTGTGAGTCATGACCTGTTTCATTCTAACATAACGCTCCAAATGTTACTGTTTCCACTCAGACTTCAATACAGCTACACCATTGTTTGGTTTCCATGGTAGCGCGTATCTTTAGTGGTGCGCGCAACTGAAAGTCTGAGAGGGTGTTCAGCATGGTGAGGAAGATAGTCACTGAAAACAGAACAAGAATGGACAACACTACCCTCTGCTCACTCCTTTCCTGTAAATTAAACTATACAGTCCAGCCCACACATATGCTCCATCCAACCCTGTCTCCTAAAAATTACGTTCCCACAGAACTAAACTGCACTCTCAATTACGTTTAGCTAGAAACATTTTTTCTCCCACGTTACGTTTGTTATGAACGTATCTTAAATACGTTTCTTTTCTACATATCTTTGCCATTTATTGTCTTGCTTATAATAATGATAATAGTCATTTATAATATAATTTAGAGCACACATTTGAAATCGAGAATCGGGCTCGATACATGGTAACATTTAAATCAGTAGGCAAGGCTGTATTTCGCCAGCTGTTACTCTCATGAAAATAATAGTTTTAACATGCCAAAAAGCTGCTGTGTCGTTTATTGCACCTCAAACATTAAAACAAATCCAGAGTTACGTGTTTCTGTACTTCCTCTAAGAAGAAAGGACAGTAACAGAAGATCTCTGTGCCTTCAGGCTTGATCGCCGTTCAAATGACAGTGTTGGTTCCCCAAAAGTGGGCGGGGCTGTAAAGTGACGTAGATTTTACTCTCATCTATTATCAAAACCATTCTATTTATTCTAACGTAAATTACATGCTAGTGTTTTATCTTTTTATTTAGCGATTTGTTGTGCATGTTTAACTGGGAATGTTTTCATGTTCGTTGATTGGATGTTTTAGCCGCAATGCACGTTGGGATGTGGTGTTAATGCGATATGATATCCGAAAACAATTCAGAGTTTAGGATGTCCGAAGACACGACACTACCCATAATCCCCAGCTATCGTTTGGGACTACAGTCCCGTTGACAAACCCCATGATTAATCTTCAAGCTATGGGATTGGATGTTGGAGTGGCAAGGTTACACCGAGCGTCAAGCTCTTTGAAATGGAACGAAACCACGGCAGACTATTCAAAACTGGACTCGAACGCCCCCCCAGAACTACACATGCTGGCTATTGTGTTTCGCAACATGTTCTCTATGGCACGTCCTCTGGGAATTGTAGTTTTAAAAGACGTTTTCATTTTTCCCAAAATAGAAGTTGACAGTATTAAACTGTGTACAGCCGTGGAGGTTAGGCGATAGGAAACAATATTGGTGTGTACAAATTTAAAACATGTAATTACGACATGGGTGAAAATCGCTTGTATCCATAATGGGAAGCATTAATATATACCCACATGAAAGCTCATTGTTACTTTGTAATTCTACTCCACTACAATTCAGAGGTGAACCAGGTATTTTACTCCACTACATTTATTTTAGTTACTTTGCAGATTCTGATTAATGATGTGAAATATAAACAACCCTTAAAGCAGACTTTAGTTGCACCTGAGTAAAATTCAGGAAGGTGATTGTCAAGTGCCAACAATCAGGAGAGATATTTGATAGTTGGTGCTTGAGAAGACTAAACATTTATCTGCAGATCTCTATAAAGTATATTCATTAATCGTTATTCTCTACTAATCGTTAATTAAAAACTGTATAAAGGCTATTTTGCACATCCCTTTCAAGATTTCAAGATTTTCTAAGGTTTATTGACATATCATAAACACAACTATGGTGTAGTTATGCAATGAATGAAAAACTTGGGTCACAGGTTCCTCAACAGTGCATTACAAGACATCTATCAATATGTGTGTATACCTCCACCATTACACTGTCATATTCTGCACATTTATTATACTATCTACATAAGAGTATAATTAATGTGTATAATATCAGTTAAATAAGTGCCTCAACATAGTTAACATTGCAGGAAAGCAACATATTAGACGTTAAGTACTTTGTCAGGCTTATATATATATATATATATATATATATATATATATATATATAACTGTAGATAGATACCCACAAAGCTTTTTTCTTATTTGAAAGAAGACCTTAACCTAAAGTATTTTTTAATGTGTTAATAAAGGTTAATTAGTTTGTCTGTTTTGCACATCCTCATATTAATATCTTTGTACATCCAGCACTAAACTGTTTTATTGTAGAGATCACTTACAGTATCTTCTTGATTTTTTATATTCTATATTTCTATCATTGACCTTCTACTTTCCCCCTATGAAAGTATGTACTCTTAATATTTTATTCATCAAATAACATTATTCAACAAAAATAACATTATTTAACAAAAATAATTCAATAGCGTGCTTTAACCACTAGGTGGTGCACACAAGGTACACACACAATACTAATAATAACTTTGTATTATTAGTGTAGGACACTTATGTATGTATAACATCTGAAGATGTGTAGTTGTATTCATGTTTTTACATAATTTACAGGATATTGCTATAGTATTTGTCATGTTTTACTTCTACACATTAAGATCTGATTTGTAAAACATCACAGACAGAAAGGTATATCCGTCATTTAATGGTAAGCTAGTGAAATTCTGATTCCATAGATGTGTCTCCCATCACCCAAATCCCCTGACTATTCTCTCAACTCAGTATTTACATTCTTATATTCCAAGAAAATCAGTAATATCTTTAAAAACTACAAGTCCTTTTCTATCAGCTGTGCACCGTTATGGTGTGAATATAACCTATCTACCAATTGGATCAAATATAAAAGTCAGCCGAATTAGTGTTGATACTGCAAGGAGACGTATTTTGTGAAAAGAAATGTAAGATGTTGTTTAATTGTTGATATATTTATGATCCAAGTCACATATTCAGTTTTGGCGGCAGTTCTTCAAGTTTGTCCAGAAGTCCAGAAGAAATCAGGGCTCTATAAATAAATATCTACGGCAGATATGTAATATTTAATGCAGCCAAACCGTGTATTACAAAGGCGTTATGTGATGATTTCCAAAGAGAAAAAGAAGAACACTCGGAATAAAGTATTATTTAATTGTTTTAAATGTTTTCGGATTCATATTGCATTAACACCATTTCCCAACGTGCATTGCGGCTAAAACATCCAATCAACGCGCTTCAAGCTGAGGATCTTGGGTAATCAGTTCAGTGGGTTTGTGGTGTGTATCGCTCGATCACTAAACTACAATTCATTTAACTTATTTTCTTCCAAAAGTTAATTATCCAAAGCCTCTGTACACCCCCCTCTATTTACATGTAATGGTTTGGTCCGCCTCCGCCTCCAAACGGCACTTCTAGCAGAGAGTGAGAGCATGTGAGGAGCAGGGATGCTAGTACTTACGTGTGTGCCATGTCTCAACGACTCACAAAGTCAGGCTTTCAAAAGAAAAGAAAAGGAGAGAAAGACAAGAGAGAGGGACTAAAGGGCGACAGTATGTCACCCAGTATTTCAAGAGAAAAGGTGGGTGTGGTCTATGAGTGTGGAAATTAGTCTGTTAGCTAAGCGTAGTCCTTTGTAAATAATAATTGTTATGTTGTTTTTTTTACTAAGCTGACATTAAGTACTGTTAATATCTATATAGAACATGCAGAGGTTTTTAATTTCACTTTGAAGGAGGTGAGCAGCATTGTGTGAATTACATGCCACTTAACATATCTGAAGGGAGACTGGAATACAATATATATCAATCAAAAAGCTAACATCTCATTTCAATTATACATTTCAAACACAGTATTTTCCACATATTTAAGTTATATTATTAGATTGATGCATTCGTGTTGAGAATGTTCCATTCAAAAATGTTATTATTAAAAATGCATTTACACCATAAAAGATGACTATTGAGATCTATTGTCAGGAATGTTAGTCTTATGTATGGCCAGAGGCAGGCCCGGACTGGCCATCGGGAGAACCGGGAGGTTTCCCGATGGCCTGGCCTGCTAAGTGGCCTGCTGGCTTGAGGATTTTTTTTTTTATGTAGGTATTGTGAACGCAACGCTGCGCAAATGTGGGTCTGACTCTGCCTCGCAGAGGGTGACTGGCGGTCTCCATGATGTGGCCTGCCGACATGGCCACTTTCATACAGATCATACCATCGATTGGTCTCTGTGTGTCATTCAAGCTCTGGAGGGTGTGTGTTATGTGTGGCGCGAGCGAGTGAGATAAAGCGCGCGCACCGGTTACGTGTATTGTTGTTGTTAGCATCTGGTGCTAGCTAGCTGCGCTAACAGATATAAGGAGCAACAACAAGGTGGAGGAGAGTCCTCTCCAGTCAGACTGAGAGATGATAACTACAGCTCAGGTGAGGTAAAGGACTCTCTGAGTGTTTAGATAGTTAACTTAGTCTAAGTTATCTCTATGGGTCTCAAACGGTTGGTCACCATTATGTAAACACATATTTCAATTTGATAGGTAAACTATTAAAACTACTCTTTGCTTCTGCCTCAAAGAGGAGAATTTAAGAGAGGGGGGAGACAGGAGAGGCTGGTTCAGGAGCACAGACACACTCACAATATAAATGAACCAAAAACACATAAATAAATAAGTTTCAATGTTTTTCATATTGGATATGGTATGTTATTGGTTCTGGCCATGTTTTTATGATTTTATGATATTTAAATGTTACAGTTATGTTTCATATGGGTGTAGTCTCTTTATTTCCCCTCAAAATGCACCAGATTGATGCATTTAAGTCCAACATTTAAATTTTACCGGGAAGTGGGCATGCCCCGGACCCCCCAATAGGATTTGAGGTCCACCCCCACTTAAAATATGTTCATAGGTTCCTAAATAGATTTGCACATTTTTTTAAATAGTAAACCCATGTCCATATGTTTATTTTGGGTAGTAGATTTAGAGGGCTATCACTATAGGCAGCAACGCTGTAAAAATTGACAAATAAATTCAGCAAAATGGCACAAAAAACTGGTAGTGGCCTGGCTGGGTGTATAATTCCCGGCCTGACTTATTGTCCCAGTCCGGCCCTGGCCAGAGGGCAGGGACCTATAAAACACATTTACTACCCAATAGCATTGTGAGGCTGACCAAAAGGACCTTTTGACTATGTAAATGTAGTCTTTTAAAAAAACAAAAACATTGACTGACTTTTTTGGATAGCTTAAAGCAGGGATCACCAACTACATTTGTCCAAGGGCCGAAAATGTATCTAATAGACACTATCGCGGGCCAGCGGGGGGGGGGGCTGAATACATGCTCTGAAAGTAATCAGAATACAGTTACGTGTCTTAAAAAAGTAACGTGTTCAGGTTACTTTTAGAATACTTTGAAATTTCTTTTCCATAACAGATGGGTGTTTTGGTAAACAGGAGACACTTGTTTTACTGTTTTAATGGCTTATCAAGAACTCACACACAACATCTGGTGTCATCTGGACAGTCTCTCATCTGCACCCCACATACAACACATCACCCGGACTGCATTCTCCTACTGTAAACCTTTCCTAGAATATGTTATGAATTGCAAGGTGTCCTTGGGTGCATTGAAAGGCGCCCCTAAATAGAATGAATTATCATTATTATTATTATTTTATCTGAAACGATGTATGTAATAACTTTTAAAACTGTTTCCAGTCACTTGCCCCATGCATTCAGCAGCAGCAGCCATTCACTTTGATTTGATCCCGTTATAAATGTCATCATTTCGACAATAAAGAAATGCTACATCAACGTTATCTTGCACATTTTATCTAACCATCTCCGTTTCTAACTTTCAATATATTTTAAAAGAGATCTCTCTCTTCATCTGCGTGCGGGGGCGGGGGGCCTCACACACACTGCATCTCTCTCTCTCACAGACACGCTGCAGCGCTGTGCAGTGTGCACACAGTTCTGCCGGTAATGAATATTACATTTTGTGAGGAAACTTTTCCACCAATAATTCCAATAAGTATTCCAAAATGTATTCACTTCAGGTTTACGAAAGTAACTGTAATCAGATTACTCGTTTTCAAATGTAACGCCAGCTGAATACAGTTAGCCTACTTGATTTCTGTATTCTGATTACGTAACGCCGTTACATATATTCCGTTACAACCCAACCCTGCTTCTAGGCTACTGTCCCGCAGCTCCTGCCTCTCTGTTGGACTCTGTCGCAGCAGGGCTGCTGCTGTGGTGCGGAGCGCACAAAGCAGACTCTTCACAACAAGGCTCACTTCTTCTTCTTCAAGGAAGGGAAGGTTTCGCAGTACGCAGTCTACAGTCCCGCAGCTGCTGCCTCTCTGTTGGACTCCGGTACTGCACCTTACTCACGAGACGTTGTAAAAAAAAAATGGGTGGGGGGCGAAGCCAACGCCACAGTCACCCCCGTCTGCGGGCCGGATGAGAATGTCCGGCGGGCCGGATGTGGCCCGCGGGCCGCCAGTTGGTGGTCACTGGCTTAAAGTAATGTTGTAAAATTACAACCGGGGGCCTTATAGGGTTAAGGGCTATTGTTTATTGTTATTTACTTTAAGATGTTTATTCTTAACCAATAATTACATTTAAAAACTCTTATTTAAATGATGTGTGTGTTTCCTGATGATACACTGAGAGAATGAGCTCATAGGGCTGCTGATCACCATAAGCTAAACAGTCTGTATATTGCATTACATTTGTATAATGTAAGCTTCGTTGATACTTTGCCTGTGGGAATACGAAAAAAAATAGTTAGATATACTGAATATTATTTGATCTATTCCACCACTAGCTTAATCCCAAATAATGTAGAGGTGTGTTGTAGGTGCCTTAAATAACCCCTTGTTTTCTAGAGAGATGTATTTTTATGTTCATATAATAGTGATTTCAATGCCACCCCAAAATGATCACTGGTTCATCCTGGCCACCACTGAAAATGTCCTGGCTCCGCCACTGCCCTTATGAGCACCCAGGCAGTGTGTGAGTCAGATTGGACCATTAAAATGGTTAATGGACTGCATTAATATAGCACTTTTATAGTCTTAGTGAGATCACTCAAGTGTTTTACAACATAGGCCAGCATTCACCCATTCACACAGAGAGACCATCATCAGGAGAGATAAACACTCGCACACACTGACACAGGAGTCATTTGGTTCAGTGCCTTGCCCAAGGACGTTGAATGAAAGGATCGAACCGCCGACCTTCCGATTAGTAGACGACCTCTGCCACAGCTGCCCACATTATTGGATGATATAGTCTGAACCCCTGTTGACGGAAAATCCTTGATTAATTAAATTCCCTTTCAAATCATCATCAAGTAAAAAAACTAATATTTGTTGGTTTGAGCCTATAAATGTCTTTAACCTGTTGAGCCCCAAGCCTGTTTTTGAAGTCTCAGACTCGAAAATGACATTCCCAGAACAAATAAATAACTTCCCTTCTAAAAGGGGTAAATTAATAATCTTTTTCTCAAAGCAATGATAAACCTGTGAGTTGGATATAGAAAAGTCAGAATCAATATAGAATTTTTTTATTTTAAAGTCAATTCCGATTGAACATAGTACAAACATGTAAATTATAGTATGCGTCCAAAAAAAACAACATTACTTATAGTGAAAACCACCCTTGAATGATGGGATAGTAGACTAAAAGCTTTAGGAATCCAAACTATAACATATAATAAGTACCCTGTATCAAGATTGATGCAAAACAAGTGACATTTGACATTTTTAGAGAGGTTTAGCAACAAAAAAAAACACTTCTGGGGTCATTTGGGTGGATTTGCCATCTCTGGCCCTCCTTGGTCGATTTTGATGATTGATACCTCTTTTGAACTGTTAGAGCCAATATAATCGAGGGGAAGTTGCTAAAAATCCGTCTAAACATTACCATTGGTGAATAGGGTGATGTATGCCCAAAACCGGAAGCTGGGTTGTAGCTCTCACACACTCAATATGAAATCTCCGTTTTTGAGGGTTTTTGACAAAAATTGAATGATGGACTATCAGTAATCATTTCAAAGACACTTTGGATTAACCTTCAGCAGCGTTTATATTTTAATGCCATTGAACACAACTTTTGATCAGAGAACAGCAAAGGTAAGAAATATTTGCCGCTTTGGCTCCGTAAAGCTACGTTGGTGTTGTCTGGGTTTGCCTTTGCTGCCTGAGTTCTGGTCGCACAGTGATGATACTTATACCTCTAGAATCACTGGAATCACAGCTTTAATCTGATAACCTGTTGTGCAGATCTGATAAATAATACAAATGTTCTACCGTGAGTTCTGTGCTAAGTGCGTTAGAATTGTTTCGCTCTGTGCTTATTCAGAGGCTTGGAAGGCTTCTCAATTCTCTAATTTCCCCTCCTCGACTCCTATCCTCGTGTCTTAGTCCCGCCCACAGGAGATGCGAGCGGAGGAGTCGAGGACGGGAACCGAGGAGAGAGGAGGGGAAGCAGCAGGCGGTTAGAGAAATGATAACTCCTCTCCTCCGAGCGGTCGTTTTAAAGAGATGTCCATTAATGATGACAGGAGGCACAGCAGCCCTCTGTCTGATGGACAGATGTGTTCATGATGACTTATATATTTACTTTTACAGTTTCATTCACAGTGCGGTATAATGAGACAATAACAGGCTACAGATGCGGACATATACACACATATATTTATATAAATATATACAATTTCAGAATCAACCAAGTATGAGAGCACTCTCATTATAACGTAACACAATCAGAGACTGGATATATCCCCCCCCCCCCTCTCTAGTCGCTGAAATGGGGAATTGAAATTACGGGCCAAAAGTTTTATTTACAAGTATTAAAAGTAAGCATAGGACACCAAACCAACTGAGACCTGTCTGTTCGCCGCATCTACGCACTGTACAACACACACTTACACACTGTACAACACGCACCTACAGCTCCTAAAGCATATAATATATCAGGATACAGCCGTTGTGTATTTTATTATGTGAAGCACTAAATGGTTTTAGAAAAATATTGACTCTTTGTTTGTATCTACTAGGGATGTAACGATACTAAAACCTCAAGGTACGATAATATCCTGATAACAAGTCCACGGTACGGTACGGTATGTATGCGATATTGAACAGACATTTTTTATTTTTTTTTATTTAAATTTAAAAATGTTTTACTTGGAAAAAATGTTCTTTATTAAATAATAAATGTGATTTGAACAGCATTTTAGTAGGATAGCAGTATTTTAAAGTGTCAAAAACAAAGTGACAGCAAACAGACTGGAACAAGAAAACCAGTGTTGTTGTACCTATAGTACTACCAAACAAAGTAGGCATTTTGTTTGTGCCACTGCATCATCAGACAGATTTTTAGGAATATGAGAATGTCCACATTTCACAGGTATTTATAAGCTGGGATGTTTGGGCATTTACAATATCCCCTGCTGTGGAAAAACCTCTCTCGCTTGGTACTGACGTTGATGGGACAGCAGTGGTTGCGTTAACCGCATATTTTTTTTAACAATGACGGAAAAAATCTGAAAGCAGTCTGTCATTTTGACAGATTAGAACAACTCAGAACAGCGCCAAAGCTTCCCCGCAGCGAGGCTCTGGTGTTATGCTGTGTTATGCATGCCCTCCAAAAGGAAGTGATATAGTTTTCCAAACCGCACTTTGATGTACAGATCATTGAAATGTCTGGGAGTTTTGCTTTACGCTGTGCGCGCTCCTGCGAGGTACATGCATATCTCGGTGGGCATGCATAACACGGCATAACACCGCCCCCCCCCCCCCCCCCGTTGACAGTTCACGAGCGTGTCAGTGCGGACACGTTAGTGGCAAGTTCAGACCAAGCCCCCCAGGAAGTGCGCCGGACTCTGAGGAAAATATTCGGTTGTGGCCAAACGCCGGTACTACACTTCCGTTAGATTGCTGGGCCCGGAAACACTTTTTCTCATTGACTTAAATTGGGAAAGAGTGGTCTGTAACTCATTGGATAATTTTTTTGAAACTAATTAAACTACCCAGTATGAACGTTTGTATAGCCCTTATTAAAAACATTCGGTCCTCAAGTTGTAAAATGTGCTCATAACGTTATTCTGAGAGTTATTTCCCTCTGCATTATGAACGACGCATCTAACCCACGGGACCGCGCCGCCCGGCACGTTCATGTTACGTGTTGAGTACTACATGCGTTTATCTTTACCCATGGATGCACAATAAGAACGGACCATATCGCCTTACTGCCAGCCCACGGAGCTGTATAATGGATATATTGCAGATGTTTGCCTGTAATAATGGATATATTGCAGATGTTGCTGTAATTCATCATTTGTAAAATATGATACTACATGGGCTGTATGATGTAAATCTTGTACCGTAAATGTTGTATTAAATAAAGTTAATATTACCGACGTAGGATTACGTCCCTGTAGCTTCTTATTGCACTAAGAGGCTTATTGTATATGTATATTATATATATATATTAATGCTGTCAAAATTATCGCGTTAACGGCGGTAATTAACTTTTTTAATTAATTGCGTTAAAATATTTAACGCATTTAATGCATGTGCAGAATGGCTCGCCCCATACATCCCACCAGTGGCAGCGCCAGGGTATGGCTAGAGTAGGCAAACAGCCATACCAAGAAATGGCTTAGCCCCACCATGAACAATTATGTTAAAGTAAGCAAAATAAAGTCCGCCAACTCGCGTGGAGTAAATTCCACAGACAGCAGTTAGTAAGATTGATTCAGTAGCCACTTGTCTGGAAATACCGAAGAGCAGAAAACGGTTTTGAAAACTTTTGTCACGTAGTGATCGTCTTCTTCATAGAACATCTTTGATAATGTCTTCTGGCCAATCAGAATCAAGATAACGGCGTGGTGTTGTTGCAGGAAGTCCCGACGGAGAATACTTTTGCTGTAGTACAGGGGTGCACACAACTGGTACGCAGGTTATGTGCGTAATCTGAAATGCCTACCGTCACTTGTGTCACAAAGCGCATTTGCATCTGAAGTCTTTACACTGGCTTCGTGTGTGTCAAAGAATATATTTCAAAATACTGCTGCTGGTTTATAAAGCTTTGAATGGTTAGGCCCAAAATACATTTCTGACCTCCTGCTAAATTATGAACCATCCAGATCTCTCAGGTCTTCAGGGACTGGTCAGCTTTCTGTCCCCAGAGTCAGAACTAAACATGGTAAAGCAGCGTTCAGTTATTATGCTCCAAATATCTGGAACAAACTCCCAGAAACCAGACTAAAGACTTTTCTTTTTGCCCCTGCTTTTAATTGAACTATTCATATCTTAAACTGCACTGTAACTTTTATCCATGTATTTTTTCTTTTAATGTTTATTATCTTTCTTTTTAATGACTGATTTTAAATGCCATTTTCTTAATGTCTTTCGTTTTTTATAAAGCACTTTGAATTGCCTTGTGTTGAAAGGTGCTATATAAAGAAACTTGCCTTGCCTTGTGAAAGAGTCGGTCTCCGTGAGCACAGACAGGGCTGCTGTTAACGTCGGTCTGTACAACGGAATTGTGCCAAAACTACGCCAACCGGCTGCGGAGGGAGACTCCCCCCCTTCACTGGAGAACTGCGCTAAATCACAACGTTCACACTCTGTGGTCACGAAGTACTCCACTAGCCGCCCCCCCCCCCCCCCCCTGTCGACTTTCCTGAAGGACTCCCCCGTTTATAGAAATCAACACGTAATGAATTAAGACCCCACGGTTTGATGATTGATAGGTGTGTGGGCTGTCTTTCATTTTGGCCATGGTGACTGCAAACTGTGCATGGGTGACTGCAAACTGTGCATTGTCTCTCCACCACTTCAAAAACAATACAGTTTTTGCCAACAAGGTGAGGCTTATTGACAGGACGAGATATAAATATACTGTTGGTACTTGTCAATGTATCTAGGTATTTAAATGTAGCCCTGTTTTATGTTCATGTTGTAACCTACTTGTTGCCATGTTGGACAGGTCTCTCTTGAAAAAGAGATCGATTATCTCAATGGGACCACCTGGTTAAATAAAGTGTTTTTAAAAAAATGAATGTCCTCGATGTGCATTTAGAGAAATGAGATGTCCTTCAACAAGACGCGCTGAAATCCATTTCCGGGTCACTACTGGAGGACCGAGGAGTCGAGGAGGGGAAATTAGAGAATTAACGAGAATTAAGAAGCCTTCCTGGTATTATCCTTGTGTTTGTTTCGGTAAAAATGGTTCATATCGTCAGTTAGCTGAGTTTCTTCCGTTAAGTGGGTATGACACATTAACCAGTTAAGCCCCATGCCCCCGCCGGTACCGGGGTCAAAACGCAACATATTACCAGAAACAGCGTCTGAGGCAGAGTTCCCGTTAGCCGTAATTACCGGACTACGACCGGTAAAATATGCTGAAGACCGGCAAATCTAATCTCTCCGGTCAAAGCGTCCGGTTCAAAATATATTTCCCCTTAGCGCAATACCGTGTCAGTTGCGCAACTTGCGCCACTTATGTGACAGACAAAAGAGTATGTGACAGACAAGAATAGTAAATTCTGTCTAACACGTAATGTGGAGAAAGAGATGTCCTGTATAGGTTGATTGTGCGTTGACCTGTTGGTAATGCCTCGGGGTTCCGGTGGGCATGTAAACAAATGCTGCGCTATACTTTGCAGCCTCACCCGGTTGCCATAGCGACGCTTATTGTTTAGGTGTCTTTTAATAAGCAGGTAGTCATATCATTAGCTAGAACTAGCTGGATCTGATCGATATGGACATAAACGCGAAGTAAAGTCTAATCTGAAGGGAGAGAGAGATCAGCTGCTGCTGACGAGTCGACACCAGCTCTGCATAATCACCTGCAGCGGTGAGCGGAACAAAAACACACACTTCAGGTTAGAATATCACACGTAGCTATTTTAATTACCTCCCAAACTACCTAAACTAGTTATAGATACGTTTAGTTTTACTGTCGGGTCACTCATTACTGATCCGCGAGCTGCATGATACTGGCGGGCTGCCAGGAGAAGGAGAGCGCTCCGTTTATTATTCCCGTGTTATTATAAATTACTGAACACTTTTGAATAGTTAATCTACTATAATTAGTTTGTTTAATATCGAATCATATCAATTTGTTTTAAAGCTCAATAAATAACTAAGAAGACCTTTGACCGGCGCTTTTTCAAATTGTGTCCGGAAGATTTAACATTAACGGACATGTTGACCGGCGAAAATATATTCTAACGGGAACTCTGGTCTGAGGCTTCTTAACATTTAACAAACTATGAATGTGTCATACCCACTTAACGGGAAGAAACTCAGCTATCAGACAATATTAACAATGTTTAGCTAAATGAAACACAAGGGTAATAATAAGCTTCTAAATTAGCCCTGAGTGAAAAAATGCTATCGCACTTACAGTAGCACAGAACTCACGGTAGAAATACTTTATTACTTATCGGATCTGCACAAACAAAATATCAGATTAAAGCTGAGATTCCACAGATTCTAGAAGTATTAGTATCATCACTGAGAGCCCAAAACTCGTGGCAGGGGAAGCAAACCCAGACAACACACAACGTAGCTTTACGGGACCAAAACGGAAAATAAGTCTTACCTTTGATGTTTTCTGATCAAAGGTTGTGTTCAATGGCATTAAAATGCATACAACGCTGCTGAGGTTAATTCCAATGTCTCTGTGTCACTTAATGAAATGATTACTGATAATCAATCTTCATATTTATGGCAAAAAGCGTAGTTTTCAATTTTCAGAGCGTAACATAGCTTTCGGTTTGGGCAAGCTTCGTGCGCATCACTCTCACTCCTCAGTGTAATGTGAATGTGGATTTATGATCCCCCCCTCGATTATATTGGCTCTAAAGATTAAAAGAGGTGTCAATCATCAAATCGACCAATGGGTTGCAGAGAAATGGCAAATCCATCCAAATCCACCCTAATGACCCCCAGAAGTGTTTATTTGTTGCTAAACCTCTCTAAAAAGGTCAAGGTCACTTGTTTTGCATCCAATCTTGATACAGGGTACTTATATGTTATAGTTTGGATTCCTAAAGCTTTTAGTCTACCATCCCATCATTCAAGGGTGATTTTCACTATAAGTTATGTTTTCTTTTGGACGGACACTATCATTTAGATTGTTGTTCAATGTTCAATCTGAATACTTTAAAGGTGCCATGTCATGCTTTCCGGTTATTACCCGTCCCTTTGTGTGTTATGAAGGTTTTATGCATGTAAACGGTGTGCAGAGTCAAAACCCTCAAAGTACTCCATGTAGGGAGTAAAACTCTAAAACAGAAAATACCTCCCAAAACGCCTCGTTGGAGATACGTCACTGTCCATTTGATTCTTCCGGGCACATCATGATGTCATGTCGTCCCCGGAACGAAATGGACCAATCCGTGGAGCCGTTACGTTACGGCCGCGGAGCCGTTACGTTAAGCCCCCGCTGATTGGTCCAAATTGACCAATCCACGGACTTCCTCACACACTCAGTGCATGCAGCTCTGCTGATCTCTCCTCCCTGGCTGCAGGCTGATAACAGACAGTTGGGATAGCGGCAAAATTCTCTCTGCAGACCCATTCTCACAGCGTTTATCAACCTTTTCTTACTCAATATTAAGCCACACTTATTGTTTTTACTTCGGCTGTGACTTTGTGTGTGCTCAGGGTGAGTTTGGCTGTGTTTGGCTGTGTATCGCTAAACAAGGAAATCACACCTCCACGGAGCTTAGCGCGATTCACAACGTCCCGACCAATCGGAGCACACTGGGCTCACAGGGAGGGGGGGGGGGGGCAAGAGCTGCAACGTGCCGTTTAGTGGAGAGAGTGAATACACATACTTTACAGAGATGCTGTACGCGAAACCAATGTGAGTTTGGAAAATTGCACAGTATAAATCTATTCTAGTAGACCTCAACAATGGAATTATGATCAGTGGAAATGGCCATGACATGTGACCTTTAACATTTAAAAATTCTATATTGATTCTGACTTTTCTATATCCAACTCACAGGTTTATCATTGCTTTTAGAAGTGAAGATAGTCATTTGTTCTGGGAATGTCATTTTCGAGCCTGAGACCTTAAAAAACAGGCTTGGGGCTTAACCAAGTGGCAAACTCTGAGGCAGAGCCGGGAGGCCAATAAGAAGTGCCTCAAACTGCAGTTCATCTAGATGCCAGTAGGAGCAGTCTGCAAAAGGGAGCAATTTCCATAGACCCCCGTGTTAAAATGCCAAACTTTACAGCAGAAATAAACATGTTTACATCGTGGTTCAAAAAACCATATTCTCTGTATAGTTAGATTCCCCCTTCATGACTATGGATTGGGAGGTGCATTTTTTTCTCAACTCATCTGTTTAATTAATATTCAGTCTTAAAGTCATGCATAAATTAGGGCGTGGTCACATTGAGTGACAGTTATGTCCAGTGACTGCTGCTGCTAGCTTCCCGTCTCTCTGCTAGCAGCTCCGTGATGCTACAGGGACTGCTCAGCTCATCCGGGGAACATAACTTGAACTCTGCCGTGTTTGTTGTTCGCTCTGCGGTTAAAACAGACGGTGTTTGAATGCAGTTTTGTGGTAAGTGACATTTGAGTACTTTATTTATGTGTTTATGATTTTAATCAGCTACGTAATTAATGTTAAGGCTTGGGTTAGCGTCTAAGTGAGTGGTAGCAAGCTACATCTGTGCTGACGATGCTAATCTTAGCCTCCAATTTAAAACGAAATAGAGAAGTGTTAACCGTTAAGTGGAATAATACTGTAGAACAGACGCCGACCTATACGGACCCAGACCTATAATCAATACATTAATAGGGGATTTCAATTTTGACGGGTCGATTCTATTTTAACCGCTGCCGACAGGGGACGAAAGAGACGAGTGAGCGATACAGGGAGAGAAACACAGAAGAAGAGATGAGAGCGCGGCAGAGAGAAGCGGAGAGGAAAGTGAGTGAAGAGAATAATTAGCGATACAGGGAGAGAAGCGGAGAGGAGAGTGAACAGGCGTGTTAGTGGCAGGCAGGGAGAGAGAAATTATTACACATGGCGCTCTCCAAGAAGAGGAAAGTGGACAGTGAGAACAGAGCTTTTAACCCTGAGTGGACTCATTCATGTTCATCCTGCCCACTGGGAGCACAGAACCAGTGTGTCTCATTTGTCCAGAGACCGTGGTGCTCATTAAAAGTGCCAACACGCCACTATGAGACAAAACACAAAGTATTTGACCAAACATTCCCTCTCAAGTCAGAACTGAGGTCACAAAAAATAAATATCATTCCAGTGCAGGCTAACCGAGGCTAACCAATGAGCACCTGCATGTGTGTATGAGAATGGCCCTGACACCATTTCAGCCCAGATTTAAACTCCTGGCAGGACAAGCTCAAGCTCAATTCTCGCACTGAATACAAAGAAGTGAGTGAGGGACTGCAATATAAGAGGGAAAGAAAGAGAGACTTTAAAATTGTATAATTATGATGATGTGTAAAGACTGATATTATTCTATAATCGTCTGAAACTGTTAAGTCATGATGTGAAACGGTTAACAAAGAAAAAGGGACACTCAAGCTGCTGCTACACTTTATTTTATTTATCTAAAATGAAGCACTTTTAAGATGCACACATTTTCAAAAGCTATTTATTTTCTCTATTTTATTTTACCCGAGAGGAACATTACACGTATCCACAGTATTTTACTGTATATCTGTATAGTTCAATGTTAATTAACAATACATATTGTTGTTTATGAATTGTACTTTCTTTATTTGATTTGCAGTCAGTTGTTGATTACATGAGACGTTGATAAAGCTACAGGTCACTTCAATATATATCACACTAATTCAGTGTTTCTCAAACTTTTTCATAACAAGGACCACTTAACCAATAAAAAAAACACTCGCGGACCACCTAACTCCACAAATATCCCAAAACACATTGTTTTTTACAAATCGCCTGAAAATGGTACAAACAAGTGGCAACATGTGTGATGAAGGTGTTTATATCATGCAATTGAAAGTGAAACTTAAGCTCGCTCCATTGCGGAGATATTCCCGCGAGAGTGCGGAAAACTTGAATTAATTAATTTATTTCAAATGTGAAATTTTACCAATATACTCACGGACCACCAATATACTCCGCGGACCACACTTTGAGAAGCACTGCACTAATTCATAATGCAAGTTTTTGCTGTTCCGGCCCTTTGCATGGGGAGATTTTCTCTAACTGGACCTCGTTGAATTTTAGTTGAATACCCCTGCTGTAGAAGAAACGGCTTCTGTTTGAGGTTGGTAAAATAAGGATATCCTTGTAACTTAGAGAGATATTTTATTATGTAGGTAACTGTATGCATCGCTAAGGTTAATTTAAATTCGCTATGCTCGCGTATGTAGACAAGTTAACATCAACGTATTGTTGAAGAGCAGCATAGTTTATGTGAAATCAACCTCACAATAAGATGTGTGTATATTACAATTATTAATGTCATATTTCAAGATGATTACTTAGATATTACAATATGGTTGGTTGAGCTGGAGTTCATTATTGAGCTTACACGTTAACGTCAGTCATATCTGAAGAACAAACTCAAACCTTGTTTTTTTTAATTAATTATATTACCAAATTGTTATCAAATAAATAGTAAACATTGGTAATAGTAATGCTTGCTATTTATTTGATTTTCATTACACTTGTGAAACCGACTAATTGTGGCTGTAGAACGTGAACATCTTAATGCCTGCATTTAAGGACGATGAATAGCATAGTCCAGGGATGCCCAAACTTTTTTGAACCGAGAGCTACTTTTAAAGTTGCCAGTCTGCCGAGATCTACCAGTCCAAATAGAGAGACGTAGCCATTACCGACAGCCTACTACCAGGTAAATACACACTTCTACTTGTATAAAACTGACCTTTGTACGATTAATACCTCGTAAAATACTGCAGATCCTTTATCTTATCTCTTTCTAATCTACACACAAGTATTTAACTGAAGTTACACAACAGTATTGTTGATACAGAGTTGGAGTTTATTCACACGTCACATACTACAGTGGGTAATGTTTTCAAGAAACATTGAACAGTGCTGCCACATATGACACAGGAAAAAAAGAAAAGACGCTGAACCCTTTCTTTGCCATTATATAAAAATAGTGTTGCTACAAAAGTATAAATTAGGCTTACTAATAAGACAACTCAGATCTGAAGCTACACAGGAATCTGCTGCCAAAGTGCAATAAATAAGACAAAATGAATAGAATCAAACCCTTTTTTGTTGCATTTTAGTAGAGTATAAAAATAAATGCCTTTAAAATAGGATGCAAGCAACACTAGTTTCTTAACCATCCATCCATCCATCCATCTTCTTCCGCTTATCCGTGGTCGGGTCGCGGGTGTAGCAGTTCCAGCAGAGAGCCCCAAACTTCCTTTTCCCTGGCGACATCAACCAGCTCTGACTGGGGGATCCCAAGGCGCTCCCAGGCCAGCGAAGAGATATAATCCCTCCACCTGGTCCTAGGTCTACCCCTTGGTCTCTTCCCAGCTGGACGTGCCTGGAACACCTCCCTAGGGAGGCGCCCAGGTGGCATCCTAACTAGGTGCCCGAACCACCTCAACTGGCTCCTTTCGACGCGAAGGAGGAGCGGCTCAACTCCGAGTCCCTCCCGGATGACCGAACTTCTCACCTTATCCCTAAGGGAGACACCAGCCACCCTGCGGAGAAAACCCATCTCGGCCGCTTGTATCCGCGATCTCGTTCTTTCGGTCATGACCCATCCTTCATGACCATAGGTGAGGGTAGGAACGAAAATGGCCCGGTAGACAGAGAGCTTTGCCTTCTGGCTCAGCTCCCTTTTCATCACAACGGTGCGGTAAAGCGACTGCAGTACCGCTCCCGCTGCTCCGATTCTCCGGCCCATCTCACGCTCCATTGTTCCCTCACTCGAGAACAAAACCCCGAGATACTTGAACTACTTCACTTGGGGTAAGGACTCATTCCCTACTTGGAGTGGACAATCCATCGGTTTCCTGCTGAGAACCATGGCCTCAGATTTGGAGGTGCTGATCCTCATCCCAGCCGCTTCACACTCGGTTGCGAACCGATCCAGTGAGTGCTGAAGGTCGCAGACCGATGAAGCCATCAGAACCACATCATCTGCAAAAAGCAGTGGTGCAATCCTTAGCCCACCGAACTGCAGACCCCCCCCCCCATGACTACGCCTCGAAATCCGATCCATGTATATTACAAACAGGATTGGTGACAAAGCGCAGCCCTGGCGGAGGCCAACCCTCACCGGAAATGGGTCCGACTTACTGCCGAGGACCCGGACACAGCTCTCGCTTTGGGAGTACAGAGATTGGATGGCCCTGAGTAGAGACCCCCTCCCCGAGGAGTAGTGTGATGCCTCTGTAATTGGCACACACCCTCTGGTCCCCCTTTTTAAAAAGGGGAACCACCACCCCGGTCTGCCACTCCTTCGGTACCGTTTCCGACTTCCACGCAATGTTGATGAGACGTGTCAACCAAGACAGTCCCTCAACACCCAGAGCCTTCAGCATTTCTGGGCGGATCTCATCCACCCCCGGGGCTTTGCCACTGTGGAGTTGTTTAACAACCTCAGTGACCTCCCCCCGGGAGATTGGTGTTGATCCCCCGTCATACTCCAGCTCTGCCTCTAACATAGAGGACGGAGTTGTCGGGTTCAGGAGTTCCTCAAAGTGCTCCTTCCAACGCCCTAACACTCCATCAGTTGAGGTCAACAACGTCCCATCCTTACTGTACACAGCTTGGATGGTTCCCTGCTTCCCCCTCCTGAGGTGTCGGACAGTTTTCCAGAACAACTTTGGTGCCGCCCGAAAGTCCTTTTCCATGTTTGCTTTGCCTCGGCCACGGCTGAGGCTGCTGCCCTTCGGGCCTGTCGGTACCTTGCAACTGCCTCGGGAGTCCCCCGGGATAACAAATCCCTGAAGGCCTCCTTCTTCAGTCGGATGGCTTCCCTGACCACCGGTGTCCACCAGGAGGTTCGAGGGTTACCGCCCCTTGAGGCACCTAGGACCTTGAGACCACAGCTCCCCGCCGCGGCTTCGGCAATAGAGGCTTTGAACACCGACCACTCTGGTTCAATGTCCCCAACCTCCACAGGAATGCCCGAAAAGCTCCGCCGGAGGTGTGAGTTGAAGGCCTCCTGAACCTGGGCCTCCTCCAGACGTTCCCAGTTCACCCGAACTACACGTTTGGGCTTACCAGGTCTATCCAGAGGCTTCCCCAGCCACTCGACCCAACTCACCACCAGATGGTGATCAGTTGACAACTCCGCCCCTCTCTTTACCCGAGTGTCCAAAACATACGGCCTCAGGTCCGATGATACGATAACGAAATCGATCATGGACCTTCTGCCTAGGGTGCTCTGGTACCACGTACACTTATGAGCATCCCTATGTTCGAACATGGTGTTTGTTATGGCCAATCCATGACTAGCACAGAAGTCCAGTAACAAACCACCACTCCGGTTCAGATCAGGGGGGCCGTTCCTCCCAATCACGCCCCTCCAAGTGTCTCCATCATTGCCCACATGTGCGTTGAAGTCTCCCAGCAAGATTAAAGAGTCCCCTTCAGGAGCCCCATACAGGACTCTTTCCAGGGTCTCCAAGAAGGCCGTATACTCTGAACTGCTGTTGGGTGCATAAGCACACACAACAGTCAGAGTTTTCCCCCCCATAACCCGCAGGCGTAGGGAGGCAACCCTCTCGTCCACTGGGGTAGACTCCAACAACGAAGCACCCAACCGGGGACTTGTGAGTATCCCCACACCCGCCCGGCACCTCACACCTTGAGCAACTCCGGAGAAGAATAGAGTCCAACCCCTATCCAGAAGTAAGGTTCCAGAGCCGACGCTGTGCGTAGAGGTGAGCCCAACCAGATCCAACTGGTACCGCTCCACCTCCCGCACAAGCTCCGACTCCTTCCCCCCCAGAGAGGTGACGTTCCACGTCCCCAAAGCCAGCTTCTGTCGCCCGGGTCTGGTCCGTCGAGACCCTCCGCTTTCACTGCCACCCTTCTGGCAGCGCACCCGACCCCATCGCTGTTTCCCGTAGGTGGTGGGCCCGCGGGACGGAGAAGCAGAGGTGTTGCCCACGTTGCCTTTTCGGGCTGGCCGGGCTCCGTGGCAAGCCCGGCCACCAGACGCTCGCCGACGAGTCCTCCTTCTGGGCCTGGCTCCAGAAAGGGACCCCGGGCTTCCTCCGGGCCGGGTATCCTCACTTCTTGTGTCGTCTTTCATGAGGTCTTTTTGAACCAATCTTAGTCTGGCCCCTTGCCTGAGACCAATTTGCCATGGGAGACCCTACCAGGAACACAAGGTTCCAGACAACACAGCCCCCAGGTTCATCAGGGCACACAAAGGGTTTCTTAACCTGAATTGATAATAGACTATAATCAATTTAAGATTGCATTCTTATACCATTTTGTCCAATAATTATAATGAATAAGTTCAAACCAACTAAAACTTACAGCTGATTAATAACGGTATCTAACTTGAGTTTTTATTATATCAAAAACCTGTTGAAATGCTACTGTTATTTGTACTGTCCCCCAAAAGTGCGCCGGCAGCTTCCAGGAATGCTTCTTTCACAACTTCGCCATCTTTGAAAGACTTCATGTGTTTCGCAAGAACGTGATAAGATGCTATGGTAGCAGCCTTGCTCTTGTTGTTGGGCCTGGTGAAAATGGACTGCTGTGCATTTAGCTGTCCTTTCAGGTCCCTCCCCTTTTGGGAGCGTAGGGCAGAATTAGGAGGGAATTCCGTCTCGTAGCGTGTGTGCACTGTTTTGAAATGCCGCTCCTAAATTACCCTTCTTCGATAAAGCCACGCTCGCATTGCAGATGAGACAGATGGACTTTGAATTGGAATAGATAAAAATAACCATCCTCCCACTCAGAGTGGAAATGATATATTTTGGGCTCTTTTGCTTCTGCCATAATTGCGGTCTTGTGTGTGTGCGGACTGTCACTCCTGTTGACACGGACAACGTCAGCGAAATAATGCCCACTGCCCACCAGCCACGCCCCGACACATGGGGTCACGCCGGCCAATCACAAAGCTTTGATGCGTTCAAGTGCATTATTCTGGCATAGGAAGATTATGTTATATGACATTAACGATAAAACAGTATATTGTTGTTCTATTTTTAGACATCTCGCGACCGACTGGGAATCTCCCCCATCGCGATCGACTGGTTGGGCACCCCTGGCCTAGTCAATGCTTTAGGGATGATTTGTTAAAAATATTAGATCAGGCGTTATGTGTGCTTCAGTTGTTTGTACACATGGTACTTTACATATATATCTGTTTGTCTAAAGCAGGGGTGGGGAACCTCCGGCCTCCGGGTCGTATACGGCCCGCGAGACAATTTGGTACGGCCCTCGAGGTAATTTATAAACACACGCAAAAAATAAAAAAATGTAAGAAATCTAGACCGCAAAAAAATTAAACAAGCGAGTGCCTGTTTTTCCTGGCCAAAGTCAGGGTCCTTGAACACAACACAAGCCTAACGTGTCATCACGTGGTATATGTCTCGACTGACAGGGGTGCAGTTCGCCACTCCAGCACTTCAGAAATTGCAGAACCCATAAGGAGCCGTACACATGCCGCAGTTTCTGCGTGTCTGTGTCTTTAGCTGAAAACCCAGTGGCGACTGTTAGAAATTAAAATCAATGTTTTGATGGCATAATGTACCTTAAACAAACCGTCAGTTTAAATGCTGTTTTATACTGAAAAACCAGAAGTTCTTGTGCACAACCAGTTGTTAAGCTTTTATTCTGAAAATCCTTCATCTCCGGTTAGCATTTAGCATGAGGCTAATATACCATTTACTATAGAGGTGAATTTAGCAGCGATATGATATGATGTTGCACACCGAAACCTACTGATTTCAACACTGCAACTACAGACGTCGAGATATTATTATTGTTGAATATTAAATGAAGGTACAGTTTATTTGTGTACGTTATTGTTTACAGATGTGGGTAGCATGTGACAACATCAGGAACGACCGGAAACCAAGCTGCCGTGAAGTTTCCTGTATTTTTTGGAGTATTGATTACAGCGTTTGGAATGTGTTAAATGAAAAGTCATGAAGGAGTTAAGGAAGAGAAAAGGCGTGTTTAGATATATTGAATGTACGATGTCTGTATCCTCTGATATGCATAACAACGGACATTAAAACGTTGGAGAGCCGGCCCGCAGGGAGGAGCCAGCGGAGGATATAAAAACAGTGGGACCTGAGGGGTTCGGCCTCTTTCTTCACCTGCCAGAGCCAGAGGCACAGCTGCTTTTCTGTCGAACAATATTCTGTTTGTAACATAACCGCGCCTTTATTTTTAATTAAAGTACCAATTTGAAACCATCTCAGAGACTCCATTTAGTCTCCTTTTTAAGCTTCTCTCCTGGACGCGAGAATAACCAACACAGATAACACGATCTGTTCATCTGTCATACTGATCATACAGTCAATAACATTGTTGTTATTAGCATCTGGTTAGCTAGCTAACGAATATAAGACGCTTTTCTACAACCAGTGAGGTAAAGCAGTGGTTCTCAACTGATGGGTCGCGACCCAAAAGTGGGTCGCGGACCCGTTTGAAGTGGGTCGCAGATGTGTGAGTGAACAAAAAAAAATGGAGGGGAAATGGGTCAAACTTTTATTTTGAAGGCCCGATTTTCTAACGCTGTGCATGCAGTAGGCGTTGGACTGGAAGTACCGGAGACCATGAACGGTTTTGAAAACTTCTGTCACGTAGTGATCATCTTCTCAATAAAACATCTTTGCTGATGTTTTTCCGAGTCTTCTGGCCAATCAGAATCAAGATTGTTGCCGGAAGTCCCCACGGAAAATAACTTTGCGGTATAACTATTCTTTATAAATCCATGGGTACAACTTCAGATAAAAATGAACACATAATGAAATATGACCCCCAGTTTGATGATTGACAGGTCACAGAACAATGGGGGCTATTTACCCTTACCCACAATTTAAAGTAATTCACACAGACCATCTCCTCTTTACTCTTCTCTCTGTGAGGAGCAGCAAGCTGTCAGAACAAAGTGAAAAACAAACAATGGCATAAAATATTATTAATATGTCGGGTAGTAATAGATTTATTTATTTTTTTATCAGAGTGTACCAGAATGGGTAGTTTATGTGTTAGTTTTCAGCATGTGTGCCTTTTTATGTTATACATTCAGCTTTGATTCCATCATCTCATTAAACCTTATTTAAAAGCATACTTTCCTTCTGTGAAGGGATATATGCACTGTACTTCACTTTAATTAATAATGTATGCTGAAAAGAGTATATTTTACTGCACGATTTTTTGTTGAATAGATTTGAGTGGTTCAAAATGTCGGGTCGCGATCTATTGACTAAGGAAAAAGTGGGTCCCGAGGCCTGACCAGTTGAGAACCACTGAGGTAAAGGCACATCTTTATATGATCATTATAGTTATAAAAAAATAAGAGAATAAAGTATAGGTTATAAAATACTATATGACCGTAAAAAAAAGTTGTTATTAATAAAGAAGTATACAGTTTGAAAGGGGAGTGATTTGTCAAATATTCATAAAGAAAAATAAATCTGCTTCCAGTTCTGTTTAATATGGGTGTTGAAAGATGTATCCATAGATCTCCTAATTTTGCTCTCAAAGTGCACCAGATTGATGCTTTTAACTTCAACATTAAAAAAAAAAATCTTCCCGGGGGAGCATGCCCCCGGACCTCCCTAGAGAAGGTTAGGTCCCCCCCCCACTTAAATCATGTTCACATGGATAGGAAACGAAATACATTTGCACACATCTTGTGTCCATATGTTTCTGTTTTGGTGGTCATGCCACACAGTGCACGTGCATGCATACGCAAGTCATGGTGAGATATCTGGATTAAGAGGTTGTTTTTTCTTTGCACAGAATGAAATGAATGTGCTGTGATTTTAGTTTTTTTAAGCAGAGGTCAATAATTTGTACGGCCCTCTGAGGATATTGTAAAAATTGAAATGGCCCTTGAGAGGAAAAAGGTTCCCCACCCCTGGTCTAAAGTGTCCAGGTGATGCAGACAGGCTGGACTAGAGAGTGAGAGACAGAACTGGACTCCTCACAGCAGTGAACTTCAGCACAGGTACAAAGACTCTTTTTTTCATACTGTTCAAAGAATCAAGAAAGATATTGGTTTAAATGAATGAAGTATTGACTTTAATACACTGATATATATTCCATTAAACAATACTAAATACTAGATCACCTACACATCAGTGAAGTTGAGGGGTTTTTCCATACAAAACGTTACATTTAGATGTTAACAAGCAATATGACTGTCAACTTTCTAATGTAATGTATTGAAGGCAAAGATATTTAACACATAGTGAGAACTGCTACTATTTATCTCTCAATATTGTCTGAAAAAAACGTGGTAAAAGTTATTCTTTCAGTGAGACAACAGAGCAAGCTTCTACAGTTGCACTACGTTTAGATAACAGTTAAATATTATTTTGATAATAACATATATTTCAATGTTGATGAACTTCATACTGTTCATTCATAATCGAATCTAATCTTACGAAGCCACTCCTTCGTTGCCCGAGCGGAGTGTTTGGGATCATTGTCATGCTGAAAGACCCAGCCACGTTTCATCTTCAATGCCCTTGCTGATGGAAGGAGGTTGTCACTCAAAATCTCACGATACATGGCCCCATTCATTCTTTCCTTTACACGGATCAGTCGTCCTGGTCCCTTTGCAGAAAAACAGCCCCAAAGCATGATGTTTCCACCCCCATGTTTCACAGTAAGTATGGTGTTCTTTGGATGCAACTCAGCATTCTTTCTCCTCCAAACACTTCGAGTTGAGTTTTTACCAAAAAGTTCTATTTTGGTTTCATCTGACCATATGACATTCTCCCAATCCTCTTCTGGATCATCTAAATGCTCACTAGCAAACTTCAGACGGGCCTGGACATGTACTGGCTTAAGCAGGGAGACACGTCTGGCACTGCAGGATTTGAGTCCCTGGCTGCGTAGTGTGTTACTGATGGTAGCCTTTGTTACTTTGGTCCCAGCTCTCTGCAGGTCATTAACTAGGTCCCCCCGTGTGGTTCTGGGATTTTTGCTCACCGTTCTTGTGATCATTTTGACCCCACGGGGTGAGATCTTGCGTGGAGCCCCAGATCGAGGGAGATTATCAGTGGTCTTGTATGTCTTCCATTTTCTAATAATTGCTCCCACAGTTGATTTCTTCACACCAAGCTGCTTACCTATTGCAGATTCAGTCTTCCCAGCCTGGTGCAGGTCTACAATTTTGTTTCTGGTGTCCTTTGACAGCTCTTTGGTCTTGGCCATAGTGGAGTTTGGAGTGTGACTGTTTGAGGTTGTGGACAGGTGTCTTTTATACTGATAACGAGTTCAAACAGGTGCCATTAATACAGTTAACGAGTGGAGGACAGAGGAGGCTCTTAAAGAAGAAGTTACAGGTCTGTGAGAGCCAGAAATCTTGTTTGTTTGTAGGTGACCAAATACTTATTTTACCGAGGAATTTACCAATTAATTCATTAAAAGTCCTACAATGTGATTTCCTGGATTCTTTCCCCCCATTCTGTCTCTCATAGTTGAAGTGTATCTAGGATGAAAATTACAGGCCTCTCTCATCTTTTTAAGTGGGAGAACTTGCACAATTGGTGGCTGACTAAATACTTTTTTTGCCCCACTGTATAAGTAAACACATTTAGTCAAATAAAGTGACAGACTAGGCCAGTGCAGTTGGTATCAGCTCTGCCCAGCATGGGTTCCTCCATCAGGCCTGGTCCTAGTCCTCGCAGAGGAAAGACCGTCAGTCCTCTCCGGCCAACCAACAGACAGGACGTCCATCACACGGAGGTTTCTCCCTGAAGTCTCTGCAGCTCTCTGGAAACCACACTGTCTCAATCCGTTCACAATGAAAATAATAAATGCTTTAGACAATAAGAAATATAAAGTTAACTGTTGAGTTGCTCAGTTTTTTTAGATTGTCAATACTATTATGTCTAACTAATATATCAGGTTAAGAGGCACCTTAAAATAAAGATTGGTCTTTAAATTAGGGCTGTCAAACGATTACAATTTTTAATCATATTAATCACAGCTTAAAAATTAATTAATCATGATTAATCACCATTCGAACTATGTCCAAAATATGCCATTTCTTTATGTATATTGTTGTGGGAATGGAAAGATAAATGAAAGAAGGCCGATATATCCATTTAACATACAGTATCTATGTTTATAACATTTTTCTGCGTGTCAAAATGAAAGACAGCCCACACACCTATCAATCATCAAACCGTGGGGTCTTAATTCAATTACGTGTTGATTTCTATCAACGGGGGGAGTACTTCAGGAAAGTCAACAGTGGGGGCGCTAGTGGAGTACTTTGTGACCACAGAGTGTTAACGTTGTGATCAGCTGTTTTAGCGCAGTTCTCCAGTGGGGGGGGGGGGGGTAGTTTTGGCACAATTCCGTTGTACAGACCGACGTTAACAGCAGCCCTGTCTGTGCACACGGAGACCGACTGTCGTCCGGTGATCTAACCGCCTTCTGGAAAAGCTTCACAAGTACGTCGGTACGCAAATGCGTTTTGTGACACAAGTGACGGTACGCATTTCAGATTACGCACTTAACCTGCGTACCAGTTTTGTGCACCCCTGTACTACAGCAAAAGTATTCTCCGTCGGGACTTCCAGGTCCGTTTCTGGTCTTCGGTATTTCCAGACAAGTGGCTACTGAAATCGATCTTACTAACAGCTGTCTGTGCAATTTACGCCGCGCGAGTTGGCAGACTTTATTTTGCTTACTTTAACATCATTTTTCATGGTGGGGCTAAGCCATTTCTTGGTATGGGTGTAGCCTACCCCAGCCCTGGCACAGCCTACCCCAGCGCTGCCACTGGTGGGATGTATGGGGCGGGCCATTCTGCACATGCGTTAAATATTTTAATGCAATTAATTCAAAAAATTAATTACCGCCGTTAACGCGATATTTTGACAGCATTACTTTAAATACATTTAGTTCTGTTAAGAACTCAGACACTTAGGAGGTAGGACCCAATTGCACGACCTGGGAGACAGAGGTAAAGTATTGGAAAGAGACCTTATTTTTCCAAAAGCAGGCAAGATGAACAAAAAAGTCACTATTGAATCTCAGGTTGAGATGACAAGAAAAAGAACAAAATGAAAATCGCTCACGTGGTGAGGAACTAAACTTTTCAATAGCACACAAATAGCATAGACCTGACTGTGGCAAGAGACAAGACCTTACCATGGCAATAGACCAAACACATAGACCTGAACATGACAAGAGACAAAAACGAACTGACACTGAACACTGGGAGACAGGGGAATTTAAACACAGTGTAACAAGACACAGGTGGGAACAATCAGGGGCAGGGCTGACACTGATGAGCACAGGAGACACAGAAGGGGTGACAGGTGAAAACAATCAGGAAATTAGACACACCAGGGAAACTAACGACAGACAGGAAAACACAGGGGAAAAGACCAGACAATAGACAGGGAGGAAAACATGACAAGGAGAAAAACAAAACACCCACTAGCAGACACACACAACTAAAAACGTGACACAACACAAGAATCGTGACAGAACCCCCCCCCCTCAAGGGACGGATTCCAGACGTACAAAAACAATCCAAAAAGGGTGGGTGGAGGGGGTCCGGGACGACAACCCAGAGGCAAAGCACAGTCCATGATGGGTGTCTCGGGCGGACGACCCAGGGGCAAGGCAGAGTCCATGATGGATCTCTCGGGCGGATGACCCGGGGGCAAGGCAGAGCCCATGATGAAGTCCTCGACTGGGGAACTCAGGAGACCGGGCTCTAGGGCGAAAGCCGCTGGGAACTCAGGAGGCCGGGCACAAGGACGGGCAGGAGCTGGTGGAACCCCTAGCGGGTCAGGCGTAGACCAGACCCTGGACGGAACCTGGGCTGGTGTCAGTGGGACCCACGACGGCGCAAAACACCCACTACCAGACACACAAAACGTGACACAACACAAGAATCGTGACAAGTTGAGTATGTCTTTTGAATTGTTTGTCTCAAGTCAAGGATCTAGAACTGGTACTTATAGTTTTAATGATACAGTCTGGTTATGCCTTTGGAGGAGGCATCACAGGTAAGAGCACTAACTAGCTACCATCACATGTACCTTAGCTTGAATTAAATGTATAATGAAGTGATAGCAAAATATAAATAACTAATGTCATGCCAACATATTAATATTTGCTTGATTCCAGTGTTGAATTTAGCACAATTGTATACAAACGTTAAGGGATTTTAAGATTCTGAAGTATTATCCTAAAAACTCAATAACTTATATTATTATTTATAGTTTTGCTGAATAGTTTCATGTCCACATACCTTAGAAACGTAAAATGTGACGGCAGTGGCATGTTTGCTTAGCTCGGTAGCCTCAGCTAGCTCTGGAGCTTCCAGCTCGGTGGCAGCAGGTCCCGTCATGGCTCCGCCTCTTTGCCCTTATTTGGATCAGGCTGGAGCAGGGGGGAGTTAGACTCTGCTGTCACTGTCGAGACGGTAGTGGCCGATACCGCCTACTTTAGGCTTCTCAGCAACTCTGCAGAATCTTATGGGTGACGTCACGGACACTACGTCCATTTATATATACAGTATATGGGCTTAACTGGTTAATAGGTTGTTAAATGTTAAGAAGCCCTGAGACACAGTTTCGTGAAGGAAAAAAAAAGCCTGTAGCCCCCGCTCTTATATATAATGGTACAATATATATACTATATATTTGCTTAATTTGTCTGACAACCACTAACTCACTATAGAGTTCAGTCAAGTGTTTATGAGCAGCACCAGTGGCTTCCTTTGTTTATTTGTGTGAATTGAAACATATACTACACTTGCAAGTCACAACATGTGGTGTCCTATTCAGTTGTGAATCCCTGCTTTGTTTCTATAATTTAACATTAACTGGGAACAGAGTGTGAAAATGTAATGAGTTGTTGAACACTTGTATGCACAAAAATTGCACTCATGTTGACTTGTAATGCTTCATTATCCAATCGTATTCCCCTTTTGTCTACCAAGCTCTTTCGCTTCCCTTCATCCCATCTTCCTTCATTCTGTAATCACTCTATCTTCCAAATTTCTCAGCAATTTGGACACTGAACACACATTTTGCATGCTGTGCGTGTCCTGTTTTCTCTTCAAACTTCTCTCTCATTTGCTATGCAGTAAGTAGTTTAGCTGTCATCTGATTCACTTAGTACATTTAGGCAAACTGTCCCATTTTCTTTCATTATATCTCATATAAACACACACACAGTCCCGTTTTTCTTCACTTTAGAGGACTTCCCTTTGTCTTTCATCCAATTCCAGGACACTTAACCCTGTTTAGCATATTCCTAAGCCCAACCGTGAAGCAAGTCTTTGCTCTGGAATTTGATTGATTTATGTTATGATGACTCTTTTTAGCATTTTGTCCAACAAAAACAGAAGAGTCCCCACAACTTGAGTGGTAACAGATGCATGTCCCCACAACATGAGTTATAAGCATACTTGCCAACCCTCCCGATTTTCGTGGGAGACTCCCGATTTCATTGCCCTCTCCCGGTTTCCTCCCGGGGTCATATTTCTCCTGCATTTCTCCCAATTTCTGACAAAATCTGATTTTCTCACGACTCGTGAGTCAATCTGATTTGTGAGTCATGACCTGTTTCATTCTAACATAACGCTCCAAATGTTACTGTTTCCACTCAGACTTCAATACAGCTACACCATTGTTTGGTTTCCATGGTAGCGCGTATCTTTAGTGGTGCGCGCAACTGAAAGTCTGAGAGGGTGTTCAGCATGGTGAGGAAGATAGTCACTGAAAACAGAACAAGAATGGACAACACTACCCTCTGCTCACTCCTTTCCTGTAAATTAAACTATACAGGTCCAGCCCACACATATGCTCCATCCAACCCTGTCTCCTAAAAATTACGTTCCCACAGAACTAAACTGCACTCTCAATTACGTTTAGCTAGAAACATTTTTTCTCCCACGTTACGTTTGTTATGAACGTATCTTAAATACGTTTCTTTTCTACATATCTTTGCCATTTATTGTCTTGCTTATAATAATGATAATAGTCATTTATAAATATAATTTTAGAGCACACATTTGAAATCGAGAATCGGGCTCGATACATGGTAACATTTAAATCAGTAGGCAAGGCTGTAATTTCGCCAGCTGTTACTCTCATGAAAATAATAGTTTTAACATGCCAAAAAGCTGCTGTGTCGTTTATTGCACCTCAAACATTAAAACAAATCCAGAGTTACGTGTTTCTGTACTTCCTCTAAGAAGAAAGGACAGTAACAGAAGATCTCTGTGCCTTCAGGCTTGATCGCCGTTCAAATGACAGTGTTGGTTTCCCCAAAAGTGGGCGGGGCTGTAAAGTGACGTAGATTTTACTCTCATCTATTATCCAAAACCATTCTATTTATTCTAACGTAAATTACATGCTAGTGTTTTATCTTTTTATTTAGCGATTTGTTTGTGCATGTTTAACTGGGAATGTTTTCATGTTCGTTGATTGGATGTTTTAGCCGCAATGCACGTTGGGATGTGGTGTTAATGCGATATGATATCCGAAAACAAATTCAGAGTTTAGGATGGCCGAAGACACGACACTACCCATAATCCCCAGCTATCGTTTGGGACTACAGTCCCGTTGACAAACCCCATGATTAATCTTCAAGCTATGGGATTGGATGTTGGAGTGGCAAGGTTACACCGAGCGTCAAGCTCTTTGAAATGGAACGAAACCACGGCAGACTATTCAAAACTGGACTCGAACGCCCCCCCAGAACTACACATGCTGGCTATTGTGTTTCGCAACATGTTCTCTATGGCACGTCTCTGGGAATTGTAGTTTTAAAAGACGTTTTCATTTTTCCCAAAATTAGAAGTTGACAGTATTAAACTGTGTACAGCCGTGGAGGTTTAGGCGATAGGAAACAAATTGGTGTGTACAAATTTAAAACATGTAATTACGACATGGGTGAAAATCGCTTGTATCCATAATGGGAAGCATTAATATATACCCACATGAAAGCTCATTGTTACTTTGTAATTCTACTCCACTACAATTCAGAGGTGAACCAGGTATTTTTACTCCACTACATTTATTTTAGTTACTTTGCAGATTCTGATTAATGATGTGAAATATAAACAACCCTTAAAGCAGACTTTAGTTGCACCTGAGTAAAATTCAGGGAAGGTGATTGTCAAGTGCCAACAATCAGGAGAGATATTTGATAGTTGGTGCTTGAGAAGACTAAACATTTATCTGCAGATCTCTATAAAGTATATTCATTAATCGTTATTCTCTACTAATCGTTAATTAAAAACTGTATATAAAGGCTATTTTGCACATCCCTTTCAAGATTTCAAGATTTTCTAAGGTTTATTGACATATCATAAACACAACTATGGTGTAGTTATGCAATGAATGAAAAACTTGGGTCACAGGTTCCTCAACAGTGCATTACAAGACATCTATCAATATGTGTGTATACCTCCACCATTACACTGTCATATTCTGCACATTTATTATACTATCTACATAAGAGTATAATTAATGTGTATAATATCAGTTAAATAAGTGCCTCAACATAGTTAACATTGCAGGAAAGCAACATATTAGACGTTAAGTACTTTGTCAGGCTTATATATATATATATATATATATATATATATATATATATATATATAACTGTAGATAGATACCCACAAAGCTTTTTTCTTATTTGAAAGAAGACCTTAACCTAAAGTATTTTTTAATGTGTTAATAAAGGTTAATTAGTTTGTCTGTTTTGCACATCCTCATATTAATATCTTTGTACATCCAGCACTAAACTGTTTTATTGTAGAGATCACTTACAGTATCTTCTTGATTTTTTATATTCTATATTTCTATCATTGACCTTCTACTTTCCCCCTATGAAAGTATGTACTCTTAATATTTTATTCATCAAATAACATTATTCAACAAAAATAACATTATTTAACAAAAATAATTCAATAGCGTGCTTTAACCACTAGGTGGTGCACACAAGGTACACACACAATACTAATAATAACTTTGTATTATTAGTGTAGGACACTTATGTATGTATAACATCTGAAGATGTGTAGTTGTATTCATGTTTTTACATAATTTTACAGGATATTGCTATAGTATTTGTCATGTTTTACTTCTACACATTAAGATCTGATTTGTAAAACATCACAGACAGAAAGGTATATCCGTCATTTAATGGTAAGCTAGTGAAATTCTGATTCCATAGATGTGTCTCCCATCACCCAAATCCCCTGACTATTCTCTCAACTCAGTATTTACATTCTTATATTCCAAGAAAATCAGTAATATCTTTAAAAACTACAAGTCCTTTTCTATCAGCTGTGCACCGTTATGGTGTGAATATAACCTATCTACCAATTGGATCAAATATAAAAGTCAGCCGAATTAGTGTTGATACTGCAAGGAGACGTATTTTGTGAAAAGAAATGTAAGATGTTGTTTAATTGTTGATATATTTATGATCCAAGTCACATATTCAGTTTTGGCGGCAGTTCTTCAAGTTTGTCCAGAAGTCCAGAAGAAATCAGGGCTCTATAAATAAATATCTACGGCAGATATGTAATATTTAATGCAGCCAAACCGTGTATTACAAAGGCGTTATGTGATGATTTCCAAAGAGAAAAGCAAGAACACTCGGAATAAAGTATTATTTAATTGTTTTTAAATGTTTTCGGATATCATATTGCATTAACACCATTTCCCAACGTGCATTGCGGCTAAAACATCCAATCAACGCGCTTCAAGCTGAGGATCTTGGGTAATCAGTTCAGTGGGTTTGTGGTGTGTATCGCTCGAAATGTCCCTTATAGGCCTACGTCTGTTTCCGGTGACTTTATTTACGGCTAAAAAGCATGCTAAAAAGCCCAAGATAATAGATTTAAACGAATAAATAATAACAAGGATAATTGTGTGTTATTGTTGAGTAAATAACAGTGTGTTATTTAGAAAAGAATAACAAATTAGAAGGAAAAAAAGATAACTGCAGCCGTTGTCATGGTGAGGACTTTTATCTTTGATTGGCTAGCGGCATGCCCTGAGGCGTTTGGAAGGCCTTTGCTAGACCGTGGCACAGGCAGTGACAGGAAGTTGACCAACAACACACACACTGCACAATCTCTGCATTCAAAGGGTAAAAGTAAATATAATGTTCAAATGTATTCATCAGTTCAAAAGTGTTCAATTATGAGCATTTGCGTGTTTGCATAATATATGTGCATTAAGTTCCATTATGAGTGTTCGTGCAAAACGAGGCCAATGCAGGTTTATAAATCTTATATTTGTCATGACCTTTACTGTTGAATAACACTTTAAAAAAGCTCAACATTTTCTGAATGTCATTTAGATGGACATCTGTCTCCATAATTGTGTGATAAATGTGGCAGGTGTGTCTGTGGGTATCGTGTTGGCAGTGGGCACCCATGCCTGTGTGTGTGCATGTCTGCGTCTGGATGAGTGACTGAGCGTGGAGCTATGACAGCCAAGCATAAAGCGGCACAGTTATGGATTTTAGCTTGAGGGCTGCTGTAGGGTTTCGCAAATCAGTCTGTTCCTCTCATCCTAACCTTCTCTCCCTCCTCTCATCCCCCTTCTCCTCTTCTCACAGGGACTTCAGTCACTTTTTTCCAATCCAAACCCTTTCTTTAACCTTTACGACGAATGCTCTTGATAACTTCTGATGTTAGAGTTTGCATGTAAAAGTATGTATCAAGGTTGCGTGCGATTGGGCGAGAAAAAGTCGAAACCGTGTAAAGTTTATACACAAAGCTTAGTGTTGATGTAACCACTTGTAAATGTTACAAAAGGAAGCTTTGAAAGTTTTTGGTTCAAAATGTGTTTGAATGAATATTTGAAAAAAAGAATTACAAGAAGGGAACATTTAAGCTCAGGAAACATAACAATTGCCTTAGAATAACCTGTTGTCACTGTTTTGTACTTTATCTGCCTTTTGCAGATCGAATGCAACAAGGTGGCAAGGCTTGACACGACCTGCTACATAAAAAAACTACTTTTTAAATAGGTGTGTTCCTGCCTGTCAGAAGGGGATGGTTATGGAAAATAAAAATGCACATATTCAACCTCAGTGCTTTGGGGAGCTCTGTTGCTTTTCCCATCCATGGAGCAATTTGAGAATCGAGGAGAGAACAAAAAACGTAAACACATGTCACTCAGTTTCAGCGAGCTTCAGTGGCGACTGGTGCATGCCAGTGAGTCGACTTGTTTGTTTGTTTCCACTTGTTGCATCTCCCATAGCTGTCTCCCTTTGTGAGCGTGCCTATGTCTGATCTTGTACTTTTTGCTGCTTTTATATATGTGCCAATGTAACCATTACATTTAAATTGCAGTCATTTTCCTGAAGTAGTGTTTCAGACGGTGTTTGATGGAGTAAGCTGTGTTGGAATAGTACCATAAAGAGTGCAAAGGTAGAAGGGACTTCCGGTTGGGCGAACATGTGAGGGCTGCGTTGTCTCGTTCTCCCACGACCTTACTTTCTACATTTAATTTAAAAGCACCGAAGTTGAGTTCAACCCGTATTGTGTGAACATAATTTATACTATAAATCAGAACAAGCCGATGTGATGCCGAAACCTGCGTTGAAAACGGAGACGAAACAGGCAAAAAAGACCGAAATTGCTAGTGAAGTTGCTGGCGCGGACATGGCTAGCATAATTAGCCTGCTTGAAGAGCACAGAGCTAGCTCAGAGCTAGCACAGAGGGAGCACAGAGCTAGCATTTCAGCTGCTTTTGCGGTACTGGAGGCGAAGCTGAACCAAACGCAGACCACAGTAGCAGAACATGGGGAACAAATAGACTCTCTGGAGACCAATGCCAATCTGCAAGATCAGCGACTCCGTATACTCGAGGAGAAATGTGCGGTATTAGCAGATAGCAATGCTAAGCTAGCTGCGAAGACCGCAGATCTGGAAGGTCGGAGCCGCAGATATAACATTAGAATCATTGGACTTCCTGAGTCTATTGAGGGACCCCGGCCTACAACCTTTTTTTCTGAACTTTTGGTCGAGCTGCTAGGCAATGAAACTCTCCAATCCCCTCCCGAGCTGGACCATGCACACAGAGCGCGGCTGCTAGGCTGCAGCCAGGGGCGAGACCGCGACCTGTGATATTGCGGCTGCATCGCTACCAAGTCAAGGACCTGATTGTCCGGGAGGCTCGCAAGAGACGAGGGGATCTCCGCTACCGTGGGACACCAGTGCAGATCTACGAAGACTTCACACAGGAGGTTCTCGAACAGCGGGCGAAATACCGAGACATGTCAAAGCTGTACAACCTAGGCCTCAGACCGGCTCTTCTGTTCCCTGCTCGCCTGCAGATCACACTTGGAAGCGGGGCTAAGAAAAGGTTCCCCTCGCCCCTGGAGGCGGTAGCCTTTGCAGCTGGCTATGAACGCGAGCCGGCTAACTAACCACTGTTGTTGTGCTAGGCTAGTGGTGGCTGAGCTAGGCTAGGCTAAACCACGCTGGCGCTGCATTGATGGTGGACTGGGTACGTTACAACCGTTATGTTGGGACACAATTGATTGTATAATCTAACGTTACCTAGCCATGACAGCGCACAATGTGACATGTTGTCTACATTTATTTTTTGTATGATTACATTTTTATATTTTCACTATATACCCGGGGTGTTTTTGTTTTTGTTTTTTTTTGCACTTTTTGGAATGGCCTTGTTAAGTCATGCTGTTCACAATTGTTTCTGGGCACTTTACAGCCATCGTTCTGTTGGGACGTAATTTCTTTTATAACTAACGTTGCTCGGCCCAGTCAGCACACGATGTGACATGTTTACATCTATTTTAATTTAATTTAATTGTTTTCATTTTTGTATTTACATTCTATATCCGGGATGTTCTTGCACTTTTGCAATGTTCTTGTTAACAGTTGCTGTTCACAATTGTTACACTTACTAAGGAGGTTGTATCTCCATGATGTGGCTACTGAGACACCTTGAAGAAGGAGAGATGATTCAGGTAGGGAAGTTATTGCCAATTTCATTGGCAGATGGAGCTCAGGGGTGGGGAGGGAGGGGGGCTAGGGCATGGGAGGAGGTGGGAGGGAGAGGGCGGGAGAGGGTGGGGCATTTATCTTGATGGGGCTATAGGTTTCCATTTGTTTGAGGCAGCTGTTTCATTTACATTCTGTTTTGTCATCTTTATGTACACTGTTCTCTCAATTTTTAGTTGTGGATGTTCTAGGGCTGATCTTACACCTTCGATGCTGTACGCGGTGTCATGGCTAATGTAACTGGTACAGGGACTGGTGGTGGACAGGCGGTCAGGATACTCTCTTTGAACACTGGTGGGTTGAATGCTTCGGTGAAACGCACAAAGATTATGACACATCTTAAAAACCTGAAGGCGGATATAATGTTTATACAAGAGACACATCTCTGTAAATCTGATCAGCGAAAGCTGAATAGGCCGTGGATTGGACAAATGTTTCACTCACAATTTAACCTAAAGACAAGGGGCACAGCCATTTTAATTCAGAAAAAAGTAAATTTCACCCCTACTAATACAATTTTAGATCCAAATGGACGTTATGTCATCATTTCTGGTACTCTCTATCAGAAGCCGGTCATCTTAGTTTCTGTGTATGCTCCCAATTGGGATGATCATAATTTTGTGAAATCGCTATTCTCCACCATCCCCGATTTGAATTCCCACCTATTGATACTGGGAGGAGATATGAATTGTGTTATAGACCCAACATTAGACAGATCTAGTTCCAGAACTGTGGCGCCCTCTAAAACAGCACAGACTCTCTCTGCTTTTATGGACCACTATGGCTACATCGACCCGTGGAGATTTTTACACCCCTCGGCTAGGCAATACTCTTTCTTTTCCCATGCACATCGTTCATACTCTCGCATAGATTATTTTATTGTTGATAAAACATTTATTTTGTCGATTGTCTCCGTTCAGTACTCACCGATAACTGTATCAGATCATTCAACTGTGATCCTGGACCTTCACTTTGATCATAAGCCTAAGGAATTTAGATTCTGGCGTCTTGACCCTCTTTTACTTTCTGATGCAGCCTTTTGTGAGTGTATTTCGGAATCAATTGCATTCTTCTGTGAGACCAACCAAAATGAAGAGACCTCTGCGTCCCTACTCTGGGAAACCCTTAAAGCTTTTCTTAGGGGTAAGATCATCTCGCATACGTCTCATGTTAATAAACTTCGTAGAGCACGCCAAAGAGAACTGGAAGAATCTATCATTAATCTAGACAACCAACTATTTTCCACTCAATCACCTGATCTATTTAAAGAACGGATGGGGCTCCAAACAGAACTTGACCTTCTCCTAACAAGAGAGGCTGAACGACTCCTTCTACACTCACGGGGGTCTATATATGAACATGGTGATAAAGCTGGCCGTCTCCTGGCCCACCAACTAAAGGCTAGGGTGGCCTCGAACCAAATTACCCAGATTCGGGACGGGTTGGGCTCTCTCACTTCTGACCCGGGAGAGATTAATAACATCTTTAAAACCTACTACTCTCGTCTCTACACGTCTGAATCCCCTGATAACCAAGATCAGCTACATACATTTTTGGATAAATTGGATATGCCCAAGATTTCGACTAATGACCAACAGACACTAGATGCCAACCTGCAGCTTGCTGAGATTAAAGAGGCAATACAGTCCATGAATAGTGGCAAATCACCGGGACCTGACGGATACCCGGTAGAATTCTACAAAAAATTCTCAAATCAACTTTCCCCATTATTATTAGATATGTTTAATTCGTCGTACGACCAAGGCTCACTGCCGCCCACCCTTATGCAAGCTTCTATCTCTCTGATCTTTAAGAAGGGCAAGGACCCGTTGAGCTGTGCATCATATCGCCCAATCTCGCTCCTGTCTGTAGATGTGAAAATACTTGCAAAGATTTTTGCTCGCCGGTTGGAATCTATTATACCCTCCATAATTTCGGAAGATCAGACAGGATTCATAGGGGGGAGGCACTCCTTCACAAATGTCCGAAGACTTCTCAGCGTCATCCACAGCCCGCCTTCTCCTGCTGAACCGGAGGTTGTCATATCTCTTGATGCTGAGAAGGCCTTCGACAGGGTTGAGTGGGCCTATCTGTTTTCTGTCCTTCAACAGCTGGGCTTTGGTCCAGGCCTCATCTCCTGGGTTAGACTTCTGTACTCTTCTCCTCACTCCTCTGTATGTACGAACACCCAGCGCTCCAAATTCTTTCCTCTTTTTCGCAGGACGCGTCAGGGGTGTCCGCTCTCCCCACTACTATTTGCAATTGCTATCGAGCCATTGTCGATTGCTCTAAAAGCAGAGAGAGGAATTAAGGGGATTCAGAGAGGGGATATCGAACACAGGGTCTCGTTATATGCTGACGACCTCCTTCTGTATGTGCGCGATCCTATAGCTAGTAACCCACACATTCTCTCACTTTTGGTTCATTTTCAGGATACAAATTAAACATCCAAAAGAGTGAATGTTTCCCTATCAACCAATTGGCTACAGAATTACCTCCGTTGTCGTTGCCTTTTAGAATATCCAACTCAGGGTTTAAATATCTGGGCATTACAATCACGCAGTCTTTTAGTGCGCTACGGGAACAAAATCTTACTGTCCTGACGGCAACAGTCAAATCTGACCAGCAGAGGTGGGGCCATCTGGCACTCTCTTTAGCAGGAAGAGTTCAGACAATAAAAATGAATGTACTGCCCAGATATCTATACATCTTCCAATGCCTACCTATTTTTTTGCCTAAATCTTTTTTCACTGCTATTGATAATATTATTTCCTCATTTATTTGGGCTGGTAAACATGCAAGAGCTAGTAGACCATTACTGCAGAGGGACAGGTTCCTGGGTGGGCTTGGTTTACCTAACCTTATGGGTTACTACTGGGCCACAAACACACACAAGATCATGCTCTGGTTCACTTCACCCCAGAGTGACTGGTGTCTTGTGGAGGCCAACTCATGTCGATCCACGTCACTTCAAGCCCTCGCATGTAGCAGTCTGCCTCTTTCCCCCTCACAATTCACATCTAACCCCGTTGTAATTGGCACTTTAAAGATCTGGGCACAAGTTAGACGTCACTTTGGTTGGCTTACTCTTCCTCAAGCAACTCCTGTCTGTAATAACCATCTATTTTTACCAGCCACAATTGACTCCCGATTTTCTCACTTGGAGAGGGAAGGCCTCCGCTGCATAGGGGAGTTATACATTGATGGCCTGTTTGCCAGTTTTGACCAACTACGGGTTGCCTTTAATCTAAGAGGATCTGATTTCTTTAGATACTTTCAACTAAGGGATTTTGCTAAGACCCACTCTCCACAATTCCCTCAATCCCTGCCTCCCAGTGGAGTGGATCTTGTACTTAGAGCAAGAACTTTGTCTAGGCGCCATGTCTCTTACTTTTATGATCTTTTTTCTCCGGTTGATGAATCTGCCATTAACAAGATTAGAACTAATTGGGAAAAGGAACTACAGTTCACCTTCTCTGATGACTTTTGGAAGAAGGCCCTGAGAGCCGTTAACTCATCCTCCAGTTGCGCTAGACTCAGCCTAATACAGTTTAAAGTTCTCCATAGACTACATTATAGCAAGGCTAAGCTCTCCAGGATTTATCCAGATAGACTGGATGACCGGTGTGATAGATGCTCCCAGACCCCCTGCGACCTGACTCACATGTTCTGGTCGTGCCCTAAATTATCTAGCTTCTGGCAATCTTTCTTCGAATGTATTTCTGAAATTGTAGGTCTAAAAATCTCTCCATCCCCTCATGTAGCTATTTTCGTTAGGCCCCCAGATGAAATCAACATTACAAACACTCAAACCAATGTCATTGCCTTTACCTCCTTGATTGCTCGTAGGAAAATCCTTCTTTTGTGGAAATCTCCTTTACCTCCCTCTTTTAAAATGTGGCTGAGTGATACTATGTCTCTTCTAAAGTTGGAAAAAATTAAGTTTACTCTCCGGGGTTCCTCAGATAAATTTTACGCTCATTGGAGGCCACTGATCAGCTATGTAGACCGTCTTCCCCCTGATATGGTGTCGCTGTAGGGATTCCCCCTTTATGTATCCGTCTATAATTCTGATATGATTCCTCTCCTGTCCGCCACACATGCAGCCCATGTGACATCCCTGGATATGTGTTAGTATGTGTACATGTATGTATGTATGTATGTATGTATGTATGTATGTATGCAGGTATGTGCATGTATGTTATTGTATCTATCATATTGTATTGTATTGATGTACTGTTGCCTCAGTGCTCCGGGAGAGGGGTGGTTGTGATGGGTTGGGATGGGGCGGGGTTAAGGGAAAGTGAGTAAGGGTTATTTTTGGGGGGGGAGAAAAATGAAAATGCCTTAATTGCTGTAATGCACTGTTACACTTTCTTTTTTACATGTGAATCAAAATATTTCTAAAAAAAAAAGAGTGCAAAGGTCAAATGTCCTTCTAAAGTACAATACAAATACCTTCTCCTGTCCAAAACGTGTGACAAACATTCCCGCTTTCCACCTTTTGATATGCTTTTATGCACATAAACAGCTATTTAACAGCCTGTAATTTACACAGGATATGTCCCAGCAACACAGTTTAAATGGATTATATCCAAAGCTGCCACTGTCTTGTGTGGCCAATGTTAATTATGTGAAGGATGCAACAACGGCCTTCGAGTCTTGACAGACTAATCAGCCCAAATGACAATACCTCTGACGCAAGCTGTCACTCAGATGGCCAGCAATCAGGTGGCAGGTCCAGAACAAAAAGCATTTTTGCCTTCAACCTTCAACTTTCAACGGCCAAATTCACTTAGGTATTGTATAAAATGTATTGTGTGTGCATTGGATTGGATGCGGTTGTGAGTGCTGTTGCAAAGTGGTATGCCTAAAATTGTATTTTTCTTCATCGGAAATCTTTACAATGTTCTGTAGGGAGCCCACACCCTTGCTTGTCGGTTAGGGATTAGGTGACAGAAAGCCCTCCTTTCAAGCCAATCATATTTATTAAAACAAATATTATTGACAGACTATCAGGTGCATTTTTGCAACCACCTCAAATGGGTCCAAGTGGGAACAGTATTGAGACAAACTTTGCACAAATACAAGATGGTATAGTCAAGGTCAGACATTTTCATGGATATAGAAACATTATAAAAAAAAATGTTTTAGTTGCCATGACCCTGATGTGCCGCTAATGTTCAACCGATGCTTTAATGCTTTTAGTTTCCTAAATGTAGCCATGCCGGAACGCCTCAGAATAATAGTTGTATAAAAAGGAAAAATAAAAACATTAAAAAGCAAGACTATGAAGATATGGTTAATGTGAATCACTTTGGTATGGTGTTGAACCAAAAGGTTATTCAGCAAAATCAAAACAGTGTATGTATTGATTTTATTGGAAATAGTCTGTAAAACGTGTTGTTTATGACAAGAGGTGGCAAAAGTACACACTCTCTGAAATGTACTTGCAGTTCTAGTAAAAAGTAACTTTTAAACTGGCTGTTTTTGTGCAAAGCTAACTGGACCATATATCATATTAATATAATATATTATTAATATAAGGGAAAAGGAGCTTCATTTAAACTTTTATTAATGCCATTCTGAATGTATTCAGCGTGAACAACAGTACCTGTATTTGCTGTCGCAACATTGTAGATGGTTTACTTTGTCTTTAATATAGGCCTAAACAAATCAAACACAAATGATTATAGTGCATTCGCCACAAATCATTTTTTGCGCCCACAACTTCAAACATCTCTTAAGTACGGCCATGGATGCGGGATGTCTTGCTGGTGGTCTGATGAATCGCCTCCGTCAATGTTATCTTCATTTTCAGTCCTGTCACTGACGGTACGTCCACACAGCAGCCTTGAAAAAATCTTGAAAATCTTGGAGCATACACGGGATTTGATTGGCTGACGCTTCCAGCTCAGCTTCAAAAGTTGAACATTGCTCAACTTTTGAATCCTGAAAATCCTGGAAATCTTCGCTTCGCTCCCCCACAATGCAGTTCGGTGAAAAGCGAGGCAAAGTGACGTCATCTCCATTCAAAGTCAATGGGCAGAGAAGCGTTGGAAGATTTGTGTAAAGCTGCTGTGTGGACGTACCGTGATGACTGTAATAGCGTTACTCATTGACATTATGCCGTTAGACCTTTCTGCCTAGCTGTTTCATCATACGTCTTTTACGTTTTCGTCTGTCGTGCATGATCTGCACACCATGGCTCGTCTTCTCTATGTGTTATTGTCACATCCATTTAGTTTTAAATCAGTCTTGATGTCGGGGAAGGCCCGCAATGATGCAAAATAACAATTATTGATAATTCACCTCACATGCATTACAACTAAAGTAACGAGCCCGTTTTGAAAATATAAGAAGTAGAAAGTACAGATATTTGTGTTAAAATGTAGGGAGTAAAATTAAAAAGTCATCAGAAAAAAAAATACTTAAGGGACCCATGTCATGGCCGTTTCTACTGATCATAATTCCATTGTTGAGGTCTACTAGAATAGATTTACATTGTTCAATTTTCCAAACTCACATTGGTTTCTCATACAGCATCTCTGTATAGTATGTGTATTCACTCTCTGTCCTACACGGCTTGTTGGAGCTCCTGCCCCCCCTCCCTGTGAGCCCAGTGTGCTCTGATTGGTCAGCTCGCCCACTCTGTTCTGATGAGTCCACCACCGTTACAGTGGAACATCAGTGATTATGTGTTACAATGGAGTTAGCAACCAGAAAATGACACCAGTAATGACAAACAGATGAGAATGCTGTGTGGGGTCTGGGTGCCGTGTTGGCGGGACGTTGCGCGGCTCGCTGCTGCGAGGAACGAACAGTGTGAGCTCTGTTAATGGTGTCGTTTCCTGGTTGCTGCGTGGGGTCTGCAAGACAGTGAGACATCGCAAAACTCAGCCTGAACTCAGCCTGAGCACCATGGACGCGGGAAGGGGCGGTGCCGAGGGGGCTCCACTATCACCCGCACCCCCCCCAGCACGTCGCAGTTTTACCGCTGAGAGAGTGTGTGTGTGTGAGGAGCTCCACGGATTGGTCCATTTGGATGGAAAAATTGATAAAGACAAATCTCCAACGAGTTGTTCTGGTGCAGCATAGAAACATAAATTGTGTAATGTTCTTTTCACATCTGACTGAAACAGGTATTACAAGAACCTTTACAAGCAAAGCAGTCCGTACTGTGCGGTGGATTAATGCACAATTATGTCATCCATAAATGATGTCACACTTTGTAAATACCTTCTCCTCCATTAAGTCCCTACAGCCTTCTAAAGGCAGCAGGACAGATATCGTATTCATGTTCCATCTGCAGTCTCTAATTCGTAAGCACCATGCCATTATGCACAACGACCCATTGTGGGTACCATGATTAACTCAAGCACAACTAACACCAGACTGCTGTCAAACACACACACTCAGACACACACACACACACACACACACACACACACACAGGGCCTGATATTATGACAGTTTACGGCCTACATTGAAATAATGTACTTGTTCACGTGTGATGTGATACTGCAGCAAATATGACAGATCAATTATAATGTAATAATGTCATTTAGTAGCTAAGTAGTAGTGGTTTAAGTTTAACATTTATATATCTGTGTATGGAAGAATCCAATATTGGCATTATTTTGTGGATCAGTTATTTCAATTAATAGAAGAAAAAAAACGTGTTGTTAATATCAACCAGGTAAGCCTATTTTTCAGTATTTCCAATAAAACCACCCACCATGCTCGTTTAAGTCAATTTTAAACAAGGGTGGAAGTTGGGGGAAGGGTGGTCAAAGAACGCTCTTCTGAAAATGTATCTTAACATTTGTCCTGCTTCCTGCAAATTCAGCCGATGTCCTGTATTTGATTGACAGGCCATTCTAAAACGTGCCTTTTATCCAATGGAAAGCAATGTAGAAAGCAAGAAAGCAATTTAGAAAGCAAGAACGTCTATCACCATTCACTGTGACAGATGTCAATCAATCAACACCATTTGGCTGGGGTCAAGAGCTTTGCCGACCTGTCACCATTCTGTTGCCTATGCTACATCCTACTGTCACAAATCAGCATTTGCTACTGGGTTGCACTTTCTAGCACAAAAAAGTAAACTTCACTAAAATAGTTGCAGCTACAAAAAGTCTGGGAAATTGGGGATGGAGGAGACTCTGATTTAACGTGACATACTACATGGGAGACCTAAACGGTTTTAATAGAACATTTGATTTTTAGTTTAAGTTTAAATGGAGATTGTATCAAAATACGAGCACCTTTCAGCAATTAGCTTGTTGGCTTCAGTCACCCTTGGCATACAACAAACATACAAGGATCTAACAGAGACTAAAGAGAAAACCAGGACTTAAATACAAGTAGAACTAACAAGAAGATAAAGTGTAGGTGTGCAGAAGGTCAGGTGTTTGCAGGGCTGATGGGGAACTTGTGAAAGTAATTAGGCCAGGACAAACAATCAAAAAAGGTGGGAAAACACACAGACAGGAAGTAAAAACAGACATGGCAAGAAAAATAACTCTTCACAATAAAACAGATCATGACTGAACAGTTCTGCTGATGAAGTCATACATTCTAAAAATGTATTTCCCAATGTCTTAAATTGTGGAAAATATTTTATGCGGAAATAATTTACTGTGTCTATTAGTAGGTTAAAGGTTCAATGATGAAAGTTATTCAACATTTTCCTTTGCCAACACAGCTATAAAAGGGTTAAGTGTAGCATCAGTATGGAGCCAGAGGCAGTATGTCCCAACCTCTATTCAACCCATCAACCCATCTCTGACGGCTTCATGCTCTCTGACTCTGGTTGCTGTTCAGAAATTTGATATCGGCCTAAAATAGATTTCTGTTCAGGCTAATGGTTTAGCTTCTGCAGGCGGTGTGTGTAAATGTGGATGTGTTATGTGCCTGTATAACCAGATTCTCTCAAATGTTAGGATGTTTTTCAGCTTGCTCCCCTGTAATGACCGCTCGCATAAAATATACTTGATGGCAAACATTGATTGCTAGATTTATCTCCAATTTTCTGTGATTTTCATCTATCTAGCATTCATCTTTTTGATCCAAATGTATGAAAGTCTGCTGTATAAACACAACATACTTGTGTGTATTTGCGACAGTCTACTTTCTGGGTGCCTGTCGCCACATGGACATATCAATCAATGCTAGACCTCCCATGAGTCTGAATCCAGTCAAGCTGTCACCAGTAGGTCTGGGGGGTGTCGCCTACTGAAGGACATCTTCATAATGCAGCCGTACTTTGACATTGGGGGTCAAAAGAGGACCATGATTAAGCCAATACCAGTTCATCAGGAAGTATATTGATCGATTGGTGTGCCGGGACGGTGATGCTGGAAATACACATGCTTGTCAGTTTAAAATATATTACACACACACACCATAAAGTCTTAATACACGATGCCACCACACACAGGTGAAAGTTGTATTTGCTTTCCTGCGTGCCCCGACCTGCGTGTTTGAGTCTTGAGAGGGATTCTTTAATGAGGGAGCGGTGCAGGCGCTCATGAAATCATTTAAATTTCAAATGCATGAGGTGATTATGCCAGTGAATTAGCCCAGTGACTTATTGTGGAATAATTTAGCTCAGTGAGGCAGAATGGAGACAGCTAATGTCTACGGAGAGCTCGCAGCAGACACAGGGTAGAGTGGGGCTCAGTGGGTTCATGGGTGTGAGGTGAAAAATGGAGACTGGAAAGGAGGAAGAGATGGAAAGGGAAAGAACAACAGAGGGGGTTATTTTCTACATGAACCACACAAAGGACGTGGACAGATGAAGAAAGGGAAAGAAAGTAAAGGGGGAAGAGAGAATGGATGTGAGAGCGAGAGGGGATGGAAGAGGGAAGAGATGAACAGAAGAAGAGGGGAAAATCAATGGAGAGGAGGAATGGAGGTGGTAATTGCCTGACAGACATGAATGGATAGAAGAAGGGAAGAGGGCGAGGATGCAGGTGCAGAAAGGCAGCAGGGCGGGAGGAGAGACGGAATGGAGGTTCATGTTTCTTGTGGGATTCTTAGACATTCATAGACTGAAGTAAAATGGGAGGCGGGAAAACAGGGAGGAATAATGTGAGGAATGCTGTCAGCTGATACAATACAAAGTGGGAAAGGGAAAACTGGAAGTTGCATTAGTCAGCTTTTTGGCTTCAGGGGGCGGAATAGCATCAAAACAAGATAAAGAATAGCAGCCACTACATTATCAACAGCTAACCAAATCACATGCATATTCGAAATTGTAATATTCGATCACATTTAAATTAGTTTTAGACTCCATTGTCAAGAAAAGTGCAAAAATATAGGCATTTAGCTGATAATGATATCCAGCTACTTGCTAACTGCCTCATTTGATTTGATGCTATAGAGCTAGCTACTTTCTCCATTCGTTTTACAAAGTTAGTAACATACACTGAAAACAGTCGTTAAAAGTGGGCTTTTCAAACCTAAATCTGTCCACATTCTAGCATTAGATTAAATTAAAACATAATCGTCATGCACTCCATAGTGTTGACTGGTTTAGTCTCTGAGACCATGACTTTGAGGGTTTGAAGTATGCTTTATGTAGTCCCTCACATGGTGAAAACACTTTAGGATCCATTGGGATGGCAATTTTCATAATTTTTTCAATTTAATTTGTATGGCTTACCAACATCTCAGAAGTAATGGACATTTCCAGGTGATATGTGAGCGATATAAAGCCGATTCTGAAACGTTTTCAAATATGAAAACTATCAATAAAGTTCTGAAAAAATCTAATATTCATATTCCAGTCAAATAATTTCAAAAGATTGTTGTCAAGCTTCTAGTTCATAGATTATCCTAAGTAATATCCTCAATACTATTTAACTCTAACTCCCAGTCCTCATTAACTATTTTCTGCCGTCTTAGCTGTTAACAATGTGGAAGACATTTTATTTTGTTGGCATGTTTGGTTCTATTGCCATAATGACATGCTGTTATATATTCTTTAAATAGCATGTGATAGTCCTTATTCTCTGACCTTCACGTCAAGGATAATAGAGTAGGTACAAAAACAGTACATATCTGATATTCTAGTTACAAAAGGGGAAGACAGAGACACCGTATTTTAATGTTAGCAGTAGTCATATAAACGTATGCAAGGTGAACAGTCGAGCTAACTACAGAAGCTAAAACCCTGTTTTCCTCTCCATTGCATCCAACATAAACCCACACACAGTATATTATGTTCGACTGTCGAAGCAATTATTTGCGATTAATCGTTTGATTGATGTGGCAAACATGTTTCTGCTTACGACCAAATAATGGATCAATCAGGGACAGGAGAGAGATCATTTAGAAACACAGGAGAAGCCATAAATTATCTCTGATTGCCTACTACATGATTAATGCACCGGTATACATTGCCCCTAATGTGATTCATCAGTGTTTTATATGTAATTGATGTATATCAAGGGGGGATACATTAGATGGGTTCAGCTCGCAATGAAACGTCCTCGGTGTGGTTGTGTGTGTCGGGTTATTGTTTGAATAGTGCATCTTTAATGGCAATAATCACATCTTTGCAAGTGAGCTGTGTAGGTCATAAAAAGTTCAGAGGTGTTTTGAGATTGGTTTATGAGCGCATAATTATTAATATAACTCATTATGGTGGGTGCTAAAAACACAAACTAAGCTGAAAGTTTCAAATGTAAGGCAATCATGTTTGTTATTACACCAATTACTATGGAACACATATTGTTAATTGAGTTAAACAATTCCATGTCTGCAATGTTGAGAGATATCTTTGTTCCATCTCACCAGCTCCCACCTGACAATTATACATTGCTTTTCAATACTTGAATAACGATGATTTCACTGCCAATCAATGTCTATTAAAACACAAAAGGCAAATGCTGCCACAACTCTTCACCTTTTTACCGGATGCTGTATGACACAGACTTGCCATTCTGTTTCATACTATCTGTGCTATTTATCATCTGTTAAAAAGCTCTGTTGACTAAGAGATGTAAGCTTATTAACAACCATTTTATATGGCTATTTGAAGCCTGATGATATACAACCTTTTTTCCAAAATATACCAGAAAATGGTTCTCCACATAATAGCCACTTCTGACAGTTTTATCTATCATCTGTCAATATAAGATATTGTTTTATAGAGAACAATAAAGCTCCATATGTCCTCGAAAGCTAGAGAAACTTAGTGGGTTGGCCCTTGTGTATCTTCAATCATTAATCTACAGTACATAACTTTTTGTCCATAGTCAGCAAAGACCTTGTGCCGCCCTACTCCCTCTCACTTGGTCTTGCCCCAACACTTGTATTTTATTTTCATATGGTGTCTTTCTTGGAACAGCATTTAGCCTGAGGCTAAAGAGGGTGTGGGTGTTGTCTGTTGTCTGATTTGCCTGCTTTCTGTTTTTCTGCACCATGACATCTGTCTTATGCCCCTTTCACACCAACGCGGTTCCCGTTCTAGCTCCGTGCTTGCGCTCTACTGGTTCGGAACCGTTTTTTTCTTTTCAGCCCCCGTTTTGTTCACACCGCCTATTGCCCGACTGGTGCTGCCACTGCTGCGTCATGACGTCACCGTTTACGTCGCTGATTTTCTCCCCAACGGTGCTCACAACAACAACAATTGGGGACTGCGCCAGGTCGATGATCGTGTTGCTTTTAATCATATAAAGCCAGATTAAATTAAATAACTACTTCTCAATCCTTATACTTTTCTCCAGAGTGCCGTGGTTAATTGTTTAACAATCACAACACTGTTATGAAAGTTTCTTTGGTATAAAATGGGTGATGTTAGCATAGCAAACGAAGCTAAATTTACTATCTTGACTACTTGTTACTATCCTATTCTGGCATAAGCCGTTTTCTACAGGCACATTTTACTGGCATATTTTTCATTATGATTCTACTTGTGATAGTCGGACATGACCACCTCTGCAGCCCATATATTGATTCCATCCGAGCGTCAGTGGTGGCGCCAGGGGGGCTGAAGCACCCCCAAGGATAGCCATAGCACCCCCTAAGCACCCCCAAGAAATGTATGTATTTTTTTTTTATGTGTGAAATTCATAATTTGAAAAAGGATTGATTCGAAAATAATATGCTGCTACAGTACAGTACAAATAGCCTACTTCTGGGTCACTGTGTGTGTGTGTGGCACGAGCCATTAAGTGTGCGTGCACGAGAGAGAGAGTGCGCACCGGTACCGGAGATTGTTGTGGTTAGCATCTGGTGCTAGCTACGCTAACGGATAAGGAGCTTTTTCAACAACAAGGTGGAGGGAGAACTCTCTCCTGTCAGACTGAGAGACTCAGATAACCTCAGCTCAGGTGAAGTAAAGGCCTCTCTCAGTGTTTAGATAGTTAACTTTAGTCCAAGTTATCTCAGTGGGTCTCAAAACGGTTTGGTCACCATTAATGTAAATAAGTATTTCTGAGGCAAACGTTTATATTATCATTATGTCACAGTTCTGTCTAAGTTTGGGTGTTTTCACTGTTCTCTGTCATGTTTTCCTCCTGTCGTTAGTGTCCCTGTGTGTTCTCCTCCCTCCTCACCTGTGTCTCGTTTAGCTAATTGTGTTCACCTGTGGCTCTTGTGTTTTTCTCCTCCCTCCTCACCTGTGTCTCGTTTACCGATTGTGTTCACCTGTGTCTGGTAATTAGCCCTCCCTGTATTTAGTCTTGTCTCGTGCTGTGTTCAGTGTCGGTGCTTCTTTTGTTGGTGACGGACTCCACCGGTGAGTGTTCTGTGTTTTTCTGTGTTCGTTCCATTTTAGCCTTGAAATAAAGGTTTATCAAAGTTATCTGCGCTTGGGTCCTGCTTCCTTCACTCAACCGTGACAGAAAGCACCGACCAGAGATGGACCCAGCAGATGACCCATTTGAGTTGGAATTACAGCATTTTTCATTTGCTTTGGCTTGCTGCTATGATTGGTGGAGGGGAGCGTCCAGTGTTCGGCAGAAGGAGGCCGCTCTGGTAGAGGCGCACCGGTTGGCTATGGAGAAACCGGACTTGGTGAAGTTCTTACCTGACTGGATGTTGAACTTCATCTGGGCGTGTGATTTCCAGCCTGCGGACTATAAACGTCTCGGTGTGTTCCGTCTGGAGTCAACCAGTGCTTCCGCCCCAGTTCCTGCTCCTGTCCAAGAGGCGTTTTCTGGAACTCGGCTGGCTTTTGGAGGTCCACGGAGCCTTCAGGCGGCTTCTAGGAGAAGGAGTCGCAAGTCCAGGCTAGCAATCCGAGCCCCAAGAGTCATGGTTCCGGCTACAGAACCGGCCCACACAGCCATAGTTCCGGCCCCAGTACAGGCCCCAGCAGCCATGGTTCCAGCCCCAGTTCTGGCCCCAGCAGCCATGGTTCCAGCCTTAGCTCTGGCCCCAGCTGTCCTAGTCCCTTCTCTAGTCCCTTCTCCAGTCCCTCCTCGAGTCACTTCTCTAGTCCCTTCCCTCATCCCATCTCAAGTTCCCTCTCGATTTTTTTCTCAAGTCCCCTCTCAGGTCCCCTCTCGAGTTCCCTCTCGAGTCTTTTCTCGAGTCCCCTCTCAAGTCAACTCCCCAGTGTCCTCTCGAGTCACCTCCCAAGTCAACTCTCCAGTGTCCTCTCGAGTCACCTCTCAAGTTTCCCCTCAGGTCTCCTCTCGAGTTCCCTCTCAAGTCCCCTCTCGAGTTCCCTCTCGAGTCACCTCTCAAGTTTCCCCTCAGGTCTCCTCTCGAGTTCCCTCTCAAGTCCCCTCTCAGGTCCCCTCTCAAGTCCCCTCTCAGGTCCCCTCTCGAGTTACCTCTCGAGTTCCTTCTCGAGTCCACTCTCCAGTTTCCTCTCAAGTTCCCTCTCAAGCCCTCTCTCGAGTCCCCACTCAAGCCCCTACTCATGTCCAGTTGGAGGTCCCGCAGACTAGTCTTCTGCCGGGGGTCCTGCCAACCCCATGTCCCGTCCAGTTGGAGGTCCCGCAGACTAGCCCTCTGCCGGGGGTCCTGCCAACCCCATGTCTTGTCCAGTTGGAGGTCCCGCAGACTAGCCCTCTGCCGGGGGTCCTGCCAACCCCATGTCCTGTCCAGTTGGAGGTCCCGCAGACTAGCCCTCTGCCGGGGGTCCTGCCAACCCCATATCTTGTCCCGTTGGAGGCCCCGCCGACTACTCTCCTGCCGGGGTTCCTGCCAACCCTTTGTCCGGTCTCGTTGGAGGCCCCGCCGACTACTCTCCTGCCGGGGGTCCTGCCAACCCTGTGTCCTGTCCCGTTGGAGGCCCCGCCGACTACTCTCCTGCCGGGGGTCCTGCCAACCCTATGTCCTGTTCCGTTGGAGGCCCCGCCGACTACTCTCCTGCCGGGGGTCCTGCCAACCCTGTGTCCTGTCCCGTTGGAGGCCCCGCCGACTACTCTCCTGCCGGGGGTCCTGCCAACCCTGTGTCCTGTCCCGTTGGAGGCCCCGCCGACTACTCTCCTGCCGGGGGTCCTGCCAACCCTATGTCCTGTTCCGTTGGAGGCCCCGCCGACTACTCTCCTGCCGGGGGTCCTGCCAACCCTGTGTCCTGTTCCGTTGGAGGCCCCGCCGACTACTCTCCTGCCGGGGGTCCTGCCAACCCTGTGTCCTGTCCCGTTGGAGGCCCCGCCGACTACTCTCCTGCCGGGGGTCCTGCCAACCCTGTGTCCTGTCCCGTTGGAGGCCCCGCCGACTACTCTCCTGCCGGGGGTCCTGCCAACCCTATGTCCTGTCCCGTTGGAGGCCCCGCCGACTACTCTCCTGCCGGGGGTCCTGCCAACCCCATGTCCTGTCCCGTTGGAGGCCCCGCCGACTACTCTCCTGCCGGGGTTCCTGCCAACCCCATGTCCTGTCCCGTTGGAGGTCCCGCCGACTACTCTCCTGCCAACCCTATGTCCTGTTCCGTTGGAGGTCCCGCCGTCTACTCACCTGCCGGGGGTACTGCCAACCCTGTGTCCTGTGCCGTTGGAGGTCCCGCCGTCTACTCTCCTGCCGGGGGTACTGCCAACCTTTTGTCCTGTCTCGTCGGGGGTCCTGCCAACTCCTGGTCCTCTTCCGTGGGGGATCCTGCCGAAGCCTGTCCCGCCGGCTCCGGTTCCTGTCCGGCCGACACCGGGTCCTGCCCGGCCTCCGGAGCTGTCTGGTCTTCGCCCTCGATCCCGACCCTCTGTGAGCCGCGGTCTTCGTCCGCGGGCCCGGCCTCCTGACTCTTCCTGCCGCTGCCCTCGTCCTCGGGCCCGGCCCCCTGACTTTTCCTGCCGTGGTCTTCGCCCTCGATCCCGACCCTCTGTGAGCCGCGGTCTTCGTCCGCGGGCCCGGCCCCCTGACTCTTCCTGCCGCTGCCCTCGTCCTCGAGCCCGGCCCCCTGACTCTTCCTGCCGCTGCCTTCGCCCTCATGCTCGGCCCCCTGAGTTCGCCCGCTGTGGCCTACGCCCCACCATGGACTCTGCCTTGCCACTAGGCCGTCCGCCCGAGTCCCCCTTCTCGGCTTCTGCCGTGCCCCCGGGCCGTCCGCCCGAGATCCCTTCCTGGTCCCCTACTGGGCTCCTGGGCGGTCAGCTTAGTCCCGTCCTCCGGACCCCCTCCACCCACCCTGGTGGCCTAGGGATACGTCCCTCCTCCGGACCCCCTCCACCCACCCTGCTGGATTTTTTTGGGATTTTTGTGTTGGGGTTTAGGGACGTCTGGAATCCGTCCCTTGAGGGGGGGGTTCTGTCACAGTTCTGTCTAAGTTTGGGTGTTTTCACTGTTCTCTGTCATGTTTTCCTCCTGTCGTTAGTGTCCCTGTGTGTTCTCCTCCCTCCTCACCTGTGTCTCGTTTAGCTAATTGTGTTCACCTGTGGCTCTTGTGTTTTTCTCCTCCCTCCTCACCTGTGTCTCGTTTACCGATTGTGTTCACCTGTGTCTGGTAATTAGCCCTCCCTGTATTTAGTCTTGTCTCGTGCTGTGTTCAGTGTCGGTGCTTCTTTTGTTGGTGACGGACTCCACCGGTGAGTGTTCTGTGTTTTTCTGTATTCGTTCCATTTTAGCCTTGAAATAAAGGTTTATCAAAGTTATCTGCGCTTGGGTCCTGCTTCCTTCACTCAACCGTGACACATTATAGGTATACACAAATAAGAGCATAAATGAAAAACAGGTATGAAATACTATGACAGTAAAACAAGAATACAGTTTAAAAGAGGAGTACTTCGGAAAATACCCATAAAGAAATACAAAATCCGAAAACGTCTTTTAAAACTACAACTCCCAGTAGAGACGTGCCATAGAGAACATGTTGCGAAACACAATAGCCAAGATGTGTAGTTCTGGGGACGGGGTGGGGGACGGGGTGGACCCGTTCAAATCCAGTTTTGGACAGTCTGCCGTGGTTCCATTCCTTTTCAAAGTGCTGTTTGACGCTCGGCGTAACCCTCGGCGCACACTCAAACATCCAATCACAGAGCTTGAGGCCTATCACAGGGTTTGTCAAGCGAAGCGGAGAGAATACTTACTTCCGGGTGTAAAATTCTCTAAAGCAACTACTATGAGCTGCTCCGACCCTCGGTCCTGACGGACTCCAACTTGTGTTTATTAATCAAACAAATAAATAAACACAAGGATAATTATGTGTTATTTATTGTTGAGTAAATAATAGTGTGTGGTTTAGAGAAGAATACAAAATTAGAAGGAAAAAACAATGAAACAATACAGATTTCAGTATTCTGAGCCCCTACTCTCCCCATAATTGCAACAAAAGTCCTACATTATTCAATTAAAATAAAAAAATAATAAGTGTGGCTTGATATTGAGTAAGAAAAAGGTTGATAAATCCTGTGATAATGGGTCTGCGGAGAGCATTTTGCCGCGATCCCAACTCGTCTATTACCAACGTTCAGGGAGCTCTATGCAAGTCAATGGGACTCACTGATAGTTGAAACTCGACGCTAAAGGCCCCCCCTTGCGTTGGAAAGTGACGACAGGGACCCTGACATAACGTCAACATAGGCCGAGTTGGGAGTGAGAATGTGTTTGTGTGAAAGGGGCATCATTGTTGTTAGCCTTTGACGTGACTGCACAGTAGCTACAGAGCCAGTGTCAGGAAACAAGAGGATCTAGGCATCCGCAGGGTCACCTTGTCCCCTGATCATCGGACCATGTGGAGTTTTGCTTCTCTTTTTTTGTATGCACTGAAGTGATGAATACAGAAGATTGCTGCCGTTTTTTTTAGCAGTAAGGGATAAAAACTTGCTATTGGTATAGTGTCCTGATTTAACGTGTTTTAGCACAACAGTACGATCCTTAAAAAATGCATCCCCTCTAGTACAATGCATTGTTGTTTTGTTTTATTCACAATTTCTGCCCACTTTTTTAATGTGTACATTGTGACCTGTGAATTGTGGGCATTTATTTGACTACTTAGATAGCAATAATGCAACCTTCTCAAATAAAACACCTACTATTGAGTGACTATAACAATTCTGTAACATATGTTCTCAGCACCTGGTAAATTAATATGTATAAGCAGAGAAAGAATGGATCAAATTACTCCATATGTCACTACTTAGAATCAACATCAACTGGTGGGTTTCACAGAAAATGATGACAAAACCGAAGTGATGGTTTTTGGTGCCCCTCGGACCACTCCTATAGACCTAGGATCCCTGGGCCTCTCCACCAGGCCTATCATCACACATCTTGGGATAAAGATGGACCCTGAACTCAAGCTTGACAGCCAGATCAAGGCAGTTGTTAAAAACAGCTTCTTCCACCTCAGGCAGCTAGCCAAAATAAAGCCTTTTTTAAATAGTGACCTCTTTGAAACGGTAATCCATGCTTTCGTCACCTCCCGCTTGGATTATTGTAATGCACTATATATGGGGATAAGTGCATCCTCCCTTGCTCGCCTGCAGATGGTGCAAAATGCAGCAGCACGGCTACTAACTGGCACACGCAAATACGACCACATTTCCCCCATTTTATCTTTGCTCCACTGGCTGCCCGTTCATTTGAGGATTCATTTTAAAACTCTATTTACTTTTAAAGCCCTCAATGGCCTGGCCCCGCCCTACCTCTCTGAGCTGTTACACAGCTACACGCCCACTCGGGTCAGCTGATCAGTTGCTCCTGAGGGTGCCAAAAACAAAGTCTAAGCGCAGAGGGGACCATGCTTTCTCTGCTGCCACCCCTAAACTGTGGAACGACCTGCCCTTGCTAATCAGACAGGCTCCCACACTGTCTGTTTTTAAATCCCGTCTTAAAACCCACCTTTTCTCCTTAGCATTTGTAAACAAAATTGTTGCTTTTATCTGCTTTCAGTGGTCTATTGTTTTTTATTATATGGCTGTTATTTATTTTTTAATTATTACATTTATTCTGTTTTGTTTTGTGTTTGTATCTTAAATGTATTTATATTATGTTGTGTGAGCTTATCTCTCTGTACAGCACTTAGGTCTGAAGGTTTTAAAGTGCTATATAAATAAAGTTGGATTGGATAAAGTTGTATTGGAAATACAAAAGTAGTCGTTGCTGGTAATCTAATTTTTAAAGGGTTACAATTGCCGGGAAAGGTTGAGCAAGTGAGATATGGAGCCTGGTTGTGAAACATGTGAACATCTTAACATCTCAGTTAGGATGCAGACATTTTCACACATGAGACCAATATAACGTGGAGCTAGCATTACGGATTAAACCTGTAAAGTCTGGCCGTATGTCACTCCTAGTATATAATCATGTTTCCACTGTAGTTATTACACTAATCTAACCCAGTGGTTCTCAAAGTGGGGGGCGCGACCCCCCCAGGGGTACGCAGAGGCATGACAGGGGGGGCGCGAGAGACCAGAAGGAAAAATGGTTATTTAATTAAAAAAAAAAAATTAAAAAATCATATTTTGAAAAAGTATTGATTCGAAAATAATATGATACAGTACAGTACTATTACGTCTGGGTCTCTGTGTTTCATTAAAGTTCGGCTCTGTGTGGAACAAGCCATTTTATGTGCGTGCGTGCGCGAGCGAGAGAGAGAGAGAGAGAGAGAGAGAGAGAGAGAGAGAATAATAATAATTCCTTACATTTATTATAGCGCTTTTCCAGATGCTCAAAGCGCTTTACAAATACACATTACACATATCATACATGCAATGGTCACCACTGTGGACAATACCCACAGGAGCAAGTTCAGGTGAAGTGTCTTGCCCAAGGACACAACGGCTTTACAGACGCAGCAGCGGCAGAGAGAGAGAGCACCGGTACCAGAGATCGTTATTGTTAGCTTCTGGTGCTAGCGAGCTACGCTAACGGATATAAGGAGTTTTTTCAACAACAAGGTGGAGGAGAGTCCTCTCCTGTCATACTGAGAGGCTCAGTGAGCTAAAGGACTCTCTCAGTGTTATCTCAGTGGGTCTCAAACGTTTTGGTCACCATTAATGTAAACAATTATTTCCGAGGCACACATTTATATGATCATTATAGTTATACTAAAATAAGAGAATAAATTAAAAACAGGTATGAAATACTATACGACATTAAAAAAAGAATAAAGTTTAAAAGGGAGTGATTTGTAAAATATCTCCCTTTTTAAAGAAATAGTAAATCTATTTACAGTTCTGTTTCATATGGGTGTTGAGAGATGTATCCATAGATCTCTTCATTTTGCTCTCAAAGTGCACCAGATTGATGCTGTTAACTTCAATATTTAAAAATCTTTGCGGGGGAGCTTGCCCCCGGACCCCCCTATGTGAGGTCCACACACCACCTATAAAAATAGCACTTTACCCCTGCTTACACCTACATGCCGTGAGCTGATATCGAGCCTTCATTGTAACAGTCCATTGTACATTGTGTGTGTGTGTGTGGGGAGTGTTGCAGTAGAAAATTCCACATTAATGGGAAACCCTAAATTTTTGAGCACCCTCTATGAAACGTCAAGCTACCCCACAGCACCCCCAAAATAAATCTCTGGTGCTGCCACTAAGCCTGACTATTTGTGTTGGGGGGGCCCGACTTTTTTTTTTGTCCAAAGGGCCTGACAAAAAAAGTTTATATAGCAAGCTATAGTTTCAGTATCTATTTTTGGACCAAATCGCACATCCTGTTTTACAAATTGCCCACAAGTGTCACCGTACACCGGCAGTAACAACAGTTACCTTATAGCTGACTGGATTGAACTCTCTCTGGGGGTTTGTCTGACAAGATAATAAACTGATAACAATCTAAGAATATCCTCTTTCTCAACATAAATACCTGTTCACTACACAGCCTATATCCCAGCAAGAAAGGGGGGTACCAATAATAATTATAATGAAATACTTATATTCTAGGGGTGTAACGGTTCACAGAATTCACAGTTTGGTACGTACCTCGGTTTGGCGGTCACGGTTCGGTACGGTACAACAAGAAAAAGCAAAAAAAAGACCCAAATGCATAATTCCCGGTTTGTTGTTATTTATTTTTGAACAGTAGTGCAAGTTTCAGCTTAAAAATAAGGAACATTTTGAATAATTAACTGTATTACACAGTGAAAAACAAACCACAAACAGTACCACACACACTCAGATGGCCATATTATCTATAATGGCTGATGTCAAACAAAAAAGAATGTCTTGAAAATATTAATAAGAAAGTGTTTCAAGAGCGCATAGCCATTGAAATATATATGCCAATAGTATGGAAGCAAACAAGAGACAGAAGTATTTTAATTTTTATCAGACACCGAATTTATAGCATTGAAAATCATGTATCTGAATTTATTTTGCTCCGAATGTTCTTATGTGAAATAAAAATGTAACAATTCAAGTTAAAAACATTTGAATAGTCAAATTGAGATCCCAAAAATTCAAGTGAAAAAAAATCGAATGCACAATTTCGGTGTTTAAAATTCGATGTCCAAAATTGCGATACAACATCATCAGGGCTACTCAGACAGGATAAGCAATCGAGCCTGAATGCAATCAAACCGCCTTCTGGCCTATCAGAGCCAAGTGGCAAACTCCGGGAGTACGGTGAAGCCCAATGCTGCAAACTGTAGGCGATGGGAGCAATTCCTGTAGACCCTATGTTAAAATGTCCAACTTAACATTAGAAAATGAAGATGTTTCTAGCCTGGATCCACAAAAACATATTCTGTATATAGTTAGATTCCCCTTTCATGACAATGGGACTGCTGCTCCTAGCTCCTCTGTCTCACTGCTAGCTCCGTTAGCTCCATTGGCTCCGTGATGCTACAGGGGCTCAGCTCATGAGGAGAACACTACTTGAACTCGGCCGTGTTTGTTGTGTTGGTTCCTGGTGGACTATTCGTTATGCAAATATAGGATTTATCTGCGGTTAAAACAGACCGTCCATGAATGCAGTTTCTTCGGTAAGTCAACCCTGCGTACTTTGTTATGTTACTGCTATTTTTATTAAGCTAACATTAATGAATGTTTAGAGTTGGGTTAGCATTTGAGCAATCGGTAGCTCCATCTGAGCTAACGATGCTATGCGTAGCATCCAAGTCAAACGTAATAGAGAAGTATAAAACATTTAAGTGGTACACCAAAAGGCTTCTGTGAGAGGTTGGTAAAATAAGGTCATCCTTGTACGTTAGATCAGTGGTTTCCAACCTGGGGGGCTCCAAAGATCGCAGGGGGGGCGCCAGGCCTCAGATGATTTGAGGCCAAATATCATCTTTAGACTTTTTTTTTTCTTTTTAAATTTTTCCTTTTTTACATATAATTGTAAGGCAATACATGATTGTCACTAAAAGCCTTGTCTCTAAATTAAAATAACATATACACAATAATTGATTAATTCATTTTAATAAAAATTCAAGTTATTAGCTATTAAAGGCATACAAAGACAGAAATGTATAATTCTTTCTATAGAAATGTTTCTTCTGCCCGTAAAGTGTCCAAACCGGGCTTGTCTGGATGAGCGCATTTTTAAAACATAGTCATTGTCCATGCCGGTTTCAGTTTGATTATTTGTCAGTTGCTCCGATCAGATCAGTCTCCTCCATTTTGTAGATATTTACGACTTTTGAATCCACATAAACACATCGGCAAAATCAGGCTTACTTTGAACATGTGTTTTAAACAGTTTAATCCCTTTGTGAATTGTTTCCACTTCCGCGCCTTCCTTTAATTTCTTCATACAGCGGGAATCCAAATAAATTATCCTGAGTCCAATAACCATCAAAGTCACTCCAATAGTGCTCCTTAATTACGCTTTCATCCTCCTTTAACACAATACTTCACATTCATCCAGTTTGTGACAGTAGTTGTAGCATTTTTGAGACTTTTAAACTTTAATTACCGCTGTTGTTGTTGTTGTTGTTGTGTACCCACGCACACACACACAACAGGAGTTATTTGAGGGTTGGGAACCACTAGTTAGTTTACTGTATGCATTGTTTAGGTTCATTTCAATTTGCTATGCTCTACGAAAGCATAAAATAGACTAGCTAACGTCAACGTATTGTTGAAGAGAGGCTTAGTGTATATTAAATCAACCTCACAATGAAATGTGTGTATCTTTAAAATATGAACGTCACATTTCAAGATCTCTCAACACCCAGATGAAACACAACTGTAATCAGATGTTCTTTTTCTTTATGGATATTTTACAAATCACTCCCCTTTCAACCTGTATTCTTGTTTTACTGCCATATAGTATTTCATAACTGTTTTTCCTTTATTCTCTTATTTTTTTTATAACTATAATGATCATATGAAGGTGTGCCGCGGAAATAATCTTTTGAATAATTTGTGACCAAACCGTTTGAGACCCACTGAGATAACTTAGACTAAAGTGAACTATCTAAACACTCAGAGAGTCCTTTAGCTCACCTGAGCCTCTCAGTCTGAGAGGAGAGCTCTCCTCCAGCTTGTTGTGGAACAAACAGCTCTGTATGTCCGTTAGTGCAGCTAGCTAACCAGATGCTAACAACACGGTCCCTGCTGCTGGCACCGGTCCCTCTCTCTCTCTCCCGCTCTCACACACACTAAATGCGCTATTTCCGCACACACACACACACACACACACACACGAGTTTGAATGACACAAGCACACTTTTATTTCCATGCAACTCTCTGATTGGTCTGGTGTCTTGCCTCTGTTGCATTCACTGAACACGGGAAATTACAGTCCTGCCGTCCTCTCGAGTGTCATGATGAGGTTCACGTAAAGCACGGTTAATGTATTATATTATTGAGGTAGAATTGTCCGGTGCTACAGAAAAAACATACGGGGCGGGCCAAAATATTATTTTACCAACAATGTGGAATTTATTGGCTACATATTACACAGATTATGCACAGCGGGAGCAGCAATAACCGTCAAATAATAATTCAGACAGGGGAGCTCCGCACCCCCTGCCTGCCGCTAGGGGGTGCTGCAGCGCCCTCAGCACCCCCCTTCCCGCGCCCACGCACAGATACGCGGATATTTTATACAAGCTCAGATTGTTTGTCTGCAAGTGCTCACATCAGGTTTTACACGCTCTCGCATTTTGCACCATATCTACCTTCATACTTAAGGTAAGTTAACATGAAACTATTCAGCAATACTTTCAATAATAATCTAAGGTATTGAGTTTTGGGATAATACTTGCATAGAATTCTTAAAATGCCTTCAGGTTTCTAAAATATATATTTTGTGGTAAATTCAACAGTGGATCCAGCAAAGATTCAAATATGTGCATCATTTTAGTTATTGATGTTTTGCTGTTACTTAATTATACTTTTGATCAATTCAAGTCAAGCTTAGCTTACATGTTAGTTGGTGCTCTTACCTGTGTGCCTCCTCCACAACCAGACTGCATTAAAACTCTTAAGTACCAGTTATATCTACTTTACTTTAAACCAGGGGTGCCCACTGTTTTTCAGCTTGGGAGATACTTTTAAAATGACCAAGTCACCGCGATCTACCTACATTAAAAATGCTAAACATATATTTATTTATATTTATACTGACTATACCTTATCTTGGTGTACCTTGCATAACTGCATGAACCCGTATGGCACAATACAACTCAGTACATTTTTGGTCATTACCTTACACTGATGACCTGCACCGGCAGGAATCTGGCAGGGTTGCATAGTCCGGGCAGTAGCTGCTGGTAGCCATCCTCAAGCAGACTTCCAAATGATCGTCAGTCATGGTGGAGCGGTTTTTGGACTTAATCATCTTCATGTGGGAAAAGGCTGACTCACACAAATAAGTGGAGCCGAATAATGCAGTCAAGAAGGTAGCACATGTTCTCATGTTTGGGTACTGTCCCTCTGTGAGTAAGTTCCAGAACTGCTGTCCATGAGCCCTGGCCTTCAGCTGAATGTCAGCTTGTAGTGTCAATATCTCATCCTCCACTCCAGACGAGTTCAGGTGAAACAGCGTTGCAACTTTTGATGCGGGTGAATCGACCTCAACATCTCCCCGAAATGGGTAGCACATACATGTAGCGACTGGCTCGAGCAAAGCAAAGTCTTGAAAGCGCCTGTTGAACTCTGACACAATTGTCCCAATCTGCTCTGTGTAACGCGCAATGTCCAGTTGCGCACAAGCCTTCCTTTGCGTCTCCAGCTCTGACGCAAGGTTTTGGAAGTTCCCCAAATCATGGCGCTGCAGCTTTGAGGACAAATGTTGCAATTTTCGTTTGAACGCATTAACTGAGCTTATCATATTGACCACGGTTTTGTCTTTTCCTTGCAGCTCTAAATTAAGGTCATTCAACATGTTGGTCAGATCGGTTAAAAATGCCAAGTCTAGCAGCCACTGATCGTCGTTTAGTTGGTTGTATTCTGCATGTTTAGAGACAAGGAGAAACTCTCTTATCTCCGGACAGAGCTCTCAAAATCTCTGCAGGAATTTCCCCCTACTAAGCCATCTCACATCAGTGTGTAGCAACAACTCAGAATGGTTGCAGTCAGTCTGATGTGAACGGAACAGTCGTCTTCGAAGAGATCTGGCTTGAATAGACCAGGCGATCCTCATTGCCACATCCATTATCTCTTTCATATTAAGCATTTGTGCGCATAATGCTTGTTGGTGTATTATGCAGTGATAATTGCGGAAGTCGGGGAAAGCATCGTCCTCCCTGCACTTGACAATAAATCCATTCGAGCGGCCAACCATTACGGGCGCACCGTCTGTGGTGATTGACACCAATTTGCACAGAGGGAGCTGGGTCTTCTTGATAAAGTTTTTGAAAGACTGAAAAATGTCCTCTCCCCGCGTGTGTCCTTTCATGGGTAGTATTGTTAACATCTCCTCTTTTGCAGTCATATCTGTAAACATCATCCGAATAAAAATGCACAACTGAGCTGTATCACTTACGTCTGTAGACTCGTCAAATTGCAGTGAGAAACAATCGCAGTCCGCGATGTCCTTCTGAAGCTGCTGTGTCAAATCCTCGGCCATGACTTCACAGCGCCGCGTAACTGTACTTCTTGATAGCTGGAGAGCTTTGATTGAAGATAATATTTCCGGTTTGTTTTTAAAGTCCCGAAACAACGTGTTAGCTGCTTCAACGAATGCCTCTTTTATCATCTCTCCATCTTGGAAAGACTTCTTGTGCTTAATGATGGTGTGACTCACCCTGATCGATGCTTCGGTGGCTGCCTTTGATTTTGAAGTCACCTTTGTGACTTCAAAATCGTAGATCATTTTAATTCAAAAATTAAAAATATTATAGATGCCATTGCTCCAACTAAGGTAAAGGAAGTGTCTGGCAAGAAAATATCTCCATGGAGAAAGGCCATGACCGTGAAAACAGAAAAAAGAGAGCGTCGAAAAGCTGAACGTAGGTGGCGAAAAACCAATCTCCAGGTTCACTTTGAAATCTATAAAGAGAGACTTGGCCTTTATAATTTGGAATTGAAAAACGCACGACAATCGTTCTTCTCTGACATCATTACCAAAAACAACGCACGTGCCTTGTTTGCTACCGTCGACAGACTAACTAACCCCCCAGTGTCAGTAGCCTCTGAATTTCTATCCACCAGGGCGTGCAATGATTTTGCCTCCTTTTTCACTGACAAAATTCAGAAAATCAGACAAGCAGTCAGTGCCTCTGCATCAGGAACAGCAAATGTGTTGTCTCTGTGTCCACTTAACATCAATTCAAACACCATGACACAATTCCATCAGATTAATAATAAAAACCTAGAGGACATTATACAACTTCTGAAATCCTCCTCCTGCTGCCTTGATATTATTCCAACGGGATTTTTCAAAGATGTTTTGCCTTGCATGGCCTCAGATCTACTTCATATAGTAAACAAATCTCTTCACTAAGGTATTTTTCCACAGGCCCTGAAAACTGCAGTCATTAAACCGCTCTTAAAAAAGAATAATCTAGATGCTTCAGTAATAAACAATTATATATCAAACCTCCCATTTCTAGGTAAAATCATTGAAAAAGTTGTTTTTCAACAGTTGAGTAATTTTTTGCATTTAAATAACTGTTTCGATGTGTTCCAGTCAGGCTGTCGTCCAAACCACAGCACTGAGACTGCTCTTGTAAAGGTCTTTAATGACATCCACTTAAACACAGACAGTGGCAGAACTTCAGTGTTAGTATTATTAGATCTCAGTGCTGCGTTTGACACTGTTGACCACAGCATATTACTAGACCGACTGGAAAACTGGGTGGGACTTTCGGAAACAGTCCTAAATTGGTTTGAATCCTACTTAAAGGACAGAAACAACTTTGTTTCTATAGGTAAATACACATCTGAGTTGACAAATATGACATGTGGGGTTCCTCAAGGCTCCATCTTGGGGCCTCTTCTCTTTAACATCTACATGCTACCACTGGCTCAGATAATGAAAAACAACAAAATAAGTTACCATAGCTATGCAGATGACACACAAATGTACGTAACAGTTTCACCAGGAGACTATGCTCCAATTCAAACACTGAGTAAGTGCATTGAACAAATCAATGACTGGATGTGTCAGAACTTTCTCCAATTAAACAAAGATAAAAACTGAGGTAATGGTTTTTGGAGCCAAGGCAGAACCTATAAAAGTTAGCGCTGAGCTTCAGTCTGCAATGTTCAAAACAACAGATAAAGCCAGAAATCTAGGTGTAGTCATGGACTCTGACCTGAGTTTCAACAGTCACCTTAAAACAGTTACTAAATCAGCCTACTATCACCTAAAGAACATATCTAGGATTAAAAGACTAATGTCGCAGCAGGATTTGGAAAAACTTGTTCATGCTTTTATCTTCGGTAGACTCGACTACTGCAATGGTGTCTTCACAGGTCTCACTAACAAATCTATTAGGAAGCTGCAGCTGATTCAGAACGCTGCTGCTCGAGTCCTCACTAACACTAAGAAAGTGGATCACATCACTCCTGTTCTGAAGTCTTTACACTGGCTTCCTGTGTGTCAAAGAATAGATTTCAAAATACTGCTGCTGGTTTATAAAGCTTTGAATGGTTTAGGCCCAAAATACATTTCTGATCTACTGCTAAATTATGAACCATCCAGATCTCTCAGGTCTTCAGGCACGGGTCAGCTTTCTGTCCCCAGAGTCAGAACTAAACATGGTAAAGCAGCATTCAGTCATTATGCTCCAAATATCTGGAACAAACTCCCAGAAACCTGCAGGTCCGCTGCAACTCTGACTACTTTTAAATCCAGGCTGAAGACTTTTCTTTTTGTCGCTGCTTTTAATTGAACTATTCATATCTTAGACTGCACTGTAACTTTTATCCATGTATTTTTTCTTTTAATGTTTATCCATGTATTTCTTCTTTTAATGTTTATTTTATTAGCTTTTCTTTTTAATGACTGATTTTAAATGCCATTTTCTTAATGTATTTCATTTTTTGTAAAGCACTTTGAATTGCCTTGTGTTGAAAAGTGCTATATAAATAAACTTGCCTTGCCTTGCCTTGCCTTTGTGAAAAATGCCTGCTGTCCGGACAACTGTGATTTCAGTTCCTTCACCTTTCTCTTTCTCAGCTCGCTTTTTGGAGGGAAGTCAGTGTCGTACGTTCTGTGAACTGTTCGAAAATGCCGCTCCAAATGTCCCTTTTTCGAAATGGCGATTGCAGATTTGCAGATCAAACAAACGCACTTCGAATATGACATTGTGAAAAAATAGTCCTCCTCCCATTCTGGATGAAAGTTGTATGTTTTTTGTTTCTTACTTGGTCCAGCTTCCCCACTCATTTGTATGCCCTTTCTTTAGTAGAATTGTATTATTATAATACAATTACCCGCTCTATCGAAATCAGTCGGAAGTAGCAATGGCTCATTTCAAAATAAACGTTGATTTGCGTAAAAAAACGAGTTTTTCGGGGTTCGGGTGTTTTGTTTGATTTTAAATAAACAAAGTCTTGGCTTTCAGAATATGAAACTTTTATTTCCAAAATCACACGAAAAGTAAATGTTTGAAGTTTACAAAGAGAGGATGACAGCTCTCACTCGCCACTCTGCTCTTCCACAGCGCAGCTCCCCCTCCCTCCGGCTGAAATTATGAATGCAAGGTGTAGTAATCATAGATAACATGGCAGGGTCCGTTACAGTTTGTTTTCATCTGATTTTAAATAAACAAAGTCTTGGCTTTCAGAATATTAAACTTGTTTAGGCAAATTCAGATGATAAATACAACTTAGAAGCTTGTAACGGCATAATTACAAGCGGAGAATGGAGTAACTTTACGTCACTGCAGGCATAACAGCCGGTGTTTCTCGTGAGGGTTTTCCCGGGAAACAAACACAATACACACAAACGCAAAAATACACAAACACACACACACACACACACATACACTTAAATGCCATAGTAAGGAAACTTTTTTGTTCTCTTTTTTTTTCAATGCCTTGCGATCTACCCACAATGCCAGTCGATCACGATCGACGTAATGGGCACTCCTGCTTTAAACAATTAAAAAGACAAAATCAACTAAATGTATTGAAATAACAATCTTAATTTTAGGTGCTTCTTCTTCTTTTAAATTAAACTTTCAGACGTGAGATATTGAAATACAGTAATAGCATTGTTTATTTTAAAGTACTGAGCCACTCCTTACAGTTAACTTCATATTTCTTATTGTCTAAAGCAATTATTACACACATTTTCCCCTCCCATATTCACAGTGTGGATCAATTGAGACAGCGTGGTGTCCAGGGAGCTGCAGAGACTTTGGGAGAAAATATGTCCTGTCTGTGGGTTTGGCTGGAGAGGACTGAGGTGGAGCGGTCTTTCTCTGGGAGGAGGACCAGGCCTGATGAAGAAACCACCAAACTACATCTGTGAGCCCATACTGGGCACAGCTGTCACAAATAAATGATGGTCCTGTTTGACTACACACTATTCAGTGGGCAGCTCTTTGTGTTCACAATAAAAGAGTAGTTTTTTTAGTGAATGTCTTGTATTGGTCTTTAATCTCATATCAGCTTTTCATTTTCTTCTTGCCCCTCGGAGAAAACGGTGAGGCAGTTGTGTCCTTCAGGTATGTCCTTTCCTAACAGAAATGACAAGAAACCTAAAACATATTGCTGAGAAAGTGTGTTATTTATGAAAGAGATGCGTTAGAGGGCTGTAGAAATAAATACAAAATCATTTGAATGTGTTTTTGGAATTCATCACTTTGTACTACAAAGATAATCAGATTATGAATGAACAGTCTGCAGTTAATCAATATTAAAATATATGTTATTATTAAAATAATATTCAACTGTTATCAGAACTTAGTGTAAATATAGTATCATGCTTTTCGGTTGTCTCAATGCAAGAACCACTTTGACCACGTCTTTTACAGACAATATCTAGAGACAAATGGTAGCAATTTTCACAAAGAAAATTATAATTGCCTTCAATATATTGACATGTGAAAGCTGACAAAGAAAAATCATGTTGCTTGGTCAAATCTAAATGTAACTTTTTGCAAGGAACACTCAACTTCCCTGATGTGTCAGTATTTAGTCATGTTTAATGGAATGTATATCAGTGTATTAAAGTTGTTACTCTATCTATTTAAACTAAAACGTTTCTCGATTCTTTGTACAGTATGACGGGGTCTTTGTACCTTGAGTCCACTGATTTTAGGAATAGGTCTGTCTCTTGGTCAGCATCCTCTGGTCTTTCTGCATCACCTGGAAACTTTAAACAAACATATAGTAAAGTAACAATTTGTTGGTCACAGACTTTTTTACATGCAAACGTCATGTCCAAATGTTTTTGATTCTCCTTAAAAAAAGTCCTGGATGTCACAGCCCTTACTGTATCTTATCAGTTGGATTGTGTATTATTGTATAGTTGGGGTCCTTTTTATTTTACTGTTACTTTGGAATAGTTTTTTTTATGAGACAGTTAAATTAAATATATCCTATGCCATATTCACATTAATTTGTAACACACACACACTTTACCAAATGCAATGAATAAGCTTAATTGTCACAGAAGCACACATAACGTCATATCTAATATTTAAACAAATCATTTCCTTGTCCCTAAAGCATTGACTACGCTATTTTTCGTCCTTAAATGCAGGCATTAAGTTACATGTTCACGTTCTGCTGCCGCAATAAGTCGGTTTCTTCAGTGTAATGATAATAAAATGCTAAGTAAGTATTGGTAATAATATTAATAAAAACAACAAGGTTTGGGTTTGTTCGTTTATTATGATGGTAACGTTAACCACCAGTAAGCTTCAATAATCAACTCCAGCTCAACAAACCATATTGAAATATCTACGTTAACGTTATTTCTGGAACCATCTGGAAATGTGAGATTCATATTTTTCAGATACACAGATCTTATAGTGAGGTTAATCTCATACACAGTACGATGCTCTTCAACACTAATGTGACGTTAACTGTCTGCATCATCGAGCATAGCGAATTTAAATCAACAATATCAATGCATGCAGTTACCTAACTAGCAAACTAACTAATGTACGAGGATGACCTTATTTTACCATCCTCACACAGAAGCCGTTTGTTCTACAGTATAATCCTTCTTAATGTTTTACACTTAAGATGTGAATAAGTTTTAACTTGTATGCTACGGATAGCACCATTAGAACAGATGTAGCTTAGCTGAATAAAAAGACTAGTAAGAAATAAAGTGCTTGAATTTCACTTACCGAAGAAACTGCATTGAGGGACGGTCTATTTTAACCGCAGAGCCATAAGATAAGTCCGATACTTAAATGAAGAATACTCCACCAGGCACCAACACATCAACGAGTTCAAGTTGTGTTCCCCGGATCAGCCTCGCACCTGAGCCCCAGTAGCATCCTGGAGCTTGAGCTAACAGAGCTACTAGCAGAGAGGCAGAAAGCTAGAAACAGCACTCACTGCAGAGACCAGTCAATCAAGGTGACCACGCCCTAATTTATGCAAATACTTTAAGACCTAATATAACTAAAAGGGTTGTGTTATAAAACAATTCACCCCCACACAGTTGTCATGAAGGGGGAATCTAACTATACAGAGAATATGGTTTTTTGAGCCACGATGTAAACATGTTTATTTCTGCTGTAAAGTTGGTCATTTTAACATGGGGGTCTCTGGAAATTGATCCCTTCTGCAGACTGCTCCTACTGGCCACTAGATGAACTGCAGTTTGAGGCACTTCCTTATTGGCCACCCGGCTCTGCCCAAGAGTTTGCCGCTTGATTGCAATGTATTCCCATCGGCTGCGATATATGACACTCAGGGTAGCGCTGCAGCCATCCATGACCGCGGCAGTTAAAGGCAATGTGAGCGTCCCTTCATTTTCACCCGGAAGTAAGTATTCTCCCTACTGTCGATTGATTTTACAGTGATATCTGCAGTACTCATCAACTAAAAAACTCCAGATTATACCTATTAATTACACAAAAGTAATTGTTTTAAATTGTGTACAATGCTTTGTCTTTTTCCCCTTTGATTCTGAGAAACAAATAGTTTTTTCTGAATTTAGGATGGCCGAAGACACTACATGACCCACAATCCTTAGCTATCGTTGTGACGATGCCAGTCCACTTTGCTTGACAAACCTCTTGATTAGTCAACAAGCCCTGTGATTGGAAATTGGAGTGGCAATACACCTCCTAGTTGATTCCATAACAAAAAACGTTTCGTAAAAAACTAAAATCATACTTTATTCTGCATGTGCTTGCTGTTCTCTTTGAAAGTCATCACATAAATGCATTGTAATAAATGGTTCAGTTGAATTCAATATTACACAGCTGCAGTAGTTCTTAACCAGTTTAGCCCTGAGCCTGTTGTTCAGGTCTCAGGCTCGAAAATAACATTCCCAGAAGAAATGACCAAATCTTCCCTTCTTTTTTTTTTTTTTTTTTTTTTTTTTTTAGAAATATTTTTATTCACATGTAAAAAAGAAAGTGTAACAGTGCATTACAGCAATTAAGGCATTTTCATTTCCCCCCCCCAAAAAAATAACCCTTACTCACTTTCCCTTAACCCCGCCCCATCCCAACCCATCACAACCACCCCTCTCCCAGAGCACTGAGGCAACAGTACATCAATACAATACAATATGATAGATACAATAACATACATGCACATACCTGCATACATACATACATGTACACATACTAACAGATATCCAGGGATGTCACATGGGCTGCATGTGTGGCGGACTGGAGAGGAATCACATCAGAATTATAGACGGATACATAAAGGGGGAATCCCTACAGCGACACCATATCAGGCGGAAGACGGTCTACATAGCTGATCAGTGGCCTCCAATGAGCGTAAAACTTATCTGAGGAACCCCGGAGAGTAAACTTAATTTTTTCCAACTTTAGAAGAGACATAGTATCACTCAGCCACATTTTAAAAGAGGGAGGTAAAGGAGATTTCCACAAAAGAAGGATTTTCCTACGAGCAATCAAGGAGGTAAAGGCAATGACATTGGTTTGAGTGTTTGTAATGTTGATTTCATCTGGGGGCCTACCGAAAATAGCTACATGAGGGGATGGAGAGATTTTTAGACCTACAATTTCAGAAATACATTCGAAGAAAGATTGCCAGAAGCTAGATAATTTAGGGCACGACCAGAACATGTGAGTCAGGTCGCAGGGGGTCTGGGAGCATCTATCACACCTGTCATCCAGTCTATCTGGATAAATCCTGGAGAGCTTAGCCTTGCTATAATGTAGTCTATGGAGAACTTTAAACTGTATTAGGCTGAGTCTAGCGCAACTGGAGGATGAGTTAACGGCTCTCAGGGCCTTCTTCCAAAAGTCATCAGAGAAGGTGAACTGTAGTTCCTTTTCCCAATTAGTTCTAATCTTGTTAATGGCAGATTCATCAACCGGAGAAAAAAGATCATAAAAGTAAGAGACATGGCGCCTAGACAAAGTTTTTGCTCTAAGTACAAGATCCACTCCACTGGGAGGCAGGGGTTGAGGGAATTGTGGAGAGTGGGTCTTAGCAAAATCCCTTAGTTGAAAGTATCTAAAGAAATCAGATCCTCTTAGATTAAAGGCAACCCGTAGTTGGTCAAAACTGGCAAACAGGCCATCAATGTATAACTCCCCTATGCAGCGGAGGCCTTCCCTCTCCAAGTGAGAAAATCGGGAGTCAATTGTGGCTGGTAAAAATAGATGGTTATTACAGACAGGAGTTGCTTGAGGAAGAGTAAGCCAACCAAAGTGACGTCTAACTTGTGCCCAGATCTTTAAAGTGCCAATTACAACGGGGTTAGATGTGAATTGTGAGGGGGAAAGGGGCAGACTGCTACATGCGAGGGCTTGAAGTGACGTGGATCGACATGAGTTGGCCTCCACAAGACACCAGTCACTCTGGGGTGAAGTGAACCAGAGCATGATCTTGTGTGTGTTTGTGGCCCAGTAGTAACCCATAAGGTTAGGTAAACCAAGCCCACCCAGGAACCTGTCCCTCTGCAGTAATGGTCTACTAGCTCTTGCATGTTTACCAGCCCAAATAAATGAGGAAATAATATTATCAATAGCAGTGAAAAAAGATTTAGGCAAAAAAATAGGTAGGCATTGGAAGATGTATAGATATCTGGGCAGTACATTCATTTTTATTGTCTGAACTCTTCCTGCTAAAGAGAGTGCCAGATGGCCCCACCTCTGCAGGTCAGATTTGACTGTTGCCGTCAGGACAATAAGATTTTGTTCCCGTAGCGCACTAAAAGACTGCGTGATTGCAATGCCCAGATATTTAAACCCTGAGTTGGATATTCTAAAAGGCAACGACAACGGAGGTAATTCTGTAGCCAATTGGTTGATAGGGAAACATTCACTCTTTTGGATGTTTAATTTGTATCCTGAAAATGAACCAAAAGTGGTCAAAAGTGAGAGAATGTGTGGATTACTAGCTATAGGATCGCGCACATACAGAAGGAGGTCGTCAGCATATAACGAGACCCTGTGTTCGATATCCCCTCTCTGAATCCCCTTAATTCCTCTCTCTGCTTTTAGAGCAATCGACAATGGCTCGATAGCAATTGCAAATAGTAGTGGGGAGAGCGGACACCCCTGACGCGTCCCGCGAAAAAGAGGAAAGAATTTGGAGCGCTGGGTGTTCGTACATACAGAGGAGTGAGGAGAAGAGTACAGAAGTCTAACCCAGGAGATGAGGCCTGGACCAAAGCCCAGCTGTTGAAGGACAGAAAACAGATAGGCCCACTCAACCCTGTCGAAGGCCTTCTCAGCATCAAGAGATATGACAACCTCCGGTTCAGCAGGAGAAGGCGGGCTGTGGATGACGCTGAGAAGTCTTCGGACATTTGTGAAGGAGTGCCTCCCCCCTATGAATCCTGTCTGATCTTCCGAAATGATGGAGGGTATAATAGATTCCAACCGGCGAGCAAAAATCTTCGCAAGTATTTTCACATCTACAGACAGGAGCGAGATTGGGCGATATGATGCACAGCTCAACGGGTCCTTGCCCTTCTTAAAGATCAGAGAGATAGAAGCTTGTATAAGGGTGGGCGGCAGTGAGCCTTGGTCGTACGACGAATTAAACATATCTAATAATAATGGGGAAAGTTGATTTGAGAATTTTTTGTAGAATTCTACCGGGTATCCGTCAGGTCCCGGTGATTTGCCACTATTCATGGACTGTATTGCCTCTTTAATCTCAGCAAGCTGCAGGTTGGCATCTAGTGTCTGTTGGTCGTTAGTCGAAATCTTGGGCATATCCAATTTATCCAAAAATGTATGTAGCTGATCTTGGTTATCAGGGGATTCAGACGTGTAGAGACGAGAGTAGTAGGTTTTAAAGATGTTATTAATCTCTCCCGGGTCAGAAGTGAGAGAGCCCAACCCGTCCCGAATCTGGGTAATTTGGTTCGAGGCCACCCTAGCCTTTAGTTGGTGGGCCAGGAGACGGCCAGCTTTATCACCATGTTCATATATAGACCCCCGTGAGTGTAGAAGGAGTCGTTCAGCCTCTCTTGTTAGGAGAAGGTCAAGTTCTGTTTGGAGCCCCATCCGTTCTTTAAATAGATCAGGTGATTGAGTGGAAAACAGTTGGTTGTCTAGATTAATGATAGATTCCTCCAGTTCTCTTTGGCGTGCTCTACGAAGTTTATTAACATGAGACGTATACGAGATGATCTTACCCCTAAGAAAAGCTTTAAGGGTTTCCCAGAGTAGGGACGCAGAGGTCTCTTCATTTTGGTTGGTCTCACAGAAGAATGCAATTGATTCCGAAATACACTCACAAAAGGCTGCATCAGAAAGTAAAAGAGGGTCAAGACGCCAGAATCTAAATTCCTTAGGCTTGTGATCAAAGTGAAGGTCCAGGATCACAGTTGAATGATCTGATACAGTTATCGGTGAGTACTGAACGGAGACAATCGACGAAATAAATGTTTTATCAACAATAAAATAATCTATGCGAGAGTATGAACGATGTGCATGGGAAAAGAAAGAGTATTGCCTAGCCGAGGGGTGTACAAATCTCCACGGGTCGACGTAGCCATAGTGGTCCATAAAAGCAGAGAGAGTCTGTGCCGTTTTAGAGGGCGCCACAGTTCTGGAACTAGATCTGTCTAATGTTGGGTCTATAACACAATTCATATCTCCTCCCAGTATCAATAGGTGGGAATTCAAATCGGGGATGGTGGAGAATAGCGATTTCACAAAATTATGATCATCCCAATTGGGAGCATACACAGAAACTAAGATGACCGGTTTCTGATAGAGAGTACCAGAAATTATGACATAACGTCCATTTGGATCTAAATTGTATTAGTAGGGGTGAAATGTACTTTTTTTCCGAATTAAAATGGCTGTGCCCCTTGTCTTTAGGTTAAATTGTGAATGAAACATTTGTCCAATCCACGGCCTATTCAGCTTTCGCTGATCAGATTTACAGAGATGTGTCTCTTGTATAAACATTATATCCGCCTTCAGGTTTTTAAGATGTGTCATAATCTTTGTGCGTTTCACCGAGGCATTCAACCCACCAGTGTTCAAAGAGAGTATCCTGACCGCCTGTCCACCACCAGTCCCTGTACCAGTTACATTAGCCATGACACCGCGTACAGCATCGAAGGTGTAAGATCAGCCCTAGAACATCCACAACTAAAAATTGAGAGAACAGTGTACATAAAGATGACAAAACAGAATGTAAATGAAACAGCTGCCTCAAACAAATGGAAACCTATTGCCCCATCAAGATAAATGCCCCACCCTCTCCCGCCCTCTCCCTCCCATCCTCTACTCCCTCCCACCTCCTCCCATGCCCTAGCCCCCCTCCCTCCCCACCCCCTCCCTCCATCTGCCAATGAAATTGGCAATAACTTCCCTACCTGAATCATCTCTCCTTCTTCAAGGTGTCTCAGTACCCACATCATGCAGATACAACCTCCTTAGTAAGTGTAACAATTGTGAATAGCAACTGTTAACAAGAACATTGCAAAAGTGCAAGAACATCCCGGGTATAGAATGTAAATACAAAAATGAAAACAATTAAATTAAATTAAAATAGATGTAAACATGTCACATCGTGTGCTGACTTGGCCGAGCAACGTTAGTTATAAAAGAAATTACGTCCCAACAGAACGACGGCTGTAAAGTGCCCAGGCACAATTGTGAACAGCATGACTTAACAAGGACATTCCAAAAAGTGCAAAAAAAAAAACTAAAACAAAACACCCCGGGTATATAGTGAAAATATAAAAATGTAATCATACAAAAAATAAATGTAGACAACATGTCACATTAGCGCTGTCATGGCTAGGTAACGTTAGATTATACAATCAATTGTGTCCCAACATAACGGTTGTAACGTACCCAGTCCACCATCAATGCAGCGCCAGCGTGGTTTAGCCTAGCCTAGCTCAGCCACCACCAGCCTAGCACAACAACAGTGGTTAGTTAGCCGGCTCGCGTTCATAGCCAGCTGCAAAGGCTACAGCCTCTAGGGGCGAGGGGAACCTTTTCTTAGCCCCGCTTCCAAGTGTGATCTGCAGGCGAGCAGGGAACAGAAGAGCCGGTCTGAGGCCTAGGTTGTACAGCTTTGACATGATGTCTCGGTATTTCGCCCGCTGTTCGAGAACCTCCTGTGTGAAGTCTTCGTAGATCTGCACTGGTGTCCCACGGTAGCGGAGATCCCCTCGTCTCTTGCGAGCCTCCCGGACAATCAGGTCCTTGACTTGGTAGCGATGCAGCCGCAATATCACAGGTCGCGGTCTCGCCCCTGGCTGCGGCCTAGCAGTCGGCGCTCTGTGTGCATGGTCCAGCTCGGGAGGGGATTGGAGAGTTTCATTGCCTAGCAGCTCGACCAAAAGTTCAGAAAAAAAGGTTGTAGGCCGGGGTCCCTCAATAGACTCAGGAAGTCCAATGATTCTAATGTTATGTCTGCGGCTCCGACCCTCCAGATCTGCGGTCTTCGCTGCTAGCTTAGCATTGCTATCTGCTAATACCGCACATTTCTCCTCGAGTATACGGAGTCGCTGATCTTGCAGATTGGCATTGGTCTCCAGAGAGTCTATCTGTTCCCCATGTTCTGCTACTGTGGTCTGTGTTTGGTTCAGCTTCGCCTCCAGTACCGCAAAGGCAGCTTTGAAGTCAGCTGAAATGCTAGCTCTGTGCTCCCTCTGTGCTAGCTCTGAGCTAGCTCTGTGCTCTTCAAGCAGGCTAATTATGCTAGCCATGTCCGCGCCAGCAACTTCACTAGCAATTTCGGTCTTTTTTGCCTGTTTCGTCTCCGTTTTCAACGCAGGTTTCGGCATCACATCGGCTTGTTCTGATTTATAGTATAAATTATGTTCACACAATACGGGTTGAACTCAACTTCGGTGGTTTTAAATTAAATGTAGAAAGTAAGGTCGTGGGAGAACGAGACAACGCAGCCCTCACATGTTCGTCCAACCGGAAGTTCCTCAGATCGAGATTCCAAATCTTCCCTTCTAAAAGGGTTAAATTAATAATCTTTTTTCTCAAAGTAATAATAAACCTGTGAGTTGGATGTAGAAAAGTCAGAATCAATATAGATGTTTTTTATTTTAAAGAAAATTCAGATTGAGTAAAACACTGTAAATTATAGTGTCTGTCCAAAAATAATTGTTTACTTCCATTGAAAACTACCCTTGGATGATGGTAAGGTAGACTAAAAGCTTTAGGAATCCAAAGAACAACATATAATACGTGCCCTGTATCAAGATTGATGGAAAACAAGTGACATTTGACCTGGGCCGTTTTTACCGTTTCTCTGGAACCCATTGGTCGATTTTGGTGATTGACATCTCTTTTTGACCATTAGAGCCAATAGAATCGAAGGGGAATTTCACCACATGGTAGGTGGGGGCTTTGCGCATGCAGATTTGCATCAGAGTGAACCTATCTCTCGCTCTGACATCTGGAAACGGAAAAGCAGGTTTATTGCTTATGGATTATCAAAAATCATTTCAAAGGGACACAGACACATTGGATTAACCTATGGACTAACTTCAGCAGCGTTTTTATTGTTTTAATGCCATTGAAGACCACTTTTGACCAGACAACGACCAAGGTGCCGTTTTTAGCTAACTAGCGCCACATGTTTTGATGTCTGTTCTTGTTAATATCTTTGCGAGTTCTTATCATGGAGCGATGATGTACCCATCGATTCTGTGTCATCTCACGATCAGATTGATGGGTTGGACGTGCAGCTATGATAAGTAATAAGGGTGTTATGAGTGAGCTTCTGTGCAACACGCCGTTAGCATTTTTCGCTCATGGCTAATTCATAGGCTCAGCGCTAGCTTTGTGGGTTTAAAAAAAAAGATCAGTTTGCTGAGTTTCTTCCCGTTACATGGATATAAAACATTCATAGTTTATTGAATATTAAGATGCCCTCAGACGCTGTTTCCTGCAGATTAAGCATTGTTCCGCCCCGGTATCGGGGGGGCGGTGTAGAAGAGGTTAAGAATACTGAAGATGTAAGTGCTAGGGATGTTAAGATTCACCGATTCGCATCGGTGAACTGGCATAAATGTTGAAAAAGTGCACATCGGCTACAGTTTGGTTTGAACTCCCGATGCATCGATTGTAGCTTCTTTGCATCGGTAAAAAAACGATTCATTCATATAATATCCTCTCATCCTGTCAAACTCAGCAGACACGATCTTTGATCTTTGCTTCGCCGCTACGGAGGCAGAGAGTCTCAGTTATCCACAAACATGGAAGTCGAGGAGAAAGAGAAACACAGCGCGCACCGAAAAATACCTACAAATCAAACGTTTGGCAACACTTCGGATTTTTCAGGAAAGACGGACAACTTGAAAAATCGCTCACAAATTGGAAACGATGCTGTGCCGCTTTAAAGTACACAAGTAGTACAACGAACTTAGCGACGCACATAAAGAGGCGACATGGGGTCTGCGGCTGAAAAGAGAAACCTGAAAGTTAGACATGAGTTAAATCACTCAGTGAGGTGTTATGTCAGAGAGAGTGGTTTAGTTTACAACAGACTGTGACCAATAATAGTTTAAATGTCTTCCTTACAATTGTAAGCAGTTATGAAATACCTGTTTGTGAAAGGTTATTTGTATTCTTTATTGTTCATATAGAAACCACACCACTGCTTTCTGCTCACTGATGAGTTAGCCTATTAATGAGTGTTAAGCACATCAGGCTGGCAGTTGTATGGGCATTGCACTATGGTAGTTGTTATTTGCACATTGTTAATCATGGGCAATGCATCCTTAAATTGTTTAACTGTGAGGTGTTATACAATTATACTGTCCTCTGGAGACAGAGAACACTACTACAAAGGACTTGTGAAAAGGCCAGTTTGTGAAAGGTCCAGGTTTTTTTTTTTTTTTTAAATAAACATTATGATGGAATGCGCAGGACTAGTAGAGAGAACCAAATATGTAAAGCACTTTTTTGTTCATTTATGATTTGCTGCATATAAGGAATAAAACAAAATCCTCTGTCGTACCATATTGAATTGTATGATTATTTTGCATTGTGTTGAATTGCATTGTATCGCCCCGAATCGCATAATGTTGAATCAAATCGTATCGAACTGTATCGCAACAGGGGTGTATCATATCGTATCGCATCGCCTGGTGCTTCAAATGTATCGTTAATGTATCATATCGTTGGCAACGTATCAAGATGCACATCGCATCGGCCTCAGTGATGGATATGCACATCCCTAGTAAGTGCTGATTGATGTAAATGGGTATGAGTAGGAAAAGCACACTCTGAAGATGTGTGGTACTGAATAAGAGGGTGTATCTTCACTCAACTTTCCACAGATGAATACAGACCAAAAAAAGGGAGAAGATTCATTTAAACTCTTTTTTTTGTCATGAAAACTTGCTTGATGATCATGAACTATTAATGGAGGATTATTATCTCTTTTTTCAATCTCTTTGGAATTGAGACAGAATAAATTACAGCTACTTGCAGGGCACGGCATACGAATAGCTGCAATAAAAGCGGGCTTTAGTTGATGCTCTTATTAGAGTCTTGGCATAATGGTCTTATTGTTAGCGGGAGACATCCATCTGAATCCGGGCCCGGTGCAGACAAGAAGTCAGTCCTGCAGGCTCGAGGAGCTAGCATCACAACTAGCATCACAACTAGCATCACAACTAGCATCTCTTCCGCTGCAGCAACAATTACGCGACGACAACAGAGACCGTGGAGACAGCGGAGACCGAGGAATCAACGGAGACTTCGACATTCCCCCGGGGACGCCTCGGCAGACAGACACGCATGAGGCTGTGACGAGAGGAAGTGAACCGAGATCCGCAAATATCCGCCATGTTGTTAGCGACCCTGCTAGCATATCAACGGCTAAAGCTACAACAGAGCCTCCCTCCCCCCAACACCCCACCGCTCCAAACACCACGGCAGGCCGCAAGCCGGTTGCTGTAACGGACAAGGACAAATATCTGCAAGCTGACGACATTGTGCATTTAAGCAACAAAAATGGACTACATATTTTTCATCTGAACACTAACAGCCTGTGACACAAACTGGCTGAACTAAGGCAGCTATTCTTGAACGGTAAGGCAAGCATATTATGCTTTTCTGAGACCAAATTGGACAATTCCATTACAGATTCAGAGATTGAAATTGAAGATTATCTTGTAGTGAGAAGGGACAGGAACGTGAATGGAGGTGGTGTCTGCATGTACATACATAAAGACACCAATTTCAAAAACCGTACTGACCTGCATCATGAAAATATTGAATCTGTGTGGGTTGAAATTCTTTTTGACAATGCTAAATCTGTAATAGTCGGGACAATCTATAGACCACCAGAACAGAGTGACTTTTATGATACATTAGATGGGTGTTTGGCTGGTGTGGGGGATGTAGAGACAATTATTGTTGGAGACTGGAACACGGATATGCAACGTAAAGACACGTCCGTCTTCAAGTCCTTCAGTAGGATTTGTGATCTGCACGGCTTCAGCCAGCTAATCACCCAACCCACCCGGGTATGTGAAACAACACAAACTACCATTGATCTCATTCTGACCTCTAACAAGTCCAGGATCTCCAGTAAAGGGGTTATAGCATGCGGTTTAAGTGATCATTATATGATATTCTGTACCCGCAAAAAGCTAAAACAAAGGGCCTGCTGTCACAAAACAGTCATATCTAGAGACCTCAAAAACTACTCTAGCGAGGCCTTTAACCTAGAACTGGAGAGCCTGGACTGGTCAGATGAGCTCAGTGGTACACAAGTTGAAGAAACATGGCTTGGTTTCAAAAACAAATTCTCTGCAATACTCAATGATTTGGCCCCCCTAAGAACAACCAGGATAAAAAAATCGCGCTGAGCCGTGGATCCACTCCGGCATACTGACCACCATGAAAACCAGAGACAAAAAATGCTCTGAGTTTCATAAAAGTCAGTCAATGCTATCCAAAAGCACGAGCAGTGAACTCCAGGCCCACGTGACTGAACTAAAAATTGAAAGAAACAGACGTAAGCTCCATGATCAAACTGCCAAAAAGAATTTCATCAATGTCAAAACTGAGGAAAACAAAAATAAACCCCGTGAACTTTGGAAATTACTCAATAACCAGCTTGGCTGCAGTAAAAAACTCAAAACGAGATTTTCGAACTTAAACATAAAGACAGATAACAGGCTCATCACAGACAAACTGGATGTGGCCAAGTACTTGAACATGTTTTTCACAAACATAGCCACAACTCTTGTAAATAAATTACCCTCCCACTCAGGGCTTTTTGGAGTAGATCACATCATGACCTACTACAAAAACCTAGGGGTACGCAAAGATGATTTCAGTCTAGCAAGGGTAACAACAGCAGAGGTACTCATTAAACTGAGCGCCCTCCAACCTAACAAGGCCACTGGCCACAACAATATCCCCTCCAAATTCCTCAGAGACACAGCAACCGCCATCTCACCAGTCATAGCTCACATAATTAACCTCTCCATAAAACAGGGAAAAGTACCCAGAGACTTCAAAATTGCAAGAGTAACCCCTCTGCACAAAAAGGGCAGCAAATTGGACCCAGGCAACTACCGCCCTGTTTCTATCAAATCAAATCAAATCAAGTTTTATTTATAGAGCACATTTAAAAACGATGTTTGGTCGAGCCAAAGTGCTGTACATGTAATAAAAACACTTTACTGCAGTGCAATAGTAACAAAAGACAGTCATTTTGCAACAGCAAATATAAAAACAATACACAGGGAAATGTCAGAAGTCGTGCTCCGCTCTAGCTAGAAAGCCTGAGAGAAGAAGTGTGTTTTTAGAGAGGATTTAAAAACCCCTAGGGTCTGGGCCGACCTCACATGGAGGGGCAGAGTGTTCCAGAGCCTCGGGCCAGCTGCTGCGAAGGCTCGGTGCCCTCGGGTTTTGAGCCTGGTCTTCGGCACAGCTCTCGCTTTGGGAGTACAGAGATTGGATGGCCCTGAGTAGAGACCCCCTCACCCCATACTCCCGCAGCACCTCCCACAGTAACTCCTTGGGAACCCGGTCATACGCCTTCTCCAAGTCCACAAAACACATGTAGACCGGATAAGCGTACTCCCAGGCCCCCCATCCTTACTGTACACAGCTTGGATGGTTCCCTGCTTCCCCCTCCTGAGGTGTCGGACAGTTTTCCAGAACAACTTTGGTGCCGCCCGAAAGTCCTTTTCCATGTCTTCTCCGAACTTCTCCCACACCCGCTGCTTTGCCTCGGCCACGGATGAGGCTGCTGCCCTTCGGGCCTGTCGGTACCTTGCAACTGCCTCGGGAGTCCCCCGGGATAACAAATCCCTGAAGGCCTCCTTCTTCAGTCGGACGGCTTCCCTGACCACCGGTGTCCACCAGGAGGTTGGAGGGTTACCGCCCCTTGAGGCACCTAGGACCTTGATACCACAGCTCCCCGCCGCGGCTTCGGCAATAGAGGCTTTGAACACCGACCACTCTGGTTCAATGTCCCCAACCTCCACAGGAATGCCTGAAAAGCTCCGCCGGAGGTGTGAGTTGAAGGCCTCCTGAACCTGGGCCTCCTCCAGACGTTCCCAGTTCACCCGAACTACACGTTTGGGCTTACCAGGTCTATCCAGAGGCTTCCCCCGCCACTCGACCCAACTCACCACCAGATGGTGATCAGTTGACAACTCCGCCCCTCTCTTTACCCGAGTGTCCAAAACATACGGCCTCAGGTCCGATGATACGATCACGAAATCGATCATGGACCTTCTGCCTAGGGTGCTCTGGTACCACGTACACTTATGAGCATCCTTATGTTCGAACATGGTGTTTATTATGGCCAATCCATGACTAGCACAGAAGTCCAGTAACAAACCACCACTCCGGTTCAGATCAGGGGGGCCGTTCCTCCCAATCACGCCCCTCCAAGTGTCTCCATCATTGCCCACATGTGGGTTGAAGTCTCCCAGCAAGATTAAAGCTGACACATGCCTTCTTTATTTGAGCGACCACATCAAACAAGAGGTGGACGAGGGCAAGTACTGCGGCATGGTGATGCTGGACCTACAAAAGGCTTTCAACGCTGTCAATCACCCCATTCTGATTGACAAGCTAAAAGCAATTGGTTTTGATAAACTATCGGTGAGCTGGATGCAATCCTACCTGGAGGGGAGAGAACAGATGGTGGAGGTAAACGGTACTCTGTCCCCCCCCCCTCCCAGTGAGCTGTGGTGTTCCACAAGGAAGCATATTAGGTCCGTTACTGTTCCTAATTTATGCAAATGACATGTCATCAGCATGTGACTGCAACTTGTTCCTGTTCGCGGACGACTCAGCCCTGCTGGTCTCGGACAGGAGCAGATTGCAGGTTGAAAAAACCCTCAGCTCCGAGCTCGGCAGAATCTGCACCTGGCTCGCCGATAATAAATTATCATTACACCTGGGTAAAACAGAGTCCATTCTCTTCGGTTCAAAAAATAATCTCAGCAAATCCGACGACTTCTCAGTTGCAGTGGGTGACATTATTGTCACAAGTAAGAAGGAAATTACATACCTAGGATCTATTCTTGAGGCAAACCTCTCCTGTGACAAAATGGCATCCAATGTAATAAAAAAAGTCAATCAAAGAACTAGATTCCTATACTGAATCTCCTCTCTGGTAAACAAAAACACCCTGAAAACTCTGGCAGGAGCCCTCATTCAAGGGTACTTTGACTATGCTTGCACGTCATGGTACCATAGCACCTCCAAGGCGCTAAAAATAAAACTTCAAACATCGCAAAATAAACTGACCTTTCATCTAGAACCCACCTCACCTCTGCCCACTTTGACAACCTAGGATGGCTTAGAGTAGATGACAGAGTACAGCTTCTTGCAATGGGCCTGGTCTACAAGATCAACTACACTTCTATGGTACCCATGTACATGTCAAAATTATTCCCAAAGGTCAAGGAATACCATGATCATAACACCAGAGGGAGCTCCACAAATCATGTGAAACCCAGATTTGGCACAAAAAAAGGGGAATACACGTTTCGCAATTATGCCACATCAAGGTGGAACGCTCTTCCCACAACTGTAAAGGAAAGTAAAACTATACTTACCTTCAAAACCTCTCTTAAAGAGCACCTTCGGGGGAGAACATTGCAAAACTGGCCCCGGTAATGGTACAAATCTCAACCTGTCGTACAATGGACAGCTTCCCCCCCCCCCATCTATGTATATACTCACATTTTAGACTCTGTTACTAACTGTATATCTGTAGACTTGGTATGTCTTAAATGTCCGGTTAGGATGTATTAGAACGAAATCTAAAATGAAAATTGTAAATAAGAAATCTGTATGTAAAAAAACACCTGTATGTAAATTGTAAATAAGCCATCTGTATGTCAAATATGTCTAACATGTCTTAAATGATATGATGAATTGGAAATGGGGGACCCTGATGTAAACAAGACGAAAGTCTTTCTCTGGTCTGCATCCCCTTAACAATTGCACTGGCCCCTGACACAGAAATGCACACTCCCAGCTCAACCCCTCAATCCCCAATGCTCTCTCTCCTCCTTCTCCCCAGTGGATGTTCCACTGGTCTCGAAGCTGGTGACCAATGCTAAGGCCTCCACCTGCTCCCTTGACCCCATGCCCACGGTGCTGGTCAAGGCCTGCCTTCCCACCGTCTGCCCCATCATAACAGACATCATCAACTCCTCTCTGTCATCTGGAATAGTTCCCTCCTGCTTCAAAACCGCCTCCATCACTCCCATCCTCAAGAAGCCTGGTTTGGACCCTGAGGAGCTGAACAACTACCGACCGATCTCCAACCTTCCTTTCCTTAGCAAAACCTTGGAAAGAGCAGTCGCCGCCCAGCTTCATCAACATCTGTCCAACCATGAGCTCTACGAACCCCTACAGTCAGCCTACAGAGCACATCACAGCACAGAGACCGCCCTCCTCAAGATCACTAATGACCTCCTTCTCGCTGCTGACTCCGGACAAATCACTATTCACATCCTCCTCGACCTCTCTGCTGCTTTTGACACTGTTTCTCATACAGTCCTCCTGAAATGCCTCTCTGACAACCTTGGCATCACTGGCACAGCTCTGTCATGGTTTCAGTCCTATCTCTCAACTAGGTCTCAGTTTGTTAGCATCAGCGGCTCATCCTCCCCCTCGGCCCCAGTCAACCATGGTGTCCCCCAAGGCTCCGTGCTTGGTCCCCTACTTTTCACCATTTACATGCTCCCCCGTGGCCAGATCATACGTCATTTCGGTCTCAATTTCCACTGCTACGCTGACGACACTCAGCTCTATCTCAGCACCTCACCATCCGCCCAGCTACCTCCACAGTCTTTGGTCAATTGTCTCCATGCCATAAAAACCTGGATGACAGCAAATCTACTCAAACTCAACAGTAAGAAGACTGAGCTCATGGTTGTGGCCCCCAAAGCACTGCTCCGGAGGCTTGGGGATCTCCTCCTCCACATTGACGGCTGTTCCATCTCTCCGTCTCCCGAAGTCCGTAACCTGGGTGTCATCCTTGACTCCACTCTCTCATTTCAGTCACATATCAAATCCGTCACTAAATCTGCCTTCTATCACCTCAGAAACATCTCCCGTCTACGACCATCACTCTCTGATTCCGTGGCCGAGACCCTCATTCATGCATTCGTCTCCTCCCGGTTGGATTACTGCAACGGAGTCCTGTTCGGGGTTCCCAGTAAAGCCCTGGACAGGCTCCAGTATGTGCAGAACTCGGCTGCCAGGGTGCTCACTCACACCAAGCCCTGGCAGCACATCACCCCCACCCTGATCCACCTCCACTGGCTCCCAGTCAAGCACTGCATCATCTATAAACTCCTTCTTCTGACTTACAAATCCCTCCATGCCCTCGCCCCCCAATACCTGTCTGACCTTCTCCGCTACCACACTCCATCCCGGAAGCTAAGATCATCTGGACAGGATCTCCTCTCCACCCCCCGCACCAGGTTGCGGACTTTCGGTGACAGAGCCTTCAGTGTGGCATCCCCCACCCTCTGGAACTCTCTCCCCTCCGAAATCCGCAGCGCCCCAACCCTGGACAATTTCAAAAAAGCCCTCAAAACGCACCTTTTTACCAAGGTTTTCCCCACTGTATAGTTAGTTTAATAGGTTTATTTTTCCGCTACTTCCCCCCCCCCCCCCCCCCCCCCCCCCCCTTAACCTGTCTGCCTCTTTTCCCCTACTCCCCCCCCCCCTACCCGACTTGTAAAGCGACCTTGGGTTTCCTGAAAGGCGCTATAAAAATATTATATATTATTATTATTATTAATTGTATGTTTTGAGCTGTACTGTACTGTACCCAATATACAAGCTGTTAATAAACTTTTCAATCAATCAATCAAAGCAGCGGGGTAGTCATGGTTATGTTATACATTACCCCAGGTTTCAGCATCCCATGTTCTGTAAAATATGCAGCAAGGTTTAGACATGGAAATTAGTTTTGGGCTGTGTTGTAAAATGTCTGAAGTCTCCCCATTCTTTCTCTCTTTGTGTGTCTCTGGATATGTCAGAGCCCCCCATTATTGTATTTTTCCATCCCTCCTTACCCCTCCTCAATGTTCCTGTCTTCTTCTCTCCCTTGCTTTTCTCGTGGCTCTCACACCTTCCAATAAATTAGTACCCCTTCATTAAAACCACAACAAAAAAAGACCAAAATAAAATAGCTCATTGTCTGAATCCAAATACCACAGTGCCACCAAGTGGTCCATTGTTTCACGGCCGCCATTGGAACAGTATACTGTACATTCTTATTGTATATGCTCACACACACCCTGAGTGATGATGGATTTGTGAAGTTAGAGAGTGAAGGTTAACAGTTAAATGGTGTTCTGAGTGAAAATAGACACCTCTGATGAAAGAGGGTGAAAGACGGAGAGGTGGAGCATGGTTGGATCGATAGGACACAGGTAAAAAGAAAATACTTGAGGCAACAAAATAAATTATGAAGAATGACATAAATTCTCCCTTAACTTTTCATCACTTTATGTGTCCGTCTTTTTGTTTTGGTGATGGTGCTTAGGTGGAGAAAAGTAAGCATGCTTTTGCTTCGAAGCAGCAGATTAACAGCTGCCTTTGCCACAACATGACAAGGCCAGGTTATACAATTAGCCTAACAAACACACACAAACAAACATTCTTACAACAGTTCCTCTTAGATTGTTTGTTGATTCTTTATCAAGCAGCTCTACATAACAGTTTGACGTTATCTTGCTCTTCTTTATCCTCATCCATCGGTTGCTGCCTCAATGTTGGATGTCACCATGAAAGCAAAAACTAAGATTGTTTTCTATTTTGGATCAGAATAAGATAAATAAAGAGGATATCAAATGCTAATTTTTCAGATTCATATTTGTATGTTGCTCATAGACTGTGACACACAGTCTGCTCTGATTGGTCAGCTCTGTTGTGATTGGTAAACCACTTGGAGGTGTTTCGGGAAATGTCAAATAGAGTCTTATATATTTATGTCACTATGTTACGAAAGATAAATAAAGGTGTCCAATGGAGGCGCATCATGGGAGAAAACTCCCTATGGTGTGAGCCTTTGCAGACCATTTACATCTATAAACACACAACAGGAAAGGGATACCCCCGAAAAGCACAATAGGGCATCTTTAAGTAAAAGAACAGCCATTGCCTTTGTATAATTTCCTTCTAAAAACGCACCATCCTTTGTTTTTTTGGATTTTACACAAGCCTCAAATTGAAATAAATTGAATTTGGAACATAATAAATTACTCAATTGTCATGAAGAAAGACAAAAGATCAATAAAACAAAGCGACAAATGAGTAATGAAACACTCGTTTAGGCTGTGTATAGAAGCAATGACTATCCTCTTGACAATACCCTAATCAAAGACTCAAGTCTCATTCTAAACTTAACTCAAAGAGGAAGGAACAGAACATTCACAGTGTGTTAATGAGGTACAAGTATTGCCTTTTTTTTCTTCTCTTTTTCTTATTTTGATATATCAACAACCATCCTTGTTATCGGGCCTTAAACAAGATTCTTATCTCTTACGTCCTTGCTCACCTCCCCTTGATGTACTACATGCCTCCTTTGGGCAGCACTGCTCATACTGCTATTACCACATTACAGGAAGTTCTTCAAATGTTTATACAGAACAGAAACCATTGAATTGTATTTTACATCTCAAAATGCCATTAATTAAGTTGTTGCTATCTTAAAGGGATTTGCAATGTTGCCTCTGTGGGCAGTTTGGGTCAATTTCTTTAGATTAGTTGAAAAGTTACTCACTATACACTTTTTTTTTCATCCTGTGTTTAATTGGAATTTCAATCAATCAATCAATCAATGTTTATTTATATAGCCCAATATCACAAATGTTACATTTGTCTCAGTGGACTTCACAGTTTGTACAGAATATCAGTATGACAATACGACACCCTCTGTCCTTAGACCCTGACTGTGGAGGCTTCGGTCTCTAAATTCACGTGTCTCATAATAGAGCTACCAATAACCAGAGTTGGCTTCTCAGCGGGTGTCTCGCTAAGTAGGGAATATCTGTTAGATACGTGAACGGGTTGGTGGGGACCTGCGGGTTTCGAGCTTCTGAACAGTCACCCAGTCTCCCTGCTGCTCGGGAGTTGCCGGGGGACGGCTAAGAGGAGCTACCTTTTGCCGGTCCGCACCGGCTAACATGGGCTTTACTGTAGCTGAGTTTCTTTCTAAGATGCGGAGCCGGGCTTCTATGGCTATGATTCCCGCCTCCAACCTAACAACTATACTACATTTAACACATGTATCGGTACCAGTAAAGGAGATAGGGAAGTAACCAAACATGAGACAGGAAGAGCAGGAAATAGCACCCGAGGGTGGGGAAAGAGCCATGGCTAGCTATCAAGCTAAAGTAGCTACCGTTAGCAAACCCGAAAAGAGTGTAGGCAACTGTGGAGTTACAGTCGCTAAGAGAAGGACAGTTGTGAGTGCTTAAGCTGTAGTAACGTGTGATTACAACGTCAGGCAGTTGCCGTGATCAAGAGTTTTAAAACGATCGATTAAGTTAAGATAATAAGCTATCAGCAACAGAAGAGGCACACGGGATACCCGGAGATGACAACAACAACAACAACCGGAAGTTACAACATGCTTACCACAATAGTGGTAGATGGACAATTGACCTAATCCCATTGTAGGAGAGGTACATTGTTCTTGCAAAATTGATTGGCAACTTTGGTTTAGTGGTCAATGATCGGCATTGAGGCTTGTGCGACAAGCATTGGCTTAAAGAGATCCGACATTGCAAATACCCCATTCTGGCATTCTGGTCCCGCAATCACTTATAATGTTAGTATAGACCTCATCAACCCAAGAGAGAAAAACTACCGTAACTTCCCTCTCACCGTATCATATACCAACCTGTCTTTATTCTCTTTGTCTCTCCATTTTTTCCCTTACAGGAATCTGAGTGCTGGCTGATTGGTCATACAGTATGAGTGAGCGTGATTGTTCTAGAAAAGAGAGAGAACACTTCTACTGATGAGGGGAGTGGTACCTCCCTCTGAGAGTCAAACCACTTGGCGCGTCGGCTTCCGGATGGCAGCACTGAGGGTTTCTACCACATTGACACACACATACATTCATGCACACACACTCATTATCTCCGACTCTCGCTCATTCTTCTCTCTCCAATCTTTCGCCTCGGTTTTTTTTTTTCTTCCCTCTCCGTCTGTTTGTTGTGCTCCACCTCCCTGGGCTCTTCGAGTGCATTAATCAGTCAAGCCACAGCGCCACGGCTATTACTCATCTGGTCAGAGAGAGAGAGAGAGAGAGAGAGAGAGAGAGAGAGAGAGAGAGAGAGAGAGAGAGAGAGAGAGAGAGAGAGAGAGAGAGAGAGAGAGGAGAGAAGATAGAGAGAGAGAGATCAGAGAGAGAGAGAGCAGAAGAGAGAAAGTCTACGAGAGATCGAGCTGAGAGAAGCTCGTCGTCATCTCCTATCGCCGCTCCTCCTTTATGCATCCTCTTTCTCTCTCTGTCCATTTGACATAGCTACCTCGCATTGCGAAACAATGAAAGCGAGATAAGATACAAAGAGGGAGAGCTACCTGAAAGGAAAGAAGATGGAGAAGTGCAGAAATTCATCTTCATCTTCTGATATCTCCCCTTACCTCAAGGCTTTTCATCTCTCTAACCACCCATTCATCCATCCATCCACTCACTCATTCAGCCAGCAACCAGCCATGCATCCATTCATTCACCTATGTATAGATGCCACTAACCCCCCACCTAATCATGCACCCATCTTTCTATCCATCTTTCCATTTCCCCTTTCACTCTCCTCCCCATCTTCTATCCATCTCTCTGTCTACTTTCCTGTCTCTATCTTTATTTCTTTCCTTCATTTACCCATATAGCGTTTTCCCTCCCTTTCGGATAGCGCAGCGGGCCCAGAAAGAAAACAGCAAGGGGGTGGGTGGGGTGTTGGGGGGGCTAAGAGAGTTATGCAGCTCAGCAGCAGGATAAGGCATATGAAGAAAGGTGAATACAAAAAGTCAAACTCAAGAAAATAATAACTTCAGTCTTTTTTCACAGATTGCTGCCTTCTACAAAGACGAAGGCTGCTTTCACACCTGTAGTTTGGTCTTGAACAAAAGAAGAAAAGACACAATGTTGCATTTTAGTGTTGCTCCTGTTCCAATTCACTCTGTACAAATTAACCAGGAGGAGTAAATATGAAGTTATACAGACTGACAGGTACTGCTTGGACAGTTTTTGCGATCGTCATTCTGTATAATCGGGACCCAGCTAAGATTATGCTTTGTTTGTGCAGCAAACACATTATTTTTATATACTTTGGTGTCACAAAGAGCTCATGAATACCTTACTTTACATTATCTTTAAGTAGGCTGTAAATTGACCATATATTATCATAGGTAGGTGCAACAGGTAGAAACAAAATGATGACTTTTGGATTGCCATCACAATTTTTAATGGACTTAATGTATAGTCAGACACAGGCAAAGTACTTTTTATAGCATTGTGATGCGCACACATGATATATGGTTTCCAAATGATAATCATAAATACATGCTAGAATCAGGGTGGGGCAAACAATCTCAACAGGTGGAAAAACAGACAAAACAAACAGGGAGAACACTTTGGAAAAAATTAAAGGGTAACAAAAAAAACAGATCATGACGTAATGCTAACATCACACAATGAATCAAATCAAATCAGGTTTTATTTATATAGCACATTTTTAAAACGATTTTTGGTCGAGCCAAAGTGCTGTATAATGACCTTACAGTGAGGACACTATACAGCAAATACAACAGCACAATTTGTGCAGAATATCAGTATGAGAAAACGACACCCTCTGTCCTTAGACCCTCACATCGTACAAGGAAAAACTTCCGGAGAAAAACCCACAGTTTAAAGGGGAACATGGGAGAAACCTCAGGGAGAGCAACAGAGGAGGGATCCCTCTCCCAGGACGGACAGACGTGCAATAGATGCCGTGTGTAAATCGAAAAGATAATACATTTTACAGCGTAGGTAGACCAAATGTTTGGAAATGCATGTGTCTGTAATAAGAAGATGAATCCACGGGGATGTCAACAATCCTGTGGGAGCCATCAGGGAAGCAGCATGACGAGACCCAGGCAGGACCGCAGAGACAGGCCCAGCCACGACCCGAAGTCCGCGACTTAATCCAGAACTCAGGATAGAGGGTCCAGGGCACAGGACCACAGCAAGAGGATAAGCCTCGACTCCGGATCCCGGCGTAGATATAGACACAAAAGAAAATTTGGGGGACGCTCGGTTAATCGGAACATGCAAATACACAGACAGGCACACGCAGGGAGCAAGGTCCCCGCTGGGGCCTTAGTTGGGATTGGTGAGAGGTAAGGAGGTACGCTGTGACTACGGCATGACACTCCCCTTCCTTGAATAAGGCCCCCTCTGCAAACCTGTTTCCCTCCAATAAAACCTTGTGAGGTCATGGAGGGAAAGGGTTTTGGATAAAGAAAAAATAGAAAGAGTAGTAATAACCTTAGTTCTAAATATAAGATCCAAGTTTTTAGGATTTAAGTGAAAGAGCAAGAACCAAAATGTAGATGAATAGGCACAGCGTATATGTCAATGAAAATGCGCATTCTTTTGTACCGTTTTTCAAGGTCATTTTCAGAATTCAGAATAAAACTAAATGTCAATGTAGCACCTCTAGTCCTATCTCATACCAAGCACAGAGGCACTAACATCTACCTAGGTTCGTAAAGTGGTATGCCGTGAATAACCCTGGGAAGAGTTAGATTTTAGTTGAAGATTTTACAATTTTATTGCCAGCAATGTTCAACAACATTTACATTAAATTGTGCCAACAATATGAAAATGAATGAAAAAAAAAATAGAGCTCTTTAACACACAAATAAAATAGTCTCTTCCCTTTGATTAAGATAATTCAAATCAGTTTGGTGTGTGTGTATGTACTGCTATGGCTCTTCTACCCGGGTAGAGCTAATAGTGTACTGGTTATTATCTGGATCAGATCAGTGTGAATTCAGCAGGATTCTTCAAATCACTCTGTAGGCAGGTCCAACGGTAGGCCACAAAGCTTCCAACAACCGCTCACAGATTCACTGGGCTTGGCTCGCCATCAATCCCAAGTCAGATTGGATCTGGCTTGCGGACATCAATCAAAAGGGTTAAATGAGTTAAGTGAGTTTTAATTGTAAATATCTTTACAACAAATTACTTTAATAATTCAGAATTCCAGGTATTCCTCAATTCACTTTTTTTTAATCAACACAAATTCTTACTTTCATTTTTCCTTTCTTGCTTTTTGAATAAAAATTATTTTTGTATCACTACCCTTCTAAGGGAAAACATGGGTCAAAAATGACCCGTAATGACCTACAATTTGCGAAGTGCCGGAGCGGCGTTCCTGTGCTCTCCGGCAGAACTACACCCCTACCAGACGAGACATATACCACGTGATGACAGGAAAAACAGGCACTCACTCGTTAATTTTTTTTGCGGTCGATTTCTTTCATTTTTTTTTTTTCATGTGTTTATAAATTACCTCGAGGGCCGTATAATTTGGTCTCGCGGAACGCATATGGCCCGGAGGCCGGCGGTTCCCCACCCCTGATCTAAAGGTTGTTGAGCAGGCGGTGAGAAATGAAGCTATAGACTTACCAAGTTTTATGGTCACCGTATAGTGCTTCGATCCATGCGGTGATGTGTGTGTCTAATCTATGCACATGCACAACATTTCAAGCACCTAACAATCCTTTAGTTAGGCTCCCCACGCCTGAGGCTCAGGAGGTTAATGCCAATGACTTAAAACTGTACATGCATCCGTGGACATATATGGATACGGAAGGGTACAATTACCAACATTCAGGCTTCGTGAGCTTTGATATTCAGATGTTCTTTCAGTTCTGCCACGACACGCTCATATCGTATGTTTATGAACAAGAAGAAAGAGAGAATGAAAAACGGTGGCTGGCAGAAATACTGACATTTACATTCTGGGCATGTTAATTGGAGTGCAACAGTGGAATTTGCAAAATCCAACCAAGAGGCCAGAATTACAATAGATAGTTATGAAACATAGATGAAAGGGATATTTGGGAGGGGAGGGGGGGGGGAATTGGAGTCTGGAGGACGGGGTGGAACCACAGCAAGTCTGGGAATAAATCTCAGCCTGCTGAATAGCCAATGGTGGCAAAAAAGGAGAGCATGTCGGCCTGTGTAGACCTGGAGGCTGGCCTGTTGGTGTGCATGTGTGGATCCCTCCGCAGCCCTTGTTTGCCAGAGGCAGGATTTTGTATTCAACACAAGCAGCCAGCGGAGGGACTGTATGAGGGGGATAACATGGGAGGGTCCAGGGAGGTTGTAGACGTGCTGCAGCGTTCTGGATGAGTTGAAGGGGCTGGAAGGAGTGTGGCCGCAGAGGGAGTTGCAGGAGCCCAGACAGGAGATGACTAAACTTGAGCAAGGAGTTGGACAAAGTCTCTGGTGGGGAAAAAGGTCTGCTGTTGTAGTTGTAGTACAAGGCTGTGGCTGTATTGTGGCTTCAGAGTTGTGTTAAATGTTTGGTCTTCTGGTTAGTGGTTACCATTGTTTAGGGCAGGGGTCGGCAACCCCTGGCACGCGTGCCAGCATTTATGTCTCTCAATATTAATTTGAGGTTGGTTAATTAAGTATCGGTGTAGCCATTAGACATCCTGACCAAAACGTATATTTGTTATGTGCTGCTCATTGTTTACACTTCAAATACTAACTGACAAAAGGAGTTGGAGTTGAGAGATGATGACTACAACTAGATAGTCACAAGTAGCTAGTTGCATACTTATTTTAGCTGGTTAATCATTAGACAATATCCAATGGCTTACAAGATTGCATTTGGCTGATTACCTGGATTCAACCAAAGCCTGCTTGAATGTTATTGGTCAATACTACTCTGATTTTAAATGCAGGCATCTGTTTATAGAGATTAGTCCAGCCCAGAAATCAGAGCTAAAACAAGGGAATGAATACCGGAGAGACTTAAATGTGTGACATAACCAGAAACAAAACTTCTTATGAATGCTATTGTTGTTGTATAACGTTGGGTTACATATTGTAACCCTTGTTATATTAGCACAGGCGGAGCCCTCTACTGGACTCTATGGGTACTACCTTACCCTGCGAGCATTCTCCCACTGAGATTTCTATAGACGTAGCCGGCCTTGGGCGGGCCTACCTGAATTCGGGCGCATCACACCGTATAAAAGGAGGCCTCAACCTCCTGACTATCATCCTACACCTCTCTTCAGCGAGCGAAATAGGACAGACAGTGCCCTGAGTAGAGGGCTCCGCCTGTGCTAATATAACAAGGGTTACAATACGTTACCCAACGTTATATCTCTCACAGGCTCTGCCCTCTACTGGACTCCATGGGTACAGTGGGTGGAGCACCGATGTATACGCGCACTGTCGTCCAACAACAACATTCCACCCTACTGCCCCTGACCGGCTTTTCTGGTCAGCAGCTGCTGCCCCACATTCTCCTTTAACCCGGTTGTGACCGAGGAGAAATCTGGGCTGTGGCTGACAGAGCACACCCTGCTGCGCTTACCTCGCAGAAAGTGTGCTCAAAAAACAGTGCCTGGGACCCCCTCCACCCATAGACGGATGGGGAGAGCCCCCTCGGCCCCAAATGGGCTTACTACACGCCTGCCTCCCTGAATCCCTAAGGATCGCAGGGAGAGCGCCAGTGCCCATGCCCCACACTCAGACACCGACCCCGTGCAGAGTGTGTGAGGATAGCAGCTCTGTAAGGGCCCAGCGCGCCCCCTTCGCCCATCCCGGGACCCCCAGAGGGCCCGGGAAAGGCGACGCCGCATCACGTCCGGGGAGGGGGGTCAGATGCCAACTGACCCACAACCCCCCCCCCCCCCCCCCCCCCCTACAAATGCTGTGTTGCCCCAGCAAGCACAGATGAGGAGGAAGAGCCAGACATGTCCAAGAGATAAAACCTTATGAAGGGGCCTGGCGTCGACCAAGACACCGCTGTGCATATATCCTCCCCACTCACACCGTTGAAAAAGGCTGTCGACACAGCCACAGCCCGTGTGGAGTGCGCACGAGCCCCCGTGGGGCAGGCTCTCCCTGCCTGTCCGTAGGCATGTGCAATGCCTGCCAGGCGTTTCTTGGACAGAACTTTCCCGATCATCCCGCCCCCGAAACATACGAACAGCTGTTCGGTGCGTCTAAGGGCAGCCTTGCTCTCCACATAACATGCTAGCGCACGCACCGGGCAGAGGAGGTGCAGATTAGCTTCCCTGTTCCCACCCTGGGGGGGAAGACTAAAACCCCCTAACTGAATAGCCCTCCTTAGGCTCTTGGGCACAAAGGAGGGGTTCGGTCTGAGTGTCGCGCCGCTCCGGTCACCCCGAATCAGTAAACAGCTCGGGTGCACCGCCAGAGCGGTTAACTCAGACACATTTTTTGGCTGACGTTAAGGCAAGAAGCAAAGCTGTCTTCCACGACAGTGCTTTTAGGGAGGAGAGCTCCAGAGGCTCACATGGTTCTAAGACCAGAGCTTCGAGCACTAGGGGCAGGTCCCACTGCGGGGTGGAGGCGTGCACTACTGGGCGCAGCCTCCTGACCCCCTGTAAAAACCGCGAGATCAGTGGTAGACTAAAGGCTGACCTGCCATCAAATCCATCATGGCAGGACGAGATGGCTGCTGCATACACTTTCACTGTGTAATACGCAAGCCCTCTGTCCACCAGTAACTTTAAGAAGGAAAAACAGAGCCTAACTCACAAGATAGGGGCTCTATTCTCCGCTCCTCACACCATCGCTGGAATCCTAGCCACTTTGGCCTGTAACAGGCTGTGGTGGATCCAGCTCTAGCTGCCTGGATAGACTGAATAACACTGTCAGACAATCCACCCTGTCTCAGCCTGTCCCTCTCAGGAGCCACTGGAGAGGTTGGCCGAGAGTGGGTAACGCCCCGATTGCACCTGCCTCTTGGGGAACCGCCCAGGGCTGGCCCACCTTCATCTGTGTCATCTCTTAGTGCCACGGCGCCCCGACGCGGTCCGGAGCCACTCGGATGACTGACAGTCGTTCTCGCCCCACTCTCCCCAGGAGAGGGAGAATGAGACGCAGCGGTGGAAAGGCATATAGCAGCTTCCTTGGCAATGGCTCGTGTGCAAACGTGTCCACCCCCAAGGGCGGGTCGTCGCTCAGGGCCATGGAGAACCACAGGGCACAGTGGCTGTTGTGCCGGCTGGCAAACAGATCCACTTCCGCTCTCCCAAACTGGGCCCAGACCTGCTTCACCACCTCCGGGTGAAGCGTCCATTCGCCTGGCAGGGGGCCGCCCCTCGACATGAGGTCGGCCCCCCCTGTTCTCCAGTCCTGGGATATGAAGGGCTCTCAGAGATACCACCACCTCTGAAGCCCATAACCATGGCCTGTGGCCAACAAGACGGCGGAGCGGACTCCGCCCTGCCTGTTGATATAAGTCACTGTGGTGCTGTTGTTGCTCCTGACCATTACATGTCTCCCTTGAATTAGGGGCATGAAATGCTGGAGGACTAACACTACCGCCCGTAGCTCTAGGAGGTTGCTGTGTCGAGACTTTGTTAGAGCCCAGTGCCCACCTATAGCCCTCTTCAGGCAGGTCCCTCCCCATCCTGTTCTGGATGCGTCCGTGAACACTGTGATGTAGGAGGTCATCCGTCCCAGTGGAGACCCCCTCCGGAGGTGATCCGGGGACCCCCAAAACCGGAGGTTGCCCTCCACTGAGGGGGGGGGATGGTCATCAGCCGCCGTTTGTGCCTCTTAGGATCCAAACGCAGGCTGGAGAACCACCTCTGCAGGCGGCGCATATGCAGTAACCCCAGCGGGACCACAATGTGAGCAGCCGCCATGAGACTCAAAGTCTGCATGACAGTTAAAGCTGTCACTGTCGCCCCCTGTCGCAGCCTGTGAACCGCCCGGAGAAGGGACGCACTTCTGCTCTCTGACAGGGTGGCACGTAGCGCGCCTGCATTGAGCACCACTCCCAACTACAACGCCTGTTGGTGAGGTATGGGGGTGCTCTTTTTTTCAATTGATCACAAAGCCTAATTTGGTTAGGTGTGTGATCAATTGTGCTGTGCAAAACATTGCGTGTTCCCTGGACCCGGCCATGAATATGAGGTCGTCTGGGTAAAAGAAAAACTCTCATGCCGTGGGCGCGCAGCGGTTGAACCGCTGTGGCCACACATTTGCTGAATGTGCATGGGGATAGGGAATAGCCGAACGGCAGCCTGTTGTACTCGTAGGCTATACCCTGGAAGGCAAAACGCAGACACTTGCTGTGCTCTGGAGCAATTTCTACATGAAAGTACGCGTCTTTCAGGTCGATGGTGGTGAACCAATCGCCTGGCTGCACAAGCCCCAGTAACTGTTTCATAGTTAACATGCGGAATTTCCTGCAGGAAATGTGGCGATTCAGGCCACGGAGATCTAGAATAGGTCTGAATTCCCCTGTCCTCCTGAAAACCTGGAAGTACATGGAATAAAGACCCTTTTCTCTGTGCTGAGGGTGCACAACAGACACAGCCTGTTTCTGCACCAGAGCCTGAATCTCTGCTGAGAGGAAACACATCTCCTCCTGGGAGGACAGATTTACCTCTCCCATGCCCATAAAAAGAGGTGGGTGTGGGACACCCACAAGACAGTGGTCCATGTGATACAGCGGTACAGTGTATAGACATGTGGTACTCCTGTCCCTCCACCTTGTTAGCACACAGCTGAGTTTCCATTCCCCAGAACATTGTGTTAATGGATAAGCCCTCAGCCGTGGGGCCGCAGCTATAAAGCTGTGATACTCTCTGGTGACCCGTTCCGCCGCAAAAACTCCCCGCGAAGGGAAGATTTGCCCATGGAGGGTTGACACAGAAAGGGCCGTATATTTACTGAGGACCCTGAACGCACCGCCGCGCGCTCTTGTGTGAGGGCGCGCTCCACCCTAATGCTGTTCTCACCACTATGGTAAACAGCATTAATCGGAGTCTTTATAGGCGTAGTGTGTTTTACTAAGGTCCCTGAACGCACCGCCACGTGCTCTTGTGTGAGTGCGGGCTCCGCCATAATGCAGCCTTTACCACTACGGGTAAACTGCATTGGAGTCTTTGCTCTAGGCGTAGTGTGTTCTCTGACAGCAATACGCCGGCCATAATGTCTCTGTACCCGCATAGCACTCTCTTTTAGATAGCACTCCCTGTGGTTCATCCCTCTCATCTGCGAATGCCCACTAGCCACCTCCTTACAGGAGCTACAGCTGGGTCAGCGAATGGGGAATTTGTACGGTTAACATTGTGTGTAGGCCTAAGTGTAGCCTTTGTGGAAACAAAAGACACTTAGATTTGGATACAGATCAACCTCATTCTTATTAGAAAACGTAGTGATCTGTGCATTATACAGGGGATCTCCGTGCCGGCACATCTCCCTTCGTCTCACCTCTCTACTGAGGTCTTTGAACGCACCGTGGCCCGCCCTCCGGGGAGGGGGGCCGCACGCGCCGTCACAATGCCGTCTCTTTGAAACGGACATTATGGGGAAAAGTGGAATTGGGGAGAGAAATTACTCTTACTCTGGGATAAATGCAATAGTCTTTACTGAATGCATTTTTCCCACACACACATCTCACTCCAGAACTAGAGTTTACAAACGTAAACCACCGTTCTCCTGCGGGGGTCCCTGAACGCACCGCGGCCACTCTCACGAGGGCCGCGCACCAACGTATTAACGCTGTATTTCCCATTGCAACGGTGAAATGCATTAATCGGAGCTATTATACCAGGCACCGAGCACCGGTCCCTGGGGAAACCGGGCCTGGGGCAAGGCCCGTGGACCAAGCTACTTATTCGGCCTTGCGGCCCAATAATCGCTCTGACCTGGTGAGGCGGGGGCATCTCTAGCATTGAGTGAGTAGCCCACACACCCGCCGCCATGATCATCATCCAGGGAGAGTACAGCCCTGGGCGGTGGACTTCCATGGACGCCAGACCCGGAAGGAATGGCGAACGTGAATGGCACCGCCTCGGCCATATCCTGGTCCCCCAAACACTCGAAGCAAAGGTGGTGGGGATCGGCGCCCGCTATTTCAGCCAGGGCACGAAGGACAGGCCCGGGTCTCTAGCAGTGGCAACTCCCTGGAGGTATGATAACTCTTTCTTCTTCTTTCAAACGTCTCAGTCTCTCGTGGAATCACTTCCGCTGCTTAAGAGAAAAGGATGATAGTCAGGAGGTGAGGCCTCCTTTTATACGGTGTGATGCGCGCACATTCAGGTAGGCCCGCTCAAGGCCGGCTACGTCTATAGAAGTCTCAGTGGGAGAATGCTCGCAGGGTAAGGTAGTATAGAGTCCAGTAGAGGGCGGAGCCTCTGAGAGACATAACCGCTGAATGTGTCATCAGCAGTTATTTGCTTCCCGATCCCCACGTACCCCATTTAATCCCATTGGTCACAATAGTGATCGTAAAACATATTTTCACTGATAAGGCTCGATAAATTATAAATTATATCTCAATGTATTTCCAGAAAATAATGGATAAATAAAAGGTCTCAATGAAATATGTGCAGTGTCACATGTTTAGAGTAAATTGTCACATGACTTGAGCTGTTCACGTCCCGGTTGCACCAAGAGTGCTCTTCTCACTCACTCCTCTACGGCATCAGCACTACATCCCTCAATAGAGTCCAGCGTGTCCAGAACGCAGCCGCCAGACTCCCCACCCACACCAAATCATGGCATCACATCACCCCGGTCCTCAAAGTACTACACTGGCTCCCCGTTTCACACCGCATCCATTACAAACTCCTGGTCCCAATTACAAAGCCCTCCACCATCCCTTCCACACCCCCCTCCACTGTTCATGATAAAGAGCCAGTGGCCTCTATGAGCCAGAAGGTCCAGTCAGAAAAGCCAAGGGCAAAGCTGCAGGTTGTCAAAAATAAAGATTGAGTGTTCAAACGATCGAAGAGGCCCGCCTCCACTGTTATTCCAAAACACACAGTATACAGCCCAAATGCTGCAGAATGTATAAAACAAAGTTGCCCTGATCAAATGGATGTTTTATTACTAATGTATCCACCTACCCTAAGAGAGATCACCATTGAAATGTCCAAACTCTACTCCACCCAGACCAAGGACCAGCAACTGTATCTGAGTATGGAGGAGCTCCTCACATTTTATGGGATCCTTATCACCTCTGGGTACAGCTCGGTTCCAAGAAGACACATGTACTGGTCACTTGACAGTGATGTACACAATGAAAGCATTTCAGATGCAATGCGGAGAAATCGCTTTGATGAAATAATGGACTCAATTCATGTGGTTGACAACACAAAGATCACTGACGACCCATTTTTTAAAGTTAGACCCATCTTCTCCGAGCTCAATCAGTCATACAAAGTCATGCCATTTCAGGAATGACTGTCGGTGGATGAGAGCATGATCAGATACTATGGTCGCCATGGATGTAAGAAATTCATAAGAGGTAAACCAATCCGCTTTGGTTACAAACTATGGAGCCTTGCCTCATCCAGTGGTTACATGCATCACATGGAGCCATATGGTGGATCCCACACTCTCCTCCCTGAGACGGGGTTAGGTCAGGGACCCAGTCTTGTCCTTGGTCTTGCAGAGCAAGCTCAGGTGCCTCAAGGTTGCAAGTTCATCCATGACAACCTCTTCACTTCTCTTGGACTCCTTGATGAAATGACAAAAAGAAGATATGAGAGCTCTGGAACAATGAGGCAAAATTGTCTGTTTGATGTCCCATTCAAGCCCCAGAAAGAATTCATGAAGTTATCTCGGGGAACATCTGAGGTTTTGACCCAAGGAGACAAGTTGGTCCGTTGGAGAGACAATAATGTTGTCACAGTGGCAACAAACATGGAGGGGAAATACAGTGAGACCTTTGTCAAGAGATGGAACAAGGAGTGATGTACATTTGACAAAGTCCCACAACCAAAATGCATCAACCTATACAATGAGCACATGGGTGGTGTTGACCTTCGTGACCAACAGGTATCAAGATACCATATCTCGATCAGGTCTAAGAAGTGGTGGTGGCCCATATTTGCATGGTCTCTCAACAGTGCACTTGTGAACAGCCATTTATTTTACAGAGACATTATGGGAGAGACCATTGCTCTGCTCACCTTCTCAAAGATAGTGGTGCAGTCAGTTTGTTTGGCATAAAACCACTGAGCCAGGGCAGGAGATCTCTGCTGGCAGCTTCTGTTGAACATCAGGCAAGACAAATCATCTTACTGGCCAATCAACACGATGCATCGGTTCCGGTTCGGAAACGTACTACCTATGCATGTGAGAAATACAAAGCACCACTGCCCATTGAGTGCTTCAAGATGTACCATGGACAGTAGAAAGGGCACTATAAGTGAATGCAAAGAGGCTGTAATAGCTATAAAAAAAACAAAGCAGACCCAATAAAGGCTGTGGAGATGAAGTACAAAGGACAAGTCCATGACAAAGGGGAAAAGTCCAAAATGACTGGAATGTTTTGGAAAAGAAGTTCAAGTTAATAAATCAGTAGATTGTAGATCAAAATAGTGATGCACAAACTAATCGTGCACTTGGTTCTAAAGCCTATGATATATATATATTGCATTTTTGTTCAGTGTAGGACACCTATTCTATATGCTACATTTTTTAAATGTTACCTCTTATGTTCAATGTGAATGAATCACACAACTGGCTGTACAGTTGTTTGTGAATGTTGCACTAAAATATCAGAAAGACAATGTTACAAATATTGCATTAAAGTAAAAGTTCAAATTTTACAACAGATGTATAATATTAATGTTTCAATACATGTTGTACTAAAATAGAAATGTTGAAAAACGTTGATGGTTGTTCATATTGGTGTTGTATCAGGAATTTTGATGTGTAAAAAGTCTAACTAGAATTTGATGGGGATTGCCAGTGACAGAGTTTTAAATGTGTAGATAACTAGACTGGGATGTATACACATGTGGATGACTGCATTGGAGAAGTATGCTAATTCAATATATGTATTTCCACGGCAACATATAATCCCACCAGTCACTATTGTGACCGGCCATAAAACATAACATGTCAACTACTTTTCCATGAGTTTTTTTAAAAACAATGATTGATTTTTTCAAAGGGTTACTAATGACACAAGATTTGGATATTTTCATGTCTGGGAAAAATGTGGGATTAAATGGGTTAAAGGTAATATTTCAATGGTGTTGTTCAAGTTGTTTCCAAAAATCAATTTGGTTGCACTTGGTTTGTCACGGTTGAGCGAAGCAGGCAGGACCCAAAACGCAGATTTCACAGAAAAAACACCTTTAATCCAAGGTCAAATGGAAACAAAACAGAACTCTTCCCCGTGAACACAGTCAAGACACACAAGGAACTAACAAAGACAGACAGAAAAACCAGAACTTAAATACACACAAGAATAATCAAAGAAACAAGAGACAGGTGAGGAGGGAGCAGAAAACACAGGGGCACAAGGTGAACACAATCGGATAATCAGACAGAAGGGAACACAGACAGAAAGCAACAGGCAAGACAGGGGGTGAACACTTTTCAAAATAAAAACAGGAAAAGACAGAAAAAGACAAGACAAAACAAAACAAAGACAGATCGTGACATGGTTAAGGTTACGGTATGGTTATTAAAAATGTATGCACACTGTCAGGCAGACACATTCTGTGGGAAAGATTGTGGTTACTATCCCCTTTGCTACAAAAAGGTCACACTGTGTTCTGCATTGCCAATGAACATTGGCATTTGACTTAAATCGTGAGGTGCATCGTTGTACGAAATTGATGTTATCCTTCAGAGGTAGCTCAATTTCAGATTGTTCTACTGTACCTTAAGCCATTGCTCCTTTTACTTTTGAAGAACTATCAATCATGATGCAATGCTAGAGTGTTTGCTCAACATCCATTATATTTAAGAAATGTGAATATATTGGAACGATTTGCAGTCAGTGACTTTCTAAAGTCTACAACCCACAGACATTGTAAGCCACTTGTATCTCCATCTGCCAGCATGTATTGCAGTCATATTTACTTCTTGCTTATTTTATTTTTCTTTCCCCTTCAGTCTGTTCTCAGCAAGTAAAACACATGCTCAGTTATTGTCAGGTCAAGTGAATGAAGATTCCACTTTGACACCCTTTCTCAGGACCATTGGCATACTTTTTGCTGCAGCTATTTTTAAAAAGCTACACCCCTATACTATGCTCCCATAATGTTGATGCAAATGCACAGTGTACTGGAGAAAAGAGCCAAGAGAATTACACAATACTACAGTCTACAGCCATGCTGGAGGCTCAACTTAGGCCCGGTATTGTTATGCGTTTAATAGTAAAGTCAACATGCTGATGTATATTGTTTGCTATGCACACCATCTTAGATAAGCATTCTTGATGCAAACATTAGCTAACTTTCGCTACACACAAAGTACAGCTGAGGCTGATGACAATGTCAATGTAGTATAGTAGGTATTTTGTGATAAACCCAACTATGAGACACCACTGACAATTATATACCAAGGAATGTTTTATGTGTTTATTGATTGTTACGTGTTAACATGCCCAGGGACTGCATATGGAAATGAGCTTTTAACTCTAATCTGCTATATAGCTGTCAAGGATGAGCGAAGCAGGCAGGACCCAAACGCAGATTTCTCAGAAAAAGCACCTTGATTTCAAGGCTATAAAGAAACAAACAGAACTCTCCCCTGTGAACACAGTCAAACAACAACAAGGAACTAACAAAGACTAACAGAAAACACAGAACCTAAATCCACACATGACTAATCAAATAAACAAGAGACAGGTGAGGAGGGAGGAGAAAACACAGGGGCACCAGGTGAACACAATCGGGTAATCAGGGAGGGAAAACAGACAGAAACCAACAGGCAAAACAGGAGGTGAACAATTCTTCAAAATAAAACAGGAAACCACAGACAGAAAAAGACAAGACAAAACACAACACAGACAGATCGTGACAGTACCCCCCCCTCAAGGGACGGATCCCGGACGTCCCAAAAAAAGTCCAGCAGGGTGGGTGGAGGGGGACCGGAGGAGGGACACAAAACTAGGGCCAACAGGTTGGGTGGAGGGGGTCTGGAGGACGGGCTTGGGCTGACAGCCCAGGGGCACAGCGGAGGACCCGGAAGGGGTCTCAGGCAGACGGCCTGGGGGCAAGGCAGAGTTCAAAAAGGGGGACTCGGGCGGACGGCCCGGAGCCAAGGCAGAATTCAAGGATGGGGACTCGGGCGGACGGCCCGGGGGCAAGGCAGAGTCCAAGGTGGGGGACTCGGGCGGACGCCCAGGGGGCAAGGCAGAATCCAAGGAAGAGTCAGGGGGCCGGGCCCGAGGGCGAAGACCGCGGCACTCAGGGGGCCGGGCTCGAGGGCGAAGACCAGACAGCTCCGGAGGCCGGGCAGGACCCGGTGTCGGCAGAACAGAAACCGGAGCCGGTGGGACAGGCTTCGGCAGGAACCCCCACGGAAGAGGACCAGGAGTTGGCAGGACCCCTGGCGAGACAGGTGACGGCGGGACCTCCAACGGAACAAGACATGGGATTGGCAGAATCCCCGGCAGAAGAGTCGTCGGCGGGACCCCCAACGGGACAGGACACAGGATTGGCAGGACCCCCGGCAGGAGAGTAGTCGGTGGGACCCCCAACGGGACAGGATATGGAGCTGGCCGGAACCCCAGCGGAACCTCCAACGGCACAGGACATAGGGTTGGCAGGCCCCCTGGCAGAAGAGTCATCGGTGGGACCCCCAACGGGACAGGACACAGGGTTGGCAGGACCCCCAGCGGAACCTCCAATGGACCAGGACATTGGTTAGGGACTTGAGACGCGACTCGAGAGGGGACTTGAGAGGAGACTCGAGAGGGGAACCAAGGGGGAACTAGAGAGGGGATTCGAAAGGGGACTCGAGAGGGGACTCGAGAGGGGGAACTAGAGAGGGGAACCGAGGAGGGACTAGACAAGGGACTCGAGAGGGAACTCGAGAGGGGACTCGAGAGGGGACTAGAGAGGGGACTAGAGAATTGACTAGAGGAGGGACTTAGAAGGGAATTGAGTAGGGACTAGAGAAGGGACTAGAGAAGGGACTAGAGAAGGGACTAGAGAAGGGACTAGAGGAGGGACTCGGGAAGGGACCATAGGAGGGACTAGAGAGGTGATTAGAGGAGGGAATTGAGAAGGGACTAGAGATGGAACTCGAGAGGTGACTCGAGAAGGGACTTGAGAAGGGACTAGAGATGGAACTCGAGAGGTGACCCGAGAAGGGACTTGAGAGGGAACTCGAGAGGGAACTCGAGAGGGAACTCGAGAGGTGACTCGAGAGGTGACTCGAGAGGGAACTTGAGAGGTGACTCGAGAGGGAACTCGAGAAGGGACTCGAGAGGGAACTCGAGAGGGAACTCGAGAGGTAACTTGAGAGGGAACTCGAGAGGTGACTTGAAAGGAGGCTTGAGAGGGGACTCGAGAGTGGACTCGAGAGGGAACTCGAGAGGTGACTCGAGAGGTAACTCGAGAGGTGACTTGAGAGGGAACTCGAGAGGTGACTTGAGAGGGGACTCGAGAGGTGACTTGAGAGGGGACTCGAGAGATGACTTGAGAGTGGACTCGAGAGGGAACTCGAGAGGTGACTTGAGAGGTGACTTGAAAGGAGGCTTGAGAGGGAACTCGAGAGGAGACTTGAGAGGGGACTTGAGGGGTGACTTGAGAGGAGACTTGAGAGGGAACTCGAGGGGTGACTTGAGAGGGAACTCGAGGGGGAACTTGAGAGGGAACTCGAGAGGTGACTTGAAAAGAGATTCGAGAGGGAACATGAGAGGGGACTCGAGAGGGAGCTGGAGATGTGGCTTGAGAGGGGACTTGAGAAGGAATTTGAGAGGAGACGTAAGAAGGTCGGTTCGCCAACAGAAGGATGAAGCTGACGTCGGCCGGAGACGAGGGGGTGGAGTCGAAACCATGGCTGCTGGGGCCAGGACTGAGGCTGGAACCATGGCTGCTGGGGCCAGAACTGGGGCCGGAACCATGGCTGCTGGGGCCAGAACTGGGGCTGGAACCATGGCTGCTGGGGCCAGTACTGGGGCCGGAACCATGGCTGCTGGGGCCTGTACTGGGGCTGGAACCATGGCTGCTGGGGCCAGAACTGGGGCCGGAACCATGGCTGCTGGGGCCAGAACTGGGACTGAAACCATGGCTGCTGGGGCCTGTACTGGGGCTGGAACCATGGCTGCTGGGGCTGGAACCATGGCTGCTGGGGCCGAAGCAAGGGTTGACTCCAGACGGAACACACCGATGCGTGTTACAACCCGGCTCCTGGGCGGCAACAAAACAAACAGGGAGGAGAGACGAAGGGTAAGAAAATAACAATTGTTTATTTCTTATAAACAATGTACTGCAGAACCAGCCACAGGTCCCCGAGGCTGGCACGGCAAGAGTGCCCAGAGGAGTCAGCCCCTCGTAACCGGCTGGGCTCCTCCTATATCCTTTCCTTTCCAGGTGTAGCTCATCAGCACCTGAACCTATGAACCTGGCACACCCACAAAGCACACACAGAAACAGCACCCCACATGGTGTGGAGGAGTCGTCACACTCCCCCCCCATAAGAAAGGAGTTCTCCTAAGAACACTGTACAACATGGTACCCCTGGGCGGATCCATACAGACCGTGTTGTAGTTCCTGACTTTCCTCTTTCCCACCTCATCAACTCCTGCTCCCGAAGAGGCATTTCAGAAGCTCGGAGCTCTAGACAACGCATCGGCTACCACGTTATCCGAACCTTTAATGTGGCGAATGTCCAGGCAATAGGCCTGTAGATACAGCATCCATCGCATCAACCTACGATTTGGGCAACAAACTGAGTTCAAGAAAGTGATGGGGTTATGGTCTGTGTACACAACCAGCGGAACACTAGAGCCTACATACAACTCAAAATGCTGTAATGCCCAGATGAGCGCGAGGGTTTCCTTTTCGATTACCGAGTAGTTCAACTGAAACGAGTTGAACTTCTTGGAATAGAAACTCACGGGGCGGTCCACCCCACTACCATCAGCTTGGAACAGTACGGCTCCTGTCCCGACATCACTTGCATCCACATGCAGTTGAAAAGGTCGAACCATGCAAGGAGCGGCCAGCACAGGAGGTGAAGACAGAAGCGACTTGACATTACCAAAAGCCTGCTGGCACACGTCTGACCAAACATACCGGGCCTTCCCTTTCAGCAAATCGGTCAGGGGCGCTACCACAGTTGAAAAGTTCTTACAGAAACTGCGATAATACCCAACTAACCCAAGGAACCGCTGAAGTTCCTTTTTGGTAGTAGGAACTGGGTACTTGGTTATCTTGTGTGTTCGGCTAGGTGTATCACTGAATAGGCACAGATTACTACGAATCAGAGCAGTCAACTCAACCCTTTCTTCTGCCAACAAATGACCCAACAGTGACTCCATATTCTGCAAAGTTTCAGTATTTTTCAATCTTCCCCGCAACAAGCTCTCATCAGGCGCTGTAACCCCATCATCTTCACCTCCGAAGACCTGACTCCCCACTGCCGCTGCTGCTGAGAGAGGTCTAGCCTCACCACCATAGTACGACTTCAGCAGGTTTACATGGCAGAGCTGAGTGGCTTTTATACGCTTCGGTGTGGACAGGAGTACATTTTGGTCAGATACCTGCTCGAGTACTGTGAAAGGGCCAGACATTTTTGCCTGAAAGGGCGAATTAACCATTGGCAACAAAGCCAGGACCTGATCCCCAGGACTAAACGAGCACTGCTCGGTTTTCCGGTCATACAGACGCTTCATCTTTCCCTGGGCAGACGACAACTTATCCCTGGCCATCTCCGCAGCTGAATACAACCGATGCCGGAACCCGTTTACATAGTCAACAAGATTCTTAGGGGTTTCTGACGGCGTGGCAGCATCGCTCAACAGCGCAAGCGGCCCACGCACTCTGTGGCCAAAAACAAGTTCATTAGGGCTAAACCCTGTACTCTCCTGCACAACTTCTCTTGCCGCTAACATAAGCCAGGGTAGCCCTTCCTCCCAATCCCGATTCATCTCCACACAATAACCCCGTAACAGAGACTTCAGAGTCTGATGGAACCTCTCTAACACTCCTTGGCTCTGTGGGTGATATGCAGAAGACTGCTTATGCTGGACCTACAACTGCTTCACCACCTGCGCAAAAAGATGTGATGAGAAGTTTGAACCCTGATCGCTCTGAATAACTTTTGGGATTCCAAAGATTGACATGAACCGTGTCAGGGCTTTAACAACTGACCTTGTGGTGATGGAACGCAGCGGGTACGCAGCTGGATACCTTGTGCTTTGACACATCACAGTAAGCAAATAATTGCTACCTGCTCTAGAACAAGGTAAAGGCCCAACGCAATCAATAATCAAATACTCAAAAGCCTGCATTACCGCTGGGATGGGAGACAATGGAGCGGATTTCACTTTCTGATTTGGCTTACCCGTCATTTGGCATGTGTGACACGACTTAATATACTGAGACACATCTTTCCTTAACAGAGGCCAAAAAAAATACTGCAAGATGTAGTTATAGGTTTTACGGACGCCCAGGTGTCCCGATTGATTATGTGCGGTCCTAAGGACCTCCTCCCGAAATTTTAACGGGACCACAACCTGAAACACTGGCTCACCGATGAAATCCTCCCCATGTGGCAACCATTTCCTGACCAGCAGCTCCCCCTGCAGCAGATAACCACCGGTGGCGCTCTTTCCATCCTCAGTGGAAAGAACAGCCTCAAAGAACCGACTGAGGGAGATGTCAGCCTTCTGTTCTACTCCCAACTCACTGCGGGAGACAGACAACAATGAGTCAGGAACAACCACAAAATCTACATCAATCGCATCCTCCTCAGATTCTTCTTGGACACGGCTCCCAGCCCGGGTCACTGCACAAGCTACAAACACATCAGGAAAACACCTAGCGATCTCATCGGGGTAACCAGTCTCCGATGGTGAAGATACTATCGGAGGTGGAGGACCATCAGCCCACACCCGGCTGCCAGCCAGGCCGTTCCCCAGGATGATATCCACTCCTTCAATCGGCAGTACAGGACGGACCCCCATGACGACCTCCCCCTGTACCAAATCAGAGTTAAGCACAACCAAATGCAGAGGAACAGGCACAACATTCATCCCCATACCTTGCATCAGGACAAAATCCCCAGTTCCAGAGTTGTGTGAAAATGATAACACAGAGCTCAAAATGTAGGAATCATATGCTGCCGTGTCCCTCAAAATTCTTACCAGCACTCTAACGTCACCCCCCACCAGTGACACGTATCCGTTTGACATAAATGCAGAGAAATCCGGTTCCTTCAACCCACATGGCCCATTAACCTGCTGACAGGGAGAGACGACAGGGACAGGTTTTACAGACACCGCACAAGCAGCAGAGTTAACCCGGCCTACATGGTTCCCCCTGCTAGCCTTAGCTTTGGGACAGTCAACCTTCCAGTGCCCTCTCCCCCTGCAGAAATGACATATATCCGAATCACCCTGTGCGTGACCTCGCGTCTTACGTTCAGGTCTACCCCAGGTTGACCTATTTTTCTCCTCCCATCTCCCAGGATCATACATACCCCCTTCATCCTGGACCTTAAAGTTACGACCGCCCCTGTGCGTTAGCACATAATCATCTGCCAGAGCAGCAGCCTCTGCAGCAGTTCTCACCTTACGCTCGCTGATGTAAACCGCAATGTGGCTGGGCACAGAATTTTTAAATTGCTCCAACACCATCAACTCACACAATGCGACATACGTATCCACATTCAAGGAGTTACACCACCTACCGAAAAAAGTAACCAGATCCCTGGCAAACTCAACATGTGTCTGCCTATCAGACATCTCCCAGGACCGAAACTTCTGTCGATAGGCCTCAGGGACCAACTCGTAAGCCTTCAACACCGCAGTTTTAACCATCAGATACACTTTGCTATCCGCCACCGTTAAAGCTGAATAAGCTTCCTGGGCCCTACCGGTTAGCACACACTGCAGCAATAAGGTGCCATTAGCATCTGACCACTCTCTGCTCTCAGCCACACGCTCAAACAAGGAGAAAAATATTTCTGGATCTCGTTCATTAAACTGAGGCACAAGCCGCAGATTACCGGCAACGTCAAATGGAGTAGCTCTACCAGAGACATTAGGGCACTGACTTGCAGCCCCAGCAGGTAAACTCAACCTCCGCTCCTCTAACTCAAGCCTTTTCATTTCTACCTGTAACATTAACAGTCTTTCTCTTTCTTCAAAAGTCAGGTCTGTATCACGGGAGCCAGACAAATTGATACTGTCTCTGCCTGAATCAACAGTAATGTGTCCCCCTTTGAAAACACCTAACTCGAACAGACTTGCCCTAACAATTCCTCTTATGGTTTCCTTCATCCTCTTATTCCCAACATCCAAGCGGAAATGTTCAGCAACACCGATCAGCTGCTCACGTGAGAAGCCCTCCAGTAGCTCTTCTGTAGGCGCCCTCACAAACTCCTCCACACTCTCCATCATGCAACACTGAGTGCACGCTCACGCTACTACGCAGCCTATACGCTACCGTGGCCTGCACTTAGTACCGTAAGCTCGGCGAAGCGACCAGCAAACCGGCAACTCCACCTGCAGCCTCGGCATGCTCCCGAGCTAATAGCTCCAACCACTTTCACACCGCACTACAGCCCCCCCCTACGACCTCCAAGGAAGACCGTACTAGACCTAACAGGGATAGACACCACGGTAACTAATGATCTGTGCTCGTACTCGCTGCCATACAATCTTCGTGCACTAGAACTGCAAAACACTCACCCCCGCAACACTACTCCCAAACAACCAGCGAAAACCGTCCCCACAACGGACATCCAGCTGCACACGCTTCCCAGGTCCAAAACAATGAGCCCCCATCTGTTACAACCCGGCTCCTGGGCTGCAACAAAACAAACAGGGAGGAGAGACGAAGAGTAAGAAAATAACAATTGTTTATTTCTTATAAACAATGTACTGCAGAACCAGCCACAGGTCCCCGAGGCTGGCACGGCAAGAGTGCCCAGAGGAGTCAGCCCCTCGTAACCGGCTGGGCTCCTCCTATATCCTTTCCTTTCCTTTCCAGGTGTAGCTCATCAGCACCTGAACCTATGAACTTGGCACACCCACAAAGCACACACAGAAACAGCACCCCACATGGTGTGGAGGGGTCGTCACAGGTGTCATAATGGGAATTGGGAGGCAGGGAGCCAGCATGGCTGGAGCGAAGCAGGCAAGACCCAAACGTAGATTTCTCAGAAAAAGCACCTTTATTTCAAGGCTATAAAGAAACAAACAGAACTCTTTCATGTGAACACAGTCAAACAACAACAAGGAACTAACAAAGACTAACAGAAAACACAGAACCTAAATGCACACATGACTAATCAAACAAACAAACAAGAGACAGGTGAGGGGTGAGGGAGGAGAAAACACAGGGGCACCACAATCTGGTAATCAGGGAGGGAAAACAGACAGAAACCAACAGGCAAAACAGGAGGTGAACACTTTTATTTGCATAAACAATAACACACACAAAAATCAGAAAGTATATATGCCAACAAGCAAAATAATTAAAACTTTAGAAAGCTGAACAATTTTTACAAATTATGCTTTGGATAATATGATTGATCTTGCAGTTATTGAAAAAAATATGGATAATGTCTAACTTCAAACTCTAATGTATCTTACTGATGAAACTGATGATATTGGAGTTCATTCCCCAGTAAATTTGACGTGTCTTCTTGTTAGCAAAATCATTAACTTCTTTGAATTATCTACGTTTAGAGCAAGCCACTCAGGAAGTTAGCCAGGCGCTGAAGCAAATTCTCATTGAATTACATTGGGAAAGAGACGTCTGTAAATCTTATAATGTTTTTTTTTTTAGGTAAATCAACGTTCCAGTATGAACACTTGAATAGCCCTTATTTATATCATTAAATCCTAAACGTTTTTAAAAATGTGCTTAAAGGAAACAGTTCTTGATTGGTTTGAATCCTACTTAAAGGACGGAAACAACTTTGTTTCTATAGGTAAATACACATCTGAGTTGACACATATGACATGTGGGGTACCTCAAGGCTCCATCTTGGGGCCTCTTCTCTTTAACGTCTACATGCTACCACTGGCTCAGATAATGAAGAACAACAAAATAAGTTACCATAGCTATGCAGATGACACACAAATGTACGTAACTATTTCACCAGGAGACTATGCTCCAATTCAAACACTGAGTAACTGCATTGAACAAATCAATGACTGGATGTGTCAGAACTTTCTCCAATTAAACAAAGATAAAACTGAGGTAATGGTTTTTGGAGCCAAGGCAGAACATTTAAAAGTTAGCGCTGAGCTTCAGTCTGCAATGTTCAAAACAACAGATAAAGCCAGAAATCTAGGTGTAGTCATGGACTCTGACCTGAGTTTCAACAGTCACATTAAAACAGTTACTACATCTGCCTACTATCACCTAAAGAACATATCTAGGATTAAAAGACTAATGTCACAGCAGGATTTGGAAAAACTCGACTACTGCAATGGTGTCTTCACGGGTCTCACTAAAAAATCTATTAGAAAGCTGCAGCTGATTCAGAACGCCGCTGCTCGAGTCCTCACTAACACTAAGAAAGTGGATCACATCACTCCTGTTCTGAAGTCTTTACACTGGCTTCCTGTGTGTCAAAGAATAGATTTCAAAATACTGCTGCTCGTTTATAAAGCTTTGAATGGTTTAGGCCCAAAATAAATTTCTGACCTACTGCTAAATTATGAACCATCCAGATCTCTCAGGTCTTCAGGGACTGGTCAGCGTTCTGTCCCCAGAGTCAGAACTAAACATGGAAAAGCAGCGTTCAGTTATTATGCTCCAAATATCTGGAACAAACTCCCAGAAACCTGCAGGTCCGCTGCAACTCTGACTACCTTTAAATCCAGACTAAAGACTTTTCTTTTTGCCGCTGCTTTTAATTGAACTATTCATATCTTAGACTGCACTGTAACTTTTATCCATGTATTTTTTCTTTTAATGTTTATTTTATTAGCTTTTCTTTTTAATGACTGATTTTAAATGCCATTTTCTTAACCTCTTAAGCCCGAGGGTCCCCCCAGTGGACCCCTCCCACCGTTTTTTTACGAGACTATGTCTCAGTGCTTCTTAACATTTATGAAACTATTAATGTTCCATACCCTTTTAACGGTAAGAAACTCAGCTAACTGACAATGTGAACCATGTTTAGCTAAAAGAAACACAAGAGTAATACCAAGCCTTTGAATTAGCATGGAGCGAAAAAATGCTAACTAATGCTAACGGACCTTTGCACAGCACTCACGGTAGAAATGCCCTTATTACTTATCCTAACTGCACAAACAAGATATCCGATTAAAGCTGAGACTCCACAGATTCCACACATGTAATATCATCACTGTAGGACCCCGAATTGCGGAGCTATCAGCCAGAAAAGAGAAAGTAAACAACATCCGGTTTCAAAAATATTACAATAATTACGTCTTACCTTTTTTGATTTGTGATCAAAAGTTGTGTTCACCGGAATAAAAACGCCGCTCAAGGTTAATCCAATGTCTTTGTGTCACGTGGAAATGTTGACTGATAATCCATCATCATATTTATGGCAATATACTGGCTATAAAGTTTTGCAGTCCAGGCGTGCACTTTCAGATATGCTTTGTTCGCTTCTCTATTACGTCCGCTATGGTAATGTTTACGTGGATTTGGGAACTGCCCATCGATTCTATTGGTTCTGATGGTTAAGAAAAAGGTGTAAATCACACGAATCGACCAATGGGTTCCAGAGATATAGTCCTGCGTAAAGTATAAAGAATGCCAGCCAGTTTAAGTACATTATTGTTACTACTATTATTTATTGTTTACTAAGGAAGGAAGCAGGAAGCAGGAATTGCCGGGACCCAGAGCACACGGAGCACAGAGCGGACAGCAGATAACGGAAATGCAGTTTTATTGCTTATGGATTATCAGAACATTTCAAAGGGGACACAGCCCCATTGGATATTAACCTATGGATTAACTACATCATCGTTTTTATCGTTTTAATGCCATTGAAGACCAGTTTAGACCAGACAAAGAGGAAGGTAAGCCATTAGCCTAGCGCATGTTGGTACCTAGCGCCACTTGTTTTGTTGTACGTTTTTGTTGATAACCTCGCAAGTTTGTATCTTTCAGTGTTGAGGTGGGCACCGTTAGATTCTGTGTCTTTACGATCATAAACGATGTGTTGGATGTGCAGCTAGGATAAGTAATAAGGGAGCTAGGAGTGTGTTTCGGTGCAGTAATAGGTTAGCATTTTTTGCTCGGGGCTAATTCAGAGCCTCACTGTTAGCATTGTGTGTTTTTTTTTAAAAAATAAATGAAAAAGATCAGTTAAATGAGTTTTTTCCCGTTATATGGATATACAATATTCATAGTTTATTAAATATTAAGGTTCCTTAGACGTTGTTTCCAGAGTATGTTTCCTGCAAATGACGTTAGGATAACAGAGTATGTTTTTATATTTTATTTTTATTTTTTTCACAACAGTTGTATTTGGATGGAATGAATACCTATAGTGATAATTTAAAGTAATAAAATGATTTTTACAGTGAAAAAGTTCAAATGGAACTGATGGTTCTCAAATTACCCAGAGGTGAGTCCGCCTGGACTTTATTTATCTAAATCTGTCTAAAAAGGTCAAATTTCACTTGTTTTGCATCAATCTTGATACAGAGTACTTATTATATGTTATAGTTTGGATTCCTAAAGCTTTTAGTCTACTAACCCATCATTCAAGGGTGGTTTTCACTATAAGTAATGGTTTTTCTTTAGGCGGACATTAGAATTTACATGTTTTTACTATGTTCCATCTGAATTTATTTTAAAATATAAACATCTATATTGATTCTGACACTTCTAAATCTAACTCACAGATGTAACCTTGCTTTGAGAGAAAGGATTATTAATTTACCCCTTTTAGAAATGAAGATATAGTCTTTGTTGTGTTAGTTGCATTTTCGAGCCTGAAACCTGAAAAACAGGCTCAGGGCTTAAGAGGTTAATGTCTTTCATTTTTTGTAAAGCACTTTGAATTGCCTTGTGTTGAAAAGTGCTATATAAATAAACTTGACTTGCCTTGCCTAAAGCCGAAAACAGAGTTATTTTCCCTCCTGCATTCATGTGACAGAGCCGAGAGCGGCTGAGACGCAGCGGCTGGGAGACGGGGCTTAAGGTCAACTAGTGCGGGGAGGACTAAACCATTTACCTCCTTTTGTGAGGGGTGAGACGGGCCCCGGGCAGTAAGTCAGTCCCACTTGTCCCCACACAACGATGCCCCTGGGTGGCGATAGAGAAACATTTTGGGGTCACAAAAGTCACTTGGATTCAACCTCAGAGCCTTTAATGGCTTTGTCAAGCTCCATTGCAAGAGGAAATATTTGAACTTGGACGAATGCTGAACCAACTGAAAGTCTAACATTGCCATCTATAGAAGAATGCTGCTATAATTGGTACATTTATGCAACTAAAGACTTTAAGTCTGAAATTAATATTCTTGTCTCACCTGCCTCAACTTCAAGCCAAAACAATGGTATATAACAATTTGCATCCCTGTCATGAGAAGTCAAAAGGTCTTAAACATATAAGAAACAATTGATCCAGTAGTGCTACGATTAGCTTGTACTGTACACATGGTATGCATTCAAATGTAATACATATTATCCTGAAGTGCAGTAACAGGAATGACCATTGATTAACCTTCAAGGCTTACACAATGACACTTCATGCAATATAAATGATCAGTTCTGCATCTTTCACTGCCCGGTCAGTGGTATGGACGACATATATTCTCAGCACCAGTGCTCTAACGCCTATACCAACTGTATAACATTATACAGCCTTTTACCCTCTGTCTGGCATATATCTGTACCACTGCGAAGTCTTTCTCTCTCTTTATCTCACACACACATACACGTTTGTTGCACTTACTTCCCACCCACAAATGCGCACACATACACAAGTGACCTTGGCTCCCTGGGGAAGGACCATGTTTAATTGTTCATCAGCACTTTTCTCAGTGTTCCGCAGGCAGGGAATTAAAGGAAAGGAGGAGAGGGAGAAAAATGAGGAGGGAGGTAGAGAAGTTAGCTCCCAGGAGGATACCAAACACAAGATGGGGGGAGGAGAGTAAAGGACCGGAGAGGAAAGGTAGTGAGAGGAAACTGAGGCATGTGCTTAATTGTTCTGGAAGCAGATGGACAAACAGTCAGGCAAACACATTCTGTAACTTAATCAACTCCAGCTTGATGAGCATCCCGAGAATAAGCCCTGTAGCGCCGTGAGTAATTGTTCTATATATCTAGTTAGATTCCAATAAGAGTGCAATAGCATTGATATATTGATAACAATATGGTGAGTAACTGGGGAATGATATGCTATTTAAACCTCCGTAAATCACAGTGAAACATGAAAACACTGCTTTAATGGTAAATATATTGGTCCCTCAGCTCTTTTGTACCGTGTATGCTGACTAATCATCCACTGACCAAATAGACTGTGATGTGTGAAGTGATATTCACTGATTTATTTCCGTCTACCTCTCTTTTCTCTCCCTCCTTCCCGTTTCTCTTTCCCTCCTTAGAAATCTCTTATTGCCGTTTTCTTTTCCCACTTTCATTCTCTATGCACCTCATCCTCTCTCTCTTTTTCTCTTGCTCTCTCCAGACTTCTGACTAGATGGGGTGGCAGATAGTGATGAGCCAGCAGAGGCCATGCTCGGCTGCTTTAGCTAATGGAACACTCCTGTCTCTACAAGGCCTCACAATGTGGTCCAGGACCAGGGCCTTATCTCATCATCTGTGTGTGTGTGTGTGTGTGTGTGTGTGTGTGTGTGTGTGTGTGTGTGTGTGTGTGTGTGTGTGTGTGTATGTGTGTGTGTGTGTACGTGTGTGTGTGTGTGTGTGTGTGTGTGTGTGTGTGTGTGTGTGTGTGTGTGTGTGTACAAGGCTAGCTGCAGAAAAAAGGTCAAAGTATAAGAGACCAATGAGTAATCAAATCTTATTTTTATCATTTAGAGAGCTTTTAGGATTGTTGATTTGAAAAAACAATAATTCAAAACAGTGTGGGTCCCCTTATATAGTTCTTGGCCATCATTCCTTTCAGTCATAATAACATTGTACATTATGTGCCTTAATTAATGAGATCAGGAATAATGTGGCAAAATGACAAGTTAAACAGGGTACGAAACAAGAACAATGGCTTACTGTCTGTGACATTTCACTTAGTCTTGACGAGTTTGAACATTTATGCAATAACTGTACATTATTACAATTTTTAGGTAGTTTTAATCTTCTTTAGTGTCTCCTTTTTCTGCTTCGACAGCTATAGTTACTTTAAAGATTCAGATTACAAATATATATAAAAATCAACAAATAATATATTTAAGGCATAATGTGCGGCGAGATGGTCAGTAATGAAAAGAGTACACTAACATGGTGATTAATACGGAGCCCCTAAAGCAGTGGTCACCAACCTTTTTAAGCCCAAGATCACCGACCTCGACCTAGGTGAAAGGCGAGATCTACCGATTGCAGAATTGAGTGAAAAAGACGGCCAAGACAGTGCTTCCAATTTGAGGCCTTTGGCTAATTGCATCTGAATTACTGCTACAATGAAGGCTCCATAATCAGCTCACGGCATATAGGCAGGGGTAAAGTGCTATTTTTTATGATTGGGGGTGGACCTCACCTCCTCTAGGAGGGTCCTGACCTCCTCTAGGTCTTCACCTCCTCTAGGGGGGTCCTCACCTCCTCTAGGTCTTCACCTCCTCTAGGTCCTCTCTCTCAGCACCCATATGAAACACAACTGTAAGCAGATTTTCTTTTTCTTTATGGATATTTTACAAATCACTCCCCTTTCAAACTGTATTCTTGTTTTTCTGCCATATAGTATTTCATAACTGTTTTTCATTTATTCTCTTATTGTTTGTATAACTATAATGATCATATGAAGGTGTGCCGCGGAAATAATCTTTTGAATAATTTGTGACAAAACCGTTTGAGACCCACTGAGATAACTTAGACTAAAGTGAACTATCTAAACACTCAGAGAGTCCTTTAGCTCACCTGAGCCTCTCAGTCTGAGAGGAGAGCTCTCCTCCAGCTTGTTGTGGAACAAACAGCTATGTCTGTTAGTGCAGCTAGCTAACCAGATGCTAACATCACGGTCCCCGCTAGCACCGGTCCCTCTCTCTCCCTCTCTATCACACTAAATGCGCTATTGCCACACACACACAGAGCCGAGCTTGAATAACAGAAGCACACGTGTAGTTCCATGCAACTCTCTGATTGGTCTGGTGTCTTGCCTCTGTTGCATTCACTGAACACGGGAAATTGCAGTCCTGCCGTCCTCTCTTGTGTCATGATGAGGTTCACGTAAAGCACGGTTAATGTATTATATTATTGAGGTGTCTCAAATATACGTCAATCAAACATTTGTATTTTTATTTAATTTTTCTTTCTTTTGTTATTTTTTTTTTGAACGGTTCGCACCACACTCACGATCGAACGGTCGATCGCGATCGACTGGTTGGCGACCACTGCCCTAAAGGGACATGAACAAAAAAAAAACCGGGTTCTCACCAGAACCTAACCAGTTATCCCGACTTATTTTTTTTATTTTTTTTAAAGTTACCGGTGCGCCATGGAGGAAGTGGAGCACATAGGAGACAACCATTTAATTGCAGAATGTTATGTTTCCGTGGGGAAATGACACTGCATACATTATTTGAGATATATTTCGAACTCAGACTTAATTTAAAGGACATTTCGGCCAGGGGTGTGTGGTTAAAACGTAGCAGCCTGCGGTCACTCCAGGAGGCAGCGGGACGTGTAACTCAGACTCTGAGAAGAGCACGAGATACTTTCTTGTGCGCACGAGAAACTAACCTGTTTTTTTCTCTCTCTCTCTTCTTTGAAAACATTTGTCCATGTCCCTTTAGGTACTCCGTAGATTAGGATCCTGACTGTTGGCAAAAATGAACAACCTTTGGAACGTCCAAATTGCCAATCAGCCTCAATTATTCAACTGAGTCGTGTAATAACATATAATAATATAGGTTGAGATCAAACTTTTGTGATCCTTTGTCGATATTCAAGCTAACTACTAATTTACTCATTACCATTTAGACCAAAAAAATGAAGTGAAGTAAGTAAGAAGAGCGGAGGTCAAAGCCAGAGCCCTGTGATTAATAATGTAATAAGTATTGCTTTATGTGACATATACGTTTAACCAGTTAAGCCCCAAGCCTGTTTTTCAGGCCTCAGGCTCGAAAATGACATTCCCAGAACAATTGAATATCTTCACTTCTAAAAGGGGTACATTAATAATCTTTTTTCTCAAAGCAATGATAAACCAGTGAGTTGGATTTAGAAAAGTCAGAATCAATATAGAATGTTTTTATTTTAAAGTAAATTCAGATTGAACATAGTACACTGTAAAACAGTTCATGTCAGTTCAACTTGCAAATGAAAGTCCACCTGCTGCCTTGAAAAAGCAAATCAAGTAAACTTGAAGACAATCTTTGTTTCAACTCATTAATGCAAGTCAATTTCGTTGATATGACTTAAAGGTTCTAGTTGTATTAACATTGTTTTTTAAGTTGTCTAAGTTGATTTAACTTTATACTTATAGTTTAAACAACTACCAATCTTACATTATTAGTGCAAGAAAACTTTATTTACCTAGTCAAATAAACTCACATTTCAGTATTATAATAACTCACACTTTCAAGTTCTACATTTATATAACTCATCATTTCAAGTTAGGAAGATTGTAATAATGCATTTGTTTCAACTTAGATATATTAGTTGTATTGACTTCGGATAGCAAGTTTACATAAATGAATAATAATTCTTGCAGCGCATTTGTTCAGATATATATATAACATTTATTTAAGAAAAACATGTTATACATCAACTTATACCCAAAATGTAATTGGCAATAGAGAATGAAACCATACAATAAACTTGCATGACCATGCTGCTGACCATACCCGAGTTAGTCAGGTCTCTAGCCTCACTGCAGTAACATACCTGAAACGTTGAGGTATGCACACATATTCACTTAAAAATGAAACCCAAACAAGACACACTGTCAAGAATACGGTCTCAGTGTGATATTGCAGGAATTTAAAGATGCAAACATATCTAGCTAATATATGGCTTGAGTGATTAATAAGTAAAGGTGAAAACAATCTACACACAACTTATTCTTTAACTATTCATGACGTTGGAGATAACTGTGTTAGCAAGGACACAGTTCTGCACTAGATTCAACAATCTACCACCGTTTTACCAAGGGGTGAAATGTGATAGCTGATCCAAAGCACATGCATTTCAAAGGAAGATATAATGAAAGCAAGAATAGAAGAGTTTTGAACAGCATCAAGGTAGTAACGTCTGTCATTGAAAAAAGGCCTTCCTCCCTTTCATGCTGATAAAACGGCAGAATGCACTGAAATCACACTACTTTTAAAACACACATCAACAGAGGATGACAACTGGCCCCAAGGACACTGGTCATACGACACACTTTTTCTCATCTCTGACACTGACTGCGTGACCTGGGCATTTTTCAATTTTTGCTTGGGTACACTGAAGCCGAGATGGAGATATGCAGAGTAAGATCTATGGTCTGCTGTCAAAACTTTACAAACTACACTGCTGAAAACAAGAACAATATGTAGACTAAGTCCAGAACAGAAACTCCCTTCTTCCAGGAGCTATGACACAGTCATTTGTTTAGAGGTGATATCTCAGCAGTTTATTTCTGAGTCCATAGATTCTTGCGGAGCACTGGTCTGGTTTGATGGTCATGATGACCTTTTGAAGGAACTCAAAAGAGTATTTCATGTTGCGGGGGTACTCGAGGTTGAGGCAGTAGATTGCCCCCATTAACATGGTGAAGCCTGTGGGCACATCTCGGAGGTCATGTAGGATGATCTTCTCTTCTACCACCACAGCCACATTGAAGACTTCCAGAGGAAATGAGTCAAGCAGAGGGCCTTGATGTCCAATCAACAGTCCAACCTGCATTCCTTTCAGGATCACATCGAGGGTTTCTCCATGAGCCTAATAACAAAGACACATACATCTTAATTGACTGTTCCAAACTTGAAATAAAAACACGACAAATTGCAAGGTCATCATTTTTCAGTAATTATTGCAATTCCTAAATTAACAATAGTAATACTTAAACAATACACAATATTGTAACAAGGAGCATTATATTGGCTATGGCAAAACCTCAAATTAAGCGAGAGAAAAGTAAATGTATAATATATAGTAACATAGTGACTTACATCACACATCCTGTTGGAGGAATCCTCTGCAATAAATATTGGAAGACCGAGTAGGGCAGCCGTTCTTCTGTTCTGGTTTGTGTCCTCCAGGGGGAAAACAGACAAGGGTAGGTAAATATGATAGCCAAGCTAGAATCCTTATCTTTGCACATTTTTGGTAATAGTTTCTCTGTAAAATACTTGCCTCTTCCTGAAGACACTGCAGAACACCACTCATGGCCAACCTTCTTCCAGATGCTACAGCAGCTTTGTAAGCCTCCATCAGACTTGGAACCATGGCATCTAGTCCTTCCAGGAAAGATTTCAGCAGGTCTTTGGTGACAATTCTGCTGAACTCGGCACATAGCTAAAACAGACAAAAGAAACAAACAGAGAAATTACATGAGTGAGAGAAAAATAAGAGCACAAAGTCCGAATCTTCAAACTGTAAAATGAAGTTCCCTCGGAGACCAAGAGTGTTGCGCAGTTTTGCACACAGATCATCAACTGATGAGGGAACATCTTCTAGGGTGACACGCCTTATATCTTCAGGTGAGAGGATAACTCTGAGAAGCATAATTGAGGTGTCTGCATCAGCTGAAACACAGTGAACAATATAGAAAACACTTTATCATCAGGAAATAAACACTGGAAGTGAATTGAAAATAAGTTGCACATAATAAAATGTACGGAAGACACTAAAAAAACACTTCCCAGTCCAACTTTACCTTAATTTAACATGAATGTCCTTGGAGTGACAAGCAGCTTTCCTTCCACAAGGTATGCAGCAAGAGGGGTGTAGTCATTCAGATTGTCATGCTCGACAACCACAGTCACTGCAGGGTCTCTTCTGGAAAGCTGGAAACACCCAAGATGAATCACGAAGGCTGCTGTGAATAGTTCCATAATGAATGATATGCAGCAATCCACTACACAGATATCGAGTACTCTCCCAAAATCTGGCAGTCCACTTGTCTGTCCAACTGAGAGCACCATTCCTTTCGAATATGTTGTCCCATTTAAGTAAACAGTGGAGGTGAGAGAAACAGAGTTCAGATCTTGAAACTTACTCCTTAAGGCCTCTCTGATAGCAACATCTAAGATGTCCACAGATACGATTGATGATTTCCCAGTCTCAATGCTTGGTTTGAAAATTGTTGGCATCTCCAAATAATATGCCAACATCAGCTGATGTCTTGTGGCTAAAGTGTGCAGAATATTTTTGAAGTTGCCAGTATTGCGAACCACCTGTTTAAAGAAAGAATGTTTGGCCTCAAATCTTATTGTCCAGAACTCAATTGGTGGACCAAATTTCTTGATCAGTACAGGATAATGTTCAAGATAATGATGCTTGGGACGTAATCTTGTACCAGGAAATATTTCCAATAGCAAAGTCTGTGGTCAGAGATTTTTGCTTGTAGGTAGCATGACTTTGAGAAAGTAATACATTGTTTTATATCCACTAAACTGGATTACTGCAATGCTCTTTATATTGGAGTGACTAAGGCTTCCCTGTCACGCCTATAGCTGGTCCAGAATGCTGCTGCATGCCTCCTTACAAGGACAGGCAGGCGTAAACATATTACGCCTGTACTCGCCTCTTTACACTGGCTACCAGTCCATTTTAGAATACAATTTAAGATGTTACTGTTCGCATACAAAGCCCTAAACGGTTTAGCCCCACCGTACCTGGCAGATCTTTTAAAACCATACACACCCACATGGTCACTGAGGTCTGCTGACAGACTCCTTCTGGAAGTCCCAAAATCGAGGCTAAAGCAACGAGGAGACAGAGCCTTTGCTGTTGCAGCTCCAAAGTTATGGAACAAATTACCCCTCCAGGTTAGACTTGCTCCAACTCTGCCTGTTTTTAAATCTCGTTTAAAAACCCACTTATTTTCCCTGGCTTTTACAAACCAGGTGACACTTGTGCTTTTAAATTTGGGTTTTTATCTTACTAGTGTTTTGTATTGTTTTTACGTCATATAGGAGAGTTTTTTCAGTCGGTGGCTTCTGATCTGGTTTCATTGTCTCGTGTATTACATTTGTTCATGTCCGGTCTGTTTTTATGTATTTATGCTATGTTTTTATACAGTTGTTGATGAACAGCACTTTGTTCAACTATGTTGTTTTTAAATGTGCTATATAAATAAAATGGATTGGATTGGATTGGATTATATGTCTGGAATCTGTGGAATCTCAGTTTGCTAATTGATATCTTGTTTGTACAGATCCGATAAGTAATAAGGGTATTTTACCATGAGTTCTGTGCGTTAGCATTTTTTCGCTCAGGGCTAATTCAGAGCCTTTGTTATTACCCTTTTGTTTTGTTTAGCTAAAAATGATTAATATTGTCTGAAAGCTGTGTTTCTTCCCGTGAAGTGAGTATGACACATTCATAGTTTATTAAATGTTAAGAAGCCCTCAGAAGCTATTTCTTGCAAAGATGTCATGCCCCCGGTACCGGGGGCATGACATCTTTGCCACTCTATAGGTGATAATCCCCAAGGCCCTTATTGAGGGCAGGCAATGCCTGTACACGAGCCAATGTGTGAAAGTGTGAATGAAAACTGTGTTTGTGTGAATGGTCATAGATGGCATAGACGTATTGGTGGGAAGCGTTGGGCAATGCTCACATTCACACATGTTTTAATTCACGTCCTTGCTCCCTCAAGCCTATATGCAAATGCAAGCTTTAGAAAGCAAATTATGTGTGAGTGAAATTAACCCCATACAGTACATTATTAAATGTATTGAAATAGCAGCTCAGATTGTTTGCATAAACACTTCTTCCCCTTCCCTTGCCCTATTTCGTTCCATACTGTACAAACGTGGTCTTATTTACGCAATTATATACTGTATGTGTGTGTGTCTATGAATGAGCAAATGGGCCATCGGTCCAAAACAATGGCATGGCACAAAACAATGGCAATTCTTTATTATTAAAATGCTATGAGGAAAGAACACAGGAAGAGGAAAAATAATATCCAAAATGGAAACAGGTGATGATACCGTAATAGCAGTGTCAATGGATGCCATATAGATTTGTTGGATTTGTTTTTCAGCGCAAGGACAGAAATGTTCGCACTTACACACATGTCCATTGGCAGTCCAAGTGTATTTGTTTGTGGTTGTCTCTTGATGCCTACAGATTGGCCCTGTCAAAACAAGAAAAGCATGTGACCTGAAATAGACAGCAGAACTTCTGGAGGAAAAAAGAAACTGATGGAGCCTGAAGCACCCCTAGTGAAATCCTAACAGCGTGAAGTAGACACACGTCACAGTCACAATATTCACTATGGATGGAGTGATCAAAGCTCAAGACGTTCACACGCACTGCACACACACAATACAACAATTCCTGGCCCCAACTGCTTAAGCAGGGGCTAATTCTTAATTATAGCAAATGTCTGTTAAATTTGTCTAAGTACTTTGGTCCTCATTAACTAATACAAAATACTTTCATTACAGGCTTAACCCTCTTAGGTATGAACACACCCTCACATACACACAAACACACAGGCACAAAACAACACACCAGGACAAAGGGACGTGTCTTCAGTTAGTTACTCGGTCAGTTAGTTTTATTCACTGAGGTTATAGGAAGAAAGTAAATTGGCTGATTGGTCCCTATGGAAACTAGTGGTTTGTGAGTCTAAGTGAGTGGATGATCAAGCTCATGGTTTCGTTTAGTGTCCAATACAACTAGTACTAACATTACATTACATTACATTGCATTTAGCTGACGCTTTTGTCCAAAGCGACTTACAATAAGTACATACGACCAGGAAGACACAGCCCAGAAGAAAACAGAATCATATAAGTACATCAGGTATCATAGAGCCAAACATTTCAAGTGCTACTCAACTGGCTATAGAGAAGCCAGTCCTATGTTAGTATATAAGTGCTTTGTTAGTAATTCTATCGCTCGAAGTGGAGTCGAAAGAGATGAGTTTTCAGTCTCCCCGGAAGGTGTGTAAGCTTTCTGCCATCCTGATGTCAATGGGGAGCTCATTCCACCATCTTGGAGCCAGGATAGCAAACCCACGTGTTTTTGCTGATGGGAACTTGGGTCCACCTCGCAGCGAGGGTGCAGCGAGTCGTTTGGCTGATGCAGAGCGTAGTGCACGTGCTGGGGTGTACAGTTTAACCATGTCCTGGATGTAGGAAGGGCCAGATCCATTCGCAGCATGGTATGCAAGTACTAGTGTCTTGAAGTGGATTCTAGCAGTTACCGGGAGCCAGTGAAGGGAGCGGAGGAGCGGTGTGGTGTGGGAACATTTTGGAAGGTTGAAGACCAGACGAGCCGCTGCATTCTGGATGAGCAACAAATCAATCAAATAAACTTCTACCGGTGTGTTTAGATGGCCTTTAACAATTTGGAAGTTATTTCTTATATTTATTTCTGGTTTATATCAACTCTGATGATGTGACTCATACTGCCTCAGGATACAAGCTCAAATGTTTTGATCCAGGTAAAATAATTGCTTCCAATTTTTCCCTCTATAAGAAAGTCATGTGTTTCACAATTGATTGCGTCTTTCCATTAAATGTATTATGCATTCACACCACCCCTAAAATGAATCTCTCCTTCAGACACACAACACAATGTATGCACAGACAGCTGGTGAACATGTATATATCTCCTTAAGAGGTTGATCATTTTTTGAGTTTTCTTTGGAAGTTGGTGGAGACCAAAACAGAGCTAAAAGTTGTGCATTGTTGTGGATTTGTTAATTGGCAAGCACTTTAATTTCACACTATTTTCCCACTTTTTTTTTAAATATAATATTTTGACCAATGAGGGTGATACAGTCAACAACACTGCCGGCAAACATTGTTAACTGTTTCCCAAACAATAAACCCTGGATTACAAGTGACCTGAAAACACTTTTAAATAAGAAAAAGGAAGCTTTCAAGTCTGGGGAAAAATCTCTGCTGAGGAATATCCAGCACGAGCTGAGGGACAAGCTGAGGCGGGGCAGGGATGCATACAGGAAGAAGCTGGAGGCCAAGCTCCAGCAGAACAATAGCAGGGATTTCTGGACTGGGATGAATTCCATCAAAGGGAGAGACAGACTGACAGTGGGCACCCTGGAGAGGGCCAACGAGCTGAACACCTTTTTCAATAGGTTCAGTTCTCCGCCCGCCGCTGTCTCCTCCACTTCACACCTCACCTCCTCCACTCAGCCTGGCTTCAGCATACCCCCTCTGCTCCCTATCGGGTTGCACTACGAGAATCACCTTTTTTGATTTCGTGCATTCAACACGATCCAGCCACAGCTACTAAGTGACAAGCTGCAGGATATGAGGGTAAACTCGTCCACCATCTCCTGGATTGCCAACTACCTCACAGACGTGTGCTGTCTGATGTGGTGGTTGGTAGTACAGGAGCCCCTCAGGGGACTGTGCTGTCTCCTTTCCTGTTCACTTTATACACCTCTGACTTTAAATACAACTCTGAGTCATGCCACCTGCAGAAGTTTTCGGATGACTCTGCAGTGGAGTGTATAAGGGATGGACGGGAGGAGGAGTACAGAGCGCTGGTGGGTGATTTTGTGGAGTGGACTGGAAGAAATCATCTGCTTCTGAATGTGGCCAAGACCAAAGAGATGGTCATTGATTTCAGGAGGAAGAGAACGTCTCCACAGCCCCTGTGCATTCTGGGAGAGGATGTGGCTGTTGTGGAGGACTACAAGTACCTGGGAGTGCACTTAGACAACGGTCTGACCTGGAGGATCAACACTGATGCTGTGTACAAGAAGGGGATGAGCAGACTCTATTTTCTGAGGAAGCTGAGATCCTTCCACGTGTGTAGCAAGATGCTGGAGATCTTCTAGTCTGTTGTGGCCAGTGCACTCTTCTTTGCTGCAGTCTGCTGGGGGGCAGCATCAGAGCCGGTGACACCAGCATAATCAATAAACTGATCAGGAATGCTGGGTCTGTCATCGGCATCAAGCTGGACCCCTCTGAAGCTGTGGAGGACACTGAACAGGCTGTTGTTTATCATGTATACCCCCTGTCCACCTGCAGCTGGACAGTCAGCGGAGCTCCTTCTCCAACAGACTGCTGACAAGGACCGATACAGGAAAACATTCCTGCCCACTGCAATAACTCTGTGCAATAAATCACCTCTGGCTGGAAGAGAACTCTCTGCTCCATAGTTTCTCTTAATAACTGGACTTAAACTCCCACTGTACACTTTACATTCATGTTCTATTTCATATTGAATAATTCATTCTTGCACAATACAACACAACACAGATACAGGCAGAATTGTTCAGAAGGTTCCATATTTGTCATGAAAAGGCAACTTCAGACAAGGAAAACAAGTGAGAGTGAAGCTGTATATGCTGTGCGTCTATCAAGGGAATGAGTTGCAGGAGACGAGATGGACTGAGAAGACAAGGTGATGCAAATAAGCATATTGCAAGGGCCGGGAGGAAGGCAGGATTTAAAATGGCAGCAAAGTTAAGGATTTGAAAAACAGATAAACAATCATGGTTGTGTGAACTTCAGCTGGTTAAGTTACAGTAAACAATACCAACATGGAAATCTTATGGGTAAAGAAAGACTAGGGGTGTAACGGTATCCGTATTCGTCCCGTGCCGTCACGGTTTGGACGTCACGGTTCGGACGTCACGGTTCGGTGCATGCAGTCACACGACGAATACGCCTTTTTTTTTAGGAGTGGGAAAAAGGTCTGTCATTCAGGGCAGTATCCATTACACTATTTATAATTCAGGGGGCGGTATTGCGACTAAAAGCTGTTTGCCAGCCGCCCTAAAACAACAAATAAAGAACAAAATATAAGAAGAAGAAAAGTTAGTATGGCGATTTCAGATAACACACAGCAGCTACTGTAGAACCCACCTGCTTCTTTTAACACTAGAACCGCCAGAGGTCGCTGTATACCTATATCCGCCAACGGGTAATGTTTACCCGCAATTGATTTCCAAGGTACAATGTATCATACAGAACAGTGAGTTTTGATCGCACAGGGATGAAATGTATACCAATATAATCTGTGGACTCTCAGCTTTTCATATTATATAGTTTGTACAGATAGCATGAAGTATAAAATATCGCTACAGTGCTGATTTAAATGATTGGTGTTAGACTTGTGTTTTGTTTAGGTATATATCTCTCTCTCTCTCTCTCTCTCTCTCTCTATAACTATCTATCTGTCTATCTCTCTATCTATATATATATATCCATCTATCTATCTCTCTATCTATAGGAACACCTGTAGACAAAAGGCGTTGCTATAGCAACACGTCATGTTTATGTTTATGCGCGAAATCAATAGCGCGAGGATCGCTGCATATGGAAGAAATATTACCCACTCTCGCTAATAAACGCTTGATGTTAGGCTTGTGTTTCGTAAAGGTAAAAATGCTTGTGCATTTGCCACACACAGCATCCCCACACTTGACACATTTGCAGAACGTTTTATTCTGCATGCAGTGCGCCTTCACCATGCAGGTCATTCCCCTGTGCTCTTCTGCACCAGCACCGCTGAAGGGCAGGTCCGCAAGTGGTGGCGCTTTTGATGCCATCCACTCAGCGCGCAGCTCGTGTGCCAGCTGGAGCATGAAGTCTATCTCTCTATCAATACATCTATCTATGTCTCTCTCAATCTATCTATCTCTCAATCGCTCTCTCTATCTACAGCAGTAGACAAAAGGCGTTGCTATAGCAACACGTCATGTTTATGTTTACGCGCGAAATCAATAGCGCCAGGATCGCTGCATTTCTATGAGGTAAATATTACCCGCTGGCGGAAATAGGTATAAATAGCAATTTTTTTGGCGATTTTTTTTCAATCTGACTTCATATTGACAATGTTTAACAACACAGGGTGCTACATAACACACTTTCAGGAAAAGTCACGGACTGGGAGACGTTAATATTTTATTGAAAAAAAGTTACATACAATAAAAAAACAGCTGCGGGTAAAATTTACCCGTTGGCGGTTCTAGTGTTAAATCAGCTGTGTGGGAACATTTCGGGTTCCCTGTGGACTACAATAACGATGGAGTGAGAGTGGTGGATCGGACGAGGACGGTGTGCCGGTGTTGTTCGATAGCGGTGCGGTATGCTAATGGTAACACACGCCAAACATGCAAAATCATATCAGAAGGCATCACCTAGATTTGCCAATCACCGGAGCCCGGGGAAAGACAGCAGCAGTTCAACAGCTGATCCCCGCTGTTTTCAAGAAGCCAATAGACATGAAAGCAGAGAGACCAAAATAAATAGCGGAAGCTTTTGGCATATACAGTATATTTCAACGGCTATGCGCTCTTGAAAGTTGAAACACTTTCTTATTATTTATGATGTAATATTTTCAAGACATTCTTTTTAGTTTTACAGCTTATTGAACCTTTTACCTTTACCGTTACACCCCTAGTGAATTCTGTGAACCGTTACACCCCTAGTAAAGACAGATAACACCTGTATGTGTTTTTTGAACACATCCAAAATTCCTAACCGTTAAAACACTGATTTAATTACTTAACACTTCCAAGGTTCCTTTTCTGGGACATTTTGGAACCGAGAAGCAGCCACAAAACAGCATGCCTCATTTCCACATCATGATGAGCCTCATTACTTTAAGTAGCAGATTTTGACTTTGCTTGTCTGTAAAGTATTTTCCACTGTGGATTCCAATTCTGTTGGGCGGGAATTTTTTGCAACACCGTGTTGAACTGCCTTCATCTTCAACACAAAATTGGCTGAATCCTTTAAAGGAGTGCTTCTAAATCTGGCATAGCTGGCATTATTTATAGCTTTGGCCAGGAGGGTCATAATTTCACCAAAATCAAACATGTGTTAGTTTTCCTCTCTCGTTTAAGCAAACACAAGCATTTGATCTGGGCTTATCAGGTGAAATATTAAAGGGGGCTTTCAGAATCTGGCAAAGCTACTGTTATGGCTGCCATATTTGGCACCCCCTCTGTAATTTTGGCCAGGAGGGTCATAATCTCACCAAAATCACCATAGTGTCAGATAGTTCACTATAGTTTATGCAAACAAACGTAATTTATCTTGAGCATATATGCAACCAAATAGAGAGACATCTGCATTTGTCAATTAAGTGCTTTGAACACCAGGAAAAGCACTATATAAATACTATGAATAAATTGAGATCACTATGGACAATAGTTTGTACAGGCTGTCCTATGTTGCATAAGGAAGGATTCTAATGACGATTCTCATTGAAAAATGAATGTTCTGCAGTGGTAATGCAATGTAATGTACTATCTAGAATAAAACCAGTGAGTCAAGTTGAGTAGAGTCTCTTCGTATCATGCTATGGAAATGCACAATTACTGAGATTGGGCCATAAAGTTTGGTAATAGGGCCAGGGTAACAGTTAACATGTCAGTTCAAGGTGGATATGATAGGGCTGATCTCAGGAATCTGTGTAGGCCAGTCAAGTTATTCCACAGCAAACATAAAAACTATTGCCACCATTTTGGAAGCACTGTTGTCTAGATCAGGGGTTCTCAAACGTTTTGTTTATGCAGACCACTATTTATTATCAAGGGTTTTCGCGGACCACCTCATATGCAAACCATACAAATAAGTACATATATAAACGCCGATATTTTTTTATAGTTAATCATAGACAATCAAAAGTAAATGGAAGCCTATCTGATACTTTTGTGACCGGTGTCTGTCTGCGTTGTGTATGTTTCTCAAAGAGGACGGCGGACGGTATTTTAATTAGGTCATCCCAAACAATGCCACAAGTGCGCACACACGCACATGCACAAAACGGGCAGACAGGTCTACAAAAAAACTACCGGTATGCTTTAGTTACTGTGCTGCAAAAAGCAGACGGTGCTGCGCTCAACACACACAGACTCAAAACAATGGACACACAGGCATATAAGTAACATAAACAATGTATAGGCCTAAGTTGCATAAAGGCTTGAGCTACTTATTAAACGAAACGAAAAATATAGCCTACTCAGGGGTGGATCTAGAAAAATATTCATGGGGTGGCAGGAGATTTTGAGGGATGGCATCCCCTGGCAGAAGTATATGCTGATTTAATCACAGTCATATCAATCAATGTTAACTTGGAAAGCCAAAATATTGATATTTTAACTGAATAACATTAGGTGACATTATTGTGGCACATCAGTAAAGCCTTAAATATAAATATATAAGATGGCAGACATAATTGAATGCATTTTAACTAGACAATAACTGAATTAGTTTGTTTCACTCTTAGACCAGGGGTACGAAATGTATGCAGACTGCTGCAATAAGTACATTAATTAACTGTCTCATCGATGTTTGTCTGAATTAATATGATAATATTGTAGCGACCCTATATAGGATGCTGAAGGTGTCACTCAGGCATCCCCCGTCTCTCTGCCAATCATAGAGCTGCACAGTGATGCTGGTTGAGGTGCGGGCCTGTGAGTACAGCCACAATTTACAGTCTCTTCTCTGTCATTGTAGACCGCAAATACCTCGTTCCTTCCGTCTACAGTACTTGGGTCCGGATGCTTCTCGTTTTGCGCCGTCCTGTTCAAATGAAATCGCCACCAATCATATTTCCACGCTCTCGCCAGGGCCGGGGGAGGGGTTACAAGGCTCGTGTCTTGTGGTGCATTCACTTGCACTCGGACATTAGAGATTTTCTCTCATAAATGTCCGATGAGCCCAACGACCACTACCCCACTGCCTGATATCATTAGAAAGCTAGGAATCTCATCTTTCCTGACAGTGTATACAACTCAAAATGTGTCTTCAGGTCAATGCGACTGATTTTGATAGAGCTAGTCACATATGAGGTGGTCCCCGAAAATCCTTGATAATAAAAAGGGGATTTTATTTAGCTTTTTTCCACGGACCACCTGCAGTACCCTCGCGGACACCACAGTTTGAGAACCGCTGGTCTAGATTAGATCACAATATTATTGCATTGTATACAGTGCTTGAATTGGAATAAAAAAGGTGCCAGTACTCTAAATTAGCAACTGTCAATTTATTTATACAGCCCAAAAACAAGTATTTGGCTCAAAGTCATAGTAGGCCTATATCCTATAATGCTGGTGGGTTTGTCTCTTTACTCTATATCTTAGAAAGGCTCACTGTACTTAAAGAAAATGACTCAGGGTGCATCTGAGATTAGAGGGGGTGCAGTGGTAAAGTGCTATTTTTATAAGTGGGGAGTGGACCTGACACCCTCTAGGGGGGTCCGGGGGCATGCTCCCCCGGGTAGATTTTAAAATATTGAAGTTAAAAGCATCAATCTTGTGCACTTTGAGAGCAAAATGAAGAGATCTATGGATACCTCTCAACACCCATATGAAAGAGAACTGTAAACAGATTTACCTTTTCTTTATGGATATAAAAGAAAGTAAAGCCTGACTTATAATGGCGGCTAGTTAAATGACTCCTCGTCCCTGAGTACACTCACTATCTTTCAGCAGGAAAGGAGAGAGGGAATCAATGGAGCTGCCAGGGAGGACACAGGGGAATCCAGACGGTGGTTTATGGGATGCAGAACTTGGAGCAGGAGGCTCGACCAGAGAAGGCTCCCTGTCAGACAATATTTCTAACACAGGCACAGCATTTTCTGTATTTGCAGTCGGCTCCTTGTCCTGCGACAACCGCTGTCTTTTCGCACCATTACTAAGTCACACTTCTGCCACCGGCGGCATCTCATGACGCATCTGTACGCTGGGCATATTTGTTGTCATGCATCATGACGTGCCGCCGCCGGCTGATTACCGGCAAGGTGCCGGTACTCAGTAAGTGCCGGTACCACATGGGTACAAATCTGAAGTGCCGGTACTGCGTACCGGTGAGGACCGGCCCAATTCAACCACTGATTTTATAGCATTAAGCTGCCATACGCAATTAACTTTTTGCTCACCTCGAGGTCACACAGGCTTGCGATGAAAACAGCAAGAAAGGTTTAATTTCTATGGTGACCCCGCCTGGTTGCACCTATAAAAGTCAGTGGCAGTTAGGGTTAGGTTAAGGCTGAAGTCAGGCTTAATACATTGAGTGTTGAGTGCAGCGCTCAGCGACAATATTGAGCAATGACTGTTGCCACTGGTAGTACTTCCGCTTAGCAGTACGGCACTGTTCTCACCATAGAAAGCATCAACTCAGCCAGCAATGTTTTACCGATCATCATGTGAAGGCAGCTTTAAGCTCTCCTTTAATTGGTGTTGACAGACCATGCCAGACACAATCAACAGTCCATAGAACAAAGATCAATAGACTGTGAAAGTTGCGATTATCTGCCATGGTTATGCATCATTTCATAAAACTTAAAAGCTAATGATAGTTATTATTATCTGTACAATCCTCCTTTATGGCACAGATTTGGATGTTTCATCCCTTAAACTTGCCTGTTTTTTCCGAAGGAGATTATGACACATGTGAAGTCATTGGAACCACCGCAAAGCAGCCCACACATGCAGCCCGTGTTACAACTCATCCTCAATTTGATAGTAATTTCACACTTGAAAGAGGCAGCGATGACAATATGCTCTCAATGCGTGTGGAGTTCCCGAGCTTGTCGGATAGCACACTTCACAACATTAACGACAACTTGAAGAATCGTGATTAATGTGCTCATTTAATTTGCGGGCAGTCCTCCAGTATGCTGGATGACGGGGGCGGTTATTATGGATTTGAAAGAGAATGGTGCTTGTCTTTTCATAGCCTTAATTCACCATCAAAGTGTGCATGAAGTTGGACCTAATACAAGTGTTTTAGTGAAACGCAATCCTACAAGATGTTTGCAAAGAAGACAAAGGATAAGAGAAAATGTATAAGGAGGAATTTGTAACCGGATTGATTTTATCCACATTTGACTTCCTTTATTTCGGAGAAATACAAAGGCAATAGCAAATTTGAATGATTGTTCATTCAAATCCCTTGCTCAATGCATTAAAAACTGAACTAAATCACACAGCAATGTGATACGGAACAAAAAAGGGATTTATGGCCTGGATTTTTAAAAACAATTATGATAAAAGTTATTTGTTTCCCTTATTCATCTAAAGTTATATTTTCATCCATTTCTGCTCTTTGATCACACACACACACACACACACACACACACACACACACACACACACACACACACACACACACACACACACACACACACACACACACACACACACACACACACAAATAGTTCCATGGGATTTGTTTACTTTCTCACATTGCCTGCAGCACTCCTCTTCCATCTAGGCCTACTTCTACACCTTGATAAGTAGATGGGGTTTTGTTTTTGTTGTGTAGCTGACAGGGTTATTTGCAACGTAACTTTCATTTTCTAAAGACTGAGCTTGATACACACTGTTTGAATTTGCCTGGGAGTAAAGGTACACAAACATTTACATTTTTGTTATGTTTTTTCTCGTCTGGGTTTGATTGACAGGCAGATGAATATGAGGCTTTAGGCATAAGAAAAAATATGTGTGAGTGTGTGTTTGGGTGTGTGAAGGGGAAGTTTAAGAGTGACGAGCACAAAAGAAACAAGAAACTTCCAGGTGGTGGATAAACTGATGAAAGAAGGTTTAAAAGTCTAATCTATGAATTATAAAAAACTCAATATGCCTTTGATTCGGAACTGCTGTTACTTCTACAATCATTATTATTATCTCATTCCCTTGATGGACTAGCACCATAATTACGAAATCTAACTCAAATGGAAATAGCCTCTTTCTGTCCATCTATCTGTCCTTTGATTTCCTAATACTTACTATGACAACCATTTATCAGATTGACTTCAAACTTGGTAGGTGTATAGCTGCGGACGAAAGGAATTGCAGTGTCAAATGCAAGCTCTTGTGATTGGGACATTTGTATTATTAGTCAGGTATGTACACACGTTTAGGTGTTTAGAGGTAACTAACACCTAACAGGGTTAACATTACATTGCATTTAGCTGACGCTTTTATCCAATGGGGCCTTTTGTGTTTTTAATGGTACCTGAAGGCCACCGTAGATCTCCAGCAAGCTGTTTAAATGGTGGTTATGCCAGTGGCCTAAATAGTGATTGGGTAGGGATGGCCTTGAGGGAGGTGAAGGTTGTGAAACATAGCAGGATGTTACCATGGTATTGCACCAGCGGCTTGTCACTGCAGTTTTGTAAAGGGAGGGGTATTCAATCTGCAACCACAACACTATGCTGCCACATCTTATACACTCTTAAGAACAGGGAAACAAATCTGTTTTGCCAGAATCATTTTTCCAAATCTCTTTATTAATTGAATACAAAAAAGTGAACAACATTTCTTTGTCAGGTTTTTTTTGTGTCAGGATCTTTCTTACACGGACAATGCCAGTGTAGTTGGGTAGTGGTGCACAATAAAAGGGCATTTTTGCTTTATTGGGGGGGTCTGGGGGGGTCCGAAAACCAGTCAGTATCTGGTGTGAGGGGTAGGGTTAGGGTAATGTTGTGAATCGAGTGGCCTGTGTTTGTCGTCCATAACATACGCCTGCCCATACCATAACTCCACCACCACCATGGGCCACTCGATTCACAACATTACCCTAACCCTAACCCTCACACCAGATACTGACTGGTTTTCGGACCCCCCCCCAATAAAGCAAACATGCACGTTTCAGAGTGGCCTTTTATTGTGGCCAGCCTAAGGCACACCTGTGCAATAATCATGCTGTCTAATCAGCATCTTGATATGCCACTCCTGTGAGGTGGGATAGATTATCTCGGCAAAGGAGAAGTGCTCACTATCACAGATTTTTTCCGATTTGTGAACAATATTTGAGAGAAATGGTTATTTTGTGAATATATAAAATGTTTTAGATCTTTGAGTTCATCTCATGAAAAATGGGAGCAAAAACAAAAGTGTTGTGTTTATATTTTTGTCCAGTGTATAACAGATTATTGGATCAAATCTGGTTTTTGAAAGTGGGGCCTCCAACGGCACAGGACACAGAGTTGGCAGGACCCCCGGCAGGAGAGTAGTCGGCGGGGCCTCCAACGGCACAGGACAAAGGGTTGGCAGGACCCCCGGCAGGAGAGTAGTCGGCGGGACCTCCAAAGGCACAGGACATAGGGTTGGCAGGACCCCCGGCAGGAGAGTAGTCGGCGGGACCTCCAAAGGCACAGGACATAGGGTTGGCAGGACCCCCGGCAGGAGAGTAGTCGGCGGGACCTCCAAAGGCACAGGACATAGGGTTGTCAGGACCCCCGGCAGAAGACTAGTCGGCGGGGCCTCCAAAGACACAGGACATAGGGTTGGCAGGACCCTCTGCAGAAGAGTAGTCGGCGGGGCCTCCAACGGCACAGGACATAGGGTTGTCAGGACCCCCGGCAGAAGACTAGTCGGCGGGGCCTCCAACGGCACAGGACATAGGGTTGGCAGTACCCCCGGCAGAAGAGTAGTCGGCGGGACCCCCAACGGGACAGGACATGGAGTTGGCAGGACCCCCAGCGGAACCTCCAACGGCACTTGAGTAGGGACTAGAGAAGGGACTTGAGAAGGGATTGGAGAGGGGACTCGAGAGGGAACTCGAGAGGTGACTTGAGAGGTGACTCGAAAGGAGACTTGAGAGGGAACTTGAGAGGTGACTCGAGAGGGAACTCGAGAGATGACTCGAAAGGGAACTCGAGAGGACACTCGAGAGGATACTTGAGAGGGAACTCGAGAGGAGGCTTGAGAGGGAACTCGAGAGGAGAGTTGAGAGGGAACTCGAGTGGTGACTTGAGAAGGAACTCGAGAGGAGACTCGAGAGGAGACTTGAGAGGGAACTCGAGAGGAGACCTCGAGAGGGGACCTGAGAAGGAACTTGAGAGGGGACTCGAGAGGTGACTTTAGATGGAACTCGAGAGGAGACTTGAGAGGAGACTCGAGAGGGAACTCGAGAGGTGACTTGAAAGGAGGCTTGAGAGGAAACTCGAGAGGTGACTTGAGAGGAGACTTGAGAGGGAACTCGAGAGGTGACTTAAGATGGTCGGTACGCCGACAGGACACGGGGAGCTGGCGTCGCCCGGTACGCCGACAGGACTCGGGGAGCTTGCGTCGGCCGGAGAGCCAACAGGAGATGAGGTGCTGGAATCGGCCGGTACGCCGACAGGACTCGGGGAGCTGGCGTCGGCCGAAGAGTCAACAGGTGACGAGGAGCCGGAGTCGGGACCATGGCTGCTGGGCCCGGTACTTGAGCCGGAACCATGGCTGGAACTGTCATCGCTGTCTGAGCTTGCTGCTGTGTGCGCCATCGTGCGTTTACATGCAGATGCTGGGATCCTGAACGATGCAGCTGGAGCGCTGTGCCCACAATGACGTCACACATAATTTGGCGGGACTTGAAGAATCCCCGAGAAGATCCAGAAAATGGTCAACATTGAAGGGCAGATTAATGGTTATCAAAGTATCCAAAATCAGTTCAGTAATGGTTTTCAAGGGGACAATATTTACTCAAATTGATGGGTTTGGATGATGGGGGAAACTCAGATTCAGCCCCTAGTTTTTCTGCTATAGGCTTAGACCAGGGATGGGCAAATGGCGGCCCCCACCTCCTCTTTTTGCGGCCCTCAGATTAATTTATAAATGTATAAACAACGTAATTAATTATTAGTTTTACTTGTAGTACTGATACCGTCCACTAGACTCCTAGTTACGTCGCGAGCTGCGTAGATGATTTCAAATACCGCAAAATAATCTGTGACACATTTGTGTGTATTGTGTTACACAATACACAATACTCTCACAAGAAACACCAGCTGTTGTTATGCCTGCTGTGACGTTAAGTTGCCTCTTGTAATTATGCCTTTACAAGCTTAAAAGTTGTTTTTATCATCTGAATTTGGCAAAACAAGTTTAATATTCTTAAAACCAAGACTTTGTTTATTTGAAATCAAATGAAAACAAACTGTCACGGACCCTGCCGTGTTATCTATGATTACTACGCTTTTCATTCATAATTTCAGCGGGAGGGAGGGGGAGTGGTGCTGAGGAACAGCAGAGTGCGGGCTAACAGGTGTCTGTGTTGACATTCCCCTTATTGTGGAATAAGGGGAATGCAGAGACTGGCTACAAGTGTTTTAGGTTCAAGTTAGACAACTAATGTCTGGGTTAGTGTTCATGACTTCATGTGTATGTCATCTAATGGTTAATCTCAATACACACACATTTTCGGTGCTTTCCAATAGTTTAAAATAGTTTTATTCCACTGTTTAATAACCTGTTCAATACAAACATACCACTTGTAAAAATGAAATAACATTTCTGTGAACTGATATTTGTTTAGTGAGCTTATTAGAGGATGTTCCCATTTTTGGGGGATGTTCCCTTTGATTGTAAAATGTCAATGAAGATGTCAGGCTATATTTGTTAATAATTACATACAACACATGGAATTTTAGTGTGTGTGTGTTCCAAGTGAATCTGCGGCCCCCTGGTGGCCAGTACATCAATGATGTGGTCCCCACCACCATCAAAGTTGCCCATCCCTGGCTTAGACTGTCGGGGGACACCTTACTTCTTCCTTCTCTCTGTCTGTACCTGTGTATGCTCATGTTCCGAATAACCCAGCTTCCCCGAAATGTCTTTTTGGTGTCTATCTACGCCGGGATCCTGAGTCTTGGCTGATCCTGTTGCGGTGGTCCTGAGTCCTGGATCCTGAGTCCTGGATTTCAAGTAGTGGCTGAACCTGTCACTGTGGTCCTGACTCTCAGATTCAGATTCTGATTCAACTTTATTGTCATTAAAGGTGACCTATCATGCTATATTTAAATGATATAGTGTATGACCATACCTATATAAGGTATATTTATACATTTTATTTTTCAAAATACCAAACAGATCATTTTTTAGCCATGCCTCGTTTCGCTCATTTTCGCTTTATTCCAAACCTGCCTATGAAAATTCTGAGCAGCAGCTGACCACGCCCCCAGCAGAAGAGCCGGCGAGAGTCCCGTTACCGTGCTTGCTGTGATTACGAGTGTGGAATACACATGTCATCTCAGAGCAATGCATGTGTTCAAGCATATTATCAATTTGATCCAGAAACTGAAGCAGCGGAGGTTTTGGTGGAGGTGCAAACATCTCGGTTGCAGCAGGACGTTTCTGAATGGTTAGTTGACAAGCTGTTGTCCCTATTTATTTTTACTCTGTTACGATGCTTGCTACTTATTCCATTCATATTTTGGCTAATTAGCAAGAATGCAATGTGTACAGTTTGTAACTTAGAGTTTGTAACGCAAACACATCGATACATATATATATATTTATAAAGGGAGACATTCATATTTTCAGCATATATACAATGGCCTCATTGCGTTTAATAGTTTACAGTCCTTTTCTTCCAACATCGTGCAACAACCGTTGGAAAGTTCAATAACTTAGGGTGATAAAAAGTATAACTCCAACACCTCAGTTGTCAGCATTATGTGTTTCATGTGTTTTAAAAGCTCAGTTATTGACTTCTTTCTAAAGGGGTACATGTGCAACTTGCGCCACGATGCCTTCTGAACTGGAGCATGTGCTGCATGGAGATACCACACGTAACATTAGCTTCACTAAGTTGTCTGTTTAGAGAATACATTTTTCACATGTCATTCAATATATGTTTATCACACTAGGTGTAAAGACGGATGCAGGAACATGAGGACTCTGTAACCTGTGTGGTGGACCATCCTGGATTTGGTTTTGACTGAAATTGTAAAACGAATGCTAATATTGTTCATGGAAATAAATACTGGTGTATATGGCTTTATGCAATCTTTCATTCTGTCATTGTACATGTACTATTACAGGACTGTCTCAGAAAATTAGAATATTGTGATAAAGTTCTTTATTTTCTGTAATGCAATTAAAAAAACAAAAATGTCATACATTCTGGATTCATTACAAATCAACTGAAATATTGCAAGCCTTTTATTATTTTAATATTGCTGATTATGGCATACAGCTTAAGAAAACTCAAAAATCCTATTTCAAAAAATTAGAATAGTTCCTCAGACCAAGTAAAAAAAAAAGATTTATAACAGCAAAACACAATCAAACATTTGAAAATGTCCATTAATGCACTCAGTACTTGGTTGGGAATCCTTTTGCACGGATTACTGCATCAATGCGGCGTGGCATGGAGGCAATCAGCCTGTGGCATTGCTGAGGTGTTATGGATGCCCAGGATGCTTCAATAGCGGCCTTTAGCTCATTAGCATTGTTGGGTCTGGTGTCTTTCAGCTTCTTCTTCACAATACCCCACATATTCTCTATGGGGTTCAGGTCAGGGGAATTTGCAGGCCAATCGAGGACAGTAATGCCATGGTCAGTACACCAGTTACTGGTGGTTTTGGCACTGTGGGCAGGTGCCAGATCATGCTGGAAAATGAATTCCTCATCTCCATAGAGCTTTTCAGCAGACGGAAGCATGTAGTGCTCTAAAATCTCTTGGTACACAGCTGCATTTACTCTGGGCTTGATGAAACACAGTGGACCAACACCAGCAGCTGACATGGCTCCCCAAACCATCGCTGACTGTGGGAACTTCACACTGGATTTCAAGCAACTTGGATTTTGCTCCTCTCCAGCCTTTCTCCAGACTCTGGCGCCTTGACTTCCAAATGAAATACAAAACTTGCTTTCGTCTGAAAAGAGGACTTTGGACCACTGTGCAACTGTCCAGTGCTTCTTTTCCTTAGCCCAAGTCAGACGCCTCTTCCGTTGTCTTGAGTTCAGAAGTGGCTTGACCATGGGAATACGGCTATTGTAGCCCATTTCCCGGATACGTCTGTGAACAGTGACTTTTGATACCTGGACTCCAGCTTCAGTCCACTGTCTTTGAAGCTCCCCCAAATTCTGGAAGCGACTCTTCTTCACAATGCTGTTAAGGCTGCGGTCATCTCTCTTGGTTGTGCAGCGTTTCCTGCCACATTTCCCCCTTCCAACAGACTTTTTGTGGATGTGCTTTGAAACTGCACTCTGTGAACAGCTTGCTCTTTGAGAAATTTCTTTTTGTGTCTTACCCTCCTGATGGAGGGTGTCAATGACGGTCCTCTGGACAGCAGTCAGATCAGCAGTCTTCCCCATACTTGTGATTTAGTTTACTGAACCAAGCTGAGTGTTTTTCAAGGCTCAGGAAACCCTTGCAGGTGTTTCGAGTTAATTAGACGATTCAAGTGATTCGTTGAACACCCTACTAGTATACTTTTTCATGATATTCTAATATTTAGAGATAGGATATTTGAGTTTTCTTAAGCTGTATGCCATAATCAGCAATATTAAAATAATAAAAGGCTTGCAATATTTCAGTTGATTTGTAATGAATCCAGAATGTATGACATTTTTGTTTTTTTAATTGCATTACAGAAAATAAAGAACTTTATCACAATATTCTAATTTTCTGAGACAGTCCTGTATATACTACACAGCAATGGCAAAACACACCCATGTGTACGACAACAAGTCCACACACAACCTTATGCTTTTGAAATCAGAATATTCTTTACCCATCCAAACATGAATAATCACGACACATTTGATATCAACTCGGAACTTTATTGTCAAAATCAACGGTTATTTGAATCAGGATCAGAGTGGTGATTCCGGCCTGCGTTGTCCTCTGATCCGTGAAATGTCTATGTTGGGTTCAGACAGCAGCCAAATTGAACCGTGTAGCATACCCGGCGATGACCTCCTCCCTGTCAGGTTGCTCATAATGGTGCAGGGTCCAAAGACTTGGTCGAAGATGAGGTCCATCAAGTTGGCCACGTAGCCTGTGCAAGGTTAAAAAAAGCACAACAAAAAAAGTGGTTTAGATTAGTATGCATGTCGTCAACAACAACATACCAGGGCTTTAGCTCCGTTTTACTCGTGGTGTGTGTCCCCTCGCATACATACATACAGTGTTGTATCCTAACACACCCCCATTTATATTCATGTGCGCAAACAAGTAAACATGCAAAAGCTTTTCCATATAACGCTGCAAAAAACGGCATGTCTCATTAGCGTAGCGTAGCTTAGCTTACAGATCGATGATATATGATCGTTCTTACAGACTACAATCACAAAAGCTTTTACATAACGCTGGAAAAAACGGCACTTACCTCCAGAAGATTACGTTTGTTATTATAACTTACTCAATATGATTTTTTAGAGGATACAAAATACTAATACATAGGAGAATAAATACTTGTGTTATCGGCTAGGCTAGGCGTGGCTTTACAGCCTTCACACAGATCGCCATTACGGCAGTCTGAACATGTTCGCAAATGCCTGATAATTAAAATAAAAGACAAAGCAAAGACTGCGGAGCGTACAAAATAAAATGTTACAAGAACATATAAACACCTAACCGATTACTAGTTGGGGTTGAGGCGACATTGATACGGCGAAGCTACATGCTACATGCTACATACTACAAGCTAGAGATAGCTTTATCAGGAAAAACACCGCTAAATAAAAACTTACAGCTTCAGAATTGGATGTGTCCTCACTGGCCTGGTCCCGGATGGTTGGTATTGATCCCGGGTGTAGCATTAGTTTGGAGGCATATCCGTGTTGGACTTGAGAGAAGTTCATAAACATGTCCGTGGTAAAATGTTTGGAACACAGAAATCTGCCGGGGTCTTCTGGCACATGTCCCTTGAAAATGAAGTCTAGCCACAGATTATTCTCTTTTTGCACTGATGGCATTGCATGCAGTCCCCTGTCCCGAGTCTTGCAGCCAACAACAGCACAACGTTTAACTGGCTTAGACATCCTAGCAAGAGCAGGCAGAAACACAGATGTGACTGGGGTTGATTTAGCCTGCCGATAGCCTATATGCGAATGAGAGGTTTGGCAATGCACGTGGCCGTGGCTCATTCCCCTGATAGGTGGAGAGTTGACCAATAAGCGGAGTACGTCTTTGTGACGTAGAAAAGTGTCGGAATGTGGATCCATTTTTTTCAGATCCGTTGCAGCCCCTTTTTTTAGAGATTTGGCGAAGGAGGAAAATAGAGAGGGTTGTGTTTTCTGACACTTGGCGAGTTCCCTGGAACACCGGGGACACATAATCATGTATAAAAGACGTACAAAGGTGCATTTTGCATGATAGGTGCCCTTTAAATAGTACATGTACCAGTGACGAAATGTAAGTTTAGGCATCTGACCAGAAGTGCAAAATAGCAGTGCAGGAGTCTACATAATGAGAATAATTATACATGGAATTGTTATTAATAGAATAATTATAAATAGGCTATACAGATGAATATATACAGTGTAAACGGCATTGACAGTAAAATATATAAACAGCTGGGTGGTGGGTATGGGCTTGAGTCTATCAGCGGGCAGAGTTCAGCAGGGTAACAGCCCTGGGGAAGAAGCTGACCCTGAACCTGCTGGTCTTGGACCCGAGGCTCCTGAGGCGCCTCCCCGAGGGTAGGAGGACAAACAGATAGTTTGCAGGATGAGAGGTGTTTTTGAAGATGTTGTGCGCCCTCTGCAAACACCGTATCCCCTGGATGTCCTCGATGGCAGGGAGTGGGACACCAATGATGCGTTGGGCGATTTTAGTCAACCTCTGCAATGCCTTCCTGTTGAGCATTGTGCAGTTCCCATACCAGGCTGTGATACAGCTGGTCAGGATACTCTCAATGGTGAAGCGATAGAAGTTCACCAGAATCTGAGGAGAGAGGTGATCTTTCTTTAGTCTCTCTTATCATACTACTTCCCTGATGGCTCCCACAGGATTGTTGACATCCTCCTGGATTCATGTTCCTATTATAGACATATGCATTTCCAAACATAGGTGGACTACCTATGTTGTAAATGTATTATCTTTTCAACTTACATCCCTCCCCTGTTGCTCTCCCTGAGGTTTCTTCTATTTCTCCCCATTAAACTGTGGGGTTTCTTCGGAAGTTTTTCCTTGTACGATGTGAGGGTCTAAGGACAGAGGATGCCCTATTGTCATATTGATATTCTGTACAAACTGTGAAGTCCACTGAGACAAATGTAACATTTGTGATATTGGGCTATATAAATAAACATTGATTGATTGATAAAGTAACACGTATTGTACATAAAATCGGCACTGTTTGCACAATAACTTTGACCTGCACTCATACGTGTAAATATATTTAACAATCCGGACTCAAATATGTATATATGTTTGTAGAATTTGTTTTACTCATGTGTTTCAAGCCATACTAATGAGTATTCATTTAGTTGGTCGATCTACCACCATGACCAACAGTTGTCTACATTAGCATGTGTGGTATCAGCAGAAAGGGGTCAACCTAGAATTATATAAAGTCTGGGGGGACAGAAGATGCAACATGACACTGCATGAGGTCAGGAAGAGTTCAACTACGCATGCAGTTTGAGGTGTATATAAGCTGATTACACTATTGACTGCTTTGGTGCAAGGTAATGAGTCTCTTATAATGCTGTACAGCAATATAATATTTAACTTCAACCATCTCTGTGTCTGTGTTTTATTGATTCCTCTTTGTCTTATTCTTTAATGTTGTGAGTGTTACACCGGATCCACGACATGTTCATTTAATTTATTTCTTGTTTTAACAGCTTCTAGACCAGTGGTTCTCAACTGGTGGGTCGCGACCCAAAAGTGGGTCGCGGACCCGTTTCGAGTGGGTCGCGGATGTGTGAGTGAAGAACATTTTTTTTGAAAAATTTGAATTTTTTTTTTTTTTTTTTGGGGAAAAATTCAAACTTTTATTTTGAAGGGCCCGATTTTCTAGTCGAAAACTTCTGTCACGTAGTGATCATCTTCACAATAAAATATCTTTGCTGATGTTTTTTCGAGTCTTCTGGCCAATCAGAATCAAGATTGTTGCCGGAAGTCCCCACGGAGAATAACTTTGCGGTAGAACTCTTCTTTATACATCCATGGTTACAACTTCAGATAAAAATGAACACGTAATGAAATATGACCCCCGGTCTGATGACTGACAGGTCACAGAACAATGGGAGCTATCTACCCTTACCCACAATTTAAAGTAAGTCACACAGACTATGTCCTCTTTACTCTTCTCGCAGCAAGATGTCAGAACAAAGTGAAAAACAAACAATGGCATAAAATATTATTAATATGTCGGGTAGTAATAGATTTATTTATTTTCTTCTCAGATTGTACCAGAATGCATAGTTTGTTAGTATTTCTAAAAATCTCCTGGGGGAGAATCCCCCCAGACCCCCCTGCTGGGGTTGGGTTTTCAGCATGCGTGCCTTTTTATATAGTTCAGCTTTGATTCCATCATCTCATTAAACCTTTTTTAAAAGCATACTTTAGTTCTGTGAAGAGATATAAGGGATATATGCACTGTACTTCACTTTTATTAATTTGTATGCTTTGATGTCATTTGATGCGAGAAATATGAGTTGTTATTTAAGATTATGTGTGCAATGGATGTGCATGATCTTTAGTTTGCTAGTTATTACGATGCGTTTTGATGTCATTTGATGCGAGAAATATGAGTTGTTATTTAAGATTATGTGTGCAATGGATGTGCATGATCTTTAGTTTGCTAGTTATTACGAAGATTACTTCAGGAAATTGTGTCCATTCAACGTTTTCATTGTTACGAAGGTGGTTGCTAGGGACGATGCTATCAGTGTATGCTCTGAAATTGTAATATTATAACGTCTTTGCCCTCATTTATTTCTATTGCTGTTAGCGCACAACTCGAACGTAGCAGTTTCACAAAAATGCCTTTTTATGAAATTGTGTACATTCAACGTATTTTACGTGTTGCTAATGCTAACAAGCATGTTGTTTAACACTAGAACCGCCAACGGGTACATTTTACCCGCAGCTGTTTTTTGATTGTATGTAACTTTTTTTCAATGAAATATTAAAGTCTCCCAGTCCGTGACTTTTCCTGAAAGTGTGTTATGAAGCACCCTCTGTTATTAAAAATGGTCAATATGAAGTCAGATTTAAAAAAATCGCCAAAAGAAATGCCATTTATACCCATATCCGCCAGCGGGTAATATTTACCTCATAGAAAATGCAGCGTAAACATGACGTGTTGCTATAGCAACGCCTTTTGTCTAATGCGGTTCCTTATAGATAGAGAGATAGATTGAGAGAGAGATAGATAGATATATTGATAGAGAGAGAGAGAGATAGACAGATAGATACTTATAGATAGTGTAACATCTTGGAGAATACAAGATCTTGTATGACTGAGCTCACGTTGAGGACGTAATGCATGTGTACAGGTTACGTGCCAGTTGAATAAAGATGGACTATCGGAATGAGAGAAGTAGTCCGCGTTGTCTGTTTATGTAGACAATTATATGTCCATAGAACAGAACATTACAGATGGGTCAATAGATAGTTATAGATGGATAGAGAGAGAGAGATTTGTACCTAAACAAAACACAAGTCTAACACCAAGTGTTTAAATCAGCACTGGTAGCAATATTTTATACTTCATGCTATCTGCACAAACTATATGATATGGAAAGCTGAGAGTCCACAGATTCTATTTGTATAAGTTTCATCCCTGTCCGATCAAAACTCACTGTTCTGTATGATAGATAAAAGAACATTGTACCTTGAAAATCAATAGCGGGTACATTTTACCCGTTGGCGGTTTTAGGTATACAGCGACCTCTGGCGGTTCCAGTGTTAAACATTTTCTCTGATGTTATATTATTTCTGTTATGTTGTGTAACTGTTTAATGGTGTTATCTTTATTAAAAATAAGTTATTTTCCCCTGTGCAATTCTCATGGCTAGCGTCACGTGATGTTTAATTTCCTCTGCATGTAAATAATAAAGATGGCGGACACTCGTTTACAGTTCGTGTTCTTATTATACATCCATGTTCGTAATGCGCAGGTATTTGTTGTGTACTTAATGGCAACGCTACAGGCCTGGCATTTCCTGTGAACCTGGAAGTCATAATAGTGTAATGTTCCACAATAGGAGTCGAAAACAGGCCTCAAGTTCTTAGGTTTAATCTTAATATACAGTCTATGGTTTAATAGCTCCTTTGGTAGCATACAGGTTCATAGGTCAAAGGTTACAGGTCGCAGGTTTAACGTCAGACAACAGGGTCAACGTCACACACTCACCAGCCCTCCCCCCTCTGCTCCCCCCCCCAACCACAGGCCCGCACATCTATGCGCACACCGGCCAGCATTACTGTGCAGCTCTGTGATTGGCAGAGAGACGGGCATGCTACAATACCGGTTTCAGCCTGTTTTAGGAAGTTCTTTAAATAGGCAGAAAGTCTCAGAAGCGATATTAGCAGTTCAATTGGAAAGTCGTCATATACATTCTGATTTGCACAATGAATCCACTGGAAGAAAATGACGCCATATTTCTTGCTGATGTGCTCTTGGATGACTTTGTGGTAAGTTTATTTTAAAGGTATCGCCGAAATTTGAACACTAGAGTGAAGAGCTAACGTTAGCATTGGTTAGCATGTGTGAAACACTGATAACATTAGCTTCATTCGACATTCTTTCATAATGTTTCGTACTCTTTAGCTTTAAATAGCATGGCCTACAATGTAAGCACAGTTCTATATATTTTTTGACCGAAGGTAGTGTAGCGACCCGGGCCGTTTCTCAATGTCGAGTACACATGCTGCAGAGCCACTATTTCAAGTATACTACGTCATAGAGTGGTGCAGAATGCTGGGCATTTAACATGCATATAGGCCCATTCCCAAACCGCCCCCTACACCCTACCCCTACACCCTACCCCTCCGTTTGCGCGTTCACGCGGAGGGTCCGCCATATTGAGGGCTGTTCCAAAGCAACGAGTGTGGAGGGGGAGTGGGCTATCAAGCCCTCAAACAGCGAGTCTGCAGCGGTGCTGACTTGAGACCGGTCTCTACCTGACCGGAGTCACGCTGTATGTGTCCGTCAGGAAACACGCTGTTTACAAGTAGTTCCAGCAAAAATCCACTGATAAATTGCGATGTTAACAACCTCATGATAACCTCATATGTTTTTAACTTAGGATCATACCTGTGTTTAGTCTAGAAAAAGGTAAATGTGTGCATTTTATTATAAAGCTGTGTATATTTACAGACTGTTGCAAAAACTAAGAAGCTTATACACATCAGGTTTAAAACTAAAAGAGCTTTGAAACACAATGAAAGATGTTTGGAGTTTTATTTGAGTTATTCATTTAAACTTTTTGTCTAAGAGATGCTGATTTGAAACCGTTGTTACATACAGTTACGGCATTTCCTGTTTCTGCCGGAGAGAGGGGAGGCCGTCCCAAAGCTTGCTGCTGTATTTACTCCCTCCATCTGACAGGAGAGAGCCTCGTTGAGCTTCGAGTGTGGCTACAAACGGAGTTCACTCCGTCACGGAGGCGTAGGGTCGAGGGAGTGGTTTGGGATTGGGCCATAAACAGTCCTTCGGCGCCATTCAATGACGTAGTATACTTGAAATAGTTGCTCTGCAGCAGGTTTACTCGACATTGAGAAACGACCACGGTATATGGTGCTGTGTGTGTCACTCAAGCATCCACCGTCTATCTGCCAATCACAGAGCTGCACAGTAATGCTGGCCGGTGTGGTAGTTGGGGGAGCAGAGGGGGGAGGGCTGGAGAGTGAATGACGTTGACCCTACTGGTGTGTGAGTGAGGGAGTGGAGTACTGTGTGATGTAGAACCTGTAACCTGTGACCTATGAACCTATATCTGTATGCTATCAAAGGAGTTATTACAACTAATAACTTGAGCCCTGTTTCCGACTCCTATTGTGGAACGCTACAGTATGATGCAATGATAGTGAAGTTTTCATAATGAGATTATCATAATGTGTAGGTGGTGATTGACGTTTTAAGGAAATATGTTCTGTGTCCTGATAATGATTTAAAGGAGGATCAAAGTAAACCAACAGCAGGAGGGTCACAAACAAGGACAATGGTTTGGCTTGAAGAGGACCATGACGGTCAACAAACGCCAAAAAGGAGGCGAACTGGAGAGAAACGGAAGCGGAGTTCGGCCACTGGTTTGTGTTTTTGTTTTGTTTGTTGTTTACATCAATTAATTGTAGATCAATACATTCACATATTCTTCAAGGAAGTTATTAAATGCATCATCACAATTTTGCAGGTGCTTCAAGAAGTGTAGATCTTGTATGTACTCCGTCTACTAGTGGTCAAGAGAGCGAGACTGGGACCATCCAAAGCTTAGGTATGTTTTTCCTACACTTAATGATGATTGTTTCCCCACTTATCATGTAGTGGTTAGCTAGATTGACCCTTGCTTTATATATGTACTTTTTCTACTTCATTTTTAGGACTCCCTCATACAAGAGGTACAAGAACTTCTAGGACTTCCGAGTGAAGAACCTCTCTCCTCACAGTGGAAGGAACGACAAGCATCCACCTTGGAAAAGTGGACGTTGTTAAGGCCTTTTATGGTTAATCAGATGTTATCTTCTGAGAAACCTAAAGAGGGGGTTTGCCAACACTGTCGACAAAAGGTTGCAGTCGTCACATGTCAAGATTGTTTGCCAAGACCTCTTTCCTGCACTGCCTGTGATGTTGCCATACACCAATGGAGTGTACTCCACAACAGATCTTCTATGGTAGAAGGGTTCTTAAGGCCACTGTCACCATCCACTCACATCACGGAAGATGAGGGAGGAAAGTTCTCATACCATGAAAGAGGTACTTTTTAAACTACAAATCACACACAACTTTTATATTATATACTACAATTAGTAAATTAGGTTCAAAAAAACTTCCTGGGGGAAGATGTATTTGATCAAAAGACGCTAATAATAAATTACCTATAAATCGAATTGACTATTTCAATTGTTTTTTTCTATAATGCTTCATACCTATAACGTATCTCTGCTGCGATTGTGCTACTGGGCAAACAAGTGTTTCCGCAGGAAAGGAAATCATTTTGATTGGAGTTAATGGTAAGAACATTTCAAGACTTTTGTATTTGTTTTTTTTGCTGTTATGTATTCCGCTTTTGAGCCACTGTCAATTTTGAGACCTTGTACGCAGTGGATTTGTTCACTACCTACGAAGATCTCAAGATCACTACCCCTGGAATGTCACGGCAAGCTTTTGTCAGCATGCTCGAACATCGGACAAAGCTCTTTGGTCGGGTGAGTACAAGATGGAAGTAACTGTACAATTTAAATTGTAGTTTAAGTTCAAAATATATTTGTATGATTTTAATTTTTTTTTAAATCCTTTCTATTTGCTTTTAGAGTGGTAAGATATGTGGCGACACACTGCAGAAGTCCTTTCTGGAATGGACCTATGCCAAATTTGAGGTCGAAAGGCTGTCTCAGGAGCAGCATTTTCAGTGCCCTTCATGCACACCCTCTATGTTGGCTGTCGCAGTCGATGGGAACCGTAAACTCTACCGCTTTAAGAGCCAACCAGGGTGTGTAGAATTTTCTAAATTTGAGTGCCTTTTATGGTATTTTTGTACAATAATCAATTTTTTCTTCTTTAAGACCTTGTGGATTTTTCGACGGAGTGTTTTTAGCCAAGGATGCTGAAGTGTCATCCTTTGTCGATTACATCCATGGGACAACAAGACACGTACAGTTATTTTACATTCTCCATATTTTAAGACATGCATTTGTAAGTGTAATGAACACTTGTAGCATGCTTCTCGCCTTTGTTGTGTATTAATATGATGTCCCCATTGTGTAGGCAATGTCTTCAGCATACTTCCGGTCTCCTGTCTATATGTCTCTCTATTCTTTCATCTGTTTTAGAATCCTGCAAAAGGAAGATGTGGTTCCGGTCAGTGGTCGGCTGCCCGAGAGACTGCCAACAAGTCTGCCAGCAAACTAGATGAGGAAGGCGTGGAGGTTGCTGTCTGCCGTCATGGGTTCTTGCTTAAGGGATTGAATATGTTCCGTGGAGAAATGTTTGCATATCCTTATATATATATATATCTGCAGAAACAGCTTTCTTCACGGAATGTGCAGTTTTTTTGCTCTGATGTGGTCTGCAAATACTGGCCATATCTGCAGAGGGTTGCGAGCCACTGTCCAGAGCTGCAAAACCTTTTGAACATGCGTCCATTTCTGTTCATCATGCATGCCAAAGCACATTCATGGTTGTGTGAGGTAAATACAATAATTGGCACAAGACAACATTACTCATTTTCTTAATTTTTCTGTTATCCAAATGGTAACAGTCGTCTAAATGTGTTTACAGTTGCGATGGGGAGGACGGAATCAAAAAGGAGCAGGGAATACAATAGGGGAGGAGGTTGAACAGGTGAACAGCTTCCTCTCTCGCCATATGTTCGAAGTACATGTCAAAAGCTGGTAAGTATTTTTCATGCAAACTCAATTATTGTATTTTTGGTTTCCTGGCCTAACATAAATTCTGTCTTCAGTTCGCACGGATATGCTTACAATCCAAGCAAGTGGCTGGAACAAGCGAAAGGCAGCAAACCTTGAGCAAACATTGGCTAAAAGATACATGAAGGTACTGACTACACAAATATGTTAATTTAAAACTATTTTTTTTTTTAATGTTGGTCAACATTTTGTTACTTTTATATTTGTTTTGACAGACGGTGCAAAGGATTACAGAAGCAACAGAGGATGTGGAGAAACTCACCGCTGAATTGTCACTACAGGACGACCAAGTACAGCAGTGGGTATCTGATGTTCAGCAGTGGACTACAGGTACTGTGAAAAAATAATTTCTTGCACAATAAAAAAAAGCATATTTTTCGCTATTCTGTTGTCGGCTATATGGCCGTGAAAGGGTTTAATTAGAGTTTTATGTGAAATAATTGTTATACTTCTCTTCACAAGGAACACCCATTCAAAATGATCTGCAGAAAACCATTGAAGGACTGTATCTGAGCATCAAGCAGTGAAAACGTCAGCTATATCGCCAGTCTGGTGAGAATTGATTGACTTATGCCTCCTAAGGCAAACCAGCCCCTCCTCTTCTATCAGGGGTACCTCTATGCTAGTAAAATCCATCATTGGAAGGAGGTCTACAGAGAATAGGATAAATGACTGATCTACAGCAATGGGAATATTGTTTATTTTATTGTCTTATAAAAAAGAAATGTCCAGTGACTATAGTGAATTTGTATCGTCCCATTGATGTTATAAACAATGCAGTTGCTGCTTAAAAACAACTAAGATATAGATTAATTGGGGTCATCCGTTACCACTTCTATGCAAATGCGTTGAGGAGCGAATCTCCGGTCAATTCTCAGCCGGCTGGACCATTTGCTGGCAACCCTTGCCCTATTTTTCCCTCCCAAATATCCTTTCTCTTACTGTCAGATAAAGGCGTAATATGCCATCAAAATGAATAAATAAATGAAAAATTCTGTCCCTGCCTGTTCTAAGTATACGCATGCCTAGATATGGAAACAAATGTATTCACTAATATTTCATAGATGGTAAACAATAGCTGATCTATTGAAACATGTTGGTGTATAATTAAGATTAAAGTAAAACAAAATGTTGGTTCGAATTCTGGCAGGTGGCAATAAGCGGAGACACAAACTCCGAAAAAAGATTGTCGAAGAGAAGAAAGCCTTGGAAGATGCCATCACTGAACACAATGCTGTTGCCGGGGAAGCGGACAAACTCCCTCCTCCTAACGAGCTCTTGGCTGAGGACAACTACTCCTGGAAATGGGAATGTAAGCAAAACCACGTGTATAAACTTATTTGGTGTATTTTGTGCAATTGAAAACTCTGCAAGATAATTTAGGTAGTTTCATTTTTCAATGTTTTCAAGTTGTTCTTCAAACTTGCCTTAAGCTGCAGGAACCAAATGATTATGATAAATTAAAGATGTATGTTGTTAATTGAACCAGAATCAATCAATTAGTCAAATTATAATATTGGAAACTGGTGTGTAGGACGACAACAAAATTGCAAACAGTGGTTATGGTATAATTCATATTATCATTGTAACAACTAAATATTAGAAAATCATGATTACATGTGCAGACTTTATATATTTTTTAAAATTATTTTAAATTTATTTTTGTGCATATATATTTAATGCCATAAACCTGCCAGGCTAAATCTGGCACATATGCATGATGTATTTCTGTGCTTATGTTAAATAATAATAATAATACATTTATTTTCTATAGCGCTTTTCTTGAACCCAAAGACACTTTACATTTGGGAGGGAGAGGAGACAAACAAAACTAAAAAGAAACAAAACAGAAAAGCAGTCAGTAGGAAGTGGGTTGAGAGGGGGGGGGGGGGGGGCTTATGGATACAGAGTTGAAGAGGTGGGTTTTGAGGCGGGACTGGAACAGGGTGAGGGACTCAGACTACCCCATTCCCCGTCAATGTATAGTGTTGGTCCACAGCGCAAAAATATTAGTTTAACAAAATTGTTGTGGCATAGATACGTTATTTCCCCGGTGCAATTCTCCATTTACTCAAAAATAACACATTATTATCCTTGTGTTTATTTATTTGTTTGATTAATAAACACAAGTTGGAGTCCGTCAGGACCGAGGGTCGGAGCAGCTCATTTGCTTTAGAGAATATTACACCGGGAAGTAAGTATTCTCTCTCTTCGCTTGACAAACCCCGTGATAGTCCTCAAGCTCTGTGATTGGAGAGTGTGCTCCGAGGGTTACGCCGAGCGTCGAACAGCACTTGAAATGGGATGGAACCACGGCAGACTGTCCAAAACTGGATTTGAACGGGTCCACCACGTCCCCCCCCCCCTCCCCCACCCCGTCCCCAGAACTACACATGCTGGCTATTCTGTTTCCCAACATGTTCTCTATCTATGGCACGTCTCTACTGGGAGTTGTAGTTTTAAAAGACGTTTTCGTATTTCCCATAATAAGAAGTTGCCAGTATTAAACTGTGTACATCCCTGGAGGTTTAGGGGATAGGAAACACTCAAATTTAAAAACATATAATTAATAAATGGGTGAAAATTGCTTGTGCCCATAATGTCAGCATTAATATATATACACGCATGACAGCTAAGGTCAGAAGAGCTTTATTTAACAGCTGGTCTTATGTCTGTGACCCCTCCTGTTGTTCATTGATAAGCCTGAAACATGCACTTGGCAAATTTTGCATGGTAGTAGCCATCGATCATCTTAAGATAAGATATACTTTATTGATCCCAAGTTGGAAACATTTGCGTTACATCAGCATGTGTAACCGTTGTAAATATGCAGTGGTGTTTATTTGTAAATCATTTAGTATAATCACACAAATTCTGTGTTTTATATTTAACAATTCTGTGTTCTTTATTTATTGAATATTCAATACCTGACAAGGTCGGAGATGAAATATCTACATACATCTTATAAGAGTATAATACATATGTATAATATCAGTTAAAATAAGTTCTTCAACATAGTTAACATTGCTGGAGGTATGCACAAATATTGATAGATGTCTTGTAATGCACTATTGAGGAACCTGCGACCCAAGTTTTTCATTCAATGCATAACTACACCATAGTTGTGTAGGCCTATATGATATGTCAATAAACCTTAGAAAATCTTGAAATCTTGAAAGGGATGTGCAAAATAGTCATTATATACAGTCTTTAATTAACTATTAGTAGAGAAAAACGAGTAATGAATATACTTTATAGGGATCCTATTAATATCTAATAATAAAAATAATGAAATTCAATAACATGCTTTAACCACTAGGTGTCCCTTTATATCGGCTGTGCACCTTTATGGTGTAAATACAGCCTATCTACAAATTGGATCAAATATAAAAGTCAGCCGAATTAGTGTTGATACTGCAAGGAGACGTATTGTGTGAAAAGAAATGTAAGATGTTGTTTAATGGCTGATATATTTATGATCCGCGTCACGTTTTCAGTTCCTCATGTTTGTCTAGAAGTCTTCTCATCAGGGCTCTATAAATACAGAACTACGGCAGATATGTAATATTTAATGCAGCCGAACCGTGTATTACAATGCCGTTATGTGATGACTTTCAAAGAGAAAAGCAAGCACACTCGGAATAAAGTATTATTTTTAAAAAATGTTTTCGGTCTGTTTCCGGTATTTGTTTATGACGATGTGATGTGAGATGTGAGACTGGAATTGCACAGGGGAAAATAACGTATCTATGCCACCATTTTAGATGCGGATTTGCGTTTGCGCTGTGGACCAACACTGTACATTGATGTGGAAGGGGGTAGCAATAAAGATAACACCATTAAACAGCGACACAACATATACAATTCTGTCTGTCTGTCAATTGCCCGGGGTCACACAGAGTTCAGCCGCTGGACCTCTGAGAGGGGGGAGGTATCAACATCGATGCTGCGCGGGCTCTTAAGAAAGTAGCGCGCTTTGACTTCCGAGGTACCAATTATTAAGCTGGACAGTTTGAACGGTAGGTAATGAGCACACATTTCTATGCATTAAAAAGCTAAATATACACCAACTTTTTAGTTTGCCTATAACGGATAATGTTATGTTAAACAACGCAAAGATGTTTATGCAAAACAGCCACTTATCTATTAACATGCATCTTAAACTGTAAGCTATATGGTGCGGATGTGCGGTAATAGGCCTACCTTAAAGGGCACCTATCATGCAAAATGCACCTTTGTACGTCTTTTATACATGATTATGTGTCCCCGGTGTTCCAGGGAACTCGCCAAGTGTCAGAAAACACAACCCTCTCTATTTTCCTCCTTCGCCAAATCTCAAAAAAAGGGGCTGCAACGGATCTGAAAAAAATGGATCCACATTCCGACACTTTTCTACGTCACAAAGACGTACTCCGCTTATTGGTCAACTCTCCACCTATCAGGGGAATGAGCCACGGCCGTGCATTGCCAAACCTCTCATTCGCATATCGGCAGGCTACCGCAGTCACATCTGTGTTTCTGCCTGCTATTGCCAGGATGTCTAAGCCAGTTAAACCACGGACATGTTTATGAACTTCTCTCAAGTCCAACACGGATATGCCTCCAAACTAATGCTACACCCGGGATCAATACCAACCATCCGGGACCAGGCCAGTGAGGACACATCCAACTCTGAAGCTGTAAGTTTTTATTTAGCGGTGTTTTTCCTGATAAAGCTATCTCTTGCTTGTAGCATGTAGCTTAGCCGTATCAATGTCGCCTCAACCCCAACTAGTAATCGGTTAGGTGTTTATATGTTCTTGTAACATTTTATTTTGTACGCTCCGCAGTCTTTGCTTTGTCTTTTATTTTAATTATCAGGCATTTGCGAACATGTTCAGACTGCCGTAATGGCGATCTGTGTGAAGGCTGTAAAGCCACGCCTGGCCTAGCCGATAACACAAGTATTTATTCTCCTATGTATTAGTATTTTGTATCCTCTAAAAAATCATATTGAGTAAGTTATAATAACAAACGTAATCTTCTGGAGGTAAGTGCCGTTTTTTCCAGCGTTATGTAAAAGCTTTTGTGATTGTAGTCTGTAAGAACATCATATATCATCGATCTGTAAGCTAAGCTAACCTACGCTACGCTAACTCACGCTACGCTAAGCTAAGCTAATGAGACATGCCGTTTATTGCAGCGTTATATGTAAAAGCTTTTGCATGTTTACTTGTGTGCGCACATGAATATAAATGGGGGTGTGTTAGGATACAACACTGTATGTATGTATGCGAGGGGACACACACCACGAGTAAAACGGAGCTAAAGCCCTGGTATGTTGTTGTTGACGACATGCATTTACTAATCTCAACCACTTTTTTTGTTGTGCTTTTTTTAACATTGCACAGGCTACGTGGCCAACTTGATGGACCTCATCTTCGACCAAGTCTTTGTGGACCCTGCACCATTATGAGCAACCTGACAGGGAGGAGGTCATCGCCGGGTATGCTACACGGTTCAGTTTGGCTGCTGTCTGAACCTAACATAGACATTTCACGGATCAGAGGACACCGCAGGCCGGAATCACCACTCTGATCCTCTCTCCATGGGTTCAAATAACCGTTGATTTTGACAATAAAGTTCCGAGTTGATATCAAATGTGTCGTGATTATTCATGTTTGGATGGCTAAAGAATATTCTGATTTCAAAAGCATAAGGTTGTGTGTGGACTTTTTTTGTCATACACATGGGTGCGTTATGCCATTGCTGTGTAGTATATAATAGTACAATGACAGAATGAAAGATTGCATAAAGCCATATACACCAGTATTTATTTCCATGAACAATATTAGCATTCGTTTTACAATTTCAGTCAAAACAAACCACTCAGTGCTCTATTTGCCTCAACTGTAGTCCAACTGTGTTCAGCTCTGTAAATATTCAATGCATTCTGCAGGGAAAACACATTTAGGCACACAATCCAGGATGATCCACCGTACAGGTTAGAGTCCTCATGTTCCTGCATCCGTCTTTACACCTAGTGTGATAAACATATATTGAATGACATGTGAAAAATGTATTCTCTAAACAGACAACTTAGTGAAGCTAATGTTACGTGTGGTATCTCCATGCAGCACATGCTCCGGTTCAGAAGGCATCGTGGCGCAAGTTGCACATGTACCCCTTTAGAAAGAAGTCAATAACTGAGCTTTTAAAACACATGAAACACACATTGCTGACAACTGAGATGTTTGCACCTCCACCAAAACCTCCGCTGCTTCAGTTTCTGGATCAAATTGATGATATGCTTGAACACATGCATTGCTCTGAGATGACATGTGTATTCCACACTCGTAATCACAGCAAGCATGGTAACGTGACACTCGCCGGCTCTTCTGCTGGGGGCGTGGTCAGCTGCTGCTCAGAATTTTCATAGGCAGGTTTGGAATAAAGCGAAAATGAGCGAAACGAGGCATGGCTAAAAAATGATCTGTTTGGTATTTTGGAAAATAAAATGTATAAATATACCTTATATAGGTATGGTCATACACTATATCATTTAAATATAGCATGATAGGTCACCTTTAAACTTGTTTACGGAGCTATTTTGTATTTTATAGCTCAAAATGAAAGTGGCAGCCTCCATTGTACCTAATTTTGGCAGTTGCAGCTAGCAGTCACTCTCAAACATACCCTCAGCTAATCGAACTATTTTTTTATGGGTTTTATTTTATTAGTTAGTTAGCGGCATTTAACAACTGCATTAAATATGGGTGACAGGGCCAGAGATTTTTTAGATAGATTGTTGTTTTACTAATGATAAGGTTAAATCCCCAAATATTTCAAAACCTGTTGATTAGTAGGCCTATATTAACAATAAAAATAGAACAGAGAATAAGCAATGTCTTTAATTTAGTCTGCATCTCATGCACAAGATGTATGCGCTGACACTAATGTGGTACCGATTGATGTCTGTCCAAGAACACTGTCCATACTTAATTCCTCTTTTGTCAGTCATAAGAACATCTACAGTGAACATTTGAAATAGTAAAATACATACTATATATATATGTCATAGGTATTTTAACAAAATAAGTGTAAACTTTCACTACAAAACAAAACAACCACCCCCTGTCTGTACATAGTTCAGAATGGATCTTCTAGACCTGCCTGTACAGACTTGGTGCAAGATGGTTCTCTCCGATACTACTACTTTTCATGGTTAACCAGGTTCATACTAGTATTGTGTACTATAGAGGTGGTTAACAGAAGGCATGAAAGAGTCACCTGTAATCCACCACCAGTATTCTGCCAGAAATGTCACTGAAACATTGAAGTAGGGTAGGCCTACATGACAAATTGATAATTTGATCATATTAAAGTTATTTAGTTCCTTTGTCAAATAGGTGTTTATATTTTTGCCTGTTTTTATTGCAGGTTCAAGATGCGAAGAGGGTCAACAAACACAACCTGCGTCAGCTGCAAAGCAGTCATTGCTGTGGCCACCAAGACCTGCAAGTTTTGCAAAACACTGCAGCCGAGAAAGCAACGACTGGCCAAGAAACTGCCAACATTTGAGGCCAAAAAAGATGATTGGTAAAAAAAACAAAAAAAGAACAAAACCAACTCACATGTTCTTGATGAGGCATCTGTTTTGGTGTGTGTTATGTCTGTAATTGTAGTTTACAAAATTAAGTCTGATAATGTTTCTGTATTACATTTAAATCTTTTTTTTTAGGTTGAGAAACTGAACACCCTTGGGTATAGGGCCATGGTGTTTCTCTCAAAACCAGGGAAAAAGCCTTCCACCTGGAAGACACATCCGAGATGGCATCTGTCGGACCAGGCTGCAAAATGCCTTCACCGGATGAAGGCTTTATATGAGGTGTTAGTAGATGGTAAGCAATTATATTTGTGGTCATTTCAAATGTTACCATATAGCTCAGTCTAACCCTCACCCAGTCTGGATGCTGAACCCCCCACAAGTGCTCCTACCACCATCCCCTCACCCAGTCTGGACGCTGAACCCTCCACAAGTGCTCCTACCACCATCCCCTCACCCAGTCTGGATGCTGAACCCTCCACAAGTGCTCCTACCACCATCCCCTCACCCAGTCTGGACGCTGAACCCTCCACAAGTGCTCCTACCACCATCCCCTCACCCAGTCTGGACGCTGAACCCTCCACAAGTGCTCCTACCACCATCCCCTCACCCAGTCTGGATGCTGAACCCTCCACAAGTGCTCCTACCACCATCCCCTCAACCAGTCTGGATGCTGAACCCTCCACAAGTGCTCCTACCACCATCCCCTCAACCAGTCCTAACGCCAAACCCTTAACTAGTGCTCCTACCACCATTCCCTCATCCAGTCCAGAAGACCGACCCTCCAGCAGTACTTATGCAGTCCTGCTAGTCCTGCCATACAACCCTCTACAGGTCCTGCAACTCCAGCAGCACAAACAAAAAGGACTGCAGCAGCAAAAAAGAAACAGGGTAGGTTTTAGTGGCAATTTTAAATAGCTTATAAATCCAGAGGACAATACTACAAAGCAAATTCACATACTTTAGGTATGTTTGCGTTACCTTACTTCACTAACCTTAATAGCCGCAATCAAGCTACATTGTCACATAACCCAGGGTTTTTCCACCATGAGCAGGTTCACATAAAGGGGAAGTGTTTGCCCCATATGACCAATGGTAAACATGGACAGGTATACTAGGTCAACTGTAAGCAGAGAGGCATATTTTACAACCGAAAATCAGACTGTAATATCATTAATATGAAGAATTTAAACTCATAATCCAGACTAAAAGCAGCACAGTTGCTGCTGACAAAAAAAACCTTACTGTGTGATGTTTAAATTAATAGGACTGCTCCATGAAGGGCACAAGTAGATATAACCTAATAACATTTGTGTATTTGGATAATTTAATGTGTTGGTAACATGTAAGTTGACATATGATATGTTAATATATTTGAATAAATACATATAAAATAATTTATATATCCCCATTTGAGAAAGCATGGCTTTTATGGCAGTTCTAGTCTTAGTCTTTCAGCTGCAACCCTGCGGGGTTAAACATATAACTAGGCCTGTACAGAATAGTGGAAAGCTTTGAAACCCCATTCTTAATGTTGATACTTCAATACTAAATCATATGAATACTATGCAGCTTTTATATATGTTTTTGTTTATTTTGCATACTATCAGATAAGAATGATGCTTCACTAATATTATTAGTATTATACTTTTAAAACAATAAAATGCCACTGTTGGCTGCGTAGTATCGTTTTTTGACTCGTTTCAACCATTCACTTTTAACTCAAGTGTTGTAAAGCCCAGAAGTCAAGATTTATTTAAAAAAAAAATGTCACAACATGTTTTATCCAAGCAAATATTCAGCTTCAATCTCTATTATATTATTATTATATTTTGGGCGAAACAAGATTTTCTCTGCGCTCAAAACATGTTGATGTTAGATGATGACCAGTGTTGGACACTTTTAAAAGGTAACAGGTTACAAATGACTAGTTCCTTTATATATATACTGTATATATATATATATATCTCTAGTAACTTCCTAACCCTGATGATAACAGTGAAGCTACTTCTAAGGAGTTGTACAACTAAGTGAACATTACTAAAGGTTAAAAAGAAACCCTTAAGGGCCATCTACAACAATAACCATAAGCAAAACGATGAGCGGTAATGACTCTTTACATCGGGGTGCCAAGCATGCGTAGCACACTCTAGCTGTTTTGGAGCCAGGTGAAATGAATTATTGATGACTTTTTATTGCTGTTATGATATGAATATTAAAAACAAGAAACACTTCTGATAAGTCTTGACAATTAGCCAAATGAACAGTGCTGTTTTAAACTAAATGATATATTTTAAACAGTAACATCAAGTGTACAGTATAATAACAGCTCTTCACAAAAGCTTTTCTTTCATCTCAACAGACGTGTCTCCAAGGAAGAAACTCAAGAAGAAGAACCCCCAACACTTTGAAGGTTATTTAGCTTCAATTATAATTGGTATTAGACAGTACAGACACTAGCTCTAGTATATTTTCTCTGTATAGAGAAGTTTTAAAAATGTCAACTGTTGTCTTTTCTAAACAAATACTTTCGAGGGCATTTTTGTTTTACAACTATTTATCAATAAAGAAACACTTTTTTTTTTAAAATTCATAATTTGTTTCACGGTGGTGGAAGAACGACCCACAACAGTCAAATATATATATTTTAAACAATATATGTTATGATTGTCCTTTTGTGTAAAGTTTTTGCAGTTTTATATAAACAGTTGACATGTTCAAATAATTGTGGAAATATAAATTATGAGAATAAAAGCAAACTGAAAGTGATTTTATAAATTACAGATCAAATTGTGCAAAAGTAACATTAACATCTATAAGGTCAAAAAACGAGTGTACATTATTTTGCTCTTTCAGAATGCAGCCATAAGATCGTGGGAGGAGAGCCGTATCATCCAGTGAAGACTGTAGTAAAAACAAAAAGGCAAAAGGTTCGTCATAAATAGAGGTCACTGTGTCAGTTAATATAATGTACATCTAAAGCATGCTATAGACGCACTTTTTGGATTCGAATGCAACATAACTTAAACTTTTTGCTTGAAATGGTACAAATATTTTCGATAATTTTTTAGGGGAAGCAAATGCAATTGGTGGAGTGGGAACCTTGTTTCACGTGGTATGTAGTATTTTAAATTGCACTGCAAATGTACCAGTAACTAATTAGTCTAAGCATTTGATTACCATTTTTATCTGACAGAGGTGTAACATATATTGCCATATTTTGAATTATGTTCATGGCTGATATCTTTACAATGTATTACAGTGGGAAGAAGTGGCCCCTACAGTGGGTGGAGAAGGACAACACCACAACAGAGGAACAGCAGGACTGATAATTGCACGTGTTGTCAAAACCGTTGTGCTGCTTGACCCTATTGTATCTGTTTTGATTGTTCTTTTTTGGTTATATGCCTTCCTTTGCTACTGTTATTGTAAATACTTGCTGAATGTTACTTTGTAATACAAAATAATGTTATTCAACTGAAAAACCTCAAAGCCTTTTGTTTTTATTGGAGAATTGTTTTTTCCTTTCATACTTGTATAATTTCTTCTTCAAATAAAAATGAAATAATAATTTAAAACCACTTGATGGACATCAACAATATAAATAAATAAACAACTTCAGATGGGTAAATAGTCTTTTTTTTTATCAAAGGAACATCATCAAACAGTTGCAGAAAAAAGAAGAAGCAAAGACCATGTTTAAACTGCATGGGATGGGCTAACGTGCCCTTTATTATTTAATTAATGTGAGAAAATGTACTTGTACCACATTTTCCGATGCGTTTTTTGCGGAAATACTACGTCCTGCGTTTTGACCTTATATATACAGTCTATGGTTTTGACCCAACATCAGTACAAATAGATGAGTTTGACGTTCGAGCTGTGTGCTAACAGAACTCGATAGCAGTGTCCATGGCAACCATCTTAGCAACCATGAAAACGTTGCATGTACACCATTTCCTGAAGTAATCTTCGTAATAACTAGCAAACTAAAGATCATGTGCATCCACTACTGTCACGGTTATCATGTCAGGTCACAGGTCTATGTCTAGGTTTGGGTGTTTTCACTGTTCTCTGTCATGTTTTCCTCCTGTCGTTAGTTTCCCTGGTGTCCCTGTGTTTTCTCCTCCCTCCTCACCTGTGTCTCGTTAGCTGATTGTGTTCACCTGTGGCCCTTGTGTTTCTCCTCCCCTGCCCAGCTGTTTCTCGTCTTGTAATTATCCCTCCCTGTATTTAGTCTTGTCTCGTCCTGTGTTCAGTGTTGGTGCTTCTTTTGTTGGTGACTGAATTCACCCCGGTGAGTGTTCTGTTTGGTCTGTATTAGTTTCACTATCCTTGAAATAAAGGTTTATCAGAGTTATCTGCATTTGGGTCCTGCTTCCTTCACTCAACCGTGACAGAAAGCACCAACCAGAAATGGACCCAGCAGATGATCCATTTGAGGTGGAACTACAACATTTTTCTTTTGATTTGGCTTGCTGCTATGATTGGTGGAGGGGAGCGTCCAGTGTTCGGCAGAAGGAGGCCGCTCTGGTAGAGGCGCACCGGTTGGCTATGGAGAAACCAGACTTGGTGAAATTCTTACCTGGCTGGATTTTGAACTTCATCTGGGTGTGTGATTTCCAGCCTGCTGACTATAAACTTCTCGGTGTGTTCCGTCTGGAGTCAACCAGTGCTTCCGCCCCAGTTCCTGCTCCTGTCCAAGAGTCGTTTTCTGGAGCTCGGCTGGCTTTTGGAGGTCCACGGAGCCTTCAGGCGGCTTCTAAGAGAAGGAGTCGCAAGTCCAGGCTAGCAATCCGAGCCCCAAGAGCCATGGTTCCGGCTACAGAACCGGCCCACACAGCCATGGTTCCGGCCCCAGTACAGGCCCCAGCAGCCATGGTTCCAGCCCCAGTTCTGGCCCCAGCAGCCATGGTTCCAGCCCCAGTTCTGGCCCCAGCAGCCATTGTTCCAGCCCCAGTTCTGGCCCCAGCAGCCATCATTCCGGCCCCAGTTCTGGCCCCAGCAGCCATGGTTCCGGCCCCAGTTCTGGCCCCAGCAGCCATGGTTCCAGACTTAGCTCTGGCCCCAGCTGCCATAGTCCCATCTCTGGTCCCTTCTCTAGTCTCTCCTCTTGTCCCTTCCCTAGTCCCTCCTCAGGTCACTTTCCTAGTCCCTTCTCTAGTCCCATCTCAAGTCCCTACTCAATTCCTTTCTCAAGTCCTTTCTCAAGTCCCTCCTCTAGTCACTTCCCTAGTCCCTTCTCCAGTCCCTCCTTTAGTCACCTCTCTGGCCCCTTCCCGAGCCCCTTCTCTAGTCCCACCACGAGTCACTTCTCTAGTCCCTTCTCTCATCCCATCTCGAGTTCCCTCTCGAGTCCCCTCTCTAGTTCCCTCTCAAGTCTCCTCTCGAGCTACCTCTCGAGTCCCTTCTCAAGTCCCCTCTCAAGATCCCTCTCAAGTCTCCTCTCAAGTCATCTCTCGAGTCGACTCTCCAGTTTCCTCTCGAGTTCCCTCTCAAGCCCTCTCTCGAGTCCCCACTCAAACCCTGTGTCCTGTCCCGTTGGAGGTCCCGCAGACTAGTCTTCTGCCGGGGGTCCTGCCAACCCCATGTCCTGTCTCGTTGGAGGCCCCGCCGACTACTCTCCTGCCGGGGGTCCTGCCAACCCTGTGTCCTGTCCCGTTGGAGGCCCCGCCGACTACTCTCCTGCCGGGGGTCCTGCCAACCCTATGTCCTGTCCCGTTGGAGGCCCCGCCGACTACTCTCCTGCCGGGGGTCCTGCCAATCCTGTGTCCTGTCCCGTTGGAGGCCCCGCCGACTACTCTCCTGCCGGGGGTCCTGCCAACCCTGTGTCCTGTCCCGTTGGAGGCCCCGCCGACTACTCTCCTGCCGGGGGTCCTGCCAACCCTATGTCCTGTCCCGTTGGAGGCCCCGCCGACTACTCTCCTGCCGGGGGTCCTGCCAATTCCTGGTCCTCTTCCGTGGGGGATCCTGCCGAAGCCTGTCCCGCCGGCTCCGGTTCCTGTCCGGCCGACACCGGTTCCTGCCCGGCCTCCGGAGCTGTCTGGTCTTCGCCCTCGATCCCGACCCTCTGTGAGCCGCGGTCTTCGCCCGCGGGCCCGGCCTCCTGACTCTTCCTGCCGCTGCCCTCGTCCTCGGGCCCGGCCCCCTGACTCTTCCTGCCGCTGCCCTCGTCCTCGAGCCCGGCCCCCTGACTCTTCCTGCCGCTGCCTTCGCCCTCGATCCCGACCCTCTGTGAGCCGCGGTCTTCGCCCGCGGGCCCGGCCTCCTGACTCTTCCTGCCGCTGCCCTCGTCCTCGGGCCCGGCCCCCTGACTCTTCCTGCCGCTGCCCTCGTCCTCGAGCCCGGCCCCCTGACTCTTCCTGCCGCTGCCTTCGCCCTCATGCTCGGCGCCCTGAGTTCGCCCGCTGTGGCCTTCGCCCCACCATGGACTCTGCCTTGCCCCCGGGCCGTCCGCCCGAGACCCCCACCATGGACTCTGCCTTGCCCCCGGGCCGTCCGCCCGAGACCCCCACCTTGGACTCTGCCTTGCCCCCGGGCCGTCCGCCCGAGTTCCCCACCTTAGACTCTGCCTTGCCCCCGGGCCGTCCGCCCGAGATCCCTTCCTGGTCCCCTACTGGGCTCCTGGGCGGTCAGCTTAGTCCCTTCCTCCGGACCCCCTCCACCCACCCTGCTGGACTGTGTTGGATTTTTGTTTTGGGGTTTAGGGACGTCTGGAATCCGTCCCTTGAGGGGGGGGTTCTGTCACGGTTATCATGTCAGGTCACAGGTCTATGTCTAGGTTTGGGTGTTTTCACTGTTCTCTGTCATGTTTTCCTCCTGTCGTTAGTTTCCCTGGTGTCCCTGTGTTTTCTCCTCCCTCCTCACCTGTGTCTCGTTAGCTGATTGTGTTCACCTGTGGCCCTTGTGTTTCTCCTCCCCTGCCCAGCTGTTTCTCGTCTTGTAATTATCCCTCCCTGTATTTAGTCTTGTCTCGTCCTGTGTTCAGTGTTGGTGCTTCTTTTGTTGGTGACTGAATTCACCCCGGTGAGTGTTCTGTTTGGTCTGTATTAGTTTCACTATCCTTGAAATAAAGGTTTATCAGAGTTATCTGCATTTGGGTCCTGCTTCCTTCACTCAACCGTGACAACTACACACATAATCTGAAATAACAACTCATATTTCTCACATCAAATGACATCAAAAGGCATTTTAATGGCCAAACTAACTTTAAAATAGGCATTTTACACCGAGAATAAAACGAAGTTCGGCCATGTTTTTTTCTGCATGGAGAAATTTGAAGATCACGTGACATAGAATGAATGCTGAAAAAAAAACGTAGGGATCTTACAATTTCAGAGGCGTTTTTGTAGAAATACTACGTCCTATGTTGTGAACGTAGTTATTACACGTTTTTTTGTGAGACTGGGTTGGGGTTACTCATCACTGTTCCGCCTGCTGCATGACGGGCTGTCAGGAGAGGGAGAGAGCGCTCCGTTTATTATTCCCGTGTTATTGTAAATTACTGTACACTTTTAAATTAAATTGTAAACGAGCTGTAAGCTCGTTTACAATTTAATACAAACAACTTGCACAGCTTCTCCTGAATATAGTTTTGCTCTGCAGATTTAACAAGAACTAATCAAGTTGTTTGTCCTTGAACAATGAGACCTTCTCCAATGCAGAAAGGTCATGCTAAATGTCAAGTTGTTTCTGAAATTAGATGTTTTAATGGAAATAATAAATGGAAAAAATGATAATAATGAAACTGCAAGGAGTCAAATAAAGGTTCAGCAGCATCCACCGACTTCCATTTGAATTTGATTAGAAATTGAAATATACTTTACTATAATATATAAATAAAATATAATATTCACGATTTTATTTGTCATGTAGCAAGGGTCCTGTTCTTACATGTTCTTCAGTTTTGGAACAAACACTGGTCGTTATTGCAAAAGGAATCCCAACAGTGTAATCACCGCTTATTATACAGCTATTTACTCAAAAAGATACATTTTGTGACATAACATATTGCTGCAACAACAGCTGTGATTGCAATGTCACTTAAAATGATGACAGTATTGATTGACGTTTCTGCCCGTAACCAAGCAAGTCTGCTCACATTTTCCAATATCGGTCTTTAAACACTACCAGAGCCCATAGTCCGTTCCCTGTAGTGTTTACTTCCAACCCAGTCTCACGGCATTTCGTTTTATAGTCACGACATTTTATCTATTGATTCGTGTTCACCAACACGATTTCCCCCTTTTTTTCGTGTCACACAGAACGATTTTAAAAGCAATGTATTTCTATTGGTAGTGTGTTTTGTGCCTGCAACATGTCTTTTTGTCCGGTCGGGTCTTGGAAGACCGGAAGCTGTGTGGTTCATAAAAACATGTTCTTACTCAATATTAAGCCACGATTATAGTTTTTATTTTAAATCGTATATTGTCTGACTTTCTTTGCCATCTCCGAGGAAAAGAAATGGGGCTCAGAGCCTCAGAATACTGAAATCTGTACGTTTTAAATCTTTCTTTCCTTGTAATTTGTTATTCTTTTCTAAATAACACACTGTTATTTACTCAACAATAACACACAATTATCCTTGTTTTTATTTATTTGTTTAATTATATAATCTCTGGCTTTTTTGGCGTCCGTCAGGAACTGAATTTCAAAATAAAAATAACCGGAAACAGATACACACCCACTGAACTGATTATGGTTTAAGCTCTGTGATTGGATGTTTTAGCCGCAAGCACGTTGGGATATGGTGTTTATGCGATATAAAATCCGAAAACCATTTAAAAAAAAAAAAATAATAATAATACTACTTTAATCCGAGTGTACTTGCTTTTCTCTTTGAAAGTCATCACATAACGGCATTGTAATACACGGTTCGGCTGCATTAAATATTACACATCTGTCATAGTTTTTATAGAGCCCTGATTAAAAGACCTTTGGACAAACTGGAAGAACTGCCACCAAAACTGAATACGTGACGTGGATCATAAATGTATCAGCAATTAAACAACATCTTCAATTTATCTTCACACAATACACATTAATTCGGCTGACGTTTATATTTGATCCAATTGGTCGATAACGGTGCACAGCTGATATAAAAGGACTTGTAGTTTTTAAAGATATTACTGATTTTCTTTGAATATAACAATGTATTCTGAGTTGAAAGAATAGTCAGGGGTTTTGGGTGATGGGAGACACATCTATGGATTCAGAATTTCAATAGCTTACCATTAAATGACGGATATACCTTTCTGTCTGTGATGTTTTACAAATCAGATATTAATGTGTAGAAGTAAAACATGTCAAATAATATAGCAATATCCTGTAAAATTATGTGAAAACATGAATAAAACTACACATCTTCAGATGTTATACATACCAGGGTTTCCGTTAGCCGGTAATTACCGGTTTTTAGCTGATAACATTTTTTAAAAATGTCCGGTAATAATAAGGGATGCTCCGATCGATTGGCCGCCGATCATTATCGGCCGATATTCACTCTTAATAGTTTGATCGGAGCTCTCTATAAAGGCAGATCAGGATAGCTGGATCTGATCGATATAGACATAAACGCGAGGAGACACGCAGCTCTGCATGATCACCTGAAGCCCCGCCCACTGTTTAGCGAGCTGCATAAGAAACTGACGGGCTGTCAGGAGAGAGAGGGAGGGAGAGAGGAAAAGAGAGGATCTGTTTCTCCCGTGTTATTATCCAAAGTTAATGTAAACTTTTGAATAATGTACTTCATCTACTGTAAGTAGTTTGTTGTTCGTGGAAGCGCATAATTTATTGAAAAATGAATCTGAACTTTTCGATCTGTTATGATTATAAACTGAAGCAATATAAAAATGACTCCCATTAACTGAGTTTTAAACATCACTATATCCGGTCATAGTCCTGTAATTACCTGCTAACGGAAACTCTGCTACACAATTCTTATTATTATTATTGAAACATGACCGGTAAGTTTCAAATTTCTCCGGTAACATTTATTATTTCCGGACATTTGACCGGAAAGAAAAAATCCTAGCGGAAACCCTGATACATACATAAGTGTCCTACAATAATAATATTTTGGATTGCATGGCTGTGTGTACCTTGTGTATCTTGTGAGCACCGCCTAGTGGTTAAAGCACTTTATTGAATACTTTTAATATGTTATGAAAAAAATATTAAGAGTACATACAAAATAGGTGGAAAGTAGAAGGTCAATGATAGAAATATAGAATATAAAAAATCAAGAATATACTATAAGTGATCTCTACAATAAAAGAGTTTAGTGCCGGATGTACACAGATATCAATAGGAAGATGTGCAAAACAGAAAAATGAATTCACTTTATTTAAACATTAAAGAATACTTTATGTGAAGGTCTTCTTTTAAATAAGAAAAATGCTTTGGGGGTATCTCCAGATAAATATTAAGCCTGACAAAGTACTTAACGTATAATATATTACTTTCCTGCAATGTTAACTATGTTGAAGCACTTACTTTAACTGATATACATATTAATTATACTCTAATGTATGTAGATAGTGTAAGGGAAACTTCTGTAGCAATGGAGAGTCAGGACTCAGAGAGACACGAGGAGAGTCGGAGCTTTGATGTCAAACACCGATAGTTTATTACAAGCATCGGCCGGAGAATTCATATCACAAGTCACAGCAGCAAAAGGTTCTGACTGCACGGGAGGGTTGTCATGTCAATTCTGCTCAGCCTATCTCTCGAATAGACCTTTAACTAGTTTACAGAGAGCTAATCAGCATATTGGGGGAAGGTATCCGTGAACACCTGGAGACACTGAATCACTTATCTCACTCTATGGCTCTGTGACCAAGAGTTGACCGGACTTCCCATTCCTTAAGACAGATAACAGACTTAGGGTTCGTCGTAAAACGTCAACAGGCCGAAAAGGTCAAATATCTTAAGTAAAGACAAAATGAATCCCTAACAGATAGTATAAGAAATTTGCAGAATATGACAGTTTAATGGTGGAAGTACACATATTGATTAGGGGTGTAACGGTTCACAGAAGTCACGGTTCGGTTCATACCTCGGTTTGGGGGTCACGGTTCGGTATGGTACAACAAGGAAAAGCTAAAAAAAGTCCCAATTTTTTTTTTTTAACAGTAGTGCAAGTTTTCATAAGAAATTAAGGAACTCTAACATTTGGAATCATTAACTGTATTACACAGTTAAAAACAAACCACAAACAGTAACACACACTCAGATGGCCATATTATTTATAATGGCTGATGTCAAACAAAAAGGTTAAATAAGCTGTACAACTAAAAAGAATGTCTTGAAAATATTTAAATAAATAAGAAAGTGTTTCAATCACAATCAATAAAAGGCAATACAGAACTGTATAACATCTCCTGATATATAAAATACAATGATAAATATAAAACAAAATAAAATCTGTACCTTTAGGAGCAATGTCTAACATGTGTAATTAACTTGTGAGTGTGTGAGGCCATTATGCCTAAATAAAGGTACTCAAGCTTTACTCTATTTTCAAGTTTTTCTTCAAAACGTTGTCAGTAGTGAGGGCAGATCTGTTGGCGGTAACTATGTCACCTGCCGTCGAGAAAACCCTCTCGCTGGGGACTGAGACTGACTCGGATGTGATTGAGCATGTTTGACGTGTTACCACTAGCATACCGCACCACTGTCGAACAACGCCGACACACCGTCCTCGTCCGATCCACAACTCGCACCCCATCATTGTTGTAGTCCACAGGGAACCCGAAATGTTCCCACACCTGATTTAAAAGAAGCAGGTGGGTCTTTGTTACGAACTTGGTTACACAAGGATAAGGACTCAAATGCACAACCCGGGAGACAGAGATAAAGTATAAGTAATATACTTTTATTTGCCAAAAGGATATACAAAAAGAAAAAACACTCTTTGCGAGGTGACAAAAATAAAGAGTTTCAATAAGGCTCAACAAAAAACGCTCACAACGTGAGGAACAAAACTTACAAAAGGTTTCAGGAGCATGAATCAGGCATGTGTCAAGAGAATCAAAAACTGATGAGCAGATTTCTGACATGAGGACAGGACAAGACGAACTGACACTGAACACTGGGAGACTGGGGAATATAAACACTCAGCAAGACACAGGTGATAACAATCAGGGGCGGGGCTGACGCTGATGAGGGCGGGAGAACACATAAGGAAAGGGAGTCAAGGAACCGGAAATGAGACGTGACAAAAACAAAACAGGAAGTGAAAAACAATACAACATAGACATGAAACATGACTGACTAACACTTTTGACGGTGCACAACAGTACCCCCCCCCCCTCTAGGGCCGACTCCTGACGGCCCAGGCCGATCATAAAAATCCTGAATCATGGTTTTGTCCACAATGAATCTCGCAGGAACCCAGCACCTTTACTCGAGACCATAACCCACCCAATCCACCAGGAATTGCTTGCCTCGACCCCTATTGCGGACCTCCAGCAACTTGCGGACCTTGTACGTTAGGCCACCTTCGAAAAACTGGGGTGGTGGAGGGGGCTTGGAGGCGGGAATAAGTGTGCTCTCATAAACTGGCTTTATCTTGCTGACGTGGAATGTAGGATGTACCCCCATGGATCTGGGAAGTCTTAGGCGCACAGACACAGGATTGATGACTTTCGACACCGGAAAAGGCCCCACAAACCTTGGAGCCAACTTCTTGGAAGCCACCTGAAGTCGTAGGTCCTTGGTGGAAAGCCACACCTTTTGACCTGGTTTATAGATGGGAGCGGCCCTGCGGTGGACGTCTGCTACAGCCTTCATCCGAGTCGAACTTCTGAGAAGAGATTGGCGAACTCCAGCCCAAACTCGGCGACAGCGTCTAATCAAGGCATGAGCTGATGGTACCGTAACTTCCCCTTCGTTGGTTGAGAACAGCGGAGGTTGATAACCATTGGCACAATGGAAAGGAGAGAGACCTGTGGCCACCGTGGGAAGAGTATTGTGAGCAAACTCAACCCAAGTGAGGTGGTCGCTCCAGTTGGTCTGGTTCTGGAAAACGAGACAGCGTAGTGTAGTCTCCAGTTCCTGATTCAGGCGCTCCAACTGTCCATTCGATTGAGGGTGGTAACCTGAAGACAAGCTGACGGTAGCGCCTATGAGTCTGCAAAACTCCTTCCAGAAGGCTGAAATGAATTGTGGACCCCTGTCGGAAACAATGTCATTTGGGAATCCGTGGATCTTGAATATATGGGTCATCATGACCACTGCGGTAGCCTTGGCAGAGGGGATCTTGGTTAGTGGAATGAAATGAACCATCTTGGAGAACCGGTCCACCACTGTCAGGACCGTAGTTTTGCCTCTGGACGAGGGGAGACCGGTCACAAAGTCCATAGATATGTGTGACCAGGGACGTTGAGGAATCGGCAGCGGTTGGAGCAAACCCATCTTGACCTGGGACGAGGTTTTATTGCAAGCACACACCGGACAAGCTGCTACGTACTCCTGCACATCCTTCTTCATGGCTGGCCACCAGAAACGCTGGTTAATCCTGCACATAGTCCTTTTAACTCCAGGGTGGCACGAGAGCACAGACGTGTGGGCCCAGTGGATGACCTTGGAGTGGAGAGACACAGGAACAAAGAGCAGGTGGTTTGGACACTTGCTAGGTGCCGGGTTCAATATATTAGCCTGTTTAACGTCCAACTCTATTTGCCAGGAAAAGGCTCCGACCATACGGTTTAACGGAAGGATGGTCTTGGGCTCTACAGAAAAAGGTTCTGGTTCGAAAAGGCGAGACAAGGCATCAGGCTTTTGATTCTGAGATCCGGGGCGAAAAGAGAGAGTGAAATTGAACCTACTGAAAAATAGAGTCCACCTGGCCTGCCGAGAGTTGAGGCGTTTAGCCTTTCTAATATACTCCAGGTTCTTATGGTCTGCCCAGACTAAGAACGGCTGTTCTGCCCCCTCCAACCAGTGTCTCCATTCCTCAAGGGCAGCTTTTACAGCCAACAGTTCCTTCTTCCCCACATCATAGTTCTTCTCTGCCGTCGTCAACTTACGCGACAGGAAGGCACATGGGTGTATCCTGTTGTCCTCCAAGGATTTTTGGGACAAAACGCCTCCAATTCCCTCATTGGAAGCATCGACCTCGACCACAAACTGGCGCTGGGGATTCGGAATGGTGAGAATGGGAGCTGTGGTGAATTTCTCCCTGAGGAGCTGGAAAGCGACGTCAGCCTGGGAAGTCCACTTGAAGGGAACTTTAGGAGAAGTTAGAACATGCAGAGGAGCAGCGACAGAACTGAAGTTTCATATACACTTTCTGTAGAAGTTTGCAAACCCTAAGAACTGCTGAACCTTCTTCCTGGAGTCTGGTGTTGGCCACTTGGAAACTGCACTGACTTTAGTAGGTTCCATCTGAATCTGGTTTGGTGAGATTATATATCCTAGAAAGGCCACTTTTTCTACGTGGAACTCACACTTCTCTGCCTTGACATACAATTGATTTTCGAGAAGTTTCTGCAGAACCTGACGGACATGGTGAACATGGGACTTAGAGTCTGGTGAGAAAATCTAAATGTCATCAAGGTACACAAACACAGAAACATTCAAAAATTCCCGCACAACCTCATTCACAAAACCCTGAAACACAGCCGGTGCATTACACAGTCCAAAAGGCATCACAAGGTATTCATTGTGACCGCTCTGAGTGTTAAATCCTGTTTTCCACTCATCCCCTTCCCTTATTCTTACCAAGTGATATGCATTTCTTAAGTCCAGCTTGGTAAAAATCTTGGCAGTCTGAAGTAGCTCGAAAGCAAAGGACATGAGTGGCAGAGGATAGCGGTTTTTCACCGTAATGTCATTAAGAGGGCTGTAGTCTATGCAAGGTCTCAGAGAACCGTCCTTCTTTCCTACAAAGAAAAACCCCGCTCCAGCTGGAGAAGATGAAGGACGGATAATCCCTGATTTAAGAGACGAGGAAATGTAGTCGTCCATTGCTGCTCTCTCTGGCCTTGAGATTGAATACAGGCTTCCCTTGGGAATGGGAGCCCCCGGTAGAAGATTAATGGGGCAATCAAAAGGTCGGTGAGGAGGTAGCGACATGGCTTTTGATTTGTTAAAGGCTTCCTTTAGATCGTGATAACATAAAGGTACTTTCTCTAGGTCAGGATAGTATGGGTGATCTATGACGATCCTACTAGGGTCTGTTGGTGCCTTAACAGAGCGTGAATGTTTACAGCTGTTAATGCAATCCTCTCCCCACTCCTTGATTTTTCTTGAGCGCCAGTCAATGTGTGGGTTGTGGATTTTTAACCACGGAAAACCCAAAATAATCGGATGCTGAGCAGATTAAAAAATGTGAAACTGCATAACTTCAGTGTGGTCATTATTTACAGTAATCTGGATAGGTTCTGTGCAGTGGGTTACTGTAAACAACAAACGTCCGTCTAAAGCACTGGCGTTAATGGGGGAAGATAGAGGAACAGTCTTTATACAAAGCTGTTTGACTATGCCCCAATCCATAAGACTTTCGTCCGCTCCTGAGTCTATTAGCACCCCTTGGTCAATGACCTGATCATTAATAAAAATGTTTACCTTGGTAACTGGTCGAGGAGGAAAGTCTGTGGGAAGCTTGCTCACCAGCGCCCTCCTCTTGGCTGGTAAGCTTGATCTTTTCCCGGACATGACGCGAGTTGGTGACCCGGCTGGCCACAGTAGAAACAACACCTTTCTCGTAGTAGCCGGCGCTGTCTCTCTTCCACGGAAAGCCTGGTCCTTCCCAACTGCATGGGTTCATCTGCAACAGGCGGAGATGCTATCCTCCAACGGACCGAATCCGCTGGCTGGAAAACCTCCTCTGGTGGAAAGGCTCGTTGAGAAAAGCCCTGGAAACTGGGATGTCCGTCACGGCTGCGTCGACGTTCTCTCTCTCTTTCCCGAAGACGGTTGTCGATCCGGATGGAAACGGCGATGAGAGACGCCAGGTCCCGTGATACCTCCAGCTGGTCCTTGATTGGATCTGATAACCCAGTCAGAAAAGCGTTGCGAAGAGCCGGAACATTCCACCCGCTGTCCGCTGCTGACGTGCGAAACTCGATAGCATAATCCACCACCTGGCGATTATGCTGGCTCATCTGAAGTAGTCTTCGGCTGGCTTCTGTAGCAGGTGATGAATGGTCCAAAATACGACTCATAGTGTCTGTGAAGTCGGGTAATGAGTAACATAGTTCAGTGTCTCTGGACCATTCTGCAGTAGCCCAGGCTGCAGCTCTGCCCGTTAAATGGGACACAATGAACGCCACTTTACCATGGTCTGATGAAAAAGCTCCTGGGTTGTGTTGGAAATGCAGGTCGTACTGCACCAGGAAAGCTCTGCAATTTATGGAATCACCGGAAAACCTCTCCGGGAGAGCCAGCCGTAGTGAGGAAGACACAGCCTGGCTTGGATTGACAGCGTCAACAGGATCCGCGACATGCAGGCGGTCAGCTGTGACTGACGTCATCGGCGGAGCAGTCTAAAGGTGAGTGATGAACTGCTGCATCTGATCCGTCAGCTGTCGTATCTGTGCAGAGACGGAAACTTGGAGTTCGGACTGGTTTCCTACCAGTGCCTGCACTCCTTAGCTGATTAATCCCAGCTGTTCCTCGTGATGAAAAATCCTCGTGCCTTGGGCTGACAGGGCGGCGTGAAGAGCTTTTGGGTCGGCTGAGTCCATTGTGGGCAGTTCGTTCAGTTACGAACTTGGTTACACAAGGATAAGGACTCAAATGCACAACCTGGAAGACAGAGATAAAGTATAAGTAATATACTTTTATTTGCCAAAAGGATACCTCTTTGCGAGGTGACAAAAATAAAGAGTTTCAATAAGGCTCAACAAAAAACGCTCACAACGTGAGGAACAAAACTCACAAAAAGTTTTTAGGAGCATGAATCAGGCATGTGTCAAGAGAAGCAAAAACTGATGAGCAGATTTCTGACATGAGGACAGGACAAGACGAACTGACACTGAACACTGGGAGACTGGGGAATTTAAACACTAACAAAACAGGAAGTGAAAAACAATACAACATAAACATGAAACATGACTCACTAACACTTTTGACGGTGCACAACAGTCTTCTAGCTCCTGTGTGTTGTGTGAACTCGCCATAGCTACTAACTGTTCTTCTTCATGTATTGTGTTTGTTTTGTTGTGTTTTGTTCTTGTTCTTCATTTGTTATTTACGGGCGGCTGGCTTTTAAGCGCAATACCGCCCCCTGAATTATATATAGTGTAATACTGCCCTGAGTGACAGATTTTTTTCCCAGTCGTAAAAAAAGGCGTATTCGCCGTGTGACTGCATGTGCCGAAACGTGACGTCCGAAACGTGACGTCCAAACCGTGACGGTACAGGACGAATATGGATACCGTTACACCCCTAATATTGATAGATGTCTTCTCAAGCACCAACTAATATCTCTCCTGATTGTTGGCACTTGACAATCACCTTCCCTGAATTTAACTAAAGTCTGATATAAGGGTTGTTTATACTTCACATCATTAATCAAAATCTGCAAAGTAACTAAAATAAATGTAGTGGAGTAAAAATACCAGGTTAACCTCTGAATTGTAGTGGAGAAGAATTACAAAGTAACAATGAGCTGTCATGTGGGTATATTAATGCTGCCCATTATGGACACAAGCAATTTTCACCCATTTATTAATTATATGTTTTAAATATAATAACACCAATGTGTTTAGTAATGGCAACTTCTAATTGTGGGAAAAACGAAAACGTTCCCAGTAGAGACGTCCCATAGAACATTTTGCGAAACACAATAGCCAGCATGTGTAGTTCTGGGGGGGGGGGGGGATAGTCTGCCGTGGTGTTATTCCATTTCAAAGAGCTGTTTGACGCTCGGCGTAACCTTGGCGCACTGCCACTCCAACATCCAATCCCAGAGCTTGAAGATTAATCACAGGGTTTGTCAAGCAAAGGGACTGTGTCCCAAACGATAGCTGAGGATTGTGGGTAGTGTAGTGTCTTCGGCCATCCTAAACTCCGAAATGTTTTTCGGATTTCATATCACCATATCCCAACATGCATTGCGGCTAAAACATCGATAACCGAGCTTAAACCATAGCTGAGGATCTTGGGTAATCAGTTCAGTGGGTGTGTATTGCAAGGATGCTCGAAATGTCCCATATAGGCATATGTCTGTTTCCGGTTATTTTTATTTTGAAATTCAGTTCCTGACGAACGCCAAAAAAGCCAGAGATTATGGAATTAAACCAATAAATAAAAACAAGGATAATTGTGTGTTATTGGTGAGTAAATAACAGTGTGTTCTTTAGAAAAGAATAACAAATTAGAATGAAAAAAAGATAAAAAAATACTGATTTCAGTATTCTGAGGCTCTGAGCCCCATTTATTTTCCTCACGGATGGCAAACAAAGTCCGACATTATACGATTTAAAATAAAAACAATAATCGTGACTTGATAGTAAGAACATGTTTTTATGAACCACACAGCTTCCGGTCTTCCAAGACCCGACCGGACAAAAAGTGTTGCAGGCACGAAACACACTACCAATAGAAATACATTTCTTTTAAAATCGTTCTGTGTGACACGAAAAAAAGGGGGAAATCGTGTTGGTGAACACAAATCAATAGATTAAATGTTGTGACTATAACACGAAATGCCGTGAGACTGGGTTGTTACTTCCTGACTGTCTTCTTCTGCTGATCCATTGAGTTTAATTTACTTTATGTCTTTCTTCTGCTGGTTTCTTTGTCTTGTTTGTTTGTAGCCTTTATTTAACCAGGTGAAAGCCCCTTGAGATCAAAAGATCTCTTTTTCAAGGGTGACCTGCAGGACATTAGTTACACATGTAACATAAAAACAGCCATAGCTGACATTCTATTTACCACACTTCTTTTTGTGGGCAGATACAGTATGTGCTTTCATTCTTACCCAGGTTAAAGCTGTTTGCTTGTTCTCCAATTACAATTCCAGTTGAAAAATATTTGTTTGTTGCTTGATCGATGCCGCTTTCCATGATGGCCAGTGCATTTGCCGTAACAGCAGGTAGTTGGGCTTTTGCATGAGAAAAAAAATGTGCACAATCATTATCAATTCTAACTAACCCCCCAACAATGTTTGACAACTTTAATACATTTATGTATGTACATATTATATATGTTTGCAATATGAGGTTGTTTAATCTTTTCAGGTTAAATATAAATTATTTAATTTCAATTTAACCTCCATAACCACAACAAAAAAAAACAGATGTATTAATACCTCACTTTGCAAAAAGTATTTCTCCTTTTTGTCCACACCTGTAAGCACACACACACTTTTCACAGAGTGGATATTTCTGATTGGTTGCTCAGTTTGTATATGACAGATGATCAAAAGGTCAAAACCCAAAGTGGACCTCTGTGTCATTTCAACAAATGAATTGTTTTAAACAAAAATACACATCATCCTGACTGAAATGAAATATTAATATCAGGGATCGGTTTTTCCTGATAGTGATGTTACTATGGTAACAACATTTTTTGGTCGCTGCAGGGGAGTGTTCACTTTCCCCGAGTAGTGAGGACACAGTGACCCTCAAAGTTCATGATGGCATTGAACAAAAAGCAAGATATATTTTTAAACCATGAAAAGCACAGGGTTCCAACATAATATCCTAATAAATATTTCCTGGCACCAGATCCGCAAAAAATGGTTTAGATATATTTGTGTAAAGCTGTGTTGCTGTGGTTTGGCTTTGTGCAACTACATTTTGTACAATTAGAAGCAAACACCTTCATCCATGAATTGGATGAATGGTTACTCCTGTCATCTACCTGCAATTTTCCAGTGAATAATACAGATGCCAAGCATAGAATGCACATTGTGGAAGGCTTCCATGCCACTAAGTAATTCCGAGCACAAAATATGTTGAGTAAAGAGCGTAAAGGATGCAAATTTCATTTGTATTATGTGACATGTTTCTGTGTAGGCTCATCTGTGGAACTCCCTTGTCCTTTACAAACATCACTTTTCCACCAAAGTGCTTCCAGGGCAAGTTCGGGACCAAACCAGTTTTTCCTGTTTTCAACACGGCCTGACCTGAAAACTGGTTTGTATCTGGAACCAAAAAAACGCTGGGCAAGAATGAAGAACCAGATACGTCAGAGGTTTAAGCCTGAGGCTGGGGCAAGCTTAACCTGAGAACACACATGAAATCAGGCATCACTAACCAGTCATACGTGTGATACTGTTTATTTTTACCACCCATTCGCTTTTATTGGCTTTTTTGAAAAACAGCACACTGCTTCAGCGGCACAATTGTTCCTGTTGGAATTGTATCATGTGTAATTAATACAGTCGCTACAAAGTTTGGCATGTCAGACTATTACAAGTAAAATCATAATAAAAATAGGCCTGTAAAATATGCCAGTAGAAAACAGCTTATGTGGAGGGGAAGCAGCATATCACTCCAGTGGTCGGCATATGCCACTGAACCACATTGGTAAACAATTAGCCACGTCACTCTGGAGAAGAGTATACAGTTTGGGAAGTTTTTCTTCAATTTAATCTGGCTTCGTAGGATTAAAAGCAACATGAGACACAGTCTGGCATTGTTCTTGTTCTGAGCAGCATTGCCAAGAAAATCGGTGACATAAGCGGTGATTAACTAAACAAGTTCGCATTTAGAACTAAGATCAAAGCAAACCAGCACTGAATTTCAATGGAAAGGGGTTAAAGAGTTCTTCTCTGCAGTAACTGAACAGCCCTTGGTGAAAATCAGCAATCTTCTGCAAATACACACATTCGCTGTGTCGATAACTTTGTGATAAGGACTGAGTGGAAGCCACTGTTGGAGATTACTTTCTGTCTCTTGACATTTTAGTCTTGCTTTTCTTTTTCTCCTCACCTACTATCTCTCTCACTCTCTGTGTTAGCCATCTGACCCTCTTCCTTACCACCCGACACAAAAATGTTCCAGTTTTTCTCCATTAAATGTAAGAGATAGGATGGTGAAGCTGACCTGAGAAGTTTGTATCTATTTGTGATGCCCTCCCCGGACTCTAGAGTATGTTGAAACAAAGTGGGTGGTATCATGACAAGTTTTTATTTTCTTCACTTTTTTAATAGAACTTTTGCTAAAGTTATATTCTGTACGCTCGAAAACCAAATGTATTGTCAACTAGCGTTTGGAAAGGAAATGTTTTGGCTTATAAAGCCACCTGATGAAATTCCCAAACTATCAGAGATGGACAGATGCAGAAAGGTTGGTGAATCGTCATATTCCCCTTTCCACAGGTTGGAGACCTTTGGGCAACCATTGAGCGACCAAAAATTGGCAAGATCTCTCAGCAGTCTCCAAGAACCTGGAAAAAGTTGTCTCTGTGGAAACGCTCTGGAGACCCCTGGGTGCTCATTGAGGGATCGAAATTTACATTTTCAGCAAATTTCATGAAGATCTACGGAGACGTCTGAGAGACCTTGGTGATCGCTGAGAGACCGACAGAGACTACTGAGAGTTCCTTGAGCGCTCATTGTGCGACAGAAGGTGCTCTCTGAGAGACCAACTGAGTTCCCTGAGAGACCAGCTGCGACCACTAGAAATCCCTGAGATACCAACTGCGACCAACTGAAAGACCATTGAAAAATCCTCGGGCGACCTGTGTGATCTTGGGAGACCATGTGTGCAAGGGTATAAAAATGAGCTGATGCTGGTGCTTCTGCCTCATTCTCTGACCTCCTGAAATGAACAACGAAGCTTTGATACATGCTGCCCTCCTCCTGGGTCACCAATCACTTCTACAGAATCAGATGGCCATTGCTCTCGTCAAGGGAAGGATGAACAAGCGCAGAAGAGAGAGAAAAAGGTGGTGGGTCCGCCCCTGGCTGAGACAAGAAAGAAGGTTACAGTTTGGTGACTACAGTCAGTTGATGAGAGAACTAAGGCTAGAAGATGAGGGGAGCTTCTTCAACTACCTGCGCATGGAGCCAGCCATGTTCGACGAGCTCTTGCAAAGGGTTGGCCCTCGAATAACTAAAACTGATACCAACTGGAGAGAAAGTCTGAACCCAGGACTAAAGTTGGCTGTGACCCTAAGGTACTTAGCTACAGGTGACAGGTACCCTACTCTCCAGTATTCGTATCGTGTGTCACATGTCACCATATCCAAATTTGTACCAGAAGTGTGCCAGGCTATCCGAGATGAGTATAAAGACGATCCTTAGCCCACCGAACTGCAGACCCCCCCCCCCCCCCCCCATGACTACGCCTCGAAATCCGATCCATGTATATTACAAACAGGATTGGTGACAAAGCGCACCCGTTTTTATATGGCCCACTAGCATGCTCAAGCGCAGCTATTCGCCAAAAACGTTGCGTGTGTTGAGAGATTGCTGAGAGATCATTGAAAGACCGATGAGACCGTTGGGCGCTCGTCGAGAGATCGCTGAGCGTCCATTGAAAGATCGCTTCCCTCGGAGACTGCTGAGAGACTGTTTTGGGCAGGTTCAAAACTTCATGGAGACCACGGAGACCATAGAGACCGCTGAAAGATCATTGAGAAACCATGCAAGACCTTAGAGATCATTGAGAGCTCACTGAAAGACTGTTGAGAGATCTCTCACTTTTGGGGGGGAATTTGATGGTCTCTCAACGGTCTCGGCTCTGTGGAAAGGGGGTATAAACCTTTTGCAACCAAAAGTTTTCAGGAACTGTGGATCCTGAGGAACAAAATTCATGAACTATAAAAAGTCCCTCTTGTCTAACCCTGCATGCATTTAGCGGCTTTAGAAATGCTGTGGCCACACATGAAAAGACACATTTATCCTAATTTTCCATGAAGTTATTGTTGTGGGATGTTTTTGATATCTGTAATGAATGCATGAAAAGGAGAGGACCATAGTAAACGATGAGTTGCTTGATGGTTATTTATTGCCATGAAACGACTCTTCCACTCGACGCCTTTATCAATCACTCATGTTCCCTAGTGCTTTCATCTCCTTCTCTTTCTCTATCCTTTAGCCCTCTGCAGTCAACATGTTGAAGTGTCTTTGGGCAAGACATTTAACGGCCAATGACAACGGTGTGTGAGTGTGTGAGAATGTGTCCCTGAGCAGGAGGCACTTTTAAGCCTATGGTTGCGGTCCAATAGTCCAAAAATCAGCTCCTAACGTCTAACCCTATCGTCTATCCCTTGACCTCTGTGTGAAACGTCACAGGGTTAAGGGATAGTGGATAGGAGAATTCAAAAGGACTTAGGAGAAGAGACTGCGGTACTTTAGAGAATCCGACTGCACTTTCACTATCCGACGTGTTTATGATGCGCCAGCGGACGTCATTTTGTGCGTCTGCTGCTGTGGGGAAACTATGGAAACTACAGTTTTCTATACAGCGGACTACAACATGGATGTTTAATAAGAACGGGGGACTCATCTAGACTCTGTACCGTGCTCTGATGCTGTTGCTTTATGCTTTATGAACGTGGACAACAGAGAAACATTCTTCATGACCAAAGTTGGAATTGAAATAAAAAGGAAAGTGAAACTTATGCTTGTCACCCTCTCCCTCCGGTCCACATTAATACAAATGATCCCAATACTGTATTTATTATAAACGTTAGTCCTAACACCTATCACTCTGTATATCACCATTCAAACATCTTTTAAAAGTTGAACAAACTCCACACAGCTCAGTAAAGACTGTGAAATGTTGACTTTATTTGATAATTTCAGTCAAAACTAACGTTCATATTTCTCTTTTTGATTATAATACTGATGAACGTTCAAAACAAAGCACTTTGGCAACTTACCACATACGTTTTAAAATGCTTAATAAGCACCGTAACTTTCATGATATCATTTCTCGGTCATAATCGGTTGTTTCCGTGAATGGCCGACTGTTGTGAGAGGGCAAATGCTGCGGCCGCAAGGCATTGTGGGGCAGCATTTTCTCCTCTCCTTTCGTAAAGGGAGGTCTCGTGGTTCCTAAGCTAAAGGAGGTTATAAAGGAAGTTTGAAACCTCCTTTCCTATCATCTAGAGAATTGGAACGACACTTATCATGGCTGCCACTGAGGGACTTCCGGGTCAGGAAGGCTCCTAAGCTAAATAGACTATTGGACTGCAACCCCTGCCTCTGTTTGAATGTTTGTGAATGGGTGAGGGTGGTTGAAGAATGGAAAAAGCACTATTAATAGTAGGTCATTTTAACTTTAAGTTCAAGGAAAATGTGTATCTTGCATTATCAATATAAGGTTAGTAATACATAATTGATAACATATTGTTCTAATTTGTCTTCTATTGAAACTCACATGACTATTTCGGAACTCAACATGGCGTCCCAGACCCAAAGTTTAGAAACTCTGACTTTTTCACCACCATTAGATATTACTGACAGTAGGGATGCATCCGATCGCCAATTTTGGGGGTGATCGCCGGAATCAGTATCGGCCGATACCGATTGCCGATCCAATCGAGTGGGTGGGGGCTATGGGGATCTTCCATTTAAAGTGAAACTCAGTTAATGTGGCTCATTCACTGGCGCTTCCACAAACAACAACCAACATAATTATTACATTCAAATTAAGTACATTATTCAAGTTTACATTAACTTTGGATAATAATACCGGAGAAATGAGCGTAAGCGCTCTCCCCCCCCCTCTCTCTCTCCTGACAGCCCGTCAGTATCGTCTCATGCAGCTTATTAATCCAGTAATGAGTGACAGTAAAGAATAAATATATTTCTAACTAGTTTAGCTTGTTCCAGAGGTAGATAAAATAGCTAAGTGTGTTACTGTCAGTCTAACGTTTAGTGTGTGTTTTGCTCCGCTCACCGGTCCGTCACAGCGGGTGGAGCTGCAGGATTTCTGCTTCACACACGTTGCATACCGCTATTTCACTGTCTTTTTCGGACACCTTAAAATACTGCCAGACTGGTGAAGCCATTTTGGCGAGCTTGTTTTGCCGCGCACAGAGAAAAATGTCATGTATTTTACATCCCTAACTGACAGTGTAAATGAAAAAAGAGAGGCATTTATCCAGTGTTTTCCATGATTTCATCTCACCAGGGTGAGACACACACAGATGCCAACCAACAATACTACTGATCCAGACAGTAATTAGCAGTGTGCATGCCTCCCTGAAATGCTGCTGGACCACCTGCTGTGCCTTCCAGTCTGGTGCCAGTACAGATGACACACACATACGACACCACCACCACAACCACACATACACCTAAAATCGGGCTGTAATGCCCCAATCCTTCTCAAAGCCTGTTATCAAATTGAGGCTATAATAATAAATAATAAACCTGCCTATGTTCCGACTGAATACTGTGATGTTAATTAGTTAAAATTGTATATAGTTTAACCAAGTACTTTTCTTCAAACTCTCCATAAACACAGAATCAACACATTTCTCAAATGTGTGTTTTTAGTTATGTGATACTTTGAGGTGTAGCTATAAGCTGTTCAACCAAATGTATTCTTACTCAAGTTGTCAGCTTTTTGTGTGTACATTTTTGCAGAGATTTATAAAATCACAAAGTTCCCTCCAGACTCAGTTTCTCCCTTCAGGAACCTAAAAATGAGCATAATAGGGCTCCTTAAATGATCATTTACTGCTGTTAATGACTTTTGCCTTTATGGATTGTTTTCATTTTTCACTTTTATTTTATTAATTGCCCTTATTGTGATGTGTAACAATAATATCTATTAGGATTCAATAAAGGTGTAGAAACCAATATCCTGATCACACTCACAAAGGCGCACACGCACTTGTACACAAAGCAAAATTACATATTGTTCTTACAGTATTGTTGCTGTTGTTATAGTTGCTATTATTAATTATATCTTGTATGTTACTTTTTTTTGGTTTTCTGCCTTCTTTTGCGGCTTATATTATTTAATATACATTGCAAATATCCTAATCAGAGATAATGTATGACAAAGAGACATCACATGTCATGTCATATGTATATTGCAAACACAATTGACCGAATAACTGAGGAATACTCAATCCTTGGAGATTGACCTTTTGTGTGTGTCTGTCTGTTTAAATGCCGTGTGGGGTTTTCTCAGGCTGTCATGTAAATCACAGAGGAAGTAAGACTGTCAATCACCGCTGTGGAAAAGGCACACCCACAGACTTCAATATACTGTAACCGTAGCTGAGTGACATTTAACACAAGTGTGTATACGATTGTGCATTGTTGAGCATGTGTATTACCTTACGTTATCATCTTTTCATTTCCGCCTCTCGCCTGCTTTGAAAGTCAGAGAGTTGCCGGGGCGGGCCCTAACTCATTACAGATGTGTGTGTGCATCTACACAGTAATTCTCTCATTCTAAACACGGCTTATATCTTCCTCCCATCACTCTCATCTCCATTTCCTGTTTTTCTCCATATATCAGCTATTTACAGAGTCGCAAAACCCGGAGCTGAAGATATGCTTGGGATTTTATTATTCTCCTCATATTCTAGCCAGGTTATTTTCCCCTCTATTTATTATTTCACTAAACCTTGTATTTCATCAACTTTCATTTTACTTTGCTTTAATGTCTGTACAAAATGTAAAACATGTTAATATGCCAGTAAAAATTAAACAAGGAGACACTTTTTAACCCTTTATTAACTCACATGCTGCTAAAAACCAGGATTGAGGTCCAGGATATAATTTTGTTTGGGCATTATATTAACTTGGCTTTTAGTAATATAACAAAGCAAAGAAAAAAGGGCCACTACATCCTTTATGACCTGCAACTTGCCCTGGTAAAAAAACATATACCATGTACTCTAAATAACTATAGTAATGTCACCAAATAATGATGCTGAACATATTCCGTACAAACAGCAATAATATTACATGTTTAACTATAAAATGATAAAAAATGTATGAATAGCTCATTTATTATCATTATTTCTTATGTAAATACATACATAATGAGAATGCAACTTGTTTAAGGGGCATTATATTTCAACTATATTAGACAAATGCAGCCTGCCATCTATTTCTCCAAGACAGTGCATCTGAAACAGGTCATGAGTTATATATCAAAAGTTTTAAACACCTCCAATCGTCTGTGTGTACAGTAGGTGGTGGTGGCGGAGGGGTTACATGGGATCTGTGATGGGAACCAGGAGAATGTGATTAAATGTACTATACTCCAGTGTGCTTTGTTAGAAGACTTTACCCTTGGAGGGCGAGTTGAGTCAAGGCAGACAGGGGAAGAAAATGGGGACACGTGTGGTGTTAACGTGGATTTCCATAGAGATTTGGTAATAAAGCTTATGGCGACTCAAAGACCTGGGCCGATGAGATGAATGTGTGTGAAAAGGTAAAAGGACAGAAAGTGGATTTGTATGAGGAATCGGGTAGAGGAAAACATAAATTAGATGCCTCCTTCGCTCCTTCTAGAAGCAATCTTTTATTAAACAAGGTCCAAGCATAAAAATAAATTAATCTGAAAAAGAAAAAAAGATGATTTATGCCCGATTTAGCTATTATCTAGTTTCCATCTGCGGTCCCTGTGCAGGTAAACACACAAACATTTAAAACATTAGATAGTCTCTATCACACTAACAATTATACATAATCTCTATTTCTATCACAGGTTTGATATACACTGAACAAAAATAAAAACGCAACACTTTTGTTTTTGCTCCCATTATTCATGAGATGAACTCAAAGATCTAAAACATGTTCTATATACACAAAATAACCATTTCTCTCAAATATTGTTCACAAATCTGAAAAAATCTGTGATAGTGAGCACTTCTCCTTTGCCGAGATAATCCATCCCACCTCACAGGTGTGACATATCAAGATGCTGATTAGACAGCATGATTATTGCACAGGTGTGCCTTAGGCTGGCCACAATAAAAGGCCACTCTGAAACGTGCAGTTTTGCTTTATTGGGGGGGGGGTCCGAAAACCAGTCAGTATCTGGTGTGAGGGTTAGGGTTAGGGTAATGTTGTGAATCGAGTGGCCCATGGTGGTGGTGGGGTTATGGTATGGGCAGGCGTATGTTATGGACGACGAACACAGGCCACTCGATTCACAACATTAACCTAACCCTATCTCGGCAAAGGAGAAGTGCTCACTATCACAGATTTTTTCAGATTTGTGAACAATATTTGAGAGAAATGGTTATTTTGTGTATATAGAACATGTTTTAGATCTTTGAGTTCATATCATGAAAAATGGGAGCAAAAACAAAAGTGTTGCGTTTATATTTTTGTTCAGTGTAGTTCAAATCAAACCTCCCATTTGTAGGTACAAATATTTAAAAGGTTTCAACAGTTGATTAACTTCCTTGAACTAAACAAGTCAGGTCAGGCTTTTGACCAACCCACAACACTGAGAATGCTCTTGTCAAGGTCTTTAATGACATCCACTTAAACACAAACAGTGGCAGAATCTCAGTCTTAGTGTTATTATCTTAGTGCTGCATCTGACACTGTTGACCACAGCAAATTATTAGACTTACTAAAAAACTGGGTAGGACTTTCCGGCACAGTTCTAGATTGTTTTGAATCTTTAAACCTTCGCAGAGAAAGATGCAAAACGGATATGATATTTTCCCTCTGCCGCTATTGTACGTCTCTACAGTTGAGTTGGAGCTTAGTTAGTCATTGCACGTTGCATTTTCTTGTAGTATCAACCAACTTTTCCTCCTAAAACAAGCAAAACCATATTTTGTTTTCAAAAACGTGAAGAGGTGGGTTATACAAATAAAACAAAGATGCCAAAAAACGCTATATTTATGCATAATACATCAGATCTTGGTGAAAACCACTGCTTTGAATTATCACAGTGCCCTGTACATCTGTCTTTTGTTTCTGAATCTTGTCAAAATAAAAATCCTAAACCCAATCACATGCAGCTGATTTCTATCATTTTCAGTGTTGTGTTCGAGCAACCCTCTTCCTGCCTTGCTTACTTTCCTTCCTCTCTCTAATGATGTTCTTCAGTTTTACACTGTAAACCTCTAGGGTGCAATTTGATGTGGAGATTGGTTACTGCTGCATCAGCAAGACACCAAAATGACATTATCAAAAACTCATCATGTCTCTGACATTGCTCTCTTAGCACAGGCTATCCTCGTAAAAATGAACAACCAAAAGCACTGCACACTTATTGATCAAGGCTTCTGTCTATAATGGCATCATACTGTAGAACAATGTTCACCTTGGAGCAATGCCTTAGAGTACAATGAAACTGAGATCATATTATGGGGAATATCAGGCAAGTCTACTGCAGACTGGCAGTCATTTTTACAAGCTACAAAGTGAATTAACCACTGACTGCTTTTCCAATGGTTGTCGATTGAAAAGAGCTTAACTGTTTCAGCAGTATTGTAATTGTAACTTGAACTTCTTGCAGGTTGATATTTGAGTTAGCCTGTATATTAGACAACGAGATTTGAATTATCTGCTCATCTGCTTATGGAAGAGTTAAACATTTTATTTTGCTCTCTATATTGTTCCTTTTTAAGGAATATTCCTAACACTTATAGTGCTGCCTATTTCTATGTTTATAGAGATGGGACATATTTTTTGGCTCAGAGTGAGCGCTCCTTGGTTTTGTTGGTTTGCTGGGGGCGTGTCAGAGTGAGCACTCTCTGCTTTGCGAGGATCTTTGTAAACGGAGCACGGAGATCAACACATGGAGCAGAGACATCATGTAAACTGTGTTTGTGTCTGTGATGCTTGAGCCTTGGAGACTATTTGTCTTTTTACTGTTCTGCCACACTACACAGCCAACATGAGTCTACGCTCAGGGAAAAACTATAATAATGAAGACACCACTATGCACAAAGAAGCAAGTGGAGAACAGCAAGCAGAGACTGTGGATCAAAGTGGCAAGAACATCCGCAAGCCTCTGATGCTAAGTCATATTCATCCAGAGCAGCCTCTAGATCGTCTCAGCGATCATCAGCAACAAGTTCGTCAGCCACGAAAGCTTATGCCAAGGCAAAAGCAGCTCGTGCTCAATTAGCTTATGCTGAAAAAGAAGCTGACGTGATGAAACAGAGGGCAAACCTGGAAGCAGGAATGCTAAAGCAAAAAGCCGACTTTGACGCCAGTCTACATCTGCTCCAGTGCCAAAAAGCTGCAGCCGCAGCTGAAGCTATAGCTTATGAAGAAGCAGATGCTGAAAGCGTGAAGCTAAGTCGAGAACCCATCGTTGAAGGTGAGCGCTTCAGTGCAGTCCAACGCATTTCTGAGTATGTTCGAGCGCAGTCTCAGTACACCTTTTCCGGAATGCATCATACATAGCAGTGGAGGCACAGGAAAGAAAAATAAAGATGTTTGAACCACAGTCAGTCACATACAAAATGAACCGACATCAAATACTTACCCTCACAGTACTCCGAAGCACGCTGATCAACAGTATGAGTGCACAAGACTTCGCAAGATACTTCATCAGAAAATAAATGGTGAGTGCAGGTCTTCTTCAATTCGATGACAAGCCTGACAATTACTAGTCGTGGAAAGCCTCCTTTATAAGTGCCACTAAGGACTAGAATGTCACAGCCAGAGAAGAGCTAGATTTGATGACTAAGTGGCTAGGGCCCGATTCTATGCAACAAGCAAAGAGAATTTGTGCAGTACACGTACTCAATCCTGCAGCAGGTGTGAACATGGTCTGGCAACATCTTGAAGAGTGTTATGGGGCGTCAGAGGTCATTGAAGATGCACTGCTCAAGAAAGTAGAACACTTTCCGAAGCTCACCAACAAAGACAATGTTAAACTGAGAGAACTCAGTTTAACATTCTCCTCGAACTTGAGTGTGCTAAGGACGAGGGTGCCCTACCAGGGCTTTCGTACTTGGATACAGCTCGTGGGGTAAGAGAAATAGTGGAAAAGCTTCCCTATAATCTGCAAGAGAGGTGGACCAGCATTGGAAGCAGGTACAAGGAGGATTACAGAGTAGCCTTCTCTCCTTTCTCTGTCTTCGCCAAGTTTGTCCAGCAACAAGCAAAGATTAAGAACGATCCAAGCTTTATTATATCCACGCCAAGCAACAAAGCCTCTGTGACTGTACACAAAACAGACATCCCAGAAGAGCCAGCAGACACCCAAAGCAGTCCTACTTTTAAAAAAAATTGGATGAGCCAGATCGCCAGTGTCCAATTCACAAGAAGCCACACCAACTGAAAAAATGTAAGCTCTTTAGAGAGAAAACTCTTGAAGACCGCAAAGCATATCTCAGAGACAATCACATCTGTTATAGATGTTGCGGTTCTTTTCAACACATGGCAAAATATTGCAAACTGACTGTCAAATGCTTCGAGTGCAACAGTGACGGACACATCGCCACACTGCATCCAGGCCCTCCTCCTTTAAACGCTCAGAGTGCTACAGCTGGGAAAGACGAAAGCGGGGAGCAAAGTGAAAGCTCATCTTCATCAGTGACCTCAAAGTGTACGGAGGTTTGTGGGGAGGGTTACAGCTCACGCTCATGTTCCAAAATCATCTTGGTGAAAGCATATCCTGCAGGGGAAAAGGAAAAGGCAATGAAGATGTATGCAGTGTTAGACGAACAAAGTAATAAGTCACTAGCCAAGACAGAGTTCTTCAACCTCTTTGAAGTTAAAGGTAACTCCACTTCATACACCCTGAAAACCTGTTCTGGGAAGTCAGAGACTTCAGGTAGGAGAGCCGTTAATTTTGTCATTGAGTCTGTGGAGGGGAAAGTGCAGCTTCCCTTACCACCCTTAATTGAGTGTGACGTGGTGCCAGATGAAAGAGCAGAAATTCCCTCTCCAGAGATTGCACTACATCACCCACACTTACAGCCAGTTGCTAACAAGATTCATCCAGTAGATCAAAACGCTCCTATCCTTCTGCTCTTAGGGAGAGACATCCTAAGGGCGCACAAAGTATGTGAGCCAATCAATGGACCGCACAATGCACCTTACGCAAACGCTGGGCTTCGCTCTTCACATGCATGTCTCCCAGAGCGGTGCATATTCAACTGATTTAATCCATGTCAACAGACAGTTTTATCAATGCCTTAAGAAGATGTTTCTCTGTTTGTGGTCCAGCAAAGCTCCTGCGCTCTGACAGAGGGACTCACTTCGTTGGGGCTTCAAAAGAGTTAAGGATTAACACAGACGACACATTAATCAGGAAGTACCTCCAGGAAGAAGAATGCTCTTGGATTTTCAACCCCCCTCATTCTTCCCACATGGGTGGTTCCTGGGAGCGGCTCATCGGAGTAGCCAGGCGCATTCTGGATGCAATGTTGCTTCAGACAGGACCAGTACGTCTTACACATGAGGTTCTGAGCACTTTCATGGCAGAGGTGATGGCGATCATCAACGCAAGACCCCTTGTGTCTGTGTCTACTGACCCAGATATGCCTGCAGTTCTAACCCCCTCAATGCTCCTGACTCAGAAAATGAGTACAGTTTCAGCACCTCCTGGAAACTTCGATACAGCTCAGTTGCTCGGAAAGCAATGGAAGCAAGTTCAGTGCCTTGCCGACACTTTTTGGAAGAGATGGAAAGGAAAGTATCTGTCTACTCTGCAGAGCCGCAGGAAGTGGACGCAAGACAAGCCGAACGTCAAAGAAGGAGACATCGTCCTTCTCAAAGACAGTTAAGCCCATAGGAACAAATGGCCAATGGGATTGGTTGTTAAGACTTTTCCAAGCAGTGACAAGAGGGTCCGCAAAGTAGAAGTGCGGAATCGTGAAGGACGGGACAGCCAAGGTGTTCCTTAGGCCTGTAACATACATTGTTGTCCTTCTTGCAGAGTCTTAGAGAAAGAACTCTTAATATGTTGTTTTCAGAGGACATTCCCTTTCAAGTTCAATTGTATTTGTCGTGATATAATGTTATTATCTCAAGCGGGGAGTGTGCTGCCTATTTCTATGTTTATAGAGTTGGGACATGTTTTTTGGCTCAGAGTGAGCGCTCCTTGGTTTTGTTGGTTTGCTGGGGGCGTGTCAGAGTGAGAACTCCCTAATTTGCGAGGATCTTTGTAAACGGAGCACGGAGATCAACACATGGAGCAGAGACATCATTTAAACTGTGTTCGTGTCTGTGATGCTTGAGCCTTGGAGACTATTTGTCTGTGAGTTATTCATGTGCAATTTGGATGTGTTATGTGCAGAATCTTTGAAGTTTGTAACTTTTGGTCTGAAGCTAGTTTAATGTGTGCTAATTTAGCTAATCGTGATCTGTGCTATTTCTAGCTAATAGTGATGCTAATGATAGCTAATTCCTTTAAAGGTGGGGTAGGTCATTTTGGAGAAACCGGCTCAAGTGCGCTAGAATTTGAAAATACACAGCCGGAAAAAATCTGCCACTTCCTTACAGAGCCCCTCTTCCAACACACACAAACGCGCACATGACCAATGAGGGCACGAGATAAGTTTGTGCGCAGATGGAAGGCTGACCGGCAGGTAGGCCATCCAGTTATTTTAGCCGGGCCGGCTAAAATGATTGGTTGTGCTTTTTACAGTACTACGGCTTCCACAGATGACATTTTTTATGGATTTTTTGTCAAAGCACTTTAGATATTCGTTGCTATCGGGATGTTAAGAGCATTCCATGGAATATAACAACAAGTGTATCTCGAGCCGGTTTCTCAAACTTACCTACCCCACCTTTAATAGTAGTATGTGTGTCGTTTGTACAGTGCTACTTATATGTTATGTAAAGCCGGCTGCATACTTATGTGTTTTATTTCTGTATTGTTACAGTTTTACAAAGTAAAAGAAGAACAGTAAAGTCAAGAAAGAAAACCTTGCATCTTTATTGGAGGACTTTTAAATATTAGCTAACTGTCTAGCTACGCATAGGGATCAGTGGTGGACAAGTTACTTCCAAAATGTAATATATTACATATTACTTATTACTGTTTTTTGAAAGTAATAAGTACATTACAATATTCCTGTCTCTGAAATGTAATGAGTTACACTACTGTAGTTACTTTGTAGTTACTTTCACCAAAATAACCGCAAAAGAATGGCTAGGTATTTTAAATGCTAAAATGTAGTTTAGTGCAGCTCATTATACATCCAGTGAAGGGCAATGTGGTATAACATAACAACTGTGTAGGCCCTTAAGGCTACTAACAACTTTTATTACACGGCTTAGTTGAATACTCGATTCTGATTGTAAATTCTTATCATGTGACACGTTGTTAATACAGTACAGACCACTGTCAAGGACTATAATGAAGGTTGCTAAGGAGGATCAAGAAAGAGAAAGGAAAAGAGGTTAAAAGACGGAGCCCTGGACGTCAGATAAATCACCAGAAGAAGGCAGACAGGAAGTAAACAATAACAGGACACGGAATGGGCTCTGTAGTTTGTTTAGTTTATGGCCGTGTACAGGCCCGGTTCCAGAACAAAATGACTCAGGGTGCCTCTGAGATTACAGGGGTAATAGGTAGTAGGTTTACATGAGCAATAGTGGCCGGCAACAGCAATGAAAAATAGCATTGATGGTCCCCAATGAACAGATTATGGCATTTGTTATGTTTTGAAACCAAGCAAGTGAGAACATTTTAAGTGAGTTAAGAGTGCAATCCGGAAATATTTCATATAGTCCAAAGTGGACTATGGCAAGGAAAAGCACAAAAGCCTAGTGATAAAACAAATGAGAACATATTGTAAATCAAGGCAAATATTATTTGAACCAGCTCATGGTTTGAAATGGCAAACATTGAAAAGCAAAAGTATTATTAAAACCATGTACTAAATCATCACTTTGGTCCCATCATATACTCTGGGAAGAGAATATTTACTGTGCTTGAAAACTGGTATCACATCATCATGTGAGGTTGACTTTGTGACCTGGAGAACATTTCAGCTGCAACATTACCTCGTTGATAAGTTTGGGATTAGGGGTGCAACAACTAATCGACTTAATCGATTAAAATCGATTACCAAATTAGCTGCCAACTAATTCAGTCGTCGATTCGTTGGTGACGTCATCACGTGTGTTTTACGCGCCGTTAAGCTCCAACGTTATTGGTCTTTTTATCGGTATACTGGAGACATTTAAAAAATATATGTCATGTATTATTGCTACATAAGCATTATATCGCAGTCTTAGTGTCGCCAACTCGTTTCTAATATGCAAAATGACAAACAAATGCGTCTATGATGTATTTTCGATCAGACGATCTCTCTCTCCCCCGTCTGTGTGCGAGGGGGCGGGGCAGTTTACACACACGCAGCTGGCAGCTGCTACATGCAGCAACACACGGAGGAGATGGCGGAGAGAACGCGCTCCGAGGTGGTTAAACTTTACCCGTCTCGATGTGGAGAATGCTCGTTGCAAAAAGTGCAATAAGAGTTTAGCATGTAAGGGCGGCAACATTATACAAACATGGGTTAATGATTAGAAGTAACTGAGTTATTTAGTTTGTTAAAGTTTCAGCTATTCTGTTTACAGTTCTGTCATCAGATTATTTAATACGATTTGTTAAAACATTGTTGTTTCTTTTGATGTGAAATATTATTTATTTAATTTAAATTAAAAGCTATGTGAATTTTGTTCAAAATGTGTTTAGTTAATTTAATAATATATGTATTTTTGAATCAAGTATTCATCTTTATTGTCTTCATTGTTAGTTTCCACATGCCTAAAACAACCTCAAGCTACATCTAAAAGTTGATGACTAAATCAGAGCGTTTGAGAAATTGTGCAAGGCATACAGTAATAGTCCGAATAGTCGATTAATCGTTTCATTAATCGATAGATTAATCGATTATCAAATTAGTCGTTTGTTGCAGCCCTACTTGGGATATGAGATATTTTTGTAGCCATTCGTGGTGAAGGCATCTGTGCTATTGTATGCATTATTTTTGACCCAACATTTCTACAGGCATGGCAGAATATGGCACTATTTTCACATGAATATTCTAGCCATTGTCTATTTGTATACCACGAGCTGCAAAATGACCGCCTAACCCCACTGTACAGGCGGGTACTTGTTTAGATATACCTGGGCAGGCTCTGTTTTGCCGTGGTATCCTGGCACCTGCGGGCCGCAGAGGGGCGGCGTAGTTTCGGGCGACGAAGACTGCTGCTCCGGGGGCGAGGGCGGCGAGTCAGGCGGGAGTAAGCTTGTGTCCACAACGGAGGGTAACGTGATGTCCCCATCTGGCCTGTTGCTACTGTCTGCAGTAGAGGCAGTGTTGCTGGCGTTTAGTGATGGTTGCTTTAACCATGTTTGTATAAATGATTATCCACAGATGTGTCACTGCTGTGGAAGCACTTTGGAAATGATGCACGCGCAGTGGAGCAGGTCACGCGCACCTGACACAATTTGTTGTTTGTATTTTTCGCTCCGTTCTCTTTTTTGAATAGAGGGTGCATAACATTCAACTGCCCCGAAGATCCCGACGCGAAGCCTGAAGGGTAAACACCAGGTTTACTAATCTACCCGCACAATTTGTCTCCGGTGTCGGAATGTCTCACTATGTTAGTACATTCTTAAAAATCAAAACACCATTTCATTTCGGGTTAAAATGTGTTGTAACTGCGTTACTGAGCATTGTAACGGGTAATATATTACCCACATTTAATTAGTAATGCGTTACATTACTTCGTTACAGCAAAAAGTAATATATTACTGTAACTCCGTTACTTTTGTAACGCATTACACCCAACACTGATAGGGATACATGCAGTGTTGCCAACTCCATAGTAAGGAAAGTAGCTATTGGCTGTCCAAAAAGTCACCAGAAGTCCCCAAATGACGTCATCGCCTAATTTGCATATCAGGTTATTGCGGTAAAAAAACGTTCCACCCCCTTCAAGGATCAAAACTTGAAACCACCAGAGTAAATCCAGACGACAGTAGATCAGAAATGTCTCTATTAGAAAAAGTAGAAAGTAGAGTTTTAGTAGAAATCTCCCTCACAATAAAGGCAGTATAGTATGCCTGTGTCATCTCCAATAAATGGCTCCAACCATCCTTTAAACTCAGGGTTTGATTCCCACTCCTTTCTGTACTTTTGTGAATACAGTTTAGACTGTGACATGATGACCTACGTATATGTTTCGCTTGTCACAGAGAGGCACACACACAGTGGACTGAGGTGACTGAAGCTGTCTTGATGCGGGAGTGTGGCTGTCTCCTCTCTGCTCTGACTGCAGCTGAGCTGCTGCGGGAGGCAACTGTGAGTCTGCGCGCCTGTGAGTACTTTGGGAGGGCTGAGGGGCTCACGGCAGCTCGTTAACTGCAGAATAATATGTGAGTCTCCAAACACCAGAAAAGTCCCTAATAACACCATTACAAGTCGTTAGATCAGTCGTTAATCGCTTTTGACAAAAATAAGTAGCCGGAGGGTTTGGAAAGCCGCCAAATTTAACGACAAAGTCGCCAAGTTGGCAACACTGGATACGTGCTGTAAGGGCAGAACACTTATGTCTGTGCAGCTAGCAGCAGTTAGCAGTTAGTTTATCTAAACATAAAAACATGTGCTGCCAGTTGAACCTTCATCATAACAAGGCATAGTGATATTGATCTGCTTGTGTTATTATCAGCATTTCATGACTTTGGTAAATTAGATAAATTAAAAAGAAAGAAAAAAAGTCCATGACAAAATGACCCAAATAACTCATCGCCGATACCACATCATCTCCAGTTTGAAAAAATAATGGCCTCATTTAAAGTAAAAATTGCAAAAACAAAAGGTGTTGTGAATGTTGTCTGTGTTTTAATCCTAAAACTTAAACCATTTCAGTTTGTTTTTAGTCCATGAAAGTTTATTCTAATGTTTTTGTTGCATAATGCCCTATTTAGCATTGGGCTGTTAAACTTAGCTCTACCCTCTAGTTATAGTCCCAAAAAAATGTTGGCTGTTTGAATGGATACACAAATAGATAGATTCATATTTGGTGGGGGAAAACCCCAATGCGAGCAAACCACAAGTTGTAATCATCATTCAGCAGAAACACTGGGGTTCTCTTCCTTCATTCATTCCTTCCGATCCCCATTTACTTCTCTACCTTTCTCTCATCACACATTGCTATCTTCCTAGCAGAAAGCATTCCGTCTTCAGTTTGTTAGAAAACACAGGAAATTAAGTGTTTGTGTCTGTGAGGGGGTTTCACATCTATCTATCAATCAATCTATTTGCATGCTTATACGTACTGTACTTGTTTGCCCTCCTGCTGTTATAAGTAGGCAGCTGGAATTGGACAGGACACCCACAGTGGTAGAAATGCTTTGAATGTGTACCGTGGGCCATATTATGTACAGCAAAGCTACAGGTCAGAAGGAATTAGTAAACCAAATTATTTCAGTAACTTAAAAAATCAGCACTGCCTGGTTTTATACCAATTCAGGTGAATCATTCAACAACGTTTTCAGGCACCCTCTGCAAGGCATTCTCTGGCTACCATGAGCAATAGGTTCGAAATGTGATGAAATAGAACATGTGATTAGTGCCACCTGGATAACTCTGAATAAAACATCAGATTTAGATCAAACATGTACTGAGACCATTGTAGATGTGTCTTCAGATGTAGATCGGGTTTGAAGAACTCATTCCCTTGTATGTGACCTCATGGTAATTCCCAAGGGTTGGAGGGAAGAGGCTTCTTTTTTCTGTGCCTGTGTGTGAAGATCTCCAAAGAGACCTATGAGATCAAAATTACAGGCATATAGGCATACAGAGAGCCTGGGTCAGAAGAGGAATTCCATGATGATCACAGGAGGGTGTTGTGGTGGATTAATACCAATGGAGGGTTCTTTATAATAGAGGGAACGTAGGAGGCTGATAGTAGAGATGGACTTTGAAAACAGACTGACATGTCCTTTCAACAGAATAAAGGAAAAATGGTGAGTGAGAAATTAACTGCAGTATTCTATCTTAAATCCATCAATTACTTATCCATGTGTTGGTAATCCCAGTAGGTTTACCTTCCGTGGCTATAACCACTGCTTGTACTTAGCGGGAGGTACCAATTCCCTCAGGTATCAATATTCAAACTTATTCAACACCAAGCAAGAAATCACCAAAGCATTTTTCATCCAACTCTACTTCAGCTTTTAGCCCAGTGAGCAGAGAAGAATCCTCAGGCCTAAGAATGTGTCTTTCTTATAATAACAAAGGAAGAAGAGCTACATCTAATCTAAAAATGTCCTCAAATAATAAAGTACTGGGTTTAAAAATAGGTGAAATATTAATTATTGTCTAAAAGAAGGATTAGGAAAGTAACTTGCTAAACCATAAACCTAACCAGGTGGTTATTAAAGTTACCATAATGACAGGTTCGCTTAACTTGTTATTTTATTCTGTACATTTAACTTTGAATCATGATCTTTCCCTTAAACAATTGTTTTGATTACTAATCCTCACCAAACTTTATATAAAGCAATGCGAGGTTGGAAGATGGTTGCTCTCTATTGAAATGGTGAAATGGTTCTAGATGGTATGGACCAACAACCTAATTTGTTGTATTGTTTTTGTATCTATTACGTGGTTAGTACCATTCTCCTATGACACATGACCATATTCTGGGTTTGTTGAAAATCGGGAAGACTGTACGTACAAATTCTTTAGATCTGTTCAGGACAAAGCATATGATTCACATAGTTTTGCTTTTTAAAGCTCTTGTGAACGTTATGCTTCCTCACTTATTTATTCAAATGTGTGTCAGAAGTCTGTATTCTCAATTTAAAGGTACAGGATTTATTTTAGTCTTCAAAGGTCAAGATGAACATTCAATTTCAAATAGTCACCTGACACATTTTGCACACCATCCAAGAGTGGAGCAGGTGGACCCATTCAATGGACTGAAGACAACAGAAGCTTAAGAAATAACTTGTTCAAGGTTTGTGCAGGCAACGTAAAACGTATCTTAACAGAACAAAACCAAGGATAAAATAAAGACAGGAGGTAGGTTTTTCATACACCAATCCAAAAAATGGCATGTAACATGATGACGTGTCTTTGAACAAGATACTCAAATCCAAATTGCTCCTGATGACATAGCCAACAGCATGTCCTGAGGCCTGTACGACGAAGCCGGATATTTGCTTAGCGGGAAAACTCTGGGTTTCCGGTCCTATGACGCTGGCTCTCTTTTTAGCGGGCTAGATCTCGATGGTAACTTATACTAAGCGCCTAACCTGGTCCGGAGCAGGTTAGGTTGCAGGCTAAGAGATCAAGTCAGTGAAAGCACTGCCTGCTGACCAATCAGAGCTCAGTGTGCGGAGTTTAAAGGGATCAAGTCATATTACAGGAGAAAGGAAATACTGTTTAAACTGCCGTTGCACGAAAGACGGCCGGCAAAAATCACCGACTGTGTTTACGTGAAAATTAATAGAATATCACCTCCATCTTCTGAGCAATCTGACTAATATAACATTAGCGTTAAGAAAGCTTACTTAAATATCGGCCACAACACAAGTAACCGGATCATAGTAACATTACGTACAGTCCACGGCACTGTGAGTGCAGATCTCGATGTGTCCCATTATCATTCATATCATAATGTATAATTTCCTTATCTCAGTCAGCTTCTTGAGCAACACTCACAGTGTCACATACTGTATGCAGAAGTATTATTTTAAGCAACACATTAAGTTGACGAAACACTCGAGTCAAATGTAATTAAAGTCAGATCCAGTCGTGTCTTAGACGGGGCAGTGATATCATAAACCTGTTAATGTACACATTCAAACACTTCTTCTTTTACCAGCTGTATTCACCTTGTTTAAGTCATGGATGTTTAAAGTTTAACGTCTTCATATTTGTCTAATATTATCAGACGTGGGAGTAAGTCCTACATGTGCAAGTCATGAGCAAGTCTCAAGTCTTGACCTACAAGTATCAAGCAAGTCCCATGTCACTGTGGTGAGAATCAAGCAAGTAAAATCAAGTCAATGATCAGGTCAAGCAAGTCAAGTCAAGTCAAATTCTGATGAATAAGCCCAGTTTCCGCATTTAAATCAGTTAAAAAGACAGTGGTTATGAAAATGGATTCAACCCACACTATGATCTTCATTACATACACAGTTAATCATTTGAAATCTAATTTAGACCGATGCAATCATATTAGATTCATATTAACCCTAGAACTGCAGACAATATAGCTAGGACTCAATCAAAAAGTCTGTTCCAAAAGGCAGAATTCCAGGTAAGAAAATTGTATATGGCATTTGCCATTACACATATTTAAAGGTGACCTATCATGCTATATTTAAATGATATAGTGTATGACCATACCTATATAAGGTATATTTATACATTTTATTTTCCAAAATACCAAACAGATCATTTTTTAGCCATGCCTCGTTTCGCTCATTTTCGCTTTATTCCAAACCTGCCTATGAAAATTCTGAGCAGCAGCTGACCACGCCCCCCTGCAGAAGAGCCGGCAGGAGTCACGTTACCATGCTTGCTGTGATTACGAGTGTGGAATACACATGTCATCTCAGAGCAATGCATGTGTTCAAGCATATTATCAATTTGATCCAGAAACTGAAGCAGCGGAGGTTTTGGTGGAGGTGCAAACATCTCAGTTGTCAGCAATGTGTGTTTCATGTGTTTTAAAAGCTCAGTTATTGACTTCTTTCTAAAGGGGTACATGTGCAACTTGCGCCACGATGCCTTCTGAACCGGAGCATGTGCTGCATGGAGATACCATACGTAACATTAGCTTCACTAAGTTGTCTGTTTAGAGAATACATTTTTCACATGTCATTCAATATATGTTTATCACACTAGGTGTAAAGACGGATGCAGGAACATGAGGACTCTAACCTGTACGGTGGATCATCCTGGATTGTGTGCCTAAATGTGTTTTCCCTGCAGAATGCATTGAATATTTACAGAGCTGAACACAGTTGGACTACAGTTGAGGCAAATAGAGCACTGAGTGGTTTGTTTTGACTGAAATTGTAAAACGAATGCTAATATTGTTCATGGAAATAAATACTGGTGTATATGGCTTTATGCAATCTTTCATTCTGTCATTGTACTATTATATACTACACAGCAATGGCATAACGCACCCATGTGTATGACAAAAAAAGTCCACACACAACCTTATGCTTTTGAAATCAGAATATTCTTTACCCATCCAAACATGAATAATCACGACACATTTGATATCAACTCGGAACTTTATTGTCAAAATCAACGGTTATTTGAACCCATGGAGAGAGGATCAGAGTGGTGATTCCGGCCTGCGTTGTCCTCTGATCCGTGAAATGTCTATGTTAGGTTCAGACAGCAGCCAAACTGAACCGTGTAGCATACCCGGCGATGACCTCCTCCCTGTCAGGTTGCTCATAATGGTGCAGGGTCCACAAAGACTCGATCGAAGATGAGGTCCATCAAGTTGGCCACGTAGCCTGTGCAATGTTAAAAAAAGCACAACAAAAAAAGTGGTTGAGATTAGTAAATGCATGTCGTCAACAACAACATACCAGGGCTTTAGCTCCGTTTTACTCGTGGTGTGTGTCCCCTCGCATACATACATACAGTGTTGTATCCTAACACACCCCCATTTATATTCATGTGCGCACACAAGTAAACATGCAAAAGCTTTTACATATAACGCTGCAATAAACGGCATGTCTCATTAGCTTAGCTTAGCGTAGCGTGAGTTAGCGTAGCGTAGGTTAGCTTAGCTTACAGATCGATGATATATGATGTTCTTACAGACTACAATCACAAAAGCTTTTACATAACGCTGGAAAAAACGGCACTTACCTCCAGAAGATTACGTTTGTTATTATAACTTACTCAATATGATTTTTTAGAGGATACAAAATACTAATACATAGGAGAATAAATACTTGTGTTATAGGCTAGGCCAGGCGTGGCTTTACAGCCTTCACACAGATCGCCATTACGGCAGTCTGAACATGTTCGCAAATGCCTGATAATTAAAATAAAAGACAAAGCAAAGACTGCGGAGCGTACAAAATAAAATGTTACAAGAACATATAAACACCTAACCGATTACTAGTTGGGGTTGAGGCGACATTGATACGGCTAAGCTACATGCTACAAGCAAGAGATCGCTTTATCAGGAAAAACACCGCTAAATAAAAACTTACAGCTTCAGAATTGGATGTGTCCTCACTGGCCTGGTCCCGGATGGTTGGTATTGATCCCGGGTGTAGCATTAGTTTGGAGGCATATCCGTGTTGGACTTGAGAGAAGTTCATAAACATGTCCGTGGTTTAACTGGCTTAGACATCCTGGCAATAGCAGGCAGAAACACAGATGTGACTGCGGTAGCCTGCTGATAGCCTGTATGCGAATGAGAGGTTTGGCAATGCACGGCCGTGGCTCATTCCCCTGATAGGTGGAGAGTTGACCAATAAGCGGAGTACGTCTTTGTGACGTAGAAAAGTGTCGGAATGTGGATCCATTTTTTTCAGATCCGTTGCAGCCCCTTTTTTAGAGATTTGGCGAAGGAGGAAAATAGAGAGGGTTGTGTTTTCTGACACTTGGCGAGTTCCATGGAACACCGGGGACACATAATCATGTATAAAAGACGTACAAAGGTGCATTTTGCATGATAGGTGCCCTTTAATTTAAATGTATGTTAACACTAGAACCGCCAACAATGTCAGCACCTACATTGATATCATTTTCAAATCATTTAATTTGTTCCTCTTCATAATTTCCATATAAACTATATAGGACGATTTAAAACTCAGTTAATTGGGTTAATTTTGAAATTGCTTCAGTTTATCATCATAACAGATCAAGTTCAGATTCATTTGACAATAAATCAAGGAATGATGCACTTCTACAAACAAAAACAACATAATTAAAACATTTAAACAAACTACTAAAAGTAGTTCCACTTCGAGTGATAGAATTACGAACAATGAACTGCTAACAAAGCACTTATATACTAATAAAGGACTGGCTTATCTATAGCCAGCTGAGTAGCACTTGAAATGTTTGGCTCTATGAAACCTGATGTACTTATATGATTCTGTTTTCTTCAAGGTTGTGTCTTCCTGGTCGATTGTACTTATTGTAAGTCGCTTTGGATAAAAGCGTCAGCCAAATGCAATGTAATGTAATATAATGTAGATGAACTACATTATTAAGATAAGATAAGATAAGACTTTATTCATCCCGAAGGAAATTGTTGTGCCAGAGTAACAAAATACAATAAACACAGCAGAAAAAGAGCAATTAAACATCCACAGACAACATGAAATATAGAAACATAGATGGTCACACAATCAATGCAATCATTATTAGCAGTATTTACCTTCCGGCGCAGACTGAAAACTCATCTCTTTCCACTCCACTTCGAGCAATAGAACTATTAAGAAAGCACTTATATACTAATAAAGGACTGGCTTACCTAAAGCCAGTTGAGTAGCACTTGAAATGTTTTTGCTCTATGAAACCTGATGTACTTATATGATTCTGTTTTCTTCAAGTTTGTATTTTGTTGGTCGAACGCACTTATTGTAAGTCGCTTTGGATAAAAGCGTCAGCTAAATGCAATGTAAAGTAATGTAATGTAATTTAGTAGTTAGTAGTGCAAAAATTAAAACGTAGTGGCAGTTACGTAATTGCACGTTATCATATAATTATTAATAATAATACTAATACTAATAATAGTATAATATAATATTGCACATAGTTATATATATATATATATATATAGCAGTGAGTGTATTGCAATGATGTTAATTATATTGATATGTATATTGCACATAGTGTTGGTGTAGAAGTTCTCAGTGCCCTTTACTTAGGGGTTCAAAAGTTTACAGTAACTTCTGATAATAACACAGGGAAAATAAACAAGGCATCTCTTTTCCTCTGTCTCTCCCCCTCTCCTGACAGCCCGTCAGGGTTAGTCAAAATGAATCCCTTGGCGGTTCTAGTGTTAATTTACAGATTAGTCTTCTCTTTGCTTAATCGATTTGAAACCAAGTCTGACGTAGTTTAAACTTAAAGGGCACCTATCATGCAAAATGCACCTTTGTACGTCTTTTATACATGATTATGTGTCCCCGGTGTTCCAGGGAACTCGCCAAGTGTCAGAAAACACAACCCTCTCTATTTTCCTCCTTCGCCAAATCTCTAAAAAAGGGGCTGCAACGGATCTGAAAAAAATGGATCCACATTCCGATACTTTTCTACGTCACAAAGACGTACTCCGCTTATTGGTCAACTCTCCACCTATCAGGGGAATGAGCCACGGCCACGTGCATTGCCAAACCTCTCATTCGCATATAGGCTATCGGCAGGCTAAATCAACCCCAGTCACATCTGTGTTTCTGCCTGCTCTTGCTAGGATGTCTAAGCCAGTTAAACGTTGTGCTGTTGTTGGCTGCAAGACTCGGAACAGGGGACTGCATGCAATGCCATCAGTGCAAAAAGAGAATAATCTGTGGCTAGACTTCATTTTCAAGGGACATGTGCCAGAAGACCCCGGCAGATTTCTGTGTGTGTGTTCCAAACATTTTACCACGGACATGTTTATGAACTTCTCTCAAGTCCAACACGGATATGCCTCCAAACTAATGCTACACCCGGGATCAATACCAACCATCCGGGACCAGGCCAGTGAGGACACATCCAATTCTGAAGCTGTAAGTTTTTATTTAGCGGTGTTTTTCCTGATAAAGCTATCTCTAGCTTGTAGTATGTAGCATGTAGCATGTAGCTTCGCCGTATCAATGTCGCCTCAACCCCAACTAGTAATCGGTTAGGTGTTTATATGTTCTTGTAACATTTTATTTTGTACGCTCCGCAGTCTTTGCTTTGTCTTTTATTTTAATTATCAGGCATTTGCGAACATGTTCAGACTGCCGTAATGGCGATCTGTGTGAAGGCTGTAAAGCCACGCCTAGCCTAGCCGATAACACAAGTATTTATTCTCCTATGTATTAGTATTTTGTATCCTCTAAAAAATCATATTGAGTAAGTTATAATAACAAACGTAATCTTCTGGAGGTAAGTGCCGTTTTTTCCAGCGTTATGTAAAAGCTTTTGTGATTGTAGTCTGTAAGAACGATCATATATCATCGATCTGTAAGCTAAGCTACGCTAAGCTACGCTAAGCTAATGAGACATGCCGTTTTTTGCAGCGTTATATGGAAAAGCTTTTGCATGTTTACTTGTTTGCGCACATGAATATAAATGGGGGTGTGTTAGGATACAACACTGTATGTATGTATGCATGCGAGGGGACACACACCACGAGTAAAACGGAGCTAAAGCCCTGGTATGTTGTTGTTGACGACATGCATATTCTAATCTAAACCACTTTTTTTGTTGTGCTTTTTTTAACATTGCACAGGCTACGTGGCCAACTTGATGGACCTCATCTTCGACCAAGTCTTTGTGGACCCTGCACCATTATGAGCAACCTGACAGGGAGGAGGTCATCGCCGGGTATGCTACACGGTTCAATTTGGCTGCTGTCTGAACCCAACATAGACATTTCACGGATCAGAGGACAACGCAGGCCGGAATCACCACTCTGATCCTGATTCAAATAACCGTTGATTTTGACAATAAAGTTCCGAGTTGATATCAAATGTGTCGTGATTATTCATGTTTGGATGGGTAAAGAATATTCTGATTTCAAAAGCATAAGGTTGTGTGTGGACTTGTTGTCGTACACATGGGTGTGTTTTGCCATTGCTGTGTAGTATATAATAGTACATGTACAATGACAGAATGAAAGATTGCATAAAGCCATATACACCAGTATTTATTTCCATGAACAATATTAGCATTCGTTTTACAATTTCAGTCAAAACCAAATCCAGGATGGTCCACCACACAGGTTACAGAGTCCTCATGTTCCTGCATCCGTCTTTACACCTAGTGTGATAAACATATATTGAATGACATGTGAAAAATGTATTCTCTAAACAGACAACTTAGTGAAGCTAATGTTACGTGTGGTATCTCCATGCAGCACATGCTCCGGTTCAGAAGGCATCGTGGCGCAAGTTGCACATGTACCCCTTTAGAAAGAAGTCAATAACTGAGCTTTTAAAACACATGAAACACATAATGCTGACAACTGAGGTGTTGGAGTTATACTTTTTATCACCCTAAGTTATTGAACTTTCCAACGGTTGTTGCACGATGTTGGAAGAAAAGGACTGTAAACTATTAAACGCAATGAGGCCATTGTATATATGCTGAAAATATGAATGTCTCCCTTTATAAATATATATATGTATCGCTGTGTTTGCGTTACAAACTCTAAGTTACAAACTGTACACATTGCATTCTTGCTAATTAGCCAAAATATGAATGGAATAAGTAGCAAGCATCGTAACAGAGTAAATATAAATAGGGACAACAGCTTGTCAACTAACCATTCAGAAACGTCCTGCTGCAACCGAGATGTTTGCACCTCCACCAAAACCTCCGCTGCTTCAGTTTCTGGATCAAATTGATAATATGCTTGAACACATGCATTGCTCTGAGATGACATGTGTATTCCACACTCGTAATCACAGCAAGCATGGTAACGTGACTCTCGCCGGCTCTTCTGCTGGGGGCGTGGTCAGCTGCGGCTCAGAATTTTCATAGGCAGGTTTGGAATAAAGCGAAAATGAGCGAAACGAGGCATGGCTAAAAAATGATCTGTTTGGTATTTTGAAAAATAAAATGTATAAATATACCTTATATAGGTATGGTCATACACTATATCATTTAAATATAGCATGATAGGTCACCTTTAATGTTAGCTTTCTAGCTAACACAACACATTCACTTACCTTTCTCTGTGGGTTTTTTTTATAGTGACGAATGAAGTTGGATATTGTGGTGGTCGTGTCACTGATCTTTATGCTGCAGACCCTGCATACCGCTGTTCTCTTCTTATTAGCGTCATCGACAACATAATCCTTGAATCCAAACTTCACTAGTTTTAGAGTAACGCTAGCCGCTGCCATATTAACTGACACTCCTGCCTTCTAGTGGGTTGCGCGCATGGCGCTATAATCACCCAATCACGTTTAGAAAAAACTAAACGTAATATCAATACAAAAACAAACGCAAATATTTAATTTTTTAAAAAAAAGTCCTTTCAAGTCATCTGTCTCAAGCTTAAAGTCTCAAGCCACCAAGTCAAGTCAAGTATTTTATCAATGTTAGTCAAGCAAGTCTCAAGTCCAAAAATATGCGACTCGAGTCTGACTCGAGTCCCCACCTCTGAATATTATAGTTGACTGTTCATTCAGGAAGTATACGCTTGTCGATGTTTGTGATTGGTCGAATGCTCCAAATACCACCTCTTTCATGTGAACGTGCACCTAACTAGATAGGACACGGCTTGCTTGAGCGATCCACTTGATAACCCGCGTCGTAGGACCGCTTAGCGAGAGCGCGTATGTTTTGGATTAGGCCAACCGGCCAACATCCAGGTTATGTTGAACCGGCTTCGTCGTACAGGCCTCTGGTCTCACACAGTGAATGTTGATGTATTATACAAAAACCCATTGATTGGTCTCAACGACTTAAAGGGGACCTATCATGCAAAATGCACTTTTTTATGTCTTTTTCCTCTGTGCCCAAATCTCAAAAAATGGGTGTACAACGGAGCTGATCCAGATGTGTGGACCCACAGCTGTATCAGAAACATCACTATCAGAATCAATGCCAGACGTGTTTTTGACGTAATATGGTCTTTGTTTACATTAGCAAGCATCGCTAACACTCAGAGCTAAGCTGTACTGGAGAGAGCATGTGTAAGAAGCAGGAAATACAAAGGAACCCACCTTGTGGTAAACCCGCTAGAGAAAAAGCATTTGAGCCCCATACTGTTTCAGAAATAATCCTTGATGTGGTTTTGAACATGATATGGCGTTTCATCACCACAGCATTTAGACAGTATCTGCCGGGTCCATGGATATGAGGGGCCGTGTAGGCCAACATTCAAACAAACCTCGCACACACACTAGTGAAATACTCACTTTCACTCGTGAACACCTCACACACACACAACTGAAAATTAACCACACACACACTATTGAAATACTCTCACATTCACTAGTGAACACCTTAAACACACACAACTGAAAATTAAACTCACACACACACTCACTATTGAAATACTCTCACATTCACGAGTGAACACCTCGCATAGACAACTGAAAACTAAACCTCACACACACGCAACTGAAAATTAACCTCACACACATAGGCCCTACTACTGAAATACTCTCCAATTCACTACTGGAAACCTTACACACACACTCCTGAAAACATTTTACTGAAAGGTTCTCAGTAGGGAATGTGCAGGTGTTTCACCTATGTGTGTGAGGGGGATTCTTGATGTAACGGAGGTCATTGTAATGAAACGGAAGTAACAAAGAACATAATGCTGCAGTGATACAGCAGGTGGCGATAATTCTCCTCTACTATGTTTGGAAGTCGCCATTAAAGAAGAAGAATGAAACAGAAGGTCCAATTCAGCATGGATTTATAGAGAAACAGCACCGCAGCCGTAGGCTGGACCAAGCAGTCTACAAACTGAGATGGTCTTGTCTATGGAGGTGTTCTTGTTTACATCACCTGGCGCAGCTTGTGAGGTAGCCTAGCAACCCGCTAGCAACATGCACAGCTGCAATAAGTTAAACCGAAATTGAGCCAGAACCTTTCCTCTTTTCTTTTACCATTTATTGAAGTGATTGATATTTCAGGTTGAGAGGACAATGGCCAGTTAAATATGGTTGATTAAGTAAATATAGGAGTAACATATGTACTCCAGCCTGATCCAAATAAGGGCAAAGAAGCGGCCACCGAGCTTGAAGCTCCAGAGCTAGCTGAGGCTAACAAGCTAAGCTAACATGCTGAGCAGTGCTGCTCTGTGATGCTAGCCGGCTAACCTACGTCTGTTGCACGTTTTACGTTGTTTAAGGTAAGTCAGGGCTGCCAACTCTCGCGCATTGAGCGTGAGAGTCACACAATTAACACATATCTCACGCACTCACGCCACACATGCCTTTCCTCATGCTAAGTTTTCGTCCAAAATAAATGTATATAAATATAAAAATAAAGTGAAGGAACAGCAAATCGCGCTGTCTACGAAATGAAACTTCCTGTTTGCATCACCTGACACCTGCGGTCCGTAGCACTGTCGCCCAGCCACCTGGACAGCGACACCCTGTTATTCATGTTTTACAGGTGACAGGTGTGGGCCGGTTTGATAGACTCTCCACCAGGGTTCGATACGTTATGACAATATATGCCTGCACTCAGGGATGTAGTGCTGCCGCCGGAGACCACCTTAACACCGCTCCGAGCGAGAGAGAGCGCAGCGGGTCTGGCATTGTTGTTGTTAGCATCTGTTTATCTAGCTACCTTGTTGTTTCTACAACAAGGTGAAGAGAAAGTCCTCTCCTGTCAGACTGAGAGGCTCAGGTGAGCTAAAGGACTCTCTGAGTGTTTCGATAGTTAACTTTAGTCTAAGTTGCTGCTTCTAATCATTTGATGTATGAATATTTATTTACAGATAATACATTCTGGTACATTTCTGGTAAGGTAGACTCTGATCTGAAATGATAGATGTTCATTGAGCTACTGTAATTGGGTGAGAGTGTTTCATCAAAGTAATCCCAGCTAAAGTTCTACTCAAGATCATACCAGTCTGACCAGCTAATGGTGACCAGCTACTAGACCACTGTGACCAACAGCTTTTACCAGCTATCCCGACCAGCTAATGGTAACCAGCTACTAGACCACTGTGACCAACAGCTTTTACCAGCTATCCCGACCAGCTAATGGTAACCAGCTAGACCACTGTGACCAAACCAGCTATCCTGACCAGCTAAAGTGTTCAAAACCCCTCTTAACCAGCAAACTAATCCAGCCTAATATTGACTAGCTATATATATATATATACAGCTTTGACCAATATAAACCAGCCTGACCAGCCTTGTTGGTCTAACCTGTTTTTTTCAGCAGGGTATGCCTGCACTCAGGGATGTAGTGCTGCCGGCGGAGAGCACCTTAACGCCGCTCCGAGCGAGAGAGAGCGCAGCGGTACCTGGCATTGTTGTTGTTAGCATCTGTTTATCTAGCTACGCTAACGGATATAAGAAGCTGTTTCTACAACAAGGTGAAGGGAAAGTCCTCTCCTGTTAGGCTCAGGTGAGCTAAAGGACACTCTGAGTGTTTAGATAGTTAACTTTAGTCTAGTTATCTCAGTGGGTTTCAAACGGTTTGGTCACGATTTATGTAAACAATTATTTCTGAGGCACACCTTCATATGATCATTATAGTTATAAAACAATAAGAGAATAAATGAAAAAATGTAAATGGTGTTTTGTTTTTTAAGAATTCACTTATATCGCAAGACATTCCGACACCAGAGAAAAATTGTGCGGGTAAATTAGTAAGCCTGGTGTTTACCCTTCGGTCTCATCCTAGGTGTGTGTGTTTGAGTGTGTGTGTGCGTGCGTGCGTGCAGGCGTTAGTTTTAAAGACCCCCCCATAGAGCTCAGTTTATAATTTGAACCCTGCCCAAGCCGTGTAATAAAAGTTGTTAGTAGCCTTAATGACCTACACAGTTGTTATGCTTTAACACATTGCCCTTCACTGGATGTATAATGAGCTGCACTAAACTACATTTTAACATTTAAAATACCTAGCCATTATTTTGCAGTTATTTTGTTAAAGTAACTAAAAAGTAGGGTTGGGTATCGTTTGAATTTCCACGATTCTGATTCCGATTCTACTTTTCGATTCCGGTTCTTAACGGTTCTCGATTCCGATTCTTTGAGGGGCAGGGTAAAAAAATGATACATGCTTCTTCCACCAAAAAAATTACATTTATTCGAGAAACTTTTACACAGGTTAGTTTAGAGTAATATTCACATTAATCATTCTGTTTATATTCACTGCTATGTAACTGTAACCTGAGAACCACTGAAGCTACAACTGTGCAACAGTCCAACTTTTAAAGGAACCCCCCCCATTTAAAAACAGTTATTGTTGAGAAAAACAAGCATATCTGCCTTCTCAGGCATACGGGGAAGAAATGTTTGAACATTTTAAAGTAAAATGCTTCAATCTGGTGCACTTTAAGCATAATTACTAGAGACTAGATCTAGGGGGTAAAACTCTAAACACCCATATGAAAAAGATCGGTTTACATTTTAATAATTAAATAAGTATGTGAACATAACCAATAACCTACCATAGCCAATAACAAATACATGTAACACATTTTATTTTTGTTGTTCATTCATATCTTATTTTACTATTTTATTAATGCATATTTTATACGATATGTCTGGTTTACTGTCCTATAGTATACATTGGAATTATTTCAAACCTGTTTTATCCCAATAATTATAAAGGAGTGCCTTGGAAATATGTGTTTACATAAATTGTGATCAAACCGTTTGAGACCCACTGAGATAACTTGGACTAAAGTGAACTATCTAAACACTCAGAGTCCTTTACCTCACTGAGCTGTAGTTATCAGCCTCAGTCTTACTGGAGATGACTCTCCCTCCACATTATTGTAGAAACATCTTCTTCTTCCGTTAGAGCAGCTAGCACCAGATGCTAATAACAACAGCGCGTACCGGTGCACCCTCCCTTTCTCCCACGCTCACTCGCACTTTGGCTGTGAGCTGCGGGTGCCAGATAAGCTAACATCCCCCATTTCCATCACTTACAGCTCCCATCGTACAGGGCAAATGAAAAGTGTAACCGGGATGAAAAGGGTGTTACATGTACTTAATTATGAATGTTGTTACATCAAGGCCGAACATTAGGATGAGCACCAACGGTCAAAAGATTTTTTTTTCTCCCAGAGCTGTCAGCGCAGCGCCTCCACAGATCTGGCACCCTAGGCGAACATCTATAACGCCAGTGCGACGGGCCGGCCCTGGTCTCAGGTTACGCTGTAGGAAGTGTAGGTACAACCGCAATGTGTGGGTTGTTGGCTACACTTTGGGTACAACCATACGGTACAACGCTACATTTCCCGCCCCTTCGCAGTCATACAGTAGGCTACGGAGAGCGGCGAGAAACATTTCCTCAGGCATCGAAAAGCGGAACCAAAATTCACATTTCTAAATGATGCCGTTGGAATCGAAATGTTGGTACCCAACCCTACTAAAAAGTAATATAAAATGTGTGTAACTCATTACATTTCAGAGACAGTAATATTGTAATATAACTTATTACTTAAAAAATACCGTAATAAGTCATATGTACTGTATTACATTTTGGAAGTAACTTACATCTGCTTATAGTTCTGTTTCATATGGGTGTTGAGATGTATCCATAGATCTCTTCATGTTGCTCTCAAAGTGCACCAGATTGATGCATTTAACTTTAATATTTAAAAATATCTTCCCGGGGGAGCATGCCCCCGGACCACCCTAGAGGATATGAGGTCCGCCCAAGACAAAAATAGCACTTTACCCTTGCTTACACCTATATGCCGTGAGCTGATTATCGATCCTTCATTGTAAGAGTCGCGGGTACACTATGTATGTGCGTATTCCACTGTAGCGCCCGGTACATTAATGGGAAACCCTAAATGTTTGAGCACCCTCTGAAACGTCAAGCTACCCCACAGCACCCCCAAAATAAAATCTCTGGAGCCGCCAATGGTTTATGGAAACGACCTCTAGTTTATTAGAGTTAATCCCCGTCAAGTTACGTTTGTAAATGTTTCTTTTTTTAATGTAAATAGTTTGTACATGTTCAATACATTTGTAACACTGTACACCCCTTATTTAGCGGCTGTAGAAATAGTTTTTTTATTTGATTGTGTTTTTTTAAATTCATCACTTTGTACTACAAAGATAATCATATTATGAATGAACCGAATCAGAATACCTTTAACAGTAAAGGTAACAATAACCTTTGACAATATGAAGTTAATCAACATTAAAATATGTTATAGTTAAAATAATATTCAACCGTTATCAGAACTTAGTGTAAATGAACAATCATGCTGTTCGGTTCTCTCACAGCAAGAACCACTTTTACCACGTCTTTTACAGACAATATGTGACCTGCTCTATCGAAATCAGTCGCATTGACCTGAAGACACATTTTGAGTTGTATACACTGTTGGAAAGAGGAGATTCCTAGCTTTCTAATGATATCAGGATTGTTGTTGTACTCCAAATATTAAGCAAAATATGTCACATTATATAATGACTGTCACCGAGTCATCATTTTGAGAAAAAGGCCTTCAAAGTTTCCTCTTCTCTGGAATCCATCGATCTGATTGATTATTAGCGGAGCAAATTATCAAAGTAGTACGGAGGGAAAATATTTTCGTTTGGATTACTGGTCTGGGGGGAAGCTTGCGAGTGTGTGTGTATGTGTTTGTGTATTTTTGCGTTTGTGTGTATTGTGTTTGTTTCCCGGGGAAAACACTCACGAGAAAAACCGGCTGTTGTTATGCCTGCTGTGACGTTAAATGACTCCGTTCTCCGTTTGTAATTATGCCGTTACAAGCTTCAAAGTTGTATTTATCATCTAAATTTGCCGAAACAAGTTTAATATTCTGAAATCCAAGACTTTGTTTATTTGAAATCAGATGAAAACAAACTGTAACGGACCCTGCCGTGTTATCTATGATTACTATACGCCTTACATTCATAATTTCAGCCGGAGGGAGGGAGAACGGCGCTGCGGAACAGCAGGGTGGCGAGTGAGTGCCGTCATCTTCCCTTTACAAACTTCAAAAATGTATTTATCATGTGATTTTGGAAATAAAAGTTTCATATTCTGAAAGCCAAGACTTTGTTTATTTAAAATCAAACAAAACACAATTGCCTTAAATACATTGAAATGTGAAAGCTGACAAAAAAATCAAGTTGCTTGGTAAATCGAAATGTAACTTTTTGCAAGGAAGGAACACAGTTGTTACTTTATTTAAACCAGAACGTTTCTCGATTATTTGTACAGTATGAAAGGGGTCTTTGTACCTTTCACTCCATGCTGAAGTTCACTGCTTCTAGGAATATAAGTCTGTCTCTCGCAGTGGCGAGCCGTGACTTTTATACCTAGGTTCTCTGACCTCCCCCTTCCCTCGAAAAAAAAGAAGAGTTATTACGTCACAGCGTATACTTCAGCGGAATATCACAACAGTGGCCCGGGGTGCAAAACGCATCAATGACAGCGACCCTCTACCACACAAGACAACACCATTTATATAAACACCTATCATGACAGGGCACCCACAGCCAAGTAACAATTACAAATGAATGAAGTCGGCACGGTGGCCCACATTGAAAATGACTTAGGCCTACCTTTGATGATCAAATCACTTAAACACAAAGTCCATCCTCCTGTCCTTTTGGATGAAGCACTTGATGACGGGTCATGCAGCTGATCCTTTGCCACTCCAGTTTGTCATTGTAACTCAATCTTGAAAATGACTCTATTAATAATTTCGGAACGATGTCATCACTATCACTGAAGTGAGCCATCATGAAAGAAATTATGCTAATTATAAATCTATCGATCATAAATCTATCGTTTAGATTTATGATTTGAAAATAATAAAAGTAGGGTAGACACGTGGATATTATCAGGCTGAACAAAACGTGCATTTATCTAACAGGTTCGTTTTCCACAGATCTTATTTCAAACTATCTTCCAAAATCCTATGGAGAAATCCCATTGCTCTTTTGTCGAGGGAATCCGAGCGCAGCTTACTTCCGGGTTTTAGGACGCGTCACTACACCACTTGCATAGATTTATTATACATCCATGGCACCTCACAGCAGGCGGAACTTGTCATAAAGTCCGTGAAAATAAAGCCCGCCCATTTAGAGGGAAGATATAATTGGTCAATTGTACTGTCATTTGACATTACTCTCTCGTTGAGTTACTATAGCTGGCCCTCTGTGAATGTAGAGAGGGACCAACAAGCTCTCCCGTCTTCACAGTAACTCGCAGAGACGGCATTTAACCCTTCACATTCCAACAGAAACTGAACAGGCAGATTCGAAGGATTTATTTCTTTGGAAATGTTATTTTAAAATGTAAATACAATTAAATGAAGTTATTTTGGTAAAACTAATGAAAAATGTAACAACAAATATTAATTAATTAATATAAAAATTTGTTTTTTTTATGTTTTCAAATATTATTTTTTAGAATATCTTAGGCCCTCGCACAGGGCCTAGAGGGCCCTGACGGCTCGCCACTGGTCTCTCGTGTTCAACATCCTCTGGTCTGTCTGCATCACCTGGAAACTTTAAACAAACAGATATATAAATATGTAAAGTAACATGTGTTGGTCACAGACTTTTTTACATGCAAACGTCATCTTCGTCTTTAATCTTTTTGTTATCCTTAAAAAAAGTGCTGGATATCACAGCCCTTACTGTATCTTATCAGTTGGATTGTGTATTATTGTCTAATTGGGGTCCTTTTTATTTTACTGTTATTTTGGAATCGTTTTTCATGACAGTCAAATTAAATATGTGTCCTATGCCATATTCACATTAATTTGCAACACACACACACACACACACACACATAAGGGTAAAAGACAAACATCTTTAACAAATGTAATGCAATGAATATGTGCAATTGTCACAGAAGCACACATAACGTCATATCTAATATTTAAACAAAAATGTCCTTGTCCCAAAAGCACTACGCTATCGTCGTTAGATGTTCACGTTCTGCTGCCACAATAAGTCGGTTTCTCCAGTGTAATGATAATAAAATGCTAAGTAAGTATTGGTAATACTATTAATAAAAACAACAAGGTTTGGGTTTGTTTGTTTAATATGATGAACGTTAACCAGTAAACTTCAATAATCAACTCCAGCTCAACAAACCATATTGCAATATCTACATTAACGTTATTTCTGGAACCAACTGGAAATGTGAGATTCATATTTTTAAAATACACAGATCTTATAGTGAGGTTAATCTCATATAGCCTACAGTACGCTTGTCTTCAACACTACTGTGATGCTAGCTGTCTGCATCGTCGAGCATAGCTAATTTAAATTAACAATAACAATGGATACAGACCTAATTAGCAAACTAACTATCTAATGTATGAGGATGACTTTACTTTACCAACCTCACACAGAAGCCTTTTGTTCTACAGTATAATCCTTCTTAATGTGTTACACTTCTCTATTATGTACTTCTCTATTATAGCTTGGATGGTACGAATAGCATCGTTAGCACAGATGTAGCTTTGCTGAATAAAAACAACAAACACGACGAGTTCAAGTTGTGTTCTCCGGATCAGCGAAGCAGCTGAGCCCCTCGAGCTAAGGGAGCTAGCACTAGCAGTTTGGTACTAAAAAAAATTCAGGAATGTGTGTGTATAAGGTTTTCAGTAGTGAATGTGAGAGTATTTCAGTAGTGTGTGTGTGAGGTGTTTACTAGTGAATGTGAGAGTAGTATTTCAATAGTGTGTGTGGTTCATTTTCAGTTGTGTGTGTGTGAGGTTCATTTTCAGTAGTATGTGTGTGAGGTGTTCAGAATGTCAGAGTATTTCAGTAGTGTGTGCAAGGCCAGATGTTTTCAGTAGTATGTGCGCAAGGTTAGTTAGATTTTGGCCTACACCAGGGGTGCCCTGCCCAACCTTTTTTGAACCGAGAGTTACTTTTAAAGTTGCCAGTCTGCCGAGATCTACCAGTCCAAATAGAGAGGCGTAGTTATTACTGACAGCCTACTACCAGGTAAATACACACTTCTACTTGTATAAAACTGACCTTTGTACGATTAATACTTCATAAAATAATGCATGTATTCCGTGTATCTTTATTTTACCTCTTTCTAATCTACACACATACAAGTATTTAACTGAAGTTACACAACAGTGTTCTTGATACAGAGTTGGAGTTTATTCACACGTCACATACTACAGTGGGTAATGTTTTCAAGAAACATTGAACAGTGCTGCCACATATGACACAGGAAAGTGCAATAAAAAAGACAAAATGAATAGAATCAAACCCTTTTTTTAGTTGCATTTTAGTAGAATATAAAAAGTAATGCCTTTTAAATAATAGGATGCAAGCAACACTAGTTTCTTAACCTGAATTGATAATAGACTATAATCAATTTAAGTTTGCATTCTTATACCATTTTGTACAATAATTATAATGAATAAGTTCAAACAAACTAAAACTTACAGCTGATTAATAACGGTATCTAACTTGAGTTTTTATAATATCAAAAACCTGTTGAAATGCTACTGTTATTTGTACTGTCCCCCAAAAGTGCGTCGGCAGCCTCCAGGAATGCTTCTTTCACAACTTCGCCATCTTTGAAAGACTTCATGTGTTTCGTAAGGACGTGACTGACACGATAAGATGCTATGGTAGCAGCCTTGCTCTTGATGTTGGGCCTGGGGAAAATGGACTGCTGTGCATTTAGCTGTCCTTTCAGGCCCCTCCCCTTTTGGGAGCGTACGGCAGAATTAGGAGGGAATTCCGTCTCGTAGCGTTTGTGCACTGTTATGAAATGCCGCTCCTAAATTACCCTTCTTCGATAAAGCCACGCTCGCATTGCAGATGAGACTTTGATTTGGAATAGATACAAAAATAATCATCCTCCCACTCGGAGTGAAAATTATATATTTTGGGCTTTTTTGCTTCTGCCATAATTGCGGACTGTCACTCCTGTTGACACGGACAGCGTCAGCGAAATAGAGTGGCGAAGTCAGGCCCACCCATCTACTTCCGGTCCATGGGACCCCGGAAGCGGAAAATTATACATTGAAGTCAATGGAGAGAGAAATGTTATCTTTTGATCCCGTTTGAATTGTGCCACGAATGACACATATGATGTTTGTCAATCTTAAACAATCATTTCCATGTAAAAAAAGTCACAGTTTGTCGTAAAACTGTTGAAATATAAGACTATGAAAAATACGCAACTAGAAAGACTACAAATCCCAAATCCCATTCTGGGTCGCGTAAGTGATGTCATAGGCGATAATGCTCCAAGACTGGTTGCGACTCGCAATTAAAGCGAAGAAGAAGATCTCATAACTGATTTATTCCCTCCAATAAATATAAGAGATTGCTCCAATAAATTCACTTTTATAATATGCCTGTGTGCTTTGTACCAGGTTGGAATCACAAAAGTGATCATACCACTTGCTCGTTCTATCGCTTCCCGTCTGATGACCCGGTCTTCATATCGACCGGGTCACGACACGACCTGTTGACGCAGCAACCACTGTAAGTTATATTCTTGTTTAATTAGACTTCTCTGTTTCATTTATTCTACTCTTTTTAATTGTTCTGCAGTTATTGTACCTCGTAGAGAGATTTTTACATCTCAGATCTGCTCGGAGGAAGCGGTACATCTGGTCTCATCTCAGTGGGGCACTCGATACCGCGTGAGAATAGAGCCGGCCCGCCCAGCTGATTGCGTGAAGTACAAACGCTGTGAATTAATCATTTTCCAGCTAAAAAGCATTCAAATACGGCACTTAAAATCTGAAGAACTCAGTCTTCATATCGACTGGGTCACGACACGACCTGTTGATGCAGCAACCACTGTAAGTTATATTCTTGTTTAATTAGACTTCTCTGTTTCATTTATTCTACTCTTTATAATTGTTCTGCAGTTATTGTACCTTGTAGAGAGATTTTTACATCTCAGATCTGCTCGGAGGAAGCGGTACATCTGGTCTCATCTCAGTGGGGCACTCGATACCGCGTGAGAATAGAGCCGGCCCGCCCAGCTGTCGCCCATCAGCTGTAGAGAGCTAACTAATTAGAGGGGCATGGCCCCACTGCTGTGAGAACTCAGCAATCAGGCTCCTTTTTAGGTAGCTATTTCCTGAAGCGTCAGACGAAGACCGACAAAGACATTGGAGTCCTGCGGGAGTCACGAGGAGGCAAATACTACTTTGATTGAGCTAAGTATCGCTGGTGTTTTATTTTATTTTCCTTAGTTTTCTAGCCCCTCATGCTATAATCATGTGTATTTTCTCCATTCCTGTTCATGTGTTCTCTCGCTATTATCACTGGCCCCGTGTATCTCGTAATCGATATAACCGGCCTGCTCTCGTCTATCCCACATGCTCCACTGACATCCAACATCTAGTTTCAGGTGGCCTGTGGAACTGCCAGTCAGCTGTTCCTAAGGCTGACTTCATCTCTGGCTACGCTTCACTGCAGTCTCTGGATTTCCTTGCTCTCACTGAGACCTGGATTACTCCATCCAACACATCCACCCCAGCAGCTCTCTCCACAGCATATTCCTTCTCCCATACACCCAGACCCACTGGCAGATGAGGTGGCACTGGTCTCCTGCTCTCTCCCAAATGGAGCTTTTCCCTCTTCAAGCTACCTAACTTCACTCCTTCCACCTTTGAATTCCATGCCGTCACACAGTAACCCATCCTATACAATTAACCATTGTTGTTCTCTACCGTCCACCAGGCGCCTTGGGGGACTTCTTGGAGGAATTAGATAATCTCCTCTCACATCTCCCTGAAACTGGCCCCCCGGCTGTACTTCTCGGAGATTTCAACCTCCAGACGGGGAAGATAGACGAACTAACATCTCTGTTAACCGCCTTCGCTTTCTCATTGTCTCCATCCCCACCAACTCATAAAGCTGGCAATGTCCTTGATCTCATATTCTCAAGGAACTGCACTACTTCTAACCTCTCTGTAAACCCGCTCCACACATCCGATCACTTCTTCCTTTCATTCTCTCTACCCCTTTCCAAACATAACAAACTAATCTCTGCTCATCCTGCACCTGTCCGCCGTAACCTTCGTTCCCTCTCACCCTCGTCAGTCCCCCCCTGCTCCCTGGCTAAATGACGCACTGCGTGCTAATAGAACTGTCCTTCGGGCAGCAGAGCGGAAATGGTGGAAATCCAAACACCGTGACGACCTCCTAACCTATCAGGCTCTCCTCTCCTCTTTCTCTGCCTCGATCTCTCAGGCAAAGAGCACTTTCTTTCAAGATAAGATCCAATCTTCCTATTCCAATCCCAAAAAACTATTTTCCATCTTCTCCACCCTCTTGGACCCTCCCAAAGCCCCTCCCCCCTCCTCACTTCTGTCAAGCGACTTTGTTAACCATTTTGAAAAAAAGGTTGATGATATTCGCTCTTCTTTTTCTGACTCACCTTTACTGACCACTGGGTCACCAGACCCTCCTTTCACCCACACACTGACCTCCTTTTCCCCTCTCTCTCCAAGGGCGGTTCTTACCCTCATTACCTCTGCCCGTCCTACCACCTGTCCTCTGGACCCTATCCCTTCAAACCTCCTTCAGACTATCGCTCCTGATATTCTACCGTTTCTCACCCATTTCATCAACACTTCTCTAACTTCTGGTCACTTTCCAAACAGTCTCAAGGAGGCAAGGCAGGTCACTCCACAGAAACTGCTCTCATTGCTGTCACTGAGGAACTGCACACTGCCAAAGCAGCATCCCTCTCCTCTGTCATCATCATGTTGGACCTGTCAGCTGCATTCGACACGGTGAACCATCAGATCCTCCTTCGCACTCTCCAAGAACTTGGAGTTTCAGGCTCTGCACTTTCCCTCCTCACCTCATACCTCAAAGACCGTACCTACAGGGTAACTTGGAGAGGGTCCGAGTCCGACCCTTGTCAATTAACTACAGGGGTCCCTCAGGGCTCTGTTCTTGATCCCCTCCTCTTCTCCCTGTACACAAACTCGCTCGGATCGGTCATTAACCCGCATGGTTTTTCATACCACTGCTATGCTGACGACACCCAATTAATTCTGTCCTTTCCCCGTTCAGAGACCCAGGTCGTTGCACGCGTCTCTGCTTGTCGAGCTGACATCTCTCAGTGGATGTCTGCTCATCACCTCAAGCTCAACCTTGACAAGACTGAACTGCTTTTCCTTCCGGGAAAAGATTGTCCCACTCTTGACCTGACAATCAACATCGGCACCTCTGTTGTCCCCGACTCAGACTGCAAGGAATCTGGGTGTGACCCTAGATAACAACCTGTCCTTCACTGCAAACATCGCTGCTACAACCCGTTGCTGCAGATATATACGCTGTACAACATCAGGAAGATTCGTCCCCAGCTGACCCAGAAAGCCACCCAGGTTCTGGTCCAGGCTCTCGTCACCTCACGCCTAGACTATTGCAACTCCCTGCTGGCTGGTCTACCTGCATGTGCCATCCGACCTCTGCAGCTCATCCAGAATGCAGCGGCTCGTCTGGTCTTCAACCTTCCAACATTTTCCCACACCACTCCGCTCCTCCGCTCCCTTCACTGGCTCCCGGTTACTGCTAGAATCCACTTCAAAACACTAGTACTTGCATACCATGCTGCGAATGGATCTGGCCCTTCCTACATCCAGGACATGGTTAAACTGTACACCCCAGCGCGTGCACTCCGCTCTGCATCAGCCAAACGACTCGCTGCAACCTCGCTGCGAGGGGGACCCAAGTTCCCATCAGCAAAAACACGTGGGTTTGCTATCCTGGCTCCAAGATGGTGGAATGAGCTCCCCATTGACATCAGGACGGCAGAAAGCCTGCACATCTTCCGGCGCAGACTGAAAACTCATCTCTTTCGACTCCACTTCGAGCGATATAATTACTAACAAAGCACTTATATACTAATATAGGACTGGCTTATCTATAGCCAGCTGAGTAGCACTTGAAATGTTTGGTGATGTACTTATATGATTCTGTTTTCTTCAGGGCTGTGTCTACCTGGTCGTATGTACTTATTGTAAGTCGCTTTGGACAAAAGCGTCAGCTAAATGCAATGTAATGAAAGGACCAGTAGTCGCTGGATCAAACATCAGGTAATATACATGTTTTGCATGGAACATAGTCAAGTTAGCTACCTAGCTAGTAGCGAGCACGTTAGTTAGCATTACATTACTTAGCCCTGTCATTTGTATTAGCCTTAACATGAAGTAAACCCAAATGTTAAACAGTAAGAGTAGTCATGATGGTTCTGGATCTGCGATCTACGGAAGCCTGCTCCCACCTGTAGAGTACGGCTGCACTGGAGAGGTTTTTACCCTGGAGTCGTCGCGGAGAGACGGAGTGGATCTACGCTTCGGGCTTGGCCTGCTTCCACCGGGCGTGTGCTGCTGTGCGGAGGAGGATTTTACCACGGCTGGGGCCTGCTTTCCACCTGTCCTGGTTCTGCTGTTGCAGAGGCCTGCTTTCACCCCGGGGATACCACGCTGCTGCTTTCGTTTGTCCTTTAATGCTGTGCTGATTTTGCTCCAGGAACATCGCGGATTCCGTGTGCTGGTCTGGGAAAATGGCTCATATCGGGATTCTGCTGTGCCTGTTAACTATTTTGGACTATGAGAAGATCTCTAGTCATTCTGAGGAGTCTACTGGATTCAGGTCTGTTCTGCCACCCACAGTGGGCATCCCCTGCAAAGGTTCGGATGTGTTACACAAACAATTACCGGTTGCCTTGTCACAGACAATCTGCTCGACAAAATATGTTTGTCTTTTTTGTTTTCCTGCGATGATGGTTTTTCAGGACTGCTTCTTAAGCTCTAATCACACTCTCGCAGACTTTTCCGGTGATTCTAAAGTAGATGACAATGTATGTGTGTCGCTTAAGAGCAAAAGATGCCTGGTTTTGTTGTTATTACTGTCAGGAAATTGTACAACCTAACCCTGGACCGCCCAGTAGTAGTAGTAGTCAGATCGCTACTCCTGCTGATTTTAAAGCTAGATCTGGGTTGGGTTTCATCCACTTGAATGTGCGCAGTCTGTTAGGTAAACTAGATTTTGTCCATACTTGGGCGAGCTCAACTGACGCTGACGTCATTGTTTTTATCAGAAACATGGCTAAATAAATCTATTTTGGCCTCTGACATTGCCTTAAATGGTTATAATGTGTATCGTACCGACCGGCCTAATAAAGGTGGTGGCGTTGCCATTTATGTTAAGAATAAGTTCTGTGTATCCACATTAGTTTCCAAATCTATCAGTAAGCAATTTGAATGTTTTGCCTTAAATATAGAAGTGGCAAAGGGTCAACAGGTCATGGTCGTGGGCTGTTACAGACCCCCCTCAGCTGTCAAAGACTCCTTGTCTTCGCTAGCAAATCTTTTATCGCAACTAGACTACAAGGACATAGTGCTGCTTGGAGATTTTAACTGGGACTGGTTAACTACAGTGTCAGAGGATTTAAAAACCTTTGTATCTCTTTAAATGTTACTCAGATTGTTGACAGTCCTACTCGCCCTAATATTAAGTCCCCAAATAAATCCTCCCTAATTGATCTCATTCTAACTAATATTCCCTATAAATACTCAGCTGTGGGAGTACTGTGTTGTAGCCACAATTAGGGACACAAAAGTCCAAAAGTATTATCTCGTATTATCATCAAGAGAGACATCAAACATTTTGTGGAGCAGGGTTTTGTACATGATCTGTTTGGGTTTGATTGGGGAAAAAATCGATTTGTGTGCTGATGTTGAGACTGCATGGTCTTGTTTTTATCTTGGTTTTATGGAAATGATAGATAGACATGCACCCCTGCGTACATTTAGAGTGAAGGGGCGAGACAATCCTTGGTTTTCTGCTGAATTATCTAGTCTCCTACATGAGAGAAACAAGGCCTGGGCAAAGGCTAGGAAATCAGGCTCAGAGGTAGAATGGCTGCGTTTTAGGCAGCTAAGAAATAGCTTCGCTTCACTTCACATGTCAAAAGTGCTAAATCTAAGTATTATCTGTCAGTTACCACAAAGAACCTGAACAACCCTAGAAAATTCTGGAAAGTCATAAAATCGATATCCACCGGTGATATCCGTAATGAGCTACCTCCGTGCCTTACCACAGCATCTGGCACTATATCGGATAGGGCTACCATATTCAATTGTTTTAATGAGCATTTTGTGTCCTGTGGCTCTCTGTTTCATTATGTTTCTAATTCTGCTTCTGTGAACACCACAGTCGGTGACTCAGAACAATGTGGTCTGGAAAACCCTTTCAGTTTTACTCCTTTTACTGTTGATGTTGTTCGTGAAGTCTTAACCAAGCTAGATCCTAAAAAGCCGGCTGGTCCGGACAACGTAGAACCTTTCTTTTTAAAGATAGCTGCAGATTGTATTGCTCCACCTCTTACTACTCTTTAACCTCTCCCTCAGCACGAACAAAATCCCAAAAGTATGGAAGTTAGCGTATGTCCTGCCACTACTAAAAGGAGGGGAGACCACCTTATTAAACAATTATAGACCCATCTCTAAATTGTCAGTTCTGGCTAAGGTTCTTGAACGCCTAGTGAGTGAACAGGTAAAGGAGTTTTTATGTACAAATGACATCCTGTCTAAACATCAGTCAGGCTTCAGAAAGCAACATAGCACCATCACTGCCACAATGAAAGTGGTAAATGATATTACGAGTATTTTAGATAATAAGCAGAGTAGTGCAGCTCTATTTGTTGACCTATCCAAAGCTTTTGATACCCTCGATCATCGCATTTTGAAGCAGAGGCTGGTCAGTATTGGCATATCCAGCCATGCAGTGGGGTGGTTTGTGAACTACCTCTCTGAAATGTCCCAATGTGTTCACTTTGATGGGCTGTCTTCTGAGTGGTTAAACATCACTAATGGTGTACCACAAGGTTCAGTTTTAGGTCCGCTATTATTCTCTATCTATATGAATAGTTTAGGTGAAAATGTCGAAGGAGCAACCTTACATTTTTATGCGGACGATACCGTTATGTACTGTGCAGGTCCCTCGATTAACAAGGCTGTTGTTAAATGACAGGCTGTTTTTAACATTATTCAGGCTCAGCTCTCTGAACTAAAGCTTCTTTTAAATGTGGATAAAACCAAGGTAATGCTCTTTTCTAAAGCTAAAGCTAAAAATACACCGGAGACTGCTTTGGATATTGAAACTACGCAAGGAATACAACTTGAAGTGGTTACCTGTTACAAATACCTGGGTATCTGGCTTGATGATTGTCTCACTTTTAAATTTCATGTAAATAACCTGCTTAAAAAGCTGAGGGTTAGGCTAGGTTTCTTTTACAGAAATAAGTCCTGTTTCTCGCTTGAGGCCAGGAAAAGGCTAGTCACTGTGACCTTTTTACCTGTGCTGGACTATGGTGATTTGTTATATATGAATGCACCTGCCAATTACGTGAGCAAGTTAGATGCTGCGTATCACAGTGCACTGAGATTTTGGACAAATTGTAAAGCACTTACGCATCACTGTACCCTGTATACCAAGGCGGTTATGCCATCACTTACTGTACGGAGGCTCAGTCACTGGTACTTTTTCATTTACAAAATGTTGGATAAACTACCATCTAATATCTGCTCCCTGATCTCTCTGCGAATTTAAAGTACTTATTGCCTGAGATCGCATGCTGTGGTTTTATTAAATGTGCCAAGTGCTAGGACTGTCTTAGGGAAGAAAGCTTTTAGATGTGCAGCTCCACTAACATGGAACAGTCTGCAAAAAGAATGGAAAATTACCAAGCTAGTACCACTACATGTGTTTAAAGCTCGGTTGGATGCTACAACATCAGATGCTGTTGGTACCTGTACATGTGGTTAAATATCTAAATTGTAATCCCTGTAAAATTTGCTGTATGATGTGCTTTTGTTGTTCTGTTGTTTATGTTTTTATGTCTTCTTGTGGAACCTACTGCTGCAGGTCTCCCTTGAAAAAGAGATCATTGATCTCAATGGGATTTTACCTGGATAAATGAAACATTTGAAGAGTAGCCTATCGCCCCCTCCACCAGGTGCTAAGGGGGCGGGAGGTAGGCTAACGGCACATTAGCATCGGCGATCTTTTCTACTTAAAGCTATCTGCACAAATGGTTAACATTGAACATTAAAAGATCAGGCAGTTCAAGGAGAGTCGAAGGAAGGCAGGCAGGCAACTTTGCATGACCTTCTTCTGGACGTGTTTCATTGTGATGATAGTGAGGGTGAGTCAATCTGTTTGTTGGAAAGCCAGTAGTTGAGTGATTACTGAGAGAACATTAATAAAAGAGATAATTATTCAAAGTGTTGTTACTGACCTTTTTCTCTTTTATTTTCTTTACCTCACCTGTAACTGATGAGACCCTGAGGAACATGCACACTGGACTGACCTGCTCTGGCAACCTGATTTCCACTGTATGTCATAGTTAATTTGGTTATGGTATATTATTTATATACATCAAAGGCACAATGCACCCCCCAGAGACACACATGTATTGAGTGTGATATTTTGCATAGGTTATGCGAAATCATCTTTACATACTAGAAAACTGTAGGAGCTGCAACTTGTTTTGAAATTGAATTTTTAATATCCGATAATAAAGTTGATATTTTTTCTTTATTCTTCTCTTTCTTTCTTCCCAGCTCCATCCATCTCCGTTCCTGCAGGTCCTGCTTGCTAATCAATGCTCATATTTTTTTACACAATTACAAATAAAGTCAATGTATTGTATGACAGGAAGTTCTGCTTCATTCTGAGTCAATAATAAATGCATTCTGCCTTCAACTGCACAATGATTGTGGACTGCACCGACATCCATGTAGCTGCCCCCCAGTAAGATGAACCAATCAAAGTTGACATACTCAACATACAGCTGTGCTCTTAAGTTTACATGAAGAATTTGTGAAATATTGGTAATAACAGGTTTAAATGATTATTAGTAATTCATTATATCATTTTCTCATTGTAGACGAGCAGACAGGGAGCCAGATGAGAAAAGCAGAATATGCAGCTGCCATTTTCCACATAGAAAAGAGAAAGGGAGCTTAGCTGTTTTCAAACTGGTTCATGTATCACTTAGTTTACTGAACCGTGATGAATGAAAGCAATTAGTGAGGTAGTGGTTTACTGAAGTTACAAAGACATTAATATATGAGTAACAGGTCAGTGTAAACACAAGCTTCTGTCAATTATGGATCATTCAAACTATATAAAAATATGTAATAAAGTTCTAAAACAAGTATTCGGTATATTCCTTGATAGCTTTTGGAGAAGGTTGTTTTTAAGTTTACTAAAATCTATCGTTTCAACTTTCACTTTATAAAAAAGGAACAGGTGTGTAGAGCATCATTGAGTTTCTTATTCTGTCAGTAAATTATCCAAATGAAATGTTTTTCATTATTTTAGTCAACCCTAAACAAATTGATTGTACCTTTTAATAATGACCTTACATGGTCGCCAAAGTTAAATTAACTTCAGAAAATCAAATCTGTTCTGAGAAAAAACTAATAAATGTTTAAAGATAGGAACTTGCCATCCCACTGAAAAACAGTCTGTAGAGATTTAAAGGCGTAGTTGTAGTTCAGTCCAATGTTTCATTTGGATTCATTAGACAACAGTCAACTATTTTCATAAAGAATATATATATTTTTCAAATTCAAAGTCAACTTTATTGTCAATCTTACTCAGTTTGTGTTTATAGACAGAGAGATCAAAAAGACGTTTCCAACAATCCCAAATACGAAAAATGTAATTATACAATTTACAGATATGTATACAAATATATATATCCTATACACACCATCATGTATAATGATGGTGTATGATGTAGAAGGAAGTGTGGTAGATAACAAGTAAATAGAGTTACATACAGATCCATGTTACAGCAAAAGATGGAATAACTAAGAAGCACGCAGTATAATAATAATAATTACATGCAACAATTAAATAACTGCTCAGCATCCCCACCACAATCCCAATCTGCTGTGTCCTGTTTTCCTCCACTCTGCATAACACCCCATCACAAATACGAAACACGACGCAGAGTCCGAGGGTGTTAAGAGTATGTTTATTTAAATGTCCTCCTCTCTACTGGCCAACACAGGGAGCATATGCTGGGTGTAGAATTTTTCCAGGAGGAGGAGGTTTCGATGCCATGCAGGGTCTTTGGGGATGGGGACGATGATCGCCTCCTTCCTGGTCCACACAACAAAGTAGCAGAGACTCCGGTCTGTGTTGTGCAGCTGCCCTTGGACCTGGTGCCAGTATGGGTGATTCTCCTTGAGAATATATGAGCCACCCTCCTCACAGAGACAGAAGGATGGTAACTGGACTGCCTCCGCGATGATCATGTTCCTCTGGCTGTGTGGACACTTCACCTCCAGCAGGGCAGATGGCTGCACAAGTCCATCGGGTGATGCTCCCAAAACACCCGACTCACTCACAAAGAGACCAGACTCGAACACTGTCACTTGATAGGCCTGCACAAAAGCCTTCACCCCTTTGGCCTCGTTTACAACCCCCCAGTTGACAGCCATGACTCCGTCCAAGTTGTACCCCCCAAGCACCCTCTTCACGAGGGTCGCGCATGGAGTGGATGAAAGTCCCGACCGCAGCACAGCACCAAAATTGCTCGCTGTCAACCTGCCCTGCCTGTGTAACTGCCACTGAGGATTTGTCCGCTGTCCTACGGTGGCTGTCTGGATGGCAGCTTGCTGGTCTCTGCTCAGTCGCATTGAGGCAAGAATTGCCTCAAGCCCCCGACCCCCATGCTCCTTCACCAGCTCCGGCACGGTGACAATGGCCTGATGTTGAGGCCGCGGCTCTGGCTCAGGTGATAAAAGCCATGCCATGCCACACTGTGTGCCCCTCAGTGCAGACCTGAACCAGTCTATATCCTCAGTGGCGATGTCTCTGGCCAGTGGGTTGTATGTCCCCTCTCGCTGTTGGTAAAGTTGAGACACCGGCTGGACTACTTTTGAAGTGCCAGGCTTCCTCAACTGGCACTCAACATCTGTGGAGCTGATCTGCCACATGGCAAATATTGCCAATGCTGCGGCGTGGCTGCATTTGTACATCCCCCGTGCACAATCACAGACAGCGCTCTGCATCGCGCCATCGTCTCCCATGCAGATCTGTAAAAATAAAGTAAGTACCATTTGTTAGTGTGATGCCCCTGTGGGTGCATCAGTAGAGAGGAGGTGGCTATCCTGTCTGTGCTGTGGTGATTGGTGTTTGCATTGATTGCAGTAACTCAGGGCACCTGGGTCTGGTGTCCTGCAGCTATTTAGAGCCTCTCTGCTCCTCTCTGTTCTCTCTCTGCTTTCCCTACAGGCCCCGGTTTTGTTGAGTATATGTTGTTGTTACTTTACTTTGTGCACCTCAACACTCTCACACATACACATTCATGCAACCCTCACCCTGCATTTACACTACTGATACCACTGACGTCCACACCTCATGCCTTACTTATTGTTGCACTTCATCTAATTTGGATTGTTTCCTTTTAAATAAACATATTTTGATAACCATTGACATTGGTGTGTCTCCTTTTTGTTGTGGCCTTTTGAGCCAGGTCATAACAGTTAGCATGCTATAATAGATTGAATGAGCAATAATACAAGGATGGTCAGGATCTGGGGGTGGGAGGGTTTATTTTTCCATAGCTTTGTCCTCTTGTCTGATTGTTGTTATTGTTTGTTTTTTCTGTATTTTTTGTAATTTGTGTTGTATTGGTTGTGATTGTACATTGTATTTTTCTAAATGTGTATGAATACATTTTTGAAAAACATTTGATCAACAATAAAAAAGGATTTGGTCAGGATCTAGACTCAGTGTGTAGTTTATTAATTAATCAATGCTCTCTACAGGACTGTCTCAGAAAATTAGAATATTGTGATAAAGTTCTTTATTTTCTGTAATGCAATTAAAAAAACAAAAATGTCATACATTCTGGATTCATTACAAATCAACTGAAATATTGCAAGCCTTTTATTATTTTAATATTGCTGATTATGGCATACAGCTTAAGAAAACTCAAAAATCCTATCTCAAAAAATTAGAATAGTTCCTCAGACCAAGTAAAAAAAAAAGATTTATAACAGCAAAACACAATCAAACATTTGAAAATGTCCATTAATGCACTCAGTACTTGGTTGGGAATCCTTTTGCACGGATTACTGCATCAATGCGGCGTGGCATGGAGGCAATCAGCCTGTGGCATTGCTGAGGTGTTATGGATGCCCAGGATGCTTCAATAGCGGCCTTTAGCTCATTAGCATTGTTGGGTCTGGTGTCTTTCAGCTTCTTCTTCACAATACCCCACATATTCTCTATGGGGTTCAAGTCAGGGGAATTTGCAGGCCAATCGAGGACAGTAATGCCATGGTCAGTACACCAGTTACTGGTGGTTTTGGCACTGTGGGCAGGTGCCAGATCATGCTGGAGAATGAATTCCTCATCTCCATAGAGCTTTTCAGCAGACGTTCGTTGAACACCCTACTAGTATACTTTTTCATGATATTCTAATATTTAGAGATAGGATATTTGAGTTTTCTTAAGCTGTATGCCATAATCAGCAATATTAAAATAATAAAAGGCTTGCAATATTTCAGTTGATTTGTAATGAATCCAGAATGTATGACATTTTTGTTTTTTTAATTGCATTACAGAAAATAAAGAACTTTATCACAATATTCTAATTTTCTGAGACAGTCCTGTACATTAGGAAAACACATACCAGTGTACCAGAGGGAGTCACACACAGCTGTGCCTAGATAACCAAACAAATTGACAAGATAACCAAAATCCTTGAATCTACACACAGCAAATAAACTCAAATGACACAACGAGATGTCAAAGGAGATCACACATACAGTATAGTCGATATAAAACTGGCCACTTCAATCTGAAGAGCAACTAAAACAAAACACGGGAGTGTACCTTGTTCTTGTGATCACTAATGTTACCCACAGCATACACAGAGACCACGAAGGAGAAAACTAGTTGCTAAAACAAAAACACGTTAGTGTACCTTGTTAGCTAGCTGACATTAACGTTAAACATTGCACACATATTACTCACCGAAACCTTGTAAAGCTGGTCCCGCTGCTCTTACAGAACCGACTAACTCCCCTTTCGTGTATGTACAGCTCTCAACATGCCCAGACTTGTAGTGATTTTCACCTTGTTTTATACTTTTCGCCTCATTCTGAAAGAAACAGGTGAAATTTGCTAACGTGACGGCCATCTTTGTGATGGTGCGAGACCAGAGACCTGTAGTTCACTGAGCGGTTTCACACAAAAATGTGTAGCTTCACAGTTTTATGACACTTTTATTTGTTTGACTTGCAAAATGTTCTTTTAAATTGACAAACATCATATGTGTCATTCGTGGCACAATTCAAACGGGATCAAAAGATAACTTTTCTCTCTCCATTGACTTCAATGTATAATTTTCCGCTTCCGGGGTCCCATGGAGGCTCCCGGAAGGGGAGGGACTTCATCTCTCTATTGTGCCCACTGCCCACCAGCCACGCCCCGACACATGGGGTCACGCCCGCCAATCACAAAGCTTTGATGCGTTCAAGTGCATTATTCTGGCACAGGAAGATTATGTTATCGGACATTAACGATAAAACAGAATATCGTTGTTCTATTTTTAGACACATCTCGCGATCGACCATCCAGTCGATCGCGATCTGGTTGGGACCCCTGGCCTACACGGCCCTTCATACATGGATGTCATAGACTGTATATATAAACAACCCAGTCTCATGGCATTTCGTGTTCACCAACACGATTTTTTATCTATTGATTCGTGTTCACCAACACGATTTTTCCGTGTAGCACAGCACGATTTTAAAAGCAATGTATTTCTACTGGTAACGACGCTCATGGAAGCACGGCATTCGTTTGTGTCGGCTGCCCTTAAAAGGCAATGTGAGCGTCCATTCTCATTGGATAACGGAGAATTGTACACCAGGAAGTAAGTATTCCCCTTACTGTCGATTGATTTTACAGTGATATCTGCACTACTCAGCGACTAAAAAACACCAGATTATCCTTGTTAATTACACAACATTGATTGGTTTAAATTGTGTGCAATGCTTTTGTATTTTTCCCCTTCGATTCTGAAGATTATATTCATCTTAATGTCACCCATATATAAGAGATGTGTTGCATCATGTTATCACTGATATAGGTGTGGTTTTATACATTCCTGTGGGAAATAAGGTGCAGGTTTGCAGGACAGGAGTCTATGGGGGAGGGGGGCCAAGAGGGAAGTCTGCAGAATGTGTGTGTGTGTGTGTGGAAGCTGCAGGAATATGAGCCAGATGTTTGTTTTGCTTCAAACTAAAAGACTGTTTCCGGATCATCTCGGCTAGCGCGCGCTGATACGCTACGAAAGCCCATCGTTTATATATGGGCCAATAGATGACCTGTATGGGGGTAGCATCCACACAGCTCCTCTCCTGTTGAGTCCTGGGGCCTCATTTATAACGCCGTGCATAGGATTCACGTGGGAAGGTTGCTTACGTAGTAGAAATCCAAAAAATAGGTACAGAAATGTTCCGACATTTTCCGATTCACCAAACATTGCGTACCGGCGAGGAAAGTGCGTACAGCACTTCCTATGCCGGTTTCCCTTTATAAATCACAATCGACACAAAATGCGGGGCAGCTTTTGCGGGCTTCACGTAATGCCCATATTTGCCTATAAATAGTCAAAGAAACGCGCATTCATTCATTCATTTTGACTGACTTTATGAAGAAGATAGCAGGAAATGACGACGGAACAGCTAAAAAAGACATCTCACACCGTGTCAGATTTTGGTTATTTTGGGGAGGTCGAGATAAATCATATTGTTTGGTGGATGCCGTTTGAACCAGAGTAGCAGCATGGAGGTTGGATCGTCACCAAAATAAATAAATAAGTGGTCCGAAAAAGGTTCATGACAAAAAAAATACACATATGTGTTTGTCGGGGACAGGAGACATCCCCTTGATGATAAACTGTAAGAAATGATCGGGGAATCCCTCCGGAGTGAAGTCATGACGACTGGATCTGAATTATGTTTTTCGTATTTGGTGGTATGTGTCCCAGCTGTCGATCAGCTGTGCGCAGCGTCTCCACTGCAGCTTGTGCACCCCCCCCCGCAGCAACTCTATATCCACCAGTTAGAGGAAATACAACTAATGTGTTGTGTTATATTAGCTGTACAATTTACCACATATGGTGTCACAGTTCTGTCTAGGTTTGGGTGTTTTCACTGTTCTCTGTCATGTTTTCCTCCTGTCGTTAGTGTCCCTGTGTGTTCTCCTCCCTCCTCACCTGTGTCTCGTTAGCTAATTGTGTTCACCTGTGGCTCTTGTGTTTTTCTCCTCCCTCCTCACCTGTGTCTCGTTTGCCGATTGTGTTCACCTGTGTCTTGTAATTAGCCCTCCCTGTATTTAGTCTTGTCTCGTGCTGTGTTCAGTGTCGGTGCTTCTTTTGTTGGTGACGGACTTCACCGGTGAGTGTTCTGTGTTTGTCTGTATTCGTTCCATTTTAGCCTTGAAATAAAGGTTTATCAAAGTTATCTGCGCTTGGGTCCTGCTTCCTTCACTCAACCGTGACAGAAAGCACCGACCAGAGATGGACCCAGCAGATGACCCATTTGAGGTGGAATTACAGCATTTTTCATTTGCTTTGGCTTGCTGCTATGATTGGTGGAGGGGAGCGTCCAGTGTTCGGCAGAAGGAGGCCGCTCTGGTAGAGGCGCACCGGTTGGCTATGGAGAAACCGGACTTGGTGAAGTTCTTACCTGACTGGATGTTGAACTTCATCTGGGCGTGTGATTTCCAGCCTGCGGACTATAAACGTCTCGGTGTGTTCCGTCTGGAGTCAACCAGTGCTTCCGCCCCAGTTCCTGCTCCTGTCCAAGAGGCGTTTTCTGGAACTCGGCTGGCTTTTGGAGGTCCACGGAGCCTTCAGGCGGCTTCTAGGAGAAGGAGTCGCAAGTCCAGGCTAGCAATCCGAGCCCCAAGAGTCATGGTTCCGGCTACAGAACCGGCCCACACAGCCATAGTTCCGGCCCCAGTACAGGCCCCAGCAGCCATGGTTCCAGCCCCAGTTCTGGCCCCAGCAGCCATGGTTCCAGCCTTAGCTCTGGCCCCAGCTGTCCTAGTCCCTTCTCTAGTCCCTTCTCCAGTCCCACCTCTAGTCACTTCTCAAGTCCCTCCTCGAGTCACTTCTCTAGTCCCTTCCCTCATCCCATCTCAAGTTCCCTCTCGAGTCTTTTCTCAAGTCCCCTCTCAGGTCCCCTCTCGAGTTCCCTCTCGAGTCTTTTCTCGAGTCCCCTCTCAAGTCAACTCCCCAGTGTCCTCTCGAGTCACCTCCCAAGTCAACTCTCCAGTGTCCTCTCGAGTCACCTCTCAAGTTTCCCCTCAGGTCTCCTCTCGAGTTCCCTCTCAAGTCCCCTCTCTAGTCCCCTCTCGAGTTCCCTCTCGAGTCACCTCTCAAGTTTCCCCTCAGGTCTCCTCTCGAGGTCCCTCTCAAGTCCCCTCTCAGGTCCCCTCTCAAGTCCCCTCTCAGGTCCCCTCTCGAGTTACCTCTCGAGTTCCTTCTCGAGTCCACTCTCCAGTTTCCTCTCAAGTTCCCTCTCAAGCCCTCTCTCGAGTCCCCACTCAAGCCCCTACTCATGTCCAGTTGGAGGTCCCGCAGACTAGTCTTCTGCCGGGGGTCCTGCCAACCCCATGTCTTGTCCAGTTGGAGGTCCCGCAGACTAGCCCTCTGCCGGGGGTCCTGCCAACCCCATGTCCTGTCCAGTTGGAGGTCCCGCAGACTAGCCCTCTGCCGGGGGTCCTGCCAACCCCATGTCTTGTCCCGTTGGAGGCCCCGCCGACTACTCTCCTGCCGGGGTTCCTGCCAACCCTTTGTCCGGTCTCGTTGGAGGCCCCGCCGACTACTCTCCTGCCGGGGGTCCTGCCAACCCTGTGTCCTGTCCCGTTGGAGGCCCCGCCGACTACTCTCCTGCCGGGGGTCCTGCCAACCCTATGTCCTGTTCCGTTGGAGGCCCCGCCGACTACTCTCCTGCCGGGGGTCCTGCCAACCCTGTGTCCTGTCCCGTTGGAGGCCCCGCCGACTACTCTCCTGCCGGGGGTCCTGCCAACCCTGTGTCCTGTCCCGTTGGAGGCCCCGCCGACTACTCTCCTGCCGGGGGTCCTGCCAACCCTATGTCCTGTTCCGTTGGAGGCCCCGCCGACTACTCTCCTGCCGGGGGTCCTGCCAACCCTGTGTCCTGTCCCGTTGGAGGCCCCGCCGACTACTCTCCTGCCGGGGGTCCTGCCAACCCTATGTCCTGTTCCGTTGGAGGCCCCGCCGACTACTCTCCTGCCGGGGGTCCTGCCAACCCTGTGTCCTGTCCCGTTGGAGGCCCCGCCGACTACTCTCCTGCCGGGGGTCCTGCCAACCCTGTGTCCTGTCCCGTTGGAGGCCCCGCCGACTACTCTCCTGCCGGGGGTCCTGCCAACCCTATGTCCTGTCCCGTTGGAGGCCCCGCCGACTACTCTCCTGCCGGGGGTCCTGCCAACCCCATGTCCTGTCCCGTTGGAGGCCCCGCCGACTACTCTCCTGCCGGGGTTCCTGCCAACCCCGTGTCCTGTCCCGTTGGAGGTCCCGCCGACTACTCTCCTGCCGGGGGTCCTGCCAACCCTATGTCCTGTTCCGTTGGAGGTCCCGCCGTCTACTCACCTGCCGGGGGTACTGCCAACCCTGTGTCCTGTGCCGTTGGAGGTCCCGCCGTCTACTCTCCTGCCGGGGGTACTGCCAACCTTTTGTCCTGTCTCGTCGGAGGTCCCGCCAACCGCTCTCCTGCTGGGGGTCCTGCCAACTCCTGGTCCTCTTCCGTGGGGGATCCTGCCGAAGCCTGTCCCGCCGGCTCCGGTTCCTGTCCGGCCGACACCGGGTCCTGCCCGGCCTCCGGAGCTGTCTGGTCTTCGCCCTCGATCCCGACCCTCTGTGAGCCGCGGTCTTCGTCCGCGGGCCCGGCCCCCTGACTCTTCCTGCCGCTGCCCTCGTCCTCGAGCCCGGCCCCCTGACTCTTCCTGCCGCTGCCCTCGTCCTCGAGCCCGGCCCCCTGACTCTTCCTGCCGCTGCCCTCGTCCTCGAGCCCGGCCCCCTGACTCTTCCTGCCGCTGCCTTCGCCCTCATGCTCGGCCCCCTGAGTTCGCCCGCTGTGGCCTACGCCCCACCATGGACTCTGCCTTGCCCCCGGGCCGTCCGCCCGAGACCCCCACCATGGACTCTGCCTTGCCCCCAGGCCGTCCGCCCGAGTCCCCCTTCTCGGCTTCTGCCGTGCCCCCGGGCCGTCCGCCCGAGATCCCTTCCTGGTCCCCTACTGGGCTCCTGGGCGGTCAGCTTAGTCCCGTCCTCCGGACCCCCTCCACCCACCCTGGTGGCCTAGGGATACGTCCCTCCTCCGGACCCCCTCCACCCACCCTGCTGGATTTTTTTTGGATTTTTGTGTTGGGGTTTAGGGACGTCTGGAATCCGTCCCTTGAGGGGGGGGTTCTGTCACAGTTCTGTCTAGGTTTGGGTGTTTTCACTGTTCTCTGTCATGTTTTCCTCCTGTCGTTAGTGTCCCTGTGTGTTCTCCTCCCTCCTCACCTGTGTCTCGTTAGCTAATTGTGTTCACCTGTGGCTCTTGTGTTTTTCTCCTCCCTCCTCACCTGTGTCTCGTTTGCCGATTGTGTTCACCTGTGTCTTGTAATTAGCCCTCCCTGTATTTAGTCTTGTCTCGTGCTGTGTTCAGTGTCGGTGCTTCTTTTGTTGGTGACGGACTTCACCGGTGAGTGTTCTGTGTTTGTCTGTATTCGTTCCATTTTAGCCTTGAAATAAAGGTTTATCAAAGTTATCTGCGCTTGGGTCCTGCTTCCTTCACTCAACCGTGACATATGGTGTTCTTAGTTTCCATACCGCTTGTGTTTTATGAGCGACTTATCAAGTCTTAGCAAACGGCATAAAACATGATTAAACATGGTAGTATATAAAACCATGCTCGTACAACCTATAGAAATGCAAAACCGCATCATTTATGAGAAAACATTTCATAACATTAACACAACATATTCGAGGTGGTTTTAAGTAACATATCCGTATTTATTTATTTCTCCAAGTTATGTTTTTGTGTGCACTGAGGAGTCTCAAACAGGCGTTTCTTTAATCATTTTAAGATTGGCTTTAATCAATGTTTGAAAATGAATTCTTCATATATGATAAATGACAGGTAACATTTTATTTATGGTATTATTTCCACATATTTCTCTCCATTCTTCCTTCTGCCAACGGTGTCGCAGTTTCTCGTGCGTATGCATGGGTTAGAGTTTGCGTGGAGGACCGCATGTTTTCCCGTCAAGTTAGTATTTTATAAAATCGCAAACATTGCGTAGAAACTGGCGTACGCCATTTTTTGAGCGTATATCCCTTTATAAATGTGGCCCCTGGTGTCCGGCCTCTCTTCTTCCTGCTGCCAAGACGAAGTAAGTAAGAAAAAACTCATTTAACTGATCTTTTTCATTTATTTTTTCAAAAAAAACACACAATGCTAACAGTGAGCCTCTGAATTAGCCCCGAGCGAAACATGCTAACCTATTACTGCACCGAAAATCACTCCTAGCTCCCTTATTACTTATCCTACCTGCACATCCAACACATCGTTTATGATCGTAAGGAGACACAGAATCTAACGGTGCCCACCTCAACACTGAAAGATACAAACTCGCGAGGTTATCAACAAAAACGTACATCAAAACAAGTGGCGCTAGGTATTAACATGCGCTAGGTTAATGGCTTACCTTCCTCTTTGTCTGGTCTAAACTGGTCTTCAATGGCATTAAAACGATAAAAACGATGATGTAGTTAATCCATAGGTTAATATCCAATGGGGCTGTGTCCCCTTTGACATGTTCTGATAATCCATAAGCAATAAAACTGCAATTCCGTTATCTGCTGTCCGCTCTGTGCTCCGGGCACTCTGGGTCCTGCAATTCCTGCTTCCTTCCGTAGTAAACAATAAATGAAGTCGGCTGCGTAATGTACTTAAACTGGCTCGCATTCTTTATACTTTACGCAGGACTATATCTCTGGAACCCATTGGTCGATTCGTGTGATTTACACCTTTTTCTTAACCATCAGAACCAATAGAATCGATGGGCAGTTCCTAAATCCACGTAAACATTACCATAGCGGACATAATAGAGAAGCGAACAAAGCATATCTGAAAGTGAATGCCTGGACTGCAAAACTTTATACCCAGTATATTGCCATAAATATGATGATGGATTATCAGTCAAAATTTCTACGTGACACAAAGACATTGGATTAACCTTGAGCTGCGTTTTTATTCCGGTGAACACAACTTTTGATCACAAATCAAAAAAGGTAAGACGTAATTATTGTAATATTTTTGAAACCGGATGTTGTTTACTTTCTCTTTTCTGGCTGATAGCTCCAGGAATTCAGGGTCTTACAGTGATGACATTACATGTGTGGAATCTGTGGAGTCTCAGCTTTAATCGGATATCTTGTTTGTGCAGTTAGGATAAGTAATAAGAGCATTTCTACCGTGAGTGCTGTGCAAAGGTCCGTTAGCATTAGTTTGCATTTTTTCGCTCCATGCTAATTCAAAGGCTTGGTATTACTCTTGTGTTTCTTTTAGCTAAACATGGTTCACATTGTCAGTTAGCTGAGTTTCTTACCGTTAAAAGGGTATGGAACATTAATAGTTTCATAAATGTTAAGAAGCCCTGAGACATAATCTCGTAAAAAAACGGTGGGAGGGGTCCACTGGGAAGACCCTCGGGCTTAAGAGGTTAAAAGACGTTTTCGTATTTCCCATAATAAGAAGTTGCCAGTATTAAACTGTGTACATCCCTGGAGGTTTAGGGGATAGGAAACACTCACATTTAAAACATATAATTAATAAATGGGTGAAAATTGCTTGTGCCCATAATGGGCAGCATTAATATATATACACACATGCCAGCTAAGGTCAGAAGAGCTTTATTTAACAGCTGGTCTTATGTTTGTGACCCCTGTTGTTAATTGATAACATTACACTACATTACATTAATTGATAAGCCTGAAACATGCACTTGTCAAGGTTCAGAGGCACATTTAGCAAATATGGCAGTAGCCATCGATCAGCTTAAGATAAGATATACTTTATTGATCCCAAGTTGGAACATTTGCGTTACATCAGCATGTGTAACAGTTGTACTGTAAATATGCAGTGGTGTTTATTTGTAAATCATTTAGTATAATCACACAAATTCTGTGTTTTATATTTAACAATTCTGTGTTCTTTATTTATTGATTGTTCAATACCTGACAAGGCCGGAGATGCAATATCTACATACATCTTATAAGAGTATAATACATTATGTATAATATCAGTTAAAATAAGTGCTTCAACATAGTTAACATTGCTGGAGGTATGCACACATATTGATAGATGTCTTGTAATGCACTATTGAGGAACCTGCGACCCAAGTTTTTCATTCAATGCATAACTACACTATAGTTGTGTAGGCCTATATGATATGTCAATAAACCTTAGAAAATCTTAAAAGGGATGTGCAAAATAGTCATTATATACAGTATTTAAGGCGAGACACCCCAGGTGAATAGGGTAATTTTTTTAACTTAAAGGTATCAGCTAGAAATTTCTCCAGTTAATTTCTTACAATAAGGCAATTGTCTTTTGTATTACAAGTTTTCTGAAATAGCATGTTTAAATATGCAAATTATCCATTATCTCATTAAATATGCACATATTTTAACACATTTCAGGAATCGAAATCTGAACTTTGGATAAAGCCAGGTTCCAAATTCTTGTTTCATTTTGTAGTCATATTAGTATCTAAGGCTTTTACAGAAGGGATATTGGATATCTCTTTGTATCACTCAATACATCAGAAAATACTGTCAACAGCCCTAAAATATCCATTTTCGCCATGTTTTTAGGTGTACAATGTTGTATAATTCAGGCTATGAATGATATATGAACAAACCCTTCTGTAAAAGCCTTCATAATATTGATAGGAATATAACTGGAAGGTTTGGTGTCTCTACGTGCTTCTGAAGTTGAAATTTCGAACTCAGAGTAGGAGAAAAAACTCATTTTGAGATAACGACCTTTAAAGATTGCAGTGAGGCACTCGCTAAACCCTCCTGTTCTTTGGATGATAGCTTGCGCATCGACGCACTCCGTGAAGGTATTTCATGTTCGGGGTCATTTGTTTTTTGTATAACCTTGCTTCGTGCAAGAGACAATTGTTGTCGTCTTCTCTGTGAACGTTTTTTTCGCCGTTCTTTTGCGATTTTGAGATTTCAATTTCTAGCGGAAAGCTAAACAGGAAGTGTTTTAGCACACCACGTGACGCATCTGAACGAATCACGTTGTCAGAAATTGACCCCAGCCAATGAGATTTCGTTTCTTGGTTTAAGACCCCTTTGTGCTTTCACGATTGGTTGCTGATACAAAGGAAATGACCATATTTGGATCTGATGATTGTGCAGGAGAGACACAGCTTTCCAACGATATCTCTGTTGACATGGTGCACACAGCGGTCGCGGTACTTTATGTTACGTTAGAAAGCTAACTTTTGGTGAATTTAGGAGAAATCTACAGACGCAAATAGACAAACTATAGTAAAATAAACACTTAAATGTGTATTTTGTACGTTTTCCTTCCAAAAGCCTGAAAGAAAACATGTTATGGAATCAAAATAGCCCAAAATCTCAAAATTGACCAGTACTTGAAAAACGATGTTTTTGCCTGCCGTGTCTCGCCTTAATTAACTATTAGTAGAGAAAAACGAGTAATGAATATACTTTATAGGGATCCTATTAATATTTAATAATAAAAATAATGAAATGCAATAACATGCTTTAACCACTAGGTGTCCCTTTATATCAGCTGTGCACCTTTATGGTGTAAATACAGCCTATCTACCAATTGGATCAAATATAAAAGTCAGCCGAATTAGTGTTGATACTGCAAGGAGACGTATTGTGTGAGAAGAAATGTAAGATGTTGTTTAATGGCTGATGATCCACGTCACGTTTTCAGTTCCTCATGTTTGTCTAGAAGTCTTCTCATCAGGGCTCTATAAATAGAGAACTACGGCAGATATGTAATATTTAATGCAGCCGAACCGTGTATTACAATGCCGTTATGTGATGACTTTCAAAGAGAAAAGCAAGCACACTCGGAATAAAGTATTACTTTATTTTTTAAAAATGTTTTCGGTCTGTTTCCGGTATTTGTTATTGACGATGTGCTGTGAGATGTGAGACTGGAATTGCACAGGGGAAAATAACGTAGGCTATCTTTAGATGCGGATTTTTTAAACGTTATGTTTGCGCTGTGGACCAACACTATACATTGACGGGGAAGGGGGTAGCAATAAAGATAACACCATTAAACGGTTACACAACATAACAGAAATAATATCGATAGCAGCGTCCCTAGAAACCACCTTGGTAACAATGAAAACGTTCTATGGACGCAATTTCTTGAAGTAATCTTCGTAATAACTAGCAAACTAAAGATCATGTACATCCACTGCACACATAATCTGAAATAACGCATCAAATGACATCAAAACGCATTTTAATGGCCAAACTAACTTTAAAATAGGCATTTTCCACCGAGAATAAAACGAAGTTCGGCCATGTTTTTTTTTTTCTGCAGGGAGACATTTGAAGATCACATGACATAGACGCCAGCCATTGGAATGAATGTTGAAAAAAAACGGGGTTTGTAAAACAGAGCACATGGTGTAGTCCAAACGATAGCTGGGGATTCTGGGTAGTGTAGTGTCTTCTGCCATCCTTTACTCCGAAAAAATATTTGTTTGTCCGAATCGAAGGGGAAAAATACAAAAGCATTGCACACAATTTAAACCAATCAATGTCGTGTAATTAACAAGGATAATCTGGTGTTTTTTAGTCGATGAGTAGTGCAGATATGACTGTAAAATCAATCGACAGTAAAGGGAATACTTACTTCCGGGTGTACAATTCTCCGTTATCGAATGGGGACCATTGCCTTTAAGGGCAGCCGACACAACGAATGCCGTGCTTCCATGAGAGTCATTACCAGTAGAAATACATTGTTTTAAAATCGTGCTCTGCAACACGAAAAAAAGGGGAAAATCGTGTTGGTGAACACGAATCAATAGATTAAAAATCGTGTTGGTGAACACGAAATCCCATGAGACTGGGTTGATATAAATGGACGTAGGGTTCGTGACGTCACCCATAGGATTCTGCAGAGTTGCAGAGAAGCCCTTAGTAGGCGGAGTCGGCCACTAACGGCTCGACAGTGATGTCGATTTTAACTCCCGCCTGCTCCAAATAAAGGCAAAGAGGCGGAGCCGAGGCGGGACAGAGCGGGACCTGCTGACAACGGTTGTGAAATTCCAGACCTAGCTCAGGCTAAGAAGCTAAGCTAATATGCTCCCAGTATTAAGCTAACAACCCAGCTTGCAGTCACTGCTACTCGTTCCAGGCATATTCTGAAGGTAAAATACCCTTTAACTTTACAAAACGTGTCCTTTTGATTTAAATGTTCTTGAGCCTACATTATACAATTGTTTTTTAAGTTCTTCACCGTTTTTCAAATATAAATGTCATTTGTAACTAAACTTTGTAAACTAGCAGAGATATGGCCAGTGTTGCGTGAATTAACCTATGGAATTAGCCATAGACTGTGGCCTATACAGTATAAGGAATTAGCGTATTGTGAATAAAACAAAGCTTTCCCCTATGATTTAACTGTTCTTGATATTACACTATACAAGTTTAAAAACGCTTCTCCATGATTCAAATATAAACAGTCTAATAGGCATGGGCTAACAAATGCAAAATGTGCATATTTATACTTTTTGACCATCAATTGTATATACATTTAATCCAACGTTACTGTTTCAACAGCGCTGTGAGAGTCCAAATTAAATATGACTGTAGAAAAAGAAAGGCGCTTTTATATTGATTAAACAATTTTTATTTCTTTCAGCATTAAGAAAAAAAGATGGCAACCTCCTCCACAACCTGTAAATTGATGGTCCTGGCTTACTTTACATGACTTCAGATGGTTGACATTACACACAAACATACTATATATGTACAGTGGGGCAAAAAAGTATTTAGTCAATTGTGCAAGTTCTCCCACTTAAAAATATGAGGCCTGTAATTTTCATCCTAGGTACACTTCAACTATGAGAGACAGAATGGGGGGAAAGAATCCAGGAAATCACATTGTAGGATTTTTAATGAATTAATTGGTAAATTCCTCAATAAAATAAGTATTTGGTCACCTACAAACTCCACTATGGCCAAGACCAAAGAGCTGTCAAAGGACACCAGAAACAGAATTGTAGACTCTATAGCATGTTTTAAGTTGAAGTTGTCTGAAGTCCTTTCCACCAGCTGCTCTTGCAGTAATAAGTAGTGCACCTTTCTTACTGTCCTAATGTGCACAATGTAGTGACTGCTTTTTTGTCTTTTGTTTTCTTAGTTATGTTCTCTGTATTTTATATGTTTGTGTTATGTGTAACGTTGCTGCCTTCTTGGCCAGGTCAGCATTGCAAATGAGATTCTATCTCAATGCTTTTATCTGGTTAAATAAAGGTTATATAAAATAAAAAAAGACCTACCATGGTAACACTCTGATACTCGCGCGCACCACTCTGATACTCGCGCACATCATTCAGATTCGCACAGACAGCAGCAGGTTGCAGCAAAATGTTTCTTTCTACTGACTTTTCTACTGACTTGACACAAATCCACCAGACTTCTAGAAGGTAAGTCATATACGTTCGTTGCCTGTTAAGCCCCACAACATTTTAGGCTTTAGTGTGTTAGCTTTAGGTAGCAAAAAACGGAGATATGCTTACCTTTAGCTGTTATTCTGATCAAAATGTGTGTTAAATGGCATTAAAACGAGAAAAACGCTGGAAGACCTGGAAAACAGGCTCGGGGCTCAGTAAAGGCTGGCTTGGCTTCAGGTATAATTCGTCTGTAAACACACTTTGGCAGCTATTCTAGGTTAGTTTAGCTTGCTAAGCTAACGTTAGCTGATGTCGGTATGCTGGGCTGGTGTAATGCGTAGGCCAGGGTTGCCAACTCTCACGCATCTGGCGTGTGACACACGCTTTCACTCTCAATCTGACGCTGCCCAAACTATTCTCACGCCAAAAAACAAGAATACCGAAGACTAGAAACGGTTTTGAAAACTTTTGTCAGGTAGTGATCGTCTTCTCAATAGAACATCTTTGATAATGTCTTCTGGCCAATCAGAATCAAAATAACGGCGTGGTGTTGTTGCAGGAAGTCCCGACGGAGAATACTTGTGCGGTAGTACATCTCTATACGTCGATACAACATTACGTGTTGATAGAAATCAACACGTAATGAAATAAGACCCCACGGTTTGATGATTGATAGGTGTGTGGGATGTCTTTCATTTTGACACACAGAACAATGGGGGCTATCCACCCTTATCCACAATGTAAAGTAATTCACAGCCTCTTCCCTCTTCTCTCTGTGAGGAGCAGCAGGTTCAGCTTTCAGAACAAAGTAACACAAAACTAAAATGGCATTCATTTTTTTAAATATATTATGTCGGGTAGTAATAGATTTATATTCATTTTTCTTCTCAAGAGAGTACCAGAATGTGTATTTTATGTTAGTATTTCAAAAAATATCCCCCCAGGGGTTGGGTTTTCAGCAGGTCAACTCTTTCACCAGTGGGGAAATTGCAGGATTGGCTCCAGGTCGCCCTTTTTATTTATTATAAGACAAATGTGCCTTTTTATTTCATACAGTTCAATTTGGATTGAGACAGGGAAATCATCTAAACCTCACGCGTGGCGTTTCACTGTCAAGGGGAGCGTGTATGTAATTACATTGCACTGACTTGAGCCCCACCACTGTATGGGTTAGCCCTACCATAGATTACCCAACACAAATACTCTCTCGCAACTGCTGACCCGTATTGCGCCAGCACAGATCTAAGATCCAGTAGAAATGCTAAAAAAGTAAAAGTCTGCTGCTTATTGTTCTACTAGGCCAAAATAGAGTGTGTTAATTAATATTTTGGCAGTTTGGAGTAAGTCTGTTGATTTGTCTGTGTGTGTGTGTTTCATGTATAGGCCTCTCACGATAGTTAATTTTGTTGGATACATTTTCCCGGAAATTATTGCGATAAACCATAATATTGTCTGCACCGTTGTATGACCATTTTAGACCACTGACATAATGATAATAATAATTCAAGTACATCCCTTCAAACTGCTAGTCACATCCTCATGCAAATGGAAATGTATCGAGTTCATTTTTATTTATCGTACGATAAGTCAATGAATTGCTTATCGCGACAGGCACACAATAAAACAGTGGAAACAAACATGTGTTTGACTTTCATTAGTGAATGAAACTTTGTGCCCTTTATAGTCTGTGTCCAATATTGTGTATTTGTATATATTGTATATATATCCTATATCCTATATATATATGCTAAGGTCCCGCTGCTGACACGATAGCAGTCATTTCGTGCGCATATGTGTAATTAAACCCATGATATCAAAGTCTCACTCCAGCCAGGTACCCAAAGTTGGCAACCCTGGCGTCGGCTACTATTAATCACTGTTGTGTGTAATGTTAACTTGCAGAAAATGAAGAGAAAGTCAACAGACATCTCTTCTTATTTTAAGAAGAAGATGAGTAAAGGAGAGACAGAGCTGGCAGAGGAGCAGCAGCATAGGGCTAGTAAGGAGATGGCCATACATGCTAGAAAGTACATGTGGAACTCTGTTTTGTAAAAGTGAAACTAAAACCTAAGTACAGTTTTATTAATGTGATTGTGACCTTTGTAATCATTGTAGTCTTCTACACACTTTGGCTCTGCAGCTCCTTCAAAATGAAACGAGAATCTATGCAGTTTTTCCTCTTCTGTGTTCTGAGGTTATGAGCCGACCATTAGTCAAGTTTGTTTTCATAATGTTCTGTATGCTAATTTAAAAAAGGGTAACCAGTTTCTTTATAAAGTATAAATATACATTTTCAAAACAAATGGAATACAAGCTGTATTACTCTCACCACAGTGGCCTAATCTAAAAAAATAGAATGTCTCGTCACCTATTTTCTGTCTAACACTAAAAGGTGGTGTTTTGTATCATTTATAATGTTTTGAATTTGCTATAAAGGTCAATAATAGATGGTGTTTTTGTGTTCAATCACAGTATGTACTTACCATTTTATACCCCTTGTGTTTTTGGGTTCTGTTGAAATAAAATAGTCATGTTTTAAAACTTGATTTAATAAAGTCATGTCAATCATCTTTGATCCCAGTGTGACACAAACAGCTTTGTTCAGTCTAAAACTATTTATAACCTACATAATATAACTGAAGAACATGTTGTGTTGCTGTTGTGTATTGTATGTGTTGAGAATGCTGAACATTTTGTCCCTTACAATAAAGGAACTTATTTAAATTAATCTGTATTTGTCTTTTTAAAAACGAAAGAACAACTAGCATATATAAAAAACAAAACAATAAATCACCAACACATGTATACATAACACAAAACAAGGTTCTTTTAAATGTTGTTTGAAGTCAAACGTTAACTATCCGTATTATATTCACTTCAGATGAGTAGTATCAGAAAATGTAAAATAAGAAACCAAAGTATATCAGTAGGTGATTCTCTTTGCCATTGTTTTCATCTAGTCTATACTTTTACAACAATTACATTCTTGGTTTTGGTGGGCCACCCCAAGATTTTCAGTGGCCCCATTTGGCCACCCCTATGAAACATTGTGTCTTATATAAGACACAATGTGTCTTATATAAGACCTTTGAACATTTACTAACTTGAAATATCTCTCTTAACCAGACAAAGGTTTATTTTCTACATCGAGTAGTCTTTGTAGTGATGTTTTGATCCGTCTGGTCAAATAAATCCAGGTGATGACATACATAAATGCATTACACTCCTGGCTGGAGGCTTTTGGCACCTTTGACATAACTAATGAGTGTTTTCAGCTGTGATGGTAGACCGGGAAATACAGTTTAGTAAGGCATATGGCTTGCTTTTGTTTTGATGTAGGTATGACATGAACAAACATTTTGTTTTGTTCAGGTCAAAAGCTTAACCTTCAGCCTCTTTCTGCTGTAAGCCGGTATTTTCAAGTTTGTTGGAATCAGCACAAAGGGAAAGACCAAGGCTATGAAATGTGTTTAGTGTCACACTCCGGCTGTGTTGTCACGCTGCCTTTAGCCCTTTGTTTTCAGTCTCAGTGATCAAGAGGATTTTGTTTTCTGGCTTTTTTTAAATCTTGTGTTTCTGCGCTGCCTTTCCCTCCGTCTACACACCTGCTTTGAATTAGCTCGTTAGTCCTTCCAGCTCAAAGAGTTTTGCCAGCCAATCAGCTGCCTGCTTGTTTTCCTGCCTAATTACCTCATTCCCCTCACTTGAGCTAATCCACCAATTTGTCCACCTGTACTTCATCCCTGTGGAATAGAAGAAAAAAAGGTCCATCACATGTCTTTTTCTACCTACCTTTCCATAACCTCAATGAAAGAGAGATCAAAATATTTAACTTAAACCATTTCATAAGAAATTGCAGTAGATGTTACATTAAAAGCAACTTTACTTATAACAAATAAGAAAAGTTAGATCACAGTGACAGAATGAATGCTGCACAACTCTTTGAATCCTGATTCCAAAAGATAATGTATCCATAGTTTGCATTATTGAATTATCCAGTATTATTGCCTTTTCTTTGGTAAGGGATGCTTCAGTGTGCCCTATGCTGAAGGCAAAACAAAACCTGGAAACAAATATAGAATTTGACCAGACAAACAAACAAAACGTTATCATAAAACGGACTCTAGGTTAACTTGTTAACACTGGACCTTCATGTTTCCTACCTAATGTAGGTGCTTACAACAGAGAGTAGCTTGCAGTTTTCGACATATACAGCCCACTCAAAAATATATTGTTTTATATCAAATTAATTGATATATATATATATATATATTAGCTGTACACTTTACGAATATAATAGTTTTTTATGGACAACTTCACCAATAAATCTCGTCCAACTAATCTTGCTGCTGTCACTCCTCGGCTCTTGGTAGTTCAGGCAATGATCAAACCTGGCAACTCCGGGCTTCCTGGCAGCTGTCAATTAAAGTCCAGTAGTGGCTCTGCCCCAAAGTGTCAGAAACTTTTCACGCACGCGCAGACAGACTCCGCGAGTGAGGCTGAAACTCCCGCGAGTGAGCAGGGGGTTTAATCTGCGCGCCAGGGTCATTTTATGCATGTGTGTAGAATATTGACCCAATTCTGGCTCCATACAGTATGTCCAGTTAGTTCATGCCTCCAACTAAGAAATTCAGTAATTTTGCGTCCAAAAAAATCCACATACTATGTAGAAATGAATTCCAATGCAGTATGTAGCCAGTCATACTCATGCCCAACAAATCAAAATAATATGCACTTGGAGCGCATTTCCTTCGTCATGGTGTGAATATTATGTAAGTATGCCATTTCTAATGGTTTCCTTATCTTTTAAATGAAAGGATTTGTACACGAAAGTAAGTTCAGCCTGATTCACTCTTCTCACTGTCTCTCTTCCCACCACTGAGCATGTGATGGTTGCCATAGAAAAGGGCAACCAGAGATGTTTGACCTACTGCTTCCTCTCAGGCTTTCTTCTACCTGTTTTCCTTACTATCCTCCTCTCGGCTCCGTCGCTCCCTGTGGGCCCGCCTAGCCGTCACATAGTACTGGAGCGTGTCCTTAACTCTGTTTTGTCATCCTGTCATCCTGTCTTCCCCTCTACAATCCATCCATCCACTCTCCCAAGTCTCCGTTTCCCCCATGGGATTTTCTGGATGGCCAAAGCGCAGACCCTTATCTTTCACCATGTGTATCTGTTAGTGTGTGTTTGTTCGTATGTGTGTGTTTTGAGACAAACAAATGTCAGGTTGAGATTTACAGGTGAGCAGTTGCAGCTCTAAAGTCTGTCTGTATTTCTCTCTCTGTTATTTCTTCTTAGCTCACTTTGTAACTCTCACAGATGTTAACATGAATGGTCAGAGATGATCCTGAGCTCAAACACTTTAGCCAGTGTTTACACAGTGTGTGTGTGTGTGGGGGGGGGGGGGCGCTGCGTTCCCTCAGTGGCCTTGGATCAATCTGCTTATCTGTTAGCTGCCAACACTGCCAGTGATTAACGACCAGCTCCACACACAGCACATCCTTATTCATTACCACACACGTCACATACTTGCATGTTCGCCATCGCGCATACACACCCACACACACACACATCCTGTTTCATTATGGTAGACATCCACATAGGGGACGGTCTGGAGTTGGAAGGCAGTGGTGAGAGGGGGGAGAAAGATGGATGGGTGCAGCGTAGCCACTGAAACACAAGTGCATCTCCAAACACTCCGTTCATTCTACAATATCTTTCGTCCATTTTCTACCACTGAGCATCTTTCTATTCAACCCTAACCCAATTTCTCCTTTTAGGAAATAGGTCTACATTCTTGCATCCAAGGTTTCTCACAACATTTGACCTCAGTGTCTTCCTACCTCAAGTCCGATGTGTATGTGTGTGTGTATGTGTGTGTGTTTCAGATACCTGAGATACCAGCCTCTCATCAAGTCAATCAGAACGGACAAGAGAACCCCACAGGGGCAGTGTCGAAGGAGAGGTTTTTTTTTCTTCCTGGCAGCAAGAGGGGTGACGTGGTAACTCGACAAGACAGATGTGTCTTCTTAAAAATGCGTCACAAGACACGAACAATCCCAGAGCTGGAGGAACAATTAATTATTTATATACAATAAATTACTGCTGCTTAATTTTTGTTTGACAAAACAATTTCAAATTAAGGTCCAATTACTATAATTTCAAAAGCTTTTCACAGACAACATCACTGGATGGATTTGGTAAAGCAAAGCAACATTTTGCCTCAAGCTAATTTGACTGCCTCACCATGTTTATTTTCCCAAAAAACAAAATATAGAATTATACACTACAGTGACATCTGGCGTCGTTTTAGTAAGACATTTTCACTTCCGCATAAAAAAGCCTCCGCACGTGACCTCCCGCGTGTGACTTACATGGGGGAGAGCGGCCGGTCTAATGTATGAATAAACATAGATCACAATGCTAGTTTTGACACAGAAGCAAGGGTGCTGGAAGCGGGGGGGGGCCATTATCAGCCCTGCCCCACATTTTCGCAGCTGCGAATGCCGCGGAACACTGTACAAATCCCGTTTCAATAATTCCCCTCTACTCTAAAGTCGCATCTAAAAAGAACGCCATCTGATCTAGCTGTGTATATTTTGTTATTTTGTATTGTTATATTCAATGTCATTAGCTACAGGCATTTTTGAAGCTTTTAAAGGGAAGATGACAGCTGGCCTCTCACTCACCACTCTGCTCTTCCGCAGTGCCGCTCCCCCTCCCTCCGGCTGAAATTATGAATGCAAAGCATATAGTAATAGATAACACCGCAGGGTCCGTTACAGTTTGTTTTTATTTGATTTCAAATAAACAAAGTCTTGGCTTTCAGAATATTAAACTTGTTTCGGCAAATTCAGATGATAAACACAACTTTGAAGGTGGTAACGGCATAATTACAAGCGGAGAACGGAGTAACTTGACGTCACAGCAGGCATAACAACAGCCGGTGTTTCTCGTGAGTGTTTTCCCCGGGAAACAAACACAATACACACAAATGCAAAAATACACAAACACACACACGTATATACACACACACACTCGCGAGCTTCCCCCAGACCAGTAATCCAAACGAAAATATCTTCCCTCCGTACTATTTTGATCGACTATCAGATCGATCCAGAGAAGAGGACACTTTGAAGGCCTTTTTCTCGAAATTATGACTCTGTAACAGTCATTATATAATGTGACATATTTTGCTTAATATTTGGAGTACAACAACAATCCCGATATCATAAAGCTCAGAATCTCCTTTTTCCAACAGTATACAACTCAAAATGTGTCAATGGGTCAATGCGACTGATTTCGAAAGAGCAGGTCACTTTGCATTAGGTACAAATAAAGCAGGCAGACATAACAGGAAGAATATATACATTTTAACCCAATCAAATAGGACATTGTCACACCATTCAAATGTATCCATGTAAATTACAACCAATAAAAAAGCTTAGATTTGTTTATGTGTTACGCTGTTTACTTTATTTGTTACGTTGTTCTGTGTGTGTCAGCCGTTAACCAGATAGAAAGAATATACACTTGCAAACATGTCAGAAGAACCAGCGCAGAAGAAAACTAAATACAGTCAATCTAAACTTAAATTTAACAACTGGAAGGTCACATCCCTGACATCCACATCTCCGGAGCCTGGACCTTCATCAGCGAAGCCAGATGATCCCAAAAGCAGCAGCTCTGCGGCCGCAGAAACTGTCAAAACCACCGCCGCCGTTGAACCGAAACAGGCTGGTTCCGACTGCATGGGGAACGTAATGTCGGAAAAAAGGAGACAGCTAGATTATTTGGGCAAAGAGAAAGGTACTTCAACGCAGAATGGGACAAAATCAGAGAGTGGTTAATTCTTTGCAAAACCACTAAATGGGCCTTCTGTGAAATATGCAGATTTGCTGCTGTCAAACGGCTTGTAACTTTCTCAAAATGTGGAGATGATAGCTTTGTTAATACCGGAGTTAATAACTGGAAAAAGTGCCCAAGCCTCCTGGACAGCCACGAAAAATCTCCTTTCCACAGAGAGTGTATTAAAAAATAGTGCGCTTTCTTCAGTCAAACACCAGTCAACATACAGCTTGTCAAACAACAGCATATTGAGCAGGAAAAAAGAAGAGATGGAATGATGGAGCAACTGCGCTGTCTGCAGTTTCTAACCCGACAGGGCCTAGCAATCAGGGGGCATGCGGATAAGGAGAGCAATTTCCAAAAGCTAGTTGAACTCGTTGCTGAGAAAAACCCCACTCTGAAAAGCTTCATGCTCACCGGGAAATATGCATCACATGAGACAATTAATGAACTTATAAATCAAATGTATCGGGAGTCTCTCACCACTCTATTAACTGAAATTAAAAGCAATGGAAAACACTATGCAGTTATTGTGGATGAAACTCGCGATTGCTCCGGGCATGAACAGTTGTCTCTGACTGTACGATGGGTATCAGCTGGTTATGTTGTCCATGAAGACTTCATAGGAATGTATGACTGTCCTAAGACTGACGCAGAATCAATAACCCTTACTATTAAGGACATGTTAATGAGATGCGGCCTGGACATTGGTGACATGAGAGGGCAAACCTACGATGGCGCATCTGTTCTACAGGGACAAATGTCAGGTGTGGCCAAACGCTTTAAAGACATCAATCCCAAAGCAGTCTCAATGCATTGCACAAATCACAGTTTGAACCTAATTCTTCAGGAAGCTGCTTCAAAGTGCAACATTGTACGTGGTGCCTTCAGTTTAGTTCACGACATACATGAGATAATCAACAACTCACCAAAACGACTCGCCATCTTTAAAAACATTAGGGATGCTGCTGCTGCCTCTCCTGGTGCCAGTGCTGGCGTCACACCGCTATGTCCCACTCGCTGGACAGCCAGAGGCAGTGCAATCAAATCCTTGCTTGCCAATTATGAAGCTGTCTATGACACTTTGGACGAAATAATCCAAATGGGGGGGGAACACAGAAGCAAGCAAAAGGGCACCAGGGCTGCTTTGACTCAATTCAGTGTTTTCTTTGGACTGAAAGTGTGTCTTAAACTGTTTTCTTCTGCGGAAGAGGTGGCTTGGGCGCTCCAGTCCAAAGACCTCTCAGCAGAGACAGTTAAGTCAGCAGTGCAGATGCTCCAGACACACTACACAAACCTGAGGTCCACAGAGGCATTCCACAGCATCTTTGAAGATGCCCAAAGAACGACCATCAACGACCTGGTCCAGGCACCGGCTCTTCCTCCAAGGCGGCGCACTCCACGCCGTTATGATGATGGGGATGCACCTCCTCAGTGGGAAAATCCAGAGGACTACTTCAGGAGCCAGTTCGTTGAGGTAGTTGACCTGCTCACTTCTGAGCTGACTCGCAGGTTTAACCAACCCACTCTGCTTCTGCTGATGAGCATGGAACAGGTACTCCTCACAGCAGTAAACACCCCCCCGGTATTCGGCAGCATCAACATCCCCCAAAATATGGTCGACATGTACACAGGTGATGTTGACATGGAACGGCTGTCCACCCAGTTGTCACTGTTTCCAGCAGTTTTGCAGGCACACAACAGTTCCGCCGCTGAAGATCCATCACTCAGGTGAAAAAGGTGGCCACAATCGCGGATATGCTGGCGGCACAGGGACGAGGCACGCAATTCCTCTTCAGTGAAGTGGACAAGCTTCTATGGCTGTATTTCACTGTGCCGATGTCCAATGCAACAGCTGAGCGGAGCTTCTCCAGCCTCCGTCGGTTGAACACTTTCCTTCGTTCAACTATGTCCGAGTGCCGCTTAAATCACCTTCTCTTCCTCCACATCCACAAAGATTTGACCGACGGCCTGGACCTCAAAAAAGTGCTCCGGAGTTTCTGCTTTGCCAGTGAGCGAAGGGAGGTTTACTTTGGCAAAATCTAGGAAGATTAAGTAGATTTAGCCACGTGGGGATTTTTGTTTTGTTTTACCCTATGTATTGCGGGACATTTGTTGGAAGGTTGCTCCACCCTCATCTCTTATTGGACATTTTAGTCATGTGATTTTAATTACACAACATCACAGCTTGTGTTACTGTTGTGTTAACAAGCTTGTTATACGTTCTTTTCACAAGAATTGTTGTTTGGTTCGGTTAAATAAATAATTGATGTCCATTTCTTGAAATTAGTTTCATGAATTGCATCACCTGTAGCCAGAGGTACCTGACCGGTCTCAACGCTGTGTGTGTCCGCCAGGAAACACGCTGTTTACAAGTAGTTCCAGGCTTCCAGCAAACATTCACTGATAAACTGCGATGTTAACAACCTCTTGATAACCTTGTATGTTTTTAACTTCGGATCATACCTGTGTTTAGTCTAGAAAAAGGTAAATGTGTGCATTTTATTATAAAGTTGTGTATATTTACAGACTGTTGCGAAAAACTAAGAAGCTTATAAACATCAGGTTTAAAACTAAAAGTAACACAATGAAAGATGTTTGGAGTTTTATTTGAGTTCTTCATTTACATTTTTCGTCAAAGAGATGCTGATTTGAAACAGTTACGGCATTTCCTGTTTCTGCCGGAGAGAGGTGTCATGTGTCACTCCACGGATTTCACTCCGTCACGGAGGGGGAGTGTGTAGGGCGTGGTTTGGGATTGGGCCATACACACGCACTTTTTTGCCCCCCCCCACTTCTACAATCCGAAGCCTCCAGGAGAAAACGCCAATGAGTACTGTTGATACTGATCCATAACAGAAACTAATGCGCAAGTATCAGCCGTAGTCTATCTCGGGTTAGCTAATGCAACTCCACACTACGGTGCTGTGTACCGGAGGTGAGACGCGAGATACGGCTGATACTTGACGATCTGGCGGAGAAAGGTTGTGGAGCCTCCGTTGATATGCCGTTGTAAATGGCTTGATGGAAAGCAGGTGTGTAGTCGGAGAGGGTGCACAGCTGATTGCAGCAGGTGAGTGGAGGTTGAGCCGGGAGCCAGGAGTGACAGCCACCACCACTTCTCCTCTGCAAAAGCCCCTCTTACCTGTGGGGTTCCCCAAGGCTCGATTCTGGGCCCCATCCTTTTCTTACTGTACTTACTGCCCCTAGGCTCAATTCTCACTAAACATAATATTCCCTTCCACTGCTACGCCGACGATGTACAGATATATCTCCCTCTCGAAGCAAGTGTCACACACTCATTACAACAGTTGATGGACTGCTTAACTGAGATAAAATCCTGGCTGAGCAAAAACTTTCTAAACCTCAACGAAAGCAAGACTGAGGTCATCTTTTTTGGACCCCAACCTCCAGCCTCCCAGGTTGATATTCTGGGCTCCCTCCAACAGAACATCCTCCCCTCAGTCACGAACCTTGGGGTGACCTTCTCCAGTACTTTTAAATTCGACAAGCAGGTCAGCAGCGTAGTCAAATCCTGCTTTTTTAAAATAAGACTTTTGGCCAAAACCAAGTCGTATTTATCTTTTAAAGACCTGGAAAGGGTTATTAACGCCTTTGTGACCTCGAGACTGGACTACTGCAACGCCCTGTATATGGGTATGGACCAGGCATCAATTAAACGCCTGCAGCTAGTCCAGAACGCAGCTGCACGTTTGCTGACTGGCCATAAAAAGCGTGACCACATCACCCCAATTCTGGCCTCACTGCACTGGCTTCCAGTTCGGTACAGAATTGATTTTAAAATCCTTTTATTTGTTTTTAAAGCACTAAATGGGCTGGCTCCGGCCTATATAGCTGAACTCCTCCAGCGCTACACCCCAGCCAGAGCTTTAAGGTCTGCTGACCATCTGCTGCTGGTAGTGCCCAAGACCAGGCTCAAAACCCGAGGGCACCGAGCCTTCGCAGCAGCTGGCCCCAGGCTCTGGAACACTCTGCCCCTCCACGTCAGGTCGGCCCAGACCCTAGGGGTTTTTAAATCCTTTCTCAAAACGCACTTCTTCTCTCAGGCTTTCTAGTCAGAGCGGAGCACGACTCCTGACTATTCCCTGTGTTTGTTTTATATCTGTTTGTAAATGATTGTCTTTTATTGTGATTATAAGTGTTTTTAATGCATGTACAGCACTTTGGCTCGACCAAAAATCGCTTTTAAATGTGCTTTATAAATAAAACCTGATTTGATTTGATTTGATTTGAAACAACACAGACAGGGGGAAACAAACAAACACAACACGGCTGAGCAGTACAGCCACCACAGCGTTACCTAATGCAACTCCACACTACGTCTTACGGTGCCGTGTACCGGAGGGGAGAGAGAGAGCAGCGAAGGTGGGAGAGAGAGGAGCGAAGGGGGGAAGAGAGATGTCATCATCATCATCTTTATTTAAAGAGACTCTTGGTCCATTATTACAAAACAGGTCAGCAGCGTAGTCAAATCCTGCTTTTTTAAAATAAGACTTTTGGCCAAAACCAAGTCGTATTTATCTTTTAAAGACCTGGAAAGGGTTATTAACGCCTTTGTGACCTCGAGACTGGACTACTGCAACGCTCTGTATATGGGTATGGACCAGGCATCAATTAAACGCCTGCAGCTAGTCCAGAACGCAGCTGCACGTTTGCTGACTGGCCATAAAAAGCGTGACCACATCACCCCAATTCTGGCCTCACTGCACTGGCTTCCAGTTCGGTACAGAATTGATTTTAAAATCCTTTTATTTGTTTTTAAAGCAATAAATGGGCTGGCTCCGGCCTATATAGCTGACCTCCTCCAGCGCTACACCCCAGCCAGAGCTTTAAGGTCTGCTGACCATCTGCTGCTGGTAGTGCCCAAGACCAGGCTCAAAACCCGAGGGCACCGAGCCTTCGCAGCAGCTGGCCCCAGGCTCTGGAACACTTTGCCCCTCCACGTGAGGTCGGCCCAGACCCTAGGGGTTTTTAAATCCACACTTAAGACTCACTTCTTCTCTCAGGCCTTCTAGTCAGAGCGGAGCACGACTCCTGACTATTCCCTGTGTTTGTTTTATATCTGTTGTAAATTATTGTCTTTTATTGTGATTATAAGTGTTTTTAATGCATGTACAGCACTTTGGCTCGACCAAAAATCGCTTTTAAATGTGCTTTATAAATAAAACTTGATTTGATTTGATTTGAAAACATACAACACTCAAATATAAATTAAAAAAGGCAGTTATACCAATGTTTCCACAGAGGTGACTGGTATCGGACAGCACTGAAACACGGATTTGACAGCAGCATAATGACAAAGTTATGAGAAACATTCAATCGACAGATGTATTTGTACATCAGATTTCTCAAGAGAGCATGGAACGTGTTGACTCGTGCATTCCAGAACATTTCACTTGCACTGCACCACCTTGGTTTTCTAAGCAGTATACGCAAACAGTCATATGCAACCTGGAGCTTCCGGAGGCTCGCCTTCTTATACTTGACCCACAAGGGGGCAGTATAGAGAGGAGTGCTATAAGCTCTAAAGAGGTTCACCTTAACCTTATCTGAACGCCAACAGAATTTTCTAGCCAACATGTTGGCTTGTATATACAGTGGGGCAAAAAAGTATTTAGTCAGCCACCAATTGTGCAAGTTCTCCCACTTAAAAAGATGAGAGAGGCCGGTAATTTTCATCCTAGGTACACTTCAACTATGAGAGACAGAATGGGGGGAAAGAATCCAGGAAATCACATTGTAGGATTTTTAATGAATTAATTGGTCAATTCCTCGTAAAATAAGTATTTGGTCACCTACAAACAAACAAGATTTCTGGCTCTCACAGACCTGTAACTTCTTCTTTAAGAGCCTCCTCTGTCCTCCACTCGTTAACTGTATTAATGGCACCTGTTTGAACTCGTTATCAGTATAAAAGACACCTGTCCACAACCTCAAACAGTCACACTCCAAACTCCACTATGGCCAAGACCAAAGAGCTGTCAAAGGACACCAGAAACAAAATTGTAGACCTGCACCAGGCTGGAAAGACTGAATCTGCAATAGGTAAGCAGCTTGGTGTGAAGAAATCAACTGTTGGAGCAATTATTAGAAAATGGAAGACATACAAGACCACTGATAATCTCCCTCGATCTGGGGCTCCACGCAAGATCTCACCCCGTGGGGTCAAAATGATCACAAGAACGGTGAGCAAAGATCCCAGAACCACACGGGGGACCTAGTCAATGACCTGCAGAGAGCTGGGACCAAAGTAACAAAGGCTACCATCAGTAACACACTCAAATCCTGCAGTGGCAGACGTGTCCCCCTGCTTAAGCCAGTACATGTCCAGGCCTGTCTGAAGTTTGCTAGAGAGCATTTAGATGATCCAGAAGAGGATTGGGAGAATGGCATATGGTCAGATGAAACCAAAATAGAACTTTTTGGTAAAAACTCAACTAGACGTGTTTGGGCGAGAAAGAATGCTGAGTTGCATCCAAAGAACACCATACCTACTGTGAAACATGGGGGTGGAAACATCATGCTTTGGGGCTGTTTTTCTGCAAAGGGACCAGGACGACTGGTCCGTGTAAAGGAAAGAATGAATGGGGCCATGTATCGTGATATTTTGAGTGACAACCTCCATCCATCAGCAAGGGCATTGAAGATGAAACGTGGCTGGGTCTTTCAGCATGACAATGATCCCAAACACACCGCCCGGGCAACGAAGGAGTGGCTTCGTAAGAAGCATTTCAAGGTCCTGGAGTGGCCTAGCCAGTCTCCAGATCTCAACCCCATAGAACATCTTTGGAGGGAGTTGAAAGTCTGTGTTGCCCAGCGACAGCCCCAAAACATCACTGCTCTAGAGGAGATCTGCATGGAGGAATGGGCCAAATACCAGCAACAGTGTGTGAAAACCTTGTGAAGACTTACAGAAAACGTTTGACCTCTGTCATTGCCAACAAAGGGTATATAACAAAGTATTGAGATTAACTTTTGTTATTTTCCACCATAATTTGAAAATAAATTCTTTAACAATCAGACAATGTGATTTTCTGGATTTTTTTTTTTTCTTCTCATTCTGTCTCTCATAGTTGAGGTATACCTAGGATGAAAATTACAGGCCTCTCATCTTTTTAAGTGGGAGAACTTGCACAATTGGTGGCTGACTAAATACTTTTTTGCCCCACTGTATAAGACACGCCGCTGTCTATACATGTCATCATCAGCCATTTCATCTGTGATGATGTGTCCCAGATACTTAGTGTTACAGCAAACCGACAGCACCTGCCCTGACAGATAGAATGTTGCAAAACAAAGGTTCTTATCCCCTTTTGCTCTGCAGATCATTACAGCGCTCTTCTTAGCATTGTATTTAACGTCAAATTTGACACCATAATCAGAACAAACATTTAGCAACTGTTGAAATCCAGCACTGCTAGGAGAAACAATTGCCAGATCATCAGCATACATAAGATGGTTTACAATCACATTACCAATCACACACCCTGTTTTACAGACACTTAAATCATCTGATAGATCATTCATATAGATATTAAAAAGGCATGGTGAGAGGAGCCCCCCCCTGGCAAACTCCATTACCAACACCAAATGGCGCCGAGACTGCATTCCCCCATTTGATCCGCTCTGGTTGGCATACCAATAAACCAGGATCCTAATTATACTGTTGGGCACACCCCTTTGTCTCAATTTTAAAAACAGTTTATGATGGTTAACTCGGTCAAAAGCCTTAGAGGCATCATTAAAACCAATCAGAACAGTGGAATTCTGTCTTCTATATGTTTCTACCATTTCCTTCAAAGCATAGCTCAGTACCATGCTTAGCCTTGAAGCCAAACTGGTTATCTGAGGTACATAAATAAGAACATAGTCTATCTAACAAAATTCTTTCCAGGACTTTGGATAACACACTGGCTAGAGCAATTGGTCTATAGTTATCCAAGCTCCCTACCTTGCCCGCTTTGTCCTTAATGACAGGGACCAAAGTAACAGACAACATGGAGTCTGGCAACATACCATGAGTCATGAGGCCGGTAAAACAAATGGCAAGAAGAACTGCAACCTTCGGGCTTGCCAGTTTAAGGTGCTCTGCAGTGATTCGGTCAGAGCCGCATGCTTTGTTATCAGCTAGCTGTGCAATTGCTCGATAAACTTCTTTAGCTGTGATTCCCACTGTGTCACTTTTCACAACATTACCAACTTTGTAGGGGTCACTTTTAACACAATTAAGTATAGTAGAGTAATGTTGCCTCCACAACTCAGCTATGTTATCGGCTCCAGATACTCTATGGTACACGGTAGCGATGTACTGGCCCTGTTCAGAGCTCTCACCTCCTTCCAGAAGCCAGTCACATTATTATGAAGGAGCTTTTCAGCCATAGAATCCGCTCTCAATGTTTCTGTATGTTTGTTGACATAACGAACTGCAGATTTATATCTAGCATTTGTACGCTTTTTGAGATCCAGGACAGACCCCTCTCTGGGCCTTCCTGCCTGGACCCAGGCCTCAAAAGCATTCTTGGCTTCATCGTATTGATCAGCCACATGTTTATTCCACCCTGGCTTGACGTTGTGTCTCTTCCTAGAGTAGGTACAGCACGGTCTACTGGCCTCCCATACAGCTCCCACAATACAATCATACATGTTACAGAGGTCTTCACAGTGAGAGCTTTCATTACAATCCACATCAACACACAGAATTGCCACTTTGGGTAGATATACATAACTCAATAGGACATCAGTTCTCCCATAGTACAATAGCCTATCCTCATTTGTGAGCTTGGACCAATCCACTTTAGTGTTACAGGCATTTTTAACCTCCTGAGACATCATAATCTAGTGACATTATAAAAGGAATGTGATCTGACATTGATGCCTCATACACAATCTCAATTGATCTTACAATGTCATGGGCATTAGCAGTGCTTATGCAATGGTCAAGCGATGAAGTTGTATGCCAGGCCTCGCTTATATATGAATAGCTATCTATAGGCAGAAGTGTTTGGCTTGATAATATAACATTGTTATCATCACAAAACTGTAGCATATGCTTAGCAAACAGGGACGTTTTGTCTGATATGTCAGCATTCATATCACCCACTACATAAACACTGGTGGAATGATTAACGATAAAAGAATGTATAAAAGCAAGTCTGTTCAGGTATTCATCTTCATTATGCTGTGACTCATATGGTGTATATACATTGAGAATGCTAAACTCCTTGTTATTCATTTTAATCTATACAGCAATACACCAGTCAACTTCAAGCCTGATGACATTAATGACAGCGTCCAGCTTTTTGTGCCACAGAGATAGGTCCGTAGTGGAGTCACCAGCCCCGTGAAAATTGTCATTAAAAGAGTTCAACTTTCCCAAGTCCTGCTTTGGTAAGAAAGTGTCTTGCAAGCATAAAATGTCACATTTTTGTAGCAAGTTGTCCACCACTACACGTCGGATCCTATCAGCAGCGCTGTTGCCCAGGCGCAGCCCGCGACAGTTAAATGATCCAACCCGCATACCGTTTAGCTAAGCAGCTCAGCCGTAGCCCCATTCAGTACCCTCGCACCAGCAAAAGGTCTAGCTCTGCTAGCAACTATCACCTCTGCTATACGTGGTTCATAGTATCGCCTCACAACTGAGCCTTCAGGCCAGAGTTCTGGGTTAAGCATCTCCGCAACTTCATTGCACTCAGCACACACTTTAAACGAGCTATATCTGTTGCTCGCAGTGTCAATACGGTGACAGTTAACGTCACGGTCGAGTTGTTCAATTAGATATTCGGACAGTGTCTCAGCATCAAGGTCTGGCGAGAATTTGGTAGCAAAAACACTCACCAACTTCGTACGGATCACTTTTATATTCCCTTGTGCAGCAGTGCCAACAATAGGCTTAGGCATCCTCCGTTCAGGTTTCCCAACAAGCTGTTTAGATAAGGCAGACTGGCCCTCGGCCCTATTCCTCCGACCTCTGCCCTGTTTCACAACTTGACTCCATACTTGCGAATTCACCGCAATTCCTCCAGGGCTCACACAGGCACTCACGGTCCCTGACGCAGCAACCGGGTCAACACAGTTGGGATGTACATCAGTAGAAGAGCCGGGGGGGCTCGCATCCTTCACCGACACCGCACCATCCTGGCCATCACCCTGAGCGCTCCCACAGGCAGTTTCAGCGTCACTTGGTACAGCCAGTCCTCCACCATGACTCGGCTCCAACTGGCGTTCTACGGCAGCAACTCTGCTGTCCATGGTCGCAGCCACAGCACGCAGGTCCTCACCGATATCTGCCTGAACTTCCACTATGTGTCTTAATGCGCAAACCTCGCTGTGCAGTCGCTCCATCTTGCTCAGCAGGTTGGACACATCAAGGTTGTTAAACGTCACAGGCGGCAGCTCATCCAGGTAGTGGGAGACAAAACGGGGGATGTTTTCACCGCAATCATTTAGCACTTTTAGGCAGCTTTTGATATTGTTTGCATCCTTCTGGTTGCCTTTAAAGGCCACACACCGCTGCTTGGTTTCAGGACAGAGTTCAAACAACGTCTTTTTAGAAGTCTCGATCCATTTGGAATCCAAGGTGTTAGAGGCTACAAGGACTAGCTCGTCCTGGGTCATAGTTTTAATTTTAACCGCCAGGAAGTTGAGTAACTCATCCTCTACAATAACTAGGCCGTCAACAGTCTTGTATATTGTAGGTTTTAGTCGAGGCCAGTGGTTTGAATCAGGAGCTCCCGAGCCACGACACACACCATCAACCATCTTGGATCTGGATTCAGCGTACAAGATGTAATACGGTTTCCTGATAAAGCTGTGGAGAGTATGTGCTGCAGAGAGGTGGATGCACAACGCACCCAGGAACGAAAGCTAGCTCCGGTCCTTTTCCCGTGAGGGAAACTGTGGACTCGATGTCCTGACAGGCTGGAGTTTGTGCAACCTGCACAAACTCCAGCTTATCATGATTAAAAATGGTGAAATGCAATGTAAAATTACCGAAAAAATACCAGCTCACTAAATCACAACCGCTCAAACCAACTACAAACTACTACCGCGGATTGGGCAGAGAAGGAGTCCGAGAAAGTTGCTCCCCCATGTGACGTAATATGACACGTTTGACATATGACGTTTAAAAAAAGCTGTTTTTAGTAGCAGAGCTCAAAACGGCTCCTTTTCCTCTGAATTCCTGCCCTTATGTCTTGTAAAACATAACAAATCCTGCATTAACATTTTTAATTGTAATTTTCAGGCAAGGTTAAGCATAAATGTAGTAAAAAAAAAACCTGCAAGTTGCTCTTTGAGTTGCCTTGGTATCTATTTGTTGTAGTGACTTTAATATTAACATGTTATCGTTGGGATTATTTATTCTTGGAATATTCTGTATTTGTGTTTTTGTTTGTGCTGTTTTATCTTGCACTTAAAGCACTTTGGGCTAAATGATTGACTGAAATTCTATACAGATTGTGGTGTCTCGTCAAATGTGTTAGTTTTTTTTTAATGTATTTTGTCTGTCATTTCCTGTTTTATTTTGTAGTTACCTCTTGTCTTTCATTTCAGGCCCTGTTTTCTTCCTCCCCTTGTGTGTTTTTGCCCGCCATCATCAGCACCAGACAGAGTGGAGAAGGCGGATTAAAGATCCCATCTTCCAGTTCCATTCACTTTTTTGTGACAGTCCAAAGCACACATTTTCAAGCGCTGCTACCAAGTGTCTATTTGCATCCGAGACTGACACTGCATGTCTCCGTATCTCTCAGAACTTCTGTCTCCATCAGTCTGGAAATGGCTTTACAAACTGAAGCGAAGACTGTGCCTGCACGTGTGTGTGTTCCCTGCATGGGGGCTGCTTGTGTGCTTTTGAGTTGCAGCATCAGGGCGTGTTGATGGAGATGTTTTGTGAGTTTGTTCCTTGCACCTTCACGCAATGTTAATTTACACATCGCTGAAGCTCAAACATCTGGAGGGGATGTAACAGTCCAACTGTTAATTGACATAAGTGAATGTGTATTCACGGGCTTCAACCAAGGTCTTTATTATTGGTATCTACATAAATGCTTACCCGTACACCGTCCACACTTTTCTTTATAGTCTCAATAATCCCCATGCTAGATTCTGAAGATGTTTCTATTCATGTAAGGAAAAAAGCAATAGCCCGCACTCACTCCATGCCACAAATGTTTATAATGACTATACATTACAATCCTATACTTGAATCCTGAATAGCCTTTTGTGGCTTGGAATTAGTCTGTATACGTTTCCTTTTTTCCTTATTGAGCCGGTTTTCCTGATAGCGTGGCTCCTACGTGTGTATAATTAAAATTCATGAACTTGTTATTCATGTACCAATTCTACGAGAGATATTGGCCTTGAGCTTGGACTTTTTTCTTTCTTCTCTTAGCAAATGAACTGTATCTGAATATTAAACCCTTTTCCAAGTAAATAAAATATAGCTTCTATCTGCTATCTAGCAGCACAGCTGTATGGAAGGCAACCTTGGTCTCCGAGTGAGTCTTTGCTGTAACTACATTATTTATCTTTCCACTATTGAAACAATTTAACAAAATTGTTTGTCAAAATACCAATAACACAGGACCATTTTTTTTCTTTAAAGCAATGTTTTTAGTGGTCCGAGCAGGCAAGTTGAAAGTACGTTATGCTGGCCCGGGGTGTCTAAATAGTGCTTCCGGGCCAGCAGGCCATTTATAATGTCGAGCCCTGTATATCGAAAAGCTGAGAGTCCACAGATTATATTTGTATACATTTCATCCCTGAGCGATCAAAACTCACTGTTCAATAAAAGAACATTTTACCTTGAAAATCAATGCATTCTAATAGCTGGTCAATTTGACCCGGTGGCGGTTTTAGGTATACAAAAACCTCTGGCGGTTCTAGTGATAAACATCATTGTTTTTGAAAAAAATTGAGAGTAAATGGCTAGTTGGAGTCGGAAGCAAGAGAGTGATGAGTGAAGTTATATAACTACAGTAGGTGAATTTTGTCCTTGAAGTATAAGAGGTCCTTGCAATCAGGGAAAGCCACAATGACTTGGAACATATGCGCTACTTTAAGAGTTCAACGTAGGTTTACAGTTCTTGGGTAAAATGTCTGCATATGTAGAAAATAGATTTTAAAAAGCATTTTGCTGCTTTAAAAAGGTTCTTTTTAAAGTCTGATAAGTTACCTTAAGTGATGTCACTTGAGTCAGCACCTACATTTCATTTCATTTCAAAACTTTATTTATGCAGGTGAATTCCATTGAGATCATTGATGTCTTTTTCAAGGGTGACCTGCTGCAAGTAGGTTCCACATGAATACATATAAACATAACAGAAAAACAAAAAGGACATCATACAGCATATTTACAGCGACTACAGTTTACATAGCTAGTAACATTTACAGGTTCCAACAGTTTCCGATTGGATAGCATCTATCCTTGCTTTAAAAACATTTAGTGGAACCAAATTGCTCAGCTTACATTCCTTTTGCAGACTGTTCCAAGACAGAGGAGCTGCGCATCTAAACGCTATCCTCCCTAAGACAGTCCTAGCAGTTGGCACATTTAATAAAACTACAGCATGCAATCTCAGGCAGTAGCCACTTACAATTCACTGTGAGATCAGCGAGCAGATGTAGGATGGAAGTTTCCCTAACATGGCTTTGTATATAAAAATGTACCAGTGACTGAGCCTCCGTACAGTTAGTGAAGGCAAACCTGCCCTTGCATACAGGGTACAGTGATGGGTTAATACAAGTTAACCTACAAGTTCGAAGATGAAAATAATCTGGGGGTTTGGAGGTATAAACAAATGACTGTAATAGACTCTGTAGAACTGATTCTACTCTCTAGTGGAGGCTAGCCTCTACTAGCATAACAAGCCAGATTCTGACCAAACTTTTGGGTGTCAAGTTGCATTGTGGGTAATGTACAATCCTGGTTTTGACAAACAAAGAAATTGCATGGAAGAAGAAAGTATCTCTGGTTCATTGATTTTAATACTTTTGATCATGAGTCTGACAGTGTTGTGGACTTCAATCATAACAAAAATAGAGTTATTTTAATCTGGATGGCAAAAGTATCCAGAGACTATTTCAGAGAAGAGACTTCAGAGGAAGCAACAGATCAGATCTCAGGATAAAGGGGGCAAGGAAAAGAGAAGCCTTTGGCTGTGCAATTGGCTTAGCACTTGGTTAATCCCTTCATTGGAAACTTTAAACACTGGATTGAAATCATAGCTACTGCCTTTGACTCTGTTTATCCTAACTGCAAGACAGGTCTGTTAGTTTTGTGATTAGTAATTTAAGATGTTGTGACCAGTTAAACAAGGACCCAAACACAGGTAGTGAGGTCTGGAAGAGAATACGATTAAATGCAATCTTTTTAGGGAATGAAGATGGGGGAATCATTTGCTGGAGGTGTTGCCAGTTGGGATAATGATGGTGGAGGAGCAATGGAGCATTGAAGGATTGGACGAGGCAGAGGTTGATAGTTAGCGGCGAACCCAGCTGGAAGGCAGGTGGAAATGTTATGCTCCAGTGGCGCAAGAGAAGAAAGAAAGTGGGAAAAAGCAGAACAATGTAGCAAGGAAACATTTATCTAGGAATTAAGGGTCTGAATGCATGTACACCACTGGAGCTGAAACTATAAACTAGCGGTGAGTTGATAGATGGCAAGTGATGGCTGATGGGCTGAGGTAAGTAATGATCCGATTGCCGGCAGTTGTGTGTAGGACCAGGAGCCAGGAAAGAAACTATCCAAATGGGTGTGATAGAAATGTAGATGATGAGAACACCAGGAAAACTAGATTTACAGGCGGACAATATTGTTATGGCCAATTTCATTACCTATCTGTGACCCGCTCTATTGAAATCAGTCTGAAGTCGCAATGGCTCATTTCAAAATAAACGTGGATTTGCGTAAAAATTGTTTTTGGGGTTCGGGTGTTTTGTTTGATTTTCCGGGTGCTGGCGTTGTTTGTTCGCCGCTCCTCCGACCCAAATCTTGTTCTTTAGTCCAGATCAGAATCTCTCCTGTCTGGCTCTCTACTTTTTAAGGCGAGACACGGCAGGCAAAAACCTCGTTTTTCAAGTACTGGTCAATTTTGAGATTTTGTGCTATTTTGATTCCAGAACATGTTTTCTTTCAGGCTTTTGGAAGGAAAACATACAAAATACACATTTAAGTGTTTATTTTACTATAGTTTGTCTATTTGCGTATGTAGATTTCTCCTAAATTCACTAAAAAGTTAGCATTCTAACGTAACATAAAGTACCGCGACCGCTGTGTGCACCATGTCATCAGAGATATCGTTGGAAAGCTGTGTCTCTCCTGCACAATCTCATCGGATCCAAATATGGTAATTTCCTTTGTATCAGCAACCAATCGTGAAAGCACAAAGGGGTCTTAAACCAAGAAACGAAATCTCATTGGCTGATGTCAATTTCTGACAACGTGATTCGTTCAGATGCGTCACGTGGTGAGCTAAAAAACACTTCCTGGTTAGTTTTCCGCTAGAAATTGAAATCTCAAAATGGCAAAAGAACGGCGAAAAAAACGTTCACAGAGAAGACGACAACAATTGTCACTTGCACGAAGCAAGGTTAGACAAAAAACAAAAGACCTAGAACATGAAATACCTTCACGGAGTGCGTCGATGAGCAAGCTATCATCCAAAGAACAGGAGGATTTAGCTAGCGCCTCACTGCAATCTTTAAAGGTCGTTTTCTCAAAATGGGTTTTTTCTCCTACTCTGAGTTCGAAATTTCAACTTCAGTAGCACGTAGATACACCAAACCTTCCAGTTATATTCGTATCAATATTATGAAGGCTTTTACAGAAGGGTTTGTTCATATATCATTCATAGCCTGAATTATACAACATGGTATACCTAAAAACATGGCAAATTGATATTTTAGGGCTGTTGACAGTATTTTCTGATTTATGGAGTGATAAAAAGAGATATCCAATATCCCTTCTGTAAAAGCCTTAGATAATAATATGACTACAAAATGAAACAAGAATTTTGAACCTGGCTTTATCCAAAGTTCAGATTTCAATTCCTGAAATGTGTTAAAATATGTGCATATTTAATGTATAATAGATAATTTGCATATTTAAACATGCTATTTCAGAAAACGTGTAATACAAAAAACAATTGTCAAACTTGACCCACTCTACCATGCTG